>OY728140.1:177353583-178603583 GCA_963277665.1 Viscum album
TGCCATGATTTGGGATACCTTGTATTCAATCCTCACAGTCTATATGATGTACCTGGATTTGGGTTTCCATAAATTGGACCTAGGAGTAGTAATGAAATCATGGTTATTGGTGCGATTATAAAATTATAAATTTATATTCCTACCAACTAATACATTGTGGAAAGTAGGGTCGAACCATAGAGAATGATGAAGAGTTGTTCTAGGGATGTATTAATTATCCTAAACTAGGAAAACAATGAAAATAATATGATAAATGAAAGATTGAGAATGTATGAAAATGGTGATAAAAAAATAGTAGTGTTAAAACTATTAAAAACTAAACTATATTATAGAGAATAAACATGATGAGATGAGATAGTGAAAAAAGATCTTCAATTGTTTAGTTTTAAATGAATTTCTTCTCCATATAGAATTTACTATACAAGAGAATCCACATAAAAGAATAGAAAAAATTCACTCACCAAGAAATCAATCCACTGATGAATGATTCTTGAATACCTCCACTTCATGAATCATCCAACAACTATGAATTTGAAGAATTTTTGGCAGAATCAATCTCATTGAAGGATTATTATTGCATAAAATTAAATCTTCGGAAGCAAAGACAACTCTTACATAGATAATAAAACTCACCATAAAAATTTGATGAAAATAATATAGTAACATAATGAAGTAAATTTTAAAGAAAATGACACTAATTGATCACTAAATTATGTTTCATACATGATTTAACTGATAGAAACATGAGAAAAATTATTTACAAAATAACAGAATAAAATTTTAATGATAATAGAAATATAAACTCTCGAGTCAATGTCAATCTCACCTCATTTAAGATCTATCTCTATAATCTAATGATGTGCATGCTGATCCTATGAAAGAAAGTTGTTTTCTCTTGGATTCCTATTGTTAGTTTTAGCTCTCTTCATGAATTTTTTTTTCAGAAAAAATGGTGGAGTCTCTTTTCTTTTTAGTGTCTCCTACAGTTAATCTTTTACAGTTGTAAACATATTTTTCAAAAATCATTTGAACATCACAAAAAGAAGTATTTCTATTAATGTTACTTATGAAACTTCCCCATCAATTTAAAATTTTCTCCAAAAACAATGAAATCGACTCAAGAAATTAATTCATCATCTGACACTACTTCACCTGCATAATGTACCCAAATTTCCATTATCCTCTATGAAAGTTCATTTTCCATTGTGACATGTAAGTGGAATTGTTTTAAAAAAATTTCAGTGTATTTCTTCAACATAATGGCCAAAACAATGAAGGAAATCAAATCCCAAACATCTAATTTTATCTTTATAGTCAGTGGATCTCAATCATGATCAAAATTAGATTAACAAAAGTAAAATCAGGTGACATTGTGGTACTGGTAATGCCATATTCCACCTCTATTATCGGAAAATGGAGTTCAGTTGTAAAAGGAGGATGGGATCAGGATTACAATTCAAGGAAACATTGGGAAGAAAAAACAAAAAATACATCGTCCCATTTATTCAACATGTTTGGTTGTTGGCTTAAACTCATCTTCATTATGATTTAGTGTGAAAAACTCCAAAAGTTCTATCCACTCCGGTGTGGACTCTAGATCCTTTGGACAAAGTCATTACTAACTAAAAAATATAGACTCACTGCAGGCAAGGATCTATAGAAAAATTAAATCTCAAATATTTAGAAAATTATCCTACTCGATCTCAGATAAAGTTTTTCAATCTCTACTCTGTTAGGGTGTGGCTTATTTAAAAAATCTAATTCAAATCTATTTTGGAAATCATCTTCTCCAATTGCTCAGTGTGGAATTTTTGGACACTTTGTTTTGTAAAAGGGGATGAAAATATTATGAAGAGAACCATAATAATGTTAATTTGATAAATATAATTAAGGATAATCATAGGGAATTTAGAAAGATGACCTGTGCACACACTCACCTAAACATTAGAAGGTCCGCACACCACCCAACCGCATGAAACCAGAGAGAAGGCCACCCCTACACTAGAAACCTACCCCAGTAACCTATACAATGGACTTGTTTAGGGTAAATCGTTCAACAAAGATTTACTTTTTTGTTATAAATATGAACCTTGGGATACTAGTTTTCAGAACTCAAAAATCAGAAGAAGCCTCTAAGATCTTGTCTCGTAGCCCCTTCACCCAGGTCTCCAAAAATTCCACAAATAGCTCTGTAAAATCTGAGGGAAGATAGAATTTCAGGGAATTAGTGTTATAAAATTCCCTTTAGGGACTAAAACACAATACACCTACAAAATAACCCCTTCTACCCTATTGGAAAAGCACATGTGTGAGCCCCCCATAACTATGGACCTACATGAACCTTATCCGAGACCACCGGAGGAGCCCCTGGGTTCCTAGGCTAAAGCCTCTACTAAGTGTTTTTTCCAAATTGGTTCTATTTCCAAGTTATATTCCACTATCTTAGGCCTATATCCCGCATATGCGAATAATTTACAATTCTTACGAGGCCATGTGAAAGGAACATCTTCCCATTAAATAAGGACATGCACACACCCACCTTTGATCCCCCTACCAAGCCATCAATGAAAGGGATACATTTCTTTTGAATCCATTGTTACATAGGGACCAAGGTGAAACCTCCATGAATTCCTATAGACATGAAAACCCATGTGGAGGTAACAATAGTGTTTCTCCAATTTGAATTTTTATTCCTACAGTCAGAGGTTTCTCGCACTTGTCCCACCTGATAGTTAAGGTCCTTAGGGTGCCTGTGGATTTTCTTTCCCATGATCACAAGGAATATGAACCTAGGAGATGTTTTAGAGACTTCCCAATTCTGGGTACAAGTTATTGGACTATTTCATTACCTAGTCTTCCCTATGACCTGATTTGTTTTGTTCCAGGCAGTAACGGTAAGGATCATTCTTGCATTTCTGTTTGACATGGAATGATATCCTCCTCTCCCATATAAGAACCGATTTTATGGAATCCTTACTTGATTAATACCTTATACTTTATTATATGAGGTTTTAATCTTTCTCATCCTTGATCTTCTAGGGCCGTGTCTGTATGGGTAGTCAGAACTGAGTATCTTGGATACACAATAGTAGAGGGAATGTGAGCATCTGAGCCCCTTTTTCTACTCTATTCATCTTCCACCAATAGAGGAGGAGAAGTATTTGGTTTTTTAAATCATCCACGTCCCCATATTTTTCACATAAATTATGTCTTATTATGATATTTGGGCCTAGGGTATAGCCATAATCTTAAACTCCACATAGTTGGATGCATGCTTCTATAGAGAATATTTTTTCGAATCTTCTTATAACCTTCCCTAAGAGTTCCACCATAAGCATGGGTCTTCAAGGCCATGTATCCAAGTTTAGAGTTAAATTAGTAGTGTGTTTTCCCAGGTCTTTTTCTCTGTTATTTCCAACACCGAGCATGACTTACATGGGATTATTGATTGACAATGGTCATGACATACACTTGATCCAAAAAATTAAGAGACTAATTCAATGTATAAGCCCCATCTAACCAGGTAATCCTACTCCGGAATAAGCCCCTAAACCCAACTGTTAGGCTTTCTCTTCATAAATATGCTCCAAAAACATCAAAAACCTCATCCATGGGCATTTTAATTAGGTGTAATCCCCAGGAACACATCAAAACCACCACGAGTTGAGATATCCCTGATGGACCCTTTCACAGGGCATCCTATTTAGGAGTTAGCCCACACATAATCCTCTAGAAGGTATATAATCCCATGTGAGATTAATCTTATAAGGTCCTTCATTGGTGTTGTTCCTTTCCAACAAACTATTTAGTATTTGATTCCCCTCTAAATGGGATACATAAGAACCCTCCATGAGGTCCAAACCCAACACAAAAAAATCTACCAAATTCTCTCTGGGAAACACTCCCAGCAGGGTCTTGTTTACCTAGTAATCCATATTCCTTCCATGTTAACTAGTATTCATTGGAATAAGTCCCACAACAAACCTTGAATATGAACCTTATGCTTATACATCCTTACCATACGATGATAAACGACACATTTCGATCCTTATCACATGACCTAAAAAGTTATGACGTGTCCCGTTAAGTGGTACCGAACTACGTGGGTTCTGATTTGTTTTATAAGGATATATAGGTAGCCTTTTCATGGGTCCAATCCCAATATAAAAAAACTCCAATCTCCCTGTATGATGATACACTCTATATCACCCTACTATATGGCTAGAAAATTACCCTTGTCATAATAACTACCCATGAATATCTGATCGGTATATAAGAGGATACCATCAATGGGGAACCTCAAATATATATAAATTATTATAAGCTCAATATATGATAAAAAATTATTGATAATTCAAGCGTAAACCACATTATACATGGTAATTAATTAATGATTCATGAACATATCTTAAATATAAGACAGTTCTAGAGTAAGAAGTAAAAACCCCCCAAATGGGTGTGATGAGCCTGACATCCAATCCACTCGACCAATGTGTGTTCTTAAGAACTATTGGGAAAAAATCCAAACAAGTTCCTACGTTTGGAAAGTAGTCATTAAATGATATTAAAACATTTGGTGTTTCCAATTACATGAATAAACCCATTGGAAACCATTTGGAAATACTAAATCACAAATGAGTGATTTCCCAAAACTCAACCGACTACAATCATTCTTCTTGTGATAAATTTCCATTTTAAATAATAATGGTGAAACCGATATGAGTACTTAACCAAGATGAATGTGTTACCCACCTTTCAGGACCCTTTAACTATTAAAATGATAGAAGGGAAATTATACAATCAATCAAACATGTGTTAATTAAAATAAGATAATGATTTGATAGGATTTTCTTGTTTGTTATTTTCATATATCCAAAAAAAAGTTCTCAAAAATCCCTTTAATCCAATGGAATCCTTCCAATTTCCTCAAGTGTATGTCCTGAAAACTGTTTAGCTCGGGTCTTCATCAAATAAGAGGATTTCATCACCAACCGAACATCTTCAATATTTGGTCTCAAGAAAATTGGTCTAGGATTATTATAAACATTTTATTATCCTGACCATGGAGGCTACCTAATAGGTCCTCTAGAACACCAAAACCCACCGATCTTTTGGTCAGAGACAACTAGTTGTTAAAATACAGATGTCACCAACCACCATCTTTAATTGTTTCAAAATTTTATACCCAAAATGATAAAACTTGTCCTCCCTTATAATAAAGAGGTGGATCAAGAGTCCATATACAACCTTATCCTGATAAAATAGGGGTCCTTATTAAGGTATATTTAGAAATGTAGATGCCACCAAAATTGTGTTGTAGTGAACCCTCAATAAGATGAGGGTGCCTCCCTGGCCATCTCGCATAGGTCACCCATACCCATGTGTCCATGACATCCCAACGAGGGAATAAATCTATAAAATGGGTGATAAATCACACATATCCCCCCTCCATAGAATCCCACTAACCGAATTTGGTGGCAAATTGCGATTGGAAACATTAATAAATCCAAACTACTGCCGCTAGCCAGCAAACTCTCCTGGTATCATCGGAGGAAGACCATCATTCAAATATGGAAGAAAACCATGAGCATTAACATTTACTAAGCAGATCTAATCAACCATGACAACAAACTCATTTGGAAGTACTCAAAGAATCCCTCACACCATGTTTGGTGGTGACACAGAAAAAGGTGCACATACCTACCTACATTCATCAAGCCTGCCCTCAGTTTCATCTAGAAGCACCCAAAGAAGTTAGTCAAAATGTCTGAAAGATAAATGGGGATCTGACCCAACTATATTATCCCACACACAAGTACTATCAGTATTGACTAGAAAGAAAGGGAGGACATGAACATGAACATACACCTAATCTCGACACATAATGGGAATATATCCCCATTCCAATCACTGAGTTCACCAAAACAATCTGGATAATTGTGAATGGGATGAAAAATAATCTCTCCCGCATCTTATAGACCTATCAAGATATCATTATGATGAAAACATTAGTGCTAGAGGTATAGATACACTACCCCATCCCCACAAATGGGGTGGATAATAAGCATTCCAACCCAGAGAAATCACAAACCTCTAGTCTTGTCTAGGATGGTCATGGGGAAAACTCTCCCCACAATATATATAAAACCTGATTAGGAACACACACCTATTTCAATAAAAGGTAATTTGACCATTCTAATGGACACTCTGAGGGAGGAACAAACACATTCCAAGTTTCCGGTACCCTATTAGGAAATTATAGAAGTAAAAGGAGAGATGGTTAAACAAGATTCATTGAATGAAAAAACATCCTCCAGTATGTTAACCCAGTCAAACATAAGAATGAAAAGACAACTATAAGAAAAAGAGCCGATATACGATCACACTACACTCAATGTTGGAGTCATTGAAGTCCTCATATTTTTTCCTATAAAATCTTAATATCCTATCCTCCCATTACCAAATATTGGTCATATTATTAGTAATTCTGAAGTCTTTCTATAGTCACTTCACCATGAAGACTTGATTCATGACTATAATATAATCGATCTCGAGAGCCTATTTTATAATGAGAGTCACGACAATGATATGTGTGTCCATAAAATAAATAAGAAATTGGGTTTTCCCCTTATTATAATCAACCATGGTGGTCCTTTCCATGATGGAACATGCTGGGAATGTTCTCTCTATTGTAGTGTATCATGTCATGATAACAGTCATCCCCGTAGTGATGTAGTATTGAGAAAACCCTCCTATCATATGGAAAATGAGAGAATACGTCTAGTAATGTATGATGAATTTTCATTGGAATGTAAAATTCTTTCAAAACTATAATACATCCTAAAGAGATGGTCAATCTATAATACTCCTTTGGATTTCCTGACTTCCAACATAATAGTGGAAGTCCCAACCAATATCACCACTTCTGAAAAAGGGACTGAGAAATGTCCACAATGGTTGGGCCAAGTAGAGGATACTCTAGAAAATTACCAAGAATAAATTCTAAACATGAGGAAAAAACCTGATAAATTATAAATACGACTAATGTTTCAACCTTTATCTACCACTCAATACAAAATTCCACAGCAATTTTTGGATGATTGTGTGCAAAATATCTGATTCAATAGATGGAAAACACTTTAGCACCTAAGAGTGAAATTATTACCCTATAATTATCATTTAAGCCATGTCAAGGTAATAGAATGTAAGAAATGTCAATTTGACTTGATAGATCTCCTGGCTATATGATACCAAAAATTGGGATGCAGTAAGGCTCCCTTCAACGTGCATTCCTTACTGATTTAAAGAGACTATGACCAGTAACCAAGTATACCCATTTTTTATATATATCAAAGGATGGGTTGAACAAGAAGGATTACATTTCACCATGATACCTGATCTTTAAGGCTCACTGAAGTCAGTATCATGAAATGTTATAGCCATTTTCCATCATTATCAAATAGACCTTGTTCAAAACTAAAGACGTTCTCAACAAAAAATCCTTCACCTGACTCTGGTTAATGTTGGTCCATAATAAAGATGTTTACGGAGAAATATTTTCACAAATCATCTAAAAATATTGATTAATCCACCCATTTGGGAGAATTCAGTCACCAGGTAACATAAATGTATGAATTAGTGAAATAAACATTGGAGGTCAGTGATTCATTTGTGTTACAGATGATGTATCGAAACCATGTTTAGAAAAAACTCCATAGAATCTGAAGGGAAGATATGGAGGTAGCAACTATAGAATTTCATAAGAAACCCAATCCTATAGGGTTGGGGGATTTTTTAACCCAACATTCAAGGCCAATAAACAATTAATGAAGTGTTGTGAAAGATGAATAGGAATAGTTTTATCCCACAGATGATGACCTTTTCACCTCAACAACCCCATCCCTGGTGGGAAATATGTCTTCTTTCGATTAAGGAAAATACCATAGAATAGATCCTCCTAGTTCATCCAATTAAATGATCCAACACCCACAATAAGGATGTACATGAAAAAAAATATTTGGAGATTCCCTTGAAATAACTATTCAGCAAACAACAACAAGATAATCTTTAAAGGAGAAGACAATGCCTCATAAAGGGAATACAAATAGATAGTCTCATAAAGACACAGATAGAGTCCATGAAATGAATTACATGTCTTTGAATTACATCAACACCACCATTGGAATACATAAATAACACTCTTTTAATTTAGAGGAGGATTTAGAGTATGAATACCAGGTTCATGATGTGGTCCACACTGAAACAATTAGACGAGGTGTGCATTACCAAAACAAAAAGATTTCCCTAAATATGGGAATTCCCTAAAATAATCTAGCATTACATACTCAAATGGAATCCACCAATGAAAAGGTAAGGGGTTATATTTTCCCCCACCTCCATCTTTTTGATGTTAATCCTCATTCACTTGAGGAAATATTTACTCAGTAGAAGGAAGATATGAAATAACTGAGGATAATCGATACAAAATTACTTAGAGGAAGCCTCCCTATTTGATATACTTTTTAAGATGTTCCTAAACTTTTATCACCAACTAAAGAACCTTAATATAGATGTATCTTCACAGTAATTTAATGGTATTAGGAATGCTCTATTAATGTGGGATACCAACAACCAATATACATGGATCTCAAAACAGTCGATCGAGAATTCCATCTATATGGTGCACAACCAGAACATGTCCAAGAACATCCTTAGAGGACTTCCCCTATGGGATAACCATGACAAATACAAGTGGTTCCAACACCTATGGACCAACCTGCTACTACACCTACTAAAGCTCCATCCAAACCAGACATTCTTTGAGGACTCATGAATGCTCTTGAGTCACTCATGACTCAATTGGAATCCATGGAGAAATGAAAGAAGTCAATACAACTAAAAAAGAAGCCTTACCCCGAATTGGTAGATCCAATTCCCCCTCCACACCTAACACTATGAGCCCACTATTTCTCATTTTTATTGGCTAGAGATACCTGGAGTAGCCTCTGATACATTTTTTCTCTTACTATGATCCCATTATAAGGAACAGTGAACAATAGGAGGCAGTGAAAACCAGATTCTTCAGGCAATCAATACAAGATCTAACCTTTCTATTGTACTGAAGTTTACATTATAGGAAAATTACGGGGTGCGAAGACCTCCATCATAAGTTTCTATTCTAGTTTATCTTGACGCTATAGAAGATGATTGTACTCAATCTCTTAAACTATAAATATAAAGAGAATGAAAGGGTCTTGTATTTCATTGCTCATGGGAAAGGATTGACATACTCTTTAAACCTACCACTTTTATAAGAAGACTTGTGGACCATATGTATAGTGAATCTTTTTGAGGAGTTTCAAACACCACTCATCCCTATTAAATATATAAGAGGGTTTTAGGACCTCCTTCATATTTCTCAAAGAGTGGAATACTCCATCACAAATAATTAGGAGAAGTCCCATGTAATTTCATCGACTCAGGTAAGGATAATAGGTAAATCAAGCACACCCATTGTTACAATTAATTAAGGCATAGTACCCACAACTATTCCAAAAATGTCATCATATCATGTGACCTCACCTCTTGAGCATCCACCAAAACACCTGAATATTCATGATGATCTAAGAGATAAAAGGATAAAATAGATTTAGGATATTAAAAATCAGATCTATTCATTTATAAATGAAAAATTCATTGACTAGTTCATATCTTCATTGGAAAACAACATGATCAAGTTTCCAAAGCTTAGGAATCCCATTAAAGACGGAGACAAAAAGTTTGAAATTATACCCCCTTCCATTTGGTGATGGGGAACAACATCCAGAAGTGTTTTATTAAAGACATCCTAGAAAATTTGGTGGAATTTAGGCAAGTGAAGATGAAACATTTTCCTTCTTATGTAGGATGTTTCCCTACTACTAATCCAAAGGAGTATAATGAATGATGGGATGTTAATAGTGAGTGTATATCAATGTTCTGTGACTGGATGGTTAGAAATACAATCCAACGAACTCATGCTATCCTGCCATCATAGTTTCATCAAATGAATGTGACTCATGCTACTTCCACTAAAATACATCCATATTCACTAAAATATTATCCTAAGGAAATAAAGACTTCCAAAAATTGTCCAGGCCAAATGATAAAGAAGAAGATGCTGGAAGATGAGCATATGTCTAAGAAAAATTTTACCCTAAATTTGGAGGACATCAAAACGATAATCTCAGAAACATGAGAACCACCCTGCCAAATGATAAAATAATGGACAACCAATAATGATGAATCTTTTTCAGTTGGGGACTTAATGATCATTTTCATTAACATTATTAATATAATGGATATCTTCTTGGATAATGAGAGTGATTATGAACATGGATTCTCTACACATGATTGAGTAATTGGGGGAAGATTTTTTAGAGTCTAGGTTACAAGGGAAGGTGTTGTCATGCCAGATGTCACTACTTTACCCATTCCCCTGATAAAATATCTATGTGGAAAAAACTCATGGGAGATCCCTCCAGTGATCTCAACAGGAGAAAGGATGTCCCCCCCACAAATGATGTGGTTTACCCTGAAACAATCATCCAAGGAGATTTGTTAGAGGATACTTCATCGCTAATAGAACCCAATATGTAAGAAGACACATACCAATTAATCCACCAAGAGAAGAACCAAATTCAGTTCATATTCTAAGTGCTAATAAATCCACATCAAGTACATATGATTCTAAAGCACATAAAAAAGAACACCACCATGCTATGATACATAGGGATTTGGACCAAAAGTATGATTTTTTTAAGAAAATATCTCGGATGACGACCAATTTATCAATCATAGATGTTGTGAGTCTATCCAAATACATCCAAGAATCACCCATAGAGGCTTCGTTGAGCCCTCAAAAATTTGAATTTGAGGTTATTACTACGAAATTGTATCATGTAGAGAATGATCCTACAGAATGTCATATGGTCACTTCTTTCACAAACCAGGATGATGATTCATTCATATAGGGGCATTTTAGGCCCTTGTATGTATCCGGTAGAATAAACGACATTGACATATGACAATCATTCCTTGATGACAATTCAAGAGTAAACCTCATTCCAATCTGAACACTTCATCAACTAGGTTTTAATGAATATCAATTGTCCCCTCTACTTTAATTTTAAAAGGATATGAAAATAATGACCAAACACTATTTGAAAAATCAAAATTAGAACACTATTTAGTGATTTCATGTGTGAATTAGAATTTAATTTTTCCAGGAAGGATATATCCTTTAATGTTATGTGGGGAAGACCTTATCTACAACAGCATGCAGATATCCCCTCTATATACCACCAATGCCTCAAATATCGAATCAATCGTTAAATTGGGACATTTTATGTCGGTAATGATCCAGTTAAATCACATGAGTCATAGTACATTTATGCATAATTTTACCATAAGTGAGGGAAACAATCCATGGATACTGATTTCGCATAGTTCAATTCCCCAAATGGTTTGGAGATGATTCCCTCTAATCCTTTCAAATGCCTACGTGTGAAGTGTGTGATCCCCATAAATAATATAAGAGGGTAGTAAAAATTTGAGAACAACATGCGTGACATTGGTGTTGAAAATTGTGATCATTGTGCTCGATAGTGTTAGAGAAGATGTTTACTCTGTAAGAAATAATGAAATCCTGGATGAAAATTTCGTAATTACATCCCTTATGCTCCAAAAAATCTCTATTCCATCAGTTGGGATATAAGAGGTCATCATCTCAATGGAATAAAATTATGAATCCTATTATAAATTCCTCATTTCCCATTTGGATCTCTAAAAAGGCCTTATACCATTAAGAGATCCTGAAATGGATGCTTCATCTTCCAGATGTCCTAATGCCAACTCCTGTCTTAACATCATGAAAAGTGATTCATCCCCTAATTCCAATGAAAAGGATGAAGAAGTAAATTATAAGGATGTTTAAAGAGAGGAAGACCTCAGAGATTCACCTCCACCATTTGAGGAGGGTGTATCCATCATTATCAATGACCTCGAGGAGATAAATCTTGGTAAAAAATAAGATCAACGACCAACTTTGAATAGTGCGACCAAGAATCTCAAAGCACATGAGGTGTATAATTCCTTAATGAAGAGACATTGGGATGTTTTCCCCAAGAATTAATTATAAATTCTAGGACTTGACCCCACAGTGGACACCTCTCACTTGGGTTTTCCAAAACACCATCAAGGTTATATGTAGGCAGCTAAAAGGCCACACCCAATTCATGCCTCCAAAATTATGACTGAAGTAAAAAACCTCTTAAAGGCTGAATTCATCTAAGAGGTACAATACCAAAAATGGATATCCAAAATTTTTACCATGAAGAATAAAAAAGGGAAAATCATATTTATTACTGATTTCAGAGATCTCAAATGGAATTATCCGAAAGAATTCTTCCCGGTTCCAATCTTATAACTCCTTATAGAAGTTACAGATGGTTATCAATCCCTCTCCTCCATGGATGGATATTTAGGGTACAACCAAATCAAGATATACCTATAAGATGAATAATTCAAAACCATAAAATCCTATTAGTGAGTATTCTTCTATCACGTAATTCACATTGGATTATGTATACAGGTGATGCATACCAATGTGCCATGCATCACATCTTCAAACCCTTCATGGGGAATTTTTTTGAGTTTTTTTTTGATGATATTTGGATAAAGGTGTGATAATGTTTTGATGACATAGATGACTTGGATACTATATTTAACAAGATTTTACAACATATCCTTAGTATGAACCATGTAAAATGTGATTTTGGGGACAAATCAGGGGATATTATTGGGTTTGATGTATACCATCAAAACATCAATGTTGAACATGAGAAAAAAACCCATACATATAATGTAACCTATTAAAAACACCAATGTGTTAATAGTACTTCAAGGAAATTTTTCCTAAATTCAACAATTCATAGCCAACCTCATAGGAAAGTCTTTATCCTTCACTAAAATGATTAAATAGGGGTAACATATCAGTGTACCATAGACTATTTGGAATCATTTGACAACCTCAATAAGTACCTATTGAGCCCATCAGTGTTAATGAAACATGTTGACGAAAATCCACTCATTCTATTTGTGACAACCATGGAGCGATCACTAGGTGAATTAACTTCACAAAAAGAATGATGCTGGGAATGAATTGTTTTTATTACTACAGTCAAACTATGATCAATGCTGATACCCTTTATTCAAATATCAAGAAGAGCTACATACCGTTAATCTTCATAGTTCAGAAATTGAGGTACTATATTTAGAACCACATGGTCCAATTGGTCTTTCATAATTACCCACTCAAATATATTCTCAAAAATTATTTCTTAACATGATTTATAACATGGTGGGAGGTTATTCCAAAATAGTTTGATATAAAATTTGTGCCTAAGATGGACCACCATGGCAGTGTTCTTTACCGAAAATCCATTTGTATAATAAACTTCATTAAATACCAAATTTGAAAATGAATAGATATTCTCTATTCAAGGTTTTTCATGAAAATTGGAAATAAATTTTGATAACACATATATGATATCAATAGAGAAGAGAATGGAGGACCCAATTCTCAACAAATATAGGTTAGTGATCATAATCATTTCCCTAGAAAATGAAGATTTATATCAGTACTGCCTACTATTATAGGGCTATACTAATAATGATGTAGAATATCAAAACCTCATTCTTGGCCTAGAATTGGCACTCCAAATATAGGTGGACTAACAGGAGCTGAGAGGTGATTCAGAGTTGGTAATTAAATAGATCAACCTAGATTATTCCATCCAAAAAGAAGAGATAATCCACCTTCTTGACAATGTTTGAGGGTTGTTGGAATAATTCACCTCAGATAAAACATTAATTTATGTCATCTGGTCACAAAAAACCAAGATGAATTCATTTTATAATGAATATATAGCTCTCTATACTCTAAAAAATGGGATGAAACATTCATTAGAATTTCCCAACTCTGAATAGTCCCAAATTTTGTTCATGTTAGAATGGATGAGATCAGTGAAGTTATACCTTTACATGAGACTTATGGTCCTACCATATGGTGGATGATTTTAATCATGTAATATATCCAAAATGGATTACTTCCATTGAACATAGTTTTGAAAGACAACATCAGGAATTAGACAATCAATTTTACTATTTACAATGGCCGAAATCTCAAAAAAATACTACATTAATGATGATTTAATGGAGTCATTTTCAGATGTAAAAATGGATAAGAGGCTGTTAAAATTATGGAGGAAGTAAATGTAGAAGCCTATGGTTCCCACCAATGAGGGTAAATGATTTATGATCAAATACTAAGACTTAGATACTCATGCCCATCGATGATGTGGGATTGCACAAAATTCACCAAGAGGTTTTATTCTTACAAATTGTAGACTTCATCTAGAAACCCCAATAGTTTATAAATACATAAAAATACTCTAAGAAATTTTCTATATTTGGGATTAATGTTGGGGGGATATACCCAACATCCACATCCAAGGAGATCAAATATATCTTAACTACTACTGATTTCTTCTCTAAATAGGCGGAAGAAATACCCCTCCAAGACATCAGTGAAAAAAGAATTTGATTTGTTAAAGAAAATATCATTAACAAATTTGGTGTCCCTCATACAATATTGATGGAAAATGGAACCAGTATCTGTTCTGATGAGGTAGAAATACTATACCTATAGTACAATATAAAATCCAACCATTCATCCTACTATCAGTTAATAACTAAGGGACATATAGAGGCCTCAATAAGACCGAGAAAAACATACTAAATAAGATGGTGGATAAAGATAAATAGTCTTGCCTTGAAATTATAATGTATGCATTATTGGATCGTCAGACTACAACCTATACTGCTACATGAGAGATCATATACTCACTAGTATATAGAATATGAGCCCTACCCATCGAGGTCCCGTTTATATCTCTACAAATTTCCATATGTGATCAACTATTAGTAGAATTGAAATACTAGAAATGGATTTCTGAATTGAAATGACTAAATGAAAATAGATTTCATACCTTTAATAACTTAGAAGTATATTAAAATCAAATAACATTATCCTTGGACAAGAATGTTCACCTCATCTCACTACTCAATGGAAAACTAGTATTGGTCCAAATTTTTTTTATGATACTAGGAAATAAGCCTATGAATCTTGAATTAAATTTGGAGCGACCATACTACATACATGTGGTCCACTCCAACGAAGACTCTTCCTTGATCTCAATAGATGGATATATCATTAACACTCCAACCAATGTAATGCTCTTAAAGAAATACTTATGACAATCCCATGAAGTACTCATCTCGACTAAAAGACTTTAAACTACATAGTTGGTATTTATCACATGGAATTAAAAGGAATGAAATAAAATCTATTGCACATGATGTTAAAATTCATGAAATCATCATCCTTGTTGCACAAAAATAAACTGCAAGGCATAAGTTCCTAGTCGTAGGACCTAAAACTACAAAACACCATCAATCCTCATCACATGAAATTAAACATTATAGTTAACATCCCAATCATTTGATGTTAAGAAACCCCTAAAATACCATGAGTTTAGACACTCCTCATGATAACTTAAATAATTTCATGTACCTCAGGTATAAGTTCCAACTACATCCCTCTTACCCCTTAGGAGGCTGAGATTCCCTCTTAGTCAGGCATAAGGAAGAAAGGATGAGAAACCCCCATGTGTAAGCTCCAATCACATCCTCACCCCCTGGGTAGGAATGTGGGCCACATTATGGGTAAAAGTCCCAAAACTATCCTATCCTTATCACATGATAACAGACTGCAAGAATCATTCAATAACTAAGTGTATCTTGAATATCATTCTAATGATATACATAGTGACACCCGAACCTCCCATCCTAGGTCTGTCCATGATTATAAAAAATAAGACCCCTTCTTTTCCTATGTATGAATCAGATATATATATAAATATGGAACTTTTCAAGGACAAATGGTATTATTATCATCACAAACAGATTCATAGTGACTCCTAAAACTCATTTTTTGTTTTTAACCATCATTTAGGAAAGTATTAAATCCACCTTTCTCCTCATCAAATCTTGATTATTGTTGTTTACAATTCATTAAGATATTTTTATGTATTGATTATTTGTCAATTAATTTTTGTAGTGAAGCCCAAATCATACATCTTCGTACAACCACAATATCCTTTTTCACATCGAGTAGCCCCCGTCCATGATGCATGACATTAAATTGTATGGTTCATCAAGAACTACGTGTGGCACTATTTTTTCTCTAACAATATACGTAGTGATGCATGGATCTCTAATCCTAAGCCCATTAATAGAAAAACAAGAAAACATTCCCTCTCTCTATAGTTACATAGGAATGAAATTCATGGATATTACATTATGTGAAATGATTATTTAGTGCATTACAAAAATACGTTCCTGTGACAGTAATAGTTTCGTGACTTTTGAAACATGGAACAAAATCTTACAAATGGTTGAAATATATTAAATATTTCCAACAAGGATATTATACTTTATTAATTCTACTTAATACCATTATTTATTACTTCAGGAAAAAATATTAGAAAGGGGTTTGCTTAGATGATTTGTAATGGTAAATAAGAGAGATATGTAAACATAAACATGAACATAAGGTCATGAGAATTTGATCATTACATTAAAAGATCATACCATGCATATCAAAGATCATAAACATGAATCATGGTATGGAGATTTGATTTTCATAATACATGAATCCTAAGGGTTATAAAGCATCACAAATCAATCTTGAACCATAAGATCATGTTATATAAGTGTGTAATAAACATACATATTGAATACCATTTCATGTGTCAAGGTTAAATACCAATATAATCAACATAGCGGACCATGATTTTTTTTCCATTGTGGATCAATCCTATTGACTTATTTCCCATCATTATACTATGATATATAAATATTTACCTAGTGCATTTAATGGAGAAATAAGTCCCACCCAAATCATATATTAATTGTACATATATGTGCCATAAAATATTCATGTTATCATGACTCATAAAAAGAGATAGGTTTTATAAACATCATATCATAACCCATTTAATGATATAGTTATCATATAAAATTAATCTTATTATATCCTATAGAAAATGAATAATTTTTATAATCATTTATTCCTAGTATAACTATTGAATGTAAGAAGGCTTCAAAATCAATTATCATAGTATAACCCATAAAATAGAAATAGATTTCATAAACATCAATCCATGAAAAGATAGACCATTAAGATAAAAAATATGAATGGTATCTTTAGATTGTATCAGTATTAAATAATAAACTATAACCAAGCATGTCAACTAAGAAGGAGAAGTATTTTTAAAGATCACTTGGAACATAAATCTTCTTTGAAAATAACTTTTTAAAACATATAAAATTTTTAAAATCCTTTTCCTTGAAACTAAATTGAAAACATATAAAGGAATCATGAAAAATATTTTAAAACATTTCTTGAGGAAAATATGATTTATTTTTTGAAAAAATATTTTATTAACATGAAAAATTTTGAAGACCATTTTCTTTGAAGATAAACTTGAAAACATATAAATAATCTTGAAAACAATTTTAAAACCTTTTTCATTGAAAACATATAAAATAAGTTTGAAGTCATTTTGTAATACTTTTCCTTCTTAAATAAATTTAGAACCTATAAAATAATCTATGAGATCATTGACATACTTTTCTTTGAAAACAATCTTTTAAAAAAATATAATGGAATATATGAAAATCCTTGAAAACACATCTTAAATGATTTTTTTAAAAAAACTTTTTCTTTGAAAAAACTTGATCAAATCAAAAAATTTCTAGAAAATTAGGGGAAAAATATTCTTTAAAAAAATAACCATGTAAACAAACAAATTAAGAATCATGTTAATTAAAATCATTATTGTGTGTATGTCCGTACATTCTAAACACTCCTTTTTCAACATAAAAGTTTAGAAAATTCCTTGATCAGAAAATGAATTGAATATTACCTTTAAAAATATTTTTTCAAAAGAAAATAAATGGTTACAAATTTCTTTTAAACATCATATAATAATAGTAAAACATTTTTTAAATAACTTTTAGGAAAAATAGTTTTGAAAGAACATGGATCTTCGACTAAAAGGAGAAATAATATAGGATTTTCATAAATTTTTTATGAATTATCTTAAGTACCAAAGAGGTGAAAAGTGGAACCATTAAATAGATAAAACCTGGATAACCATAGGTTAATAAAACTTATGAGATTTCTTGAGATATGGATTAAAATATTTCATTAATGAAATCAAAATCATAATCAATATCGATAAACAATGAGATTACAAAAATAAACCGTTACCACTTTGTTAAAATTGATTCGTTAAAAAATGGAAAGAATAAAATTAAATTATGATTAAAATATCATTACAATTAGTGTATTCATGACATAACATTCCAAATATAGTTTATACACCTCATAGAAAAATTTAGGTGCATAACATGGAATGTGTCTCAAAGAAGGAAAATTGAGAAAATATTACTATACAAATGTGGTAATTTTTGAAACAAAACCCCATGAAATAAATATCATAAAATAGATATTTAAATACAAATAAATTTAATTTAATTAATAATATAATACATTGATGGTCATTATTCACAACATATATAATCTAATTGGAGGTATACATGTCTTGTGTGTCACAGAAAATAAAAGCGAGATGACAAAACCCATAATTTATTTCATGAATTTCTTCGTACACATTCAAAATTGTTTTGTAATAAAAATAAATTTCTTACAAATATACCACATAATCATATTATTTGAAATAATACCATATATTAATTTGTTTTTACTTCATATTACCATTTTATTAACAACTCCACGTTAATGTTTTGTTTCAGGTAAAATCTACATTGTTTTTCGTATATGTTTTGGATAATTATTCTTGATACCATTACATAGATAATGATTTAATTATTTATATAATGTATAAAATGATATAAATATAATATATATTCAGTATATAAATATTTATAATCAAATATAAATGATATAAATAAGAAATGAAATACACCATTCATGGATACGGTAGACCATACATACACATGAATGTTTTTTCTCTTTCATTATCATTTTGAAAGAAAAAATAAAGTAAAAAAATTCTGTATATAAATATATATTATCAATAAATTATGATTATTATTTTACATATATCATATTATTTTTTTAAACCCATATTTAATATGTTCCATGTAAAGTGTGAACAAATGAAATCCTTTTGAGGAGGCGGTAGTCCACATATCCACTAAAGAAGTTTTTGTTTTTACAGAAAATAGAAAGAATGAAGGTATGGTTTATGTAATAATTAAACAATATAAAACACCAAATAAAATATATTATAAAAATAGAGTTTCCATCATAATTCCCAAGCATGATAGGTTGTAAAGAAAAATCTAATGACATAGTTTTGTGAGGTCGTAGTTCGCCATACACAAGAACAATAAGTTCATTGAAAATTAGATGGGTGTGTGTATACATGTAGAAAAAAAAGAGTAGAATAAAAAAATTTCAGTATATAATGTTTTTAGGTAATTATATAAGAATTTAATAAAACTAATTGAGGTGATGGAGAATGAAAATATAACAAAGGATCTTGAGTAAGGATGTTACCTCTTCTTTGGGTAACTCCTTTTTGTTTGCCCCAAAGGGATTCAATGGTTGGATTTATGAAAAAAAGAAAGGCTTATAGGATGAATAATAAGATGTTTTGATCTTATTTGATTAGATTATATGTGATCACAATGTATTTATAGTTGTGAATAAATAGGATGGGTGAGTTCCTTTTTATAGTCGTGGAGGGGTGACATTCTTGTAAATTTTTGAAAAGGGAATTAAAACCACATTTTTCCTATGTAAAGTGGCTCCAATAATGTTAAAAAGTTAAATAATTGATGCCAAATTAAAAACATGGAAATTAAATTTATTTTCAGAAATTTTTAGGTCATTTTGGCCACTAAGTTTAAGGTTTATTCTTTTGTTAAGCTCATTTGTTTATTAATCACTTTAATTAGTTTTAATCACTTTCACTAAACATGTCTGTAAAAAATCATATTTCCCTTATTAGAAATTATATATTATTCTGATCCCAAATAATGAATCCATTTTGAAAAATGATAATAAAAGAAGTGGATGAAATTAATTTAAATATAATCCCATAGACAAAATGATAAAGATGGTTTTTGATGTAAACATATTCAAAAGTTTGAAATGTTTATATATCAAATTTCATTTTAAAATTGATTCCAATGAAATAAAATGAATTAATTGATACAAATTTTCTCTAATTAAACTCTAAAATAAAACTAAAATATAATTTAACTCTATAAGTAACTATGATAGAAAATCATTTTTGAATTAAAATCAATATTTTTACTATTCATCATAAAATTAATCTTCTCAAAAAATAAAAAACAATTAAAAAAAAAATAGATATTTATATTCATATTCTAATAATTAATTTTTTTTTCAAACTAAAAATAATATATGTGTCAAAAATAATATTTAAAATTTGATCTCTATTAAAATGAGTAAATTACCTTTTAGAAAAATACATCTTTTTATTCATAAAATTGGATTTTTTCTTATCTTATACCTATAAAATTTGTTCATTGAGTATCAATAATATTTATATAATATATAATGTATAAATTTTATTGGCAACATTATTCGAAAGTGATTTTTTAATTTATTTATAAAAAATTGTGTTTTTATATAGAAAAATAGTTTTCTTAGAAAAATGTTTTCTTTATTTTTAAATAGTTCTTATATTCACTGATACTAATTAAAAACTAAAGAATTAATTTTATATACACGTGTTAATAATATTTTCACAATTTAGTAAATCATATTAATAACTTCAAATCCAATGGCTAGGTGGTAGGTAAAATAATATTTTTAAAATAATATTTAGAGTATCATGAAGTTCAATAAAAGTCAACCGTATATGTAACAGAAGATGACAATGGGAACTATATAATGTGTAATACAAGAAAAAATTATTATTCCATGTACTATGTAATGCGTATAGAAAAATCTTGACATGGTGTTGGATGTAACTGAAGCCACACATAAATACTTTATATAACAATAACAATAATTCGTGTTGCGTGAAGTGAAAAATGTAAAAAAGATTAAATATATTCAAAAATAATAATTCACAAAATCTAAGGGTGTTACACTTCCTATTCATGGGTTATAACTAAACATGGAATCAGTTAATAACTTTGTGTGTCTTGATTCACATTCCAATGAGATATGTAGTGATCCGTAGATCTCTAGTCTTAGGTCTAACAACATTAAAAAAAATACCCATCTCCCTACATACATGTCTAACATACATAGGGACATTTCAAGAATGATGTGTATGTTTATTCTCAATATAGTGGGATATATAGTGATGCCCATATTTTCATCACTTTTCCCAGTCACAACATATACTTCCTTTCACGATGGTTCATCTTCATCCTCACCATATAAAGTTATGTTTCTTGGGATTTCAAGAACTATTTATGACATTAATCTCATCATAATTTGATATTTATAAACACTTGTATCATAAATCCTTGCCCAACCACCATATAATTGAAATCCCCCCATCCTTCACTTGTGTTGCCTTGATGCCATGGAAGAGAAATTATTCCTTATCTTTCTTTCTCACACTGAGGATAGCTCAAATGGGAATGTGTGTTTTGGTAAATAATTCCCCACACAAGTAAGGAATATCAATTCTTATTAGGGTTGTCATGGTCCTTGATTCATGAAAATTATTGTTACACTTGATTTTCTCATCGCAGGACATAAAATCTAACAATTTCCGTGAGAACTACGTGTGGATTGATTCTCATTTTAATGAGATACATAGTGATATACGAATATTCAAACTTGGACCAAGTTGTAACACGATGTGGGAAATACCACCACTCTCCCATGTATGAGTCAGATCTACATGATAGAATTCAATATGGGTTCTCCCTCTATGCATTAAATCTTATTAAAAAACACCCCTATTTCCCCCACATATGAATTCAATTTGTGTGGGAGATATTCATTATAGAACTATGTGTGTCTTGATTCTTACTCCAACAAGATATGCAATGACGCCCGTTTCCAATATCCTGGTCCTGCCACAATCATGTCATGTGACCTTAATCCTAACCACATGATGTTAAACTTCATGATTAATTTAATGGTCACATGAATTTAAAGTTCCTTCTCTCTATGCATACAAACAAAGATCTAGAAAAGAGATTTTAATTTGTTTCCCCGCATTACGGGATCTGCCGAGGAAACAAGGATGTCCCACTTTTACATATGAGTTAGATCTTTGCAAGGGATTTCACACATCATGGTCAATATCGGTCCAAATGCTTCCGTTATTCTTGAACATATCCCTTCTACACATCACAGTCCTACTCCAGACACTTTTGGATCATCATAATTATTATCCATCTCTTGGTGATAGAATGTGTGATACTCAAGGAATCCTTTTTCCACTATGTTGTAACATGCCCCAGTGGTATTAGCATAATGTATCCCACAAAAGGGGGGTTTTAAGAAACGAATGACACTATTTGAAATTGAAGTAATACACCCCAGTTGTATGTTCATAAAATATCCCCAAATGGATTGTTCAATTAGTGGTAAATTTTCCCTTGGGAGAGGCCTCTTTAATCCTCGTAAGCATTGATGATATTATGTTGGATCCCATAATTCAAATTCACTATGCGGTTACCCATAAAATATTTTTCTTATATCCTTTCTCTGGATCTAAAACCCCTTAGACCATGGTTTATAACTTCCTCCATCATTGTATTATGTATATATGAGTGATCCTAGTCTTTTTGGCCACATGTCACCTATTATTTCCCTAATTATATGGTCCTAAGCATATGACCAAAAACTACAAGCATTATATTTCATGTTCTTGGGTCAGACCAGTATAGAGAACTTTTTACTCAAATTATTAGGAAATTTTTACTTAAAATGATCCTCCCATATTCAAGTTGCTTAATCCCACAATCCATACTCCATGCTTGAGGAAATATTAATCTCTATAAACTTCCTTCATTCATTAGCAATAGAATGTCTGAACTTCTGATTAATTATTTTTCTAGATATGATGTTTCATTCCTCATCTATATTTTCATAAATTATCCCACAAAATTTCATGTCTGCCAAAGGATTCTACTAGTGAATAAGCTGTAACACACCCCCAATTGGATATGTATAAAGTATCCCATAATGCTGGGTTTTCAATAAGTGGGAAAATAATTTTTAGAAAATACCTCCCCTATCAACATATAAAATTTCCCAATACCAATCTCTTGATCTTGAAATCCATATATTATAGCTTATGAAGTTACCTTCCTCATACTTGAATATGATGATATGTTCTAGGATAGTTTACACAAAATTGATTTTTTTTATTTTCAATCAAATATAAATACCTTAAATTACAACCCCCTATAATGTCCATATTTTGCAACTTTAAAAATTAAGAGAATAATGTCCTTGTGGTATGTCATTAAATTTTATAGCCTAATGTCCTTGTTTTTTGACTTTAAATTTCCTAGAATAATGTCCCTTCTATAGGACTTTATAGTATATTTCATAATGGCCTTATTGTATGACCTTAACCAATATGTCATAATGTCCTTATTATACAACATTAAACTTCATAGAATAATTTCGTTGTTTTATGACATTAAACATTATATAAAAATGTCATAGTCATAAGACATTAAACTTTAAAAAACGTCATCAACATAACATGATAAACTACATGGTCAAATTCTAGTTCATATGACATTAAACTAAATAATGATCACATATTTTTAGGAATGGGTATTCCCCACTATGGAATCTGTCATCTAACTAATATACCCTCATCCACAAAAAAACAAATTCTTATGTGAGAAGTTTTATATTTAGGTCTAATGCTAATAAATATTCTCTATTCATTCTCAGACATCTCTCCTAGTAAAACCACTCATCGTGGCCATGAGAAATATGAATCTACATAAAATTCCTTCTTCCATTAACAATATATTGTTGGAATTCCTGAGAATTAATTTCCTTGAATATAATGTAACACACCCCATTTGGATTTGTATAAGTTTCCTAAAAAAGAGTCTTTTAGCCAATGGATTCCAATATTTAGCTATACAGTAACATATCCCATCCCTTTTTTCATAATTTATCCAAAATATAGTGTTTTCAACCAGTGGAAACTTCAGGATTAGAAGAGACCTCATATATTCTAGAATATCAAGTTTTACATTCAAAAACCTTAAAATTATGCCTCAAAATTACCCTTTTGGTATCTAAAGAATATCAGAACATTCTTGGACAACAATCCTTATTCAGGTCATCGTTTCAAAACTTGTGGACAAATCTGTTCAACCTAAAGAACCAATCTATTTTATTTCGGATCGCATGTCTTAAAACTGACCACAAAATTAAACATAGCACTTACCAGATTGAAAACCCACAAACGGAACACTGGAAAAATGTCTAGTCTCAGCTCGATAGGTCTATACTACATGTGGTTTAGGAAAAGGATCAAATAATGAATAAATAGACACCAAAACTTGTAAGTATAATAGCCTTAAAAGGGTTGTATAAAAAAAATTCAAGTCTCACCTGGCACGTCTTCATTATATTAAACTTTAGAAAAAATAGGCTCACAGAAAAAGGAATAATTTTTTTATGAATTTTTCATACATCCTTAGAAATATTCAGACTATGCTTGATAGTCCCAATAACTTAATAAAACCTTAGACCACTCTCTTATCTTGGTCATTGTCATTATAACATGATTAAATTTAATCAAATGAGTTATTTTTAGTGTTGTATTATGATTAAAATATGGATATAAATGCATGAAGTTGTGATTGGGAACAAAAAATTCATTTTCATTTATGTTTCAATGTGTATGGAAACTTCCACATGTGGGATCTACTCTGTCGAATTTTATAGTTTATCCTAAAAAAAGGATTTAAGAAGATGAACTGTACACTAATAAATATTCACTGATTTATGAAGAATTTTCATTTATATAGTAGTATCCTCATCAGATTTTCCAAGCTTCTCCAACCTAGTTCTAACAACATCTCTCATTTTTTTAAATACCCTAGGATGGATCAATGTATTTGGGAAACTTCCATAGCAACATTTAATTCTTCTTTGAGGCAAATTATTTGCAGAGTCTTCTCGTCCAAGAGACTTGGAACTCCTCCACCTTCTGTGAGGGGATAACATCATCTTTGGTAATGGTTGATTTAAATCCCTAAAATTGGTCCTCTAGTTGTGCCTATGCTTGTTGTGATCTTCACTCCACTTACCTCTTCCAGCTAATCAAATTCACTACATTATATATATCTCTATAATAAAACCATCCATATTCATATATGGAAATATTAAATAGAAGTCAGTGAATTCATGTTGGAATTTCATCAAGAGGTGTCTCTCTGACTATCTTCTAGATATCCCACCATACGAAAAGGAATGTAGTTCAGAAATCCTCCCATGTCTCTAGATCAGACTCAAAGCTTCTCTCAGAGAGAGGTACATAATTCAAGACTAATTCACACAATTATTTTGGTTCCTCTTCATCCAAAATGGCCTAATGTTCAACAACTTATTTTGGTAGAAATGGCATTGATGTACAAAGCTTTGGCCCAATCCCCGATGATGATGGCAGTGAATAATAGGCGAAACTTTTCATCATCATCATGTGGTCAATAAGTAGAAAGGCTGGTGAAGTGACCCGAATAGTTGATGAAACTAACCCATTATGGGGTCAACCATATGAATCAATACAATTATAGTGCCGCAACCTTAACTCTAATTACCGAGTCCTCATGATACAAAAAATTATTCCATGTTTGCTTAGTAGCTGGGATCAAAGGCTCTTGAGAACCTCACACTTTGGGATTCTCATCTGTCACTCCCTCAATAATAGGACTAGGGTGGACTTGGATTACTTGTTCATAAAGGGCCCTGGAAATGTTCTTCATAGACAAATATACTCAACTTGATCATGGATGTGAATCATTTGGTGAAATAATGACAATGATGTTTAATGCAAGAACGATAAAACACATGTCCGTCCAATTCATTACGTAAATCACCAAACTCTTAAAGAGAACCTAGAATATGAATTTATGGATTAATTAGATCCATAATTTTATGATATATCGAATAAAGTCTCACATAATCCCCACTAGTAGGGGTAACCAAGATGTATTGTTTAGGACCCAAATTGGCTCTGCTGTTGATCCCCTCTACCGACTTTTTTGCAGACACACCACCAATAAAGTTGTATGAAGTTTTAATTTGCATCAAAAATATCATATAACCATATGAGATCCCCATAATCCCATTCTAGAGTGATAGTGGGACCAACAATGAATTCTATAAGGTCCTTCAATGTCAGAGATTTGAAATATCACGAGAAGAGGAAATTCAAAAACAAAACACACCATACAAAGGAGTGCATCTGACGTCACCATGGACCTATCAAATATCTATATTAATGTTGGTGGACATGGATAAAACTCTGGAATATTATTTCAATAAAAATGATGGATTCATTAGTGTAGGACTTAAGCTCCCTCAGGGAATCCGTCTCAACCCTAAAGGATCAGTGCCAGACCCCTGATGGGAGGAAAGCAATTCAGATTCTGAAAAATACATGTATAGTCAGAAAGTGTATATAGAGAAAATCATAATGTCGAATGGAAGGAATAATACATTTTGGGGCGCATGAACTAAGTCAAAATTAACTCACTATTTCACATCCTCTCTCAAGATAGAGAAAGGCCCACCTCAATCCCCTTGGATATAGATACTTAGGGTGATAGTCCAGGGGTTCCCACTTCTATCTACACCATCATGGTCCTCTAGAATAGGGATAATTATATGTTCCCAAGGACCCTATCCTAGGCCCCAATGGGGGTGCCCATTGGTCCATTCCTTGGTGGAATATGTGCCTCATTACTTATCCTTCTTCTCATTCTTCTTATTATTTTCTTACAATCAATATAATAAAATCCCCTAAAGATTTGCGATGGAGAACTAAATATTAAAAAAGGGTAGGGAGAAAATGAAAATATATTAGTATGATTAATGTATGTGTCCCATTCCTTTTTTATGAAAATATACCCCCAAAATCACACCTTAGTCAAACATGTTATACATTCACTTCTTTACCAGGATACGATCATTAGTTTTATATATCGACGCCTCCAACTCCTGAATATATTTTTCTACCTCAGTTGGATCACTATATGGGTGGAGATGAGAGGGTGCTTTGATATCACCCACATATAGGATTGACAATCTAGATTGGAGAAATATCTATGAATCATTGAAATCATGAGTTTTATCTTTCCCAATATCAGATCAATAAGGATCATACAAAATTTGTCTTTGATATGGGTAGTTGTGAAGAAGACGTCACACCCTTCGACTTGGAAGCCCTTTTAGACCTCTTTCCCCCCCAAAAATAATGATGGTATGTAACATGACTCTCTCCATGATGGGGGATAATGGACTACCTTGGTGGAAGAGGTGTGGTTTTCTCATACCTAGCCGGCTCGGAGGTCTTTGATCGATATCACTTCGACACTCTATAGATTCATCATCATCATCTTCGGCCCAATCATTTCAACCATGAATACCACAAATAGAAATTATTGCGGTCTTGAACTGGTAAATTCTATTCATTATTTCCCACAGATGGTATAAAGAGATCCATACCTGAGCATACCTGGCCACCATCCCGGTTGATGCATCCGACGAATGCAACATGATTGAAATTTGGGATACATGCATGTACAATGCGATCAAAAACTGTCTTTCTACCAGTGGATGTATCTCAAGAATAACACGTGTTATGGGGAATATAATTTACTATTGTAGAAAATTGAACTAGTGAGTATATTGATATGGAGCATAAGACTAATAGATTAGTTCACTACCAATAAGAGTCTCCAATTTGTTGTCTCTGAATGCTATCATGTATGACATGAGATCATAATTATTTTCATTTCCATGATAAAATTGTAATAATTGTTAGTGGGTTACCATATGGATAGAAGTTAAATTCTCCAAACACATTCAACATCCTAAACACCTCATCATACATCTATTTTAGATGTTTAATTATAGAAAAAACCTGAATAAATGGGGGGAATCATTTGATCCAATTTTAACTAGGTTGAGAACATTATATGAACTAATGTGTGAAACAATGCACCCCCAAAGGACTTGACACTAACCTAAAATTCTAAATGGAATCACCCCGTTGTATGTACGAAGCAAAAAATAGAAAATTCATTCCTGAATAGAGGTAACCAACCCTATATACCCCCTCTACAAATTTGGTATTGATAAAAAAGTACCGATCCTCACACACCCATTGGATTTGAAGTTTGAAAGAAGATAAATTATTATCTGCATAGCAAGGAAGCCATCCAGGCGAGTCTTCACATCAACCATGGGATTGATCTTGTAACCCCAACGGGTAAAACGACCCGTATCCATTGTCGGACCAAAGGTTCTAGGAGCACCCCAATTATCTGCAATGGGGCATATTTTAGGTATCCTATAAGTGATACCTCCTCTATTTGGTTCCATAAAACCATTCATTCATGTTCCTAGATGGATATCAGCCTTAGGGTGAGGATCTTTTTGTTTTCCCATTTCTTCACCACCTGAAAATGTATGGGGGCCAAGGTAGGTGTCGATTATGTGTCACCACACGTTGTATTTAGTTGGATGAAATCATCATACATTTAACTAAGAATGCGAGTCCTATAAATTCTATAGATTTATCATAGGATTATTCAAACCTTACTATGCCTCTGGTGGATCAAATTGTTTTGCATACTCTATCAACTCAACAACTCAGGAATGATCACCAAGTTCATTTAAAAATATTTTTTTCATCCCCAAACATCCTCATAGATATGGACATCTTGCAACACTTTTTTGAATTCCACACATGTCTCGCATACATAGTACACCCATAACCACTTTGAGATAACTCCTCCTCTTGAGAAGAAGATCCAGTCCCCCATTGACCCTTGTGTTTGATCACTATATGATGCTCTTAAAGTTGAGTCATAAAATGAAGTTTTCATTATGTGATATTCAGATTCAGGTTTATAGGGAAGCTACTATGATGCATGATATAGATAAAAGAAACCATTTCATTCTTAGTGTGCACAGCCTTAAGAGAAAATTTTAATGAAGGGTAGTTTGTGTGGTTCATAAACTAAGACTTCAAGAAGTTGCTCCGAACCCTATGGAAAAAAGTGTCACTAAAAAGTCCATGATTATACAATGGAATGTCTTCTATTTATGGGTAATAAAATCGATACAAATCCAAATATATCAACAAATCTAAGAGAGAATTCTTGATCATGCTGTAGTAATCATGCCCAATAGCATTGACCTTATTAGAAGAATGTCCATGAGCTTATTCCACAGAAGTCATAAAATTGACTATTGAAAACCTATAAGAAGACACCAAGTTATCCAATTAATTTAAAATATTGAAATATAAAAAAAGATAATTTTTTTTGAATTAATTTGAATTTTGTAAAAGGAAATAACACATGTAGGACCTTTGACAAGGCCCTATTCTCAACCTCCCAGATAAAGCCTCTCGCACAAGTCCCTCGAACAAATGCCTCGTCCAGACCCCTTATCAAGGAGAAATTGCACATCACCATCTCCCAAGTGGTTGTACCATAGGGAATTCCATTAGGATCCTTCATAAAATGAGAAGTCCAACATAGATAGGTGGATGACCTACATGGAGAGAGAAAAAATCACAAAACCAGGAAAGTGAGGAAAATTAACAGGGGTCCAATGCTATTTATAGACACCACATGTCTGTGCACTAGACCTACACATGGGAACTACCTCATTTACCTATGCCTCTATCCTATTATCCTGATATACGTAAACTCCCTAGTTGATTGGCCAGCCCCCATTTTTATAATCTTTTCAATGTTCTACCTTATAACTAGACCGATTTTTTCAAATAGATCCAATCCTGAGGGGTGGTATTTTGTTGAAACTCTATTTTTTCAAAGATGATTAAAGTATTATGAAGATATGAATAAGAATTTAAAAGAGATAATTATCCATACGGATAATAAAAGGGACTTTCCTTGCCTGACTTGAACACACACACTACCCTATGCATTAGAACCCCCCCCATGCAAAAAAATTAAGGCCACCCATGTGATGGGAACTTACACTATAAACCTCCATCGTTGAATTTTATCGGGTAATTCATTCAACTAGGGATCCCTATTTTCCAATAAATAGGACACTAGTTCTCCAAATTTGCAGACATGGAAAATAAGAAGAAGCCTCTATGATATGGTTGCATAGCAACTTTACCAACTTCTTTAAACATTCCATAGGTAGCTCTCCAAAACCAAATAGAAGAGAGAATTATGATTAATTAGTGGTATCAAAGTAACTTTAGGGTCTGAGACACATGAAAAATGTAGGATAACCCCTTATTCTCTAGTGGAGAACCACCATTTTATGGCCCAAACCCTAAACAGGGACCTACATGAACCTCGTACATAACCACATAAGGAGACCCCTATTGCCTAGGACAAATCCTCTACCATGGTTTGTTTCCCTGGTGGTTCATTTCTGATTTCATATTAAATTCCAATAATCCTATAACCCCTTGCACGAAGCATTTCAAGTTCTTCTAAGGCCCTATGTGAGGAACCTCTATCTATTAAACCAGAAACTATATGATCCCACCTATGATCCCTCTTCCAAGACATCAATGACACTGATCCTATTAATTTGGATCCCTTGTCATTGAAAGACCAAGTTGAAACCTCTACTGAAGTCTACATACTTGAAAAACCATAAATAAGGGAACCCCAGTGTGTCTCCCATTTAGATTTGTATTCCTACGGACAGAGGTTTCATATACTCATCCCACTTGATGATTAGGGTCCTCTAGGTGCTTGTTGATTTTCATTACCATGGGCAAGAGGACCCTGACCCTAGGGGAGGTGTCAGGGAGTTCCCGGTCTTGGGTAGTAGGGCTAGAACCATGTCCTTCCATAGTTCTCTATAAAACACAAAGCATCCAGTTCTATGTGGGGAGGGTAAGGATTTCACTTTCATTTCTTTTTTACTTGGAATGTTACCATTTTCTCCCAATAAAGAACCATGTTTTTCATATCCCATCTAGATTAATCCCCTATTATTTATTGAAGGAGGTTGTACTCTTTCTCCTCCATACTCCACAAGGGCCATATCTGTATGGGTAGTCAGACCTGACTATCCTAGACACGTCATAGGAGAGAGAACAGGTGCATTTAATCCTCTTTTTCTCCCCTATTCACCCATCATATTCTATCAGTAGAGGAGGAGGAGTGTGTGGTTTGTTGGACCTTCTTCACCCACTTGTTTCCCAGATTAAATCATGAATCATCATGAATTGTGAGATTAGGTTATATCAATAATCACAATATATATATATTTGGATGCATGCTCCAGTAGAGAATACACTTTTGAATCTTCCTCTCACCTTCCTTCATAGTTATCCCACAAGCATGCATTGTCAAATCCATGTATACAACCTTGAAGAAAAGTGGATTATGTTGTTTCTCAGATCATTTATTTACTATTTTTTCTCAAAGAAACCAAGAATCACTTTTTCATAGAGTTTTATGGTGATTATGAAATCCACAATATCCCAAACAATTTGGGCCTCATTCAAAGTATGATCCCCAGCCAACTAGAGAATCATCCTTAGGAAGAATCCCATAAATCCAATATTTGTTCTTACTCTTTTGGATTAATCACTAGCCATATCACCCCACTCATTCATGGGCCTCCTCTGGCGTAAGAACTTGGTAAGCCTTTAAATCACCATGATAAGAGACATACATAATGTCCCCATTTGCTAAATCCTTTTCAAGAGTAAACCACAACAAAATTATCTAAAATGACCACACTCCCCTATGAGACGAACCATCTAAGGTCCTCTATAAATGTAGGTCCTTACTAATGAACTATTTGGTATTAAATTCATGTACAAATGGGATACTTATAAATCTTCCATGAGATCCAAAACTAACATCCTAAATAAACCCTATTATCTCTTGTAATAAATCCCTGTAAGGTATTATTCAACCTAGAAATCCATATCCTTTTGAGGTTAACTGGGATTATTCAGCATAAGTCCCATTTAAATCCTTGACTAGGCACCTTATACCTAGATGTCCTTACCATTTTAAGCTAAACTATAAGGTTCTTCCTTATCACATGAACATAAACGCTACGATGTGTCCCATTAAGGGGAACATAAATATGTGCGTTTTAATTTATTTCATAGGGATACATAGGATTCCCATTTATGGGCCTGATCCCTACAACAAAACAACTTTCATCTCTCAGGATGAAGATACACTCAAGAGCACCCCACTGTGTGGCTAGAAAACTGGCATCGTAGAAATAACAACCAACAAATATTTTATTAGTATATAAGAGGATACCATAAATTTAGAACCTTGGATAAATAAAGATTATTCTAACCTCAAAATTTATATAATAATTTTTTTGCTAATTCATGGGTGACCCATGTCATACTTGGAAATTATTGAAGGATTTAGGATCTTATCTTAAATCTATAAGAGAATCCTAAATTAGGAAATAATTCCAACAAAAAGGCTTTGACGAGACTGAACTCCCATCGTCTTGACTAAAGTGAGTTCTTAAGCACCATCATACAAACCCCCCAATGAGTACCTACCTTTGAAAAATAGTTTTTCTAAGGATATTGAACCATGGCGTGTTTCTGTGTTCATGAATAAACCCATTGGAAACCACTTGGAAATAGTGAAAACAATGTGAATGATTTCTATAAACTCAAACCAATATAAGTGATCTTTGGGTGACACGTTTCTATCGAAAATAAAATTCTATGCTCGACCCACCATTTTTTTAAACTATGTTGGAGATTGGGTCGAATCAATTAGACTCACTTAATTTAGGTTAGTAATTTTCAATAATGGAATCACATAAGAAAAAATAACCTTCAAGATATTTAAATTACCCACCCCAATTCAATTTATCTTATGGTATCATCCTCATAGAAATTAATCTTATGCTGTGTGACTCAATTATCCCATGTGAGAAATAGAATTTTGTTACATAGAAGGATTTTATCTTACTCAATACTATAAACATCAAGAATTTATATTACCCCCTTCACATATTAGAAAAAATAAACTAAAATAAACCGTATACAGATTAATATATATTCATAATAAATTTTTGAATTATTTTAACAATAAATAATGTAATACTAAATGCATATTAGTTTAAATAATATACAAAATAATTAATAAATTAATGATGAAAAATATATGAAAGAATGAATTAAAAATGAAAGTATCAATTTATTATATAAATATTTATATAAACATGATTAAAATTTATAAAAAAATTAATTTATTAAAACAAAGTACAATGAGAATAAAAATTAAGTCCACACAATATAAAATAAAATCTGACTCTATGAATTAATTAAATACAACATTTAATCAATTAATAATAAAAAAAATTGTTTAATAACACAAAAATGAAAAATCGATGCATTGAATAATAAAACACACATTATTATTATAAAAACCATTATTTTATTAATTCCACTATAAATTAAAAATAAAGTAATTATTTAGGTAAATTAAAATCATTTTAATATTAAATACATATTAAAACCTGCAACAAGGATGTGAAAAAATGCTTGAAAATGATGCAACATCAAGTACTGTGATTTTGGAGGCCATGGAATTGATCATTGGAGTCAAGTTGAGTTAAGAAAATATCCTTCATGGAACACTCTTGGTGTTTTCCAGTCTGATTGTGTTTGTTGACAATGTTAGATGACCGTGAATAAATATAGTTGGTGTTTTACATAATAGGATTTTAAGGTGGTTTGGTTTCCCAGTGTTGGCCAAATTTGTTGGCCTCAAAATTTGAAGTTATATTTTTGGAAAAAGAATATTTTTGCATAGGATTGAATTGTACACAGACCAAGAATCACTATTTTCAGACTGTGAAGGATGGTATACAGACCATGTAGGAATAATAGTTCATAGAAGGCGTGTGGTTCGCGGGTTAAAAATTGTTCATAGGAAGGCATGTGGTTTGTGGAATGATAACAGTTCGCAGAAGGATAATGGTTATCAGGAAGGATCATGGTTCATGGAAGGAAATAGTTCGTGGAAGTAAAATGGTTTGCAGGAAGGGTCATAATTCATGGAAGGAAAAAAATTCGCGGAAGGAAAACAATTCGGGGGGAGGATCATTGTACATGGAAAGTAAATGTTTCATGTGATGATTACAATTCACCGGCGATGCATAGTACATGGTAGATGCATAATATGTGGGAGATTCCTAGTACACATGAGATATACAGTACACAAAAAATTCACAGTACGCAATGAAGGATGTACCACCTCAATGATTTAGGTGAAATAGATTAAGAATAGTCTTGGATAGATTTCTTATAGAATGAGGGAAAATTCCATCATTACACAAAGCAAATTACATCATAGAAAATCATCACACTAGGAAGAAATTTTTCTATGTCCAATGAATTTTGCAAGGATTCCTCAAAGGGTGAATTGGTTTGTGATAATATTTTTTTGAAGAGTTGATAGTTCACGAAATAAATGGTCTATAGAAAAGTAGTCTGTGGAAGAAGGATGTTTATAGAAGTTGTGGAAGTACACAGATGCAGAATGTAGAGGCGGTATGTGAAGGTGGTATGCAGATGTAGTATGTTGAGGTTATATGTGGACATGGTAGATGGAGGTGGTATGTGGATGTGGTATGCAGACATGGTACACAGAGGTGTTATGTAGAAGTGGAGATAGTCCATGGAAGCAGAGCTATTTCGTAGAGGAGAGGTGGTCTGCAAAGCACACATGGTATGTGGCGAAACAGAGTATGTGGAGGAAGCATGTTGTTCAAACATGGAATTAAATAGTTCATGAAATAAATTTACGATAACTAACATTACACGAAAAAATTGATTTCATCTATGGGTGAAAAATTGATTTAAATAGAGCATCTATCGATCATTGAGGATGATTTATTTCATGGAAATGGTGGGACCTACAATTCCATAAAGAGTGTGTTGATCCCTTCTAATAGTAGTAAGCGGAGGAATATAAAGATGATGATCCTTTTCCCCAATTTTTATCCATAGGAAGAGACCTATGGATTGGCCCTTATAAATGTTGTGAGCAGACCCTCAATCTTGTATTGGAAGTGACCCTGGGCATAAAAGTGATCTTAACCAAACCTTGTAACTTTACAATAAGCCTTATTGTATTTGGTACATTGGCACAATGCCATTGTATGCTTCTTGGACATAGACCATTGAGGGTGAACCAATAACATTAGTGTGTCTCGTGTATGAATTAAATTTTATTCATACATTACAATGGGAAATAGAGAGACAAATTTTTTTTAACAACGAAACAAGATCCTAAGGGGAAGCAGTTTAAATTTTTCATACCTTGATTCAGCCCCACTTAGGGTATTTAACATAATTGGGTTAAAAAGATTAAAAACATAATCCAAAATTTGGCATAGATCCACAAATTGGTTTAGGCTACCTTGGACTAGTTACTGGGGATTTTGAATATATTTCGTTGGAATGGTTTTATGAAATTCTCATAAAAACCATGAAATTTCTCAAAGCAGGTTTTGAGTGACACTTAATATTATAAATAGACCAAGGATTGACAATGGATATTTATATACACTTACACAATTTTTTTTATTTTTTCAGGTGATCATGTCACATGAACATTCACTTCATTACACATTATGAATGAGACCATGTTGGTGGTTCACCACTATGTTTTACTCAAAAAAATACTCAGGGTATGATGAAGAATTTGTACCTAAAAAGGATGTACTAATCATGGGTACATGTTGAGTAGTGGTCTGAGATTAAATCATTAAACTGGTTATCATGGATGATATTAGAGATTGGGATGAGGTGAGGCTCTTAGAAAGAAGTGGAACTTCATGTATTTTTATTCATTATTTGATTTTTAAATGTAATAATCCTAGTGTGTGAGTGTTATTATTTGACTGTATGATTCCTCATTATAGTTGACAATGTTTATATGGTTATTGATTAAGTGTACTATAATAATTTTATTATGGATGTTGTTTGGATTATTTTTCCAATTATGTTTCACTCTTATATGGGGTATAATCTCTATATGGTACTACCCTAAACCCATGATACTAGTCGAAATACTATGGAATATGGGGAGTTGTTAATGTGGTCTTGTGGCTATTCAGTTCAGAAACCATTCCTTGGTCTTTGGGTGGGATAGTTAAAAAGTGTGTTAAACTTTTTGTGGTTGATATTACATAGTGTATTATAGTTTTTATTTAGTCTTATTATTTATATAGATAGTAGAAATATGATATAGGGATGCATTGTATCTTGTAGAGGAAATCATATTGGTGCATCAAGAACACCTTTTCTAGTATGAATTTTAGGATACTGGGGATATGATGTTACTATTCATTTTTTGATTTAATGGTTTTATGGATTGAACCTACTGTGATGAAAAATGTAATTTGGGTTTAAGATATTTGTGGTTTATTATTGATTTTTGGATCTTATCCTCTTGGAAAGAGGTATTCTTACATACATCATATTCAGAATATAGGATTTTGATTACATTCACGTTATAGTGATTTAATGTGTTAGTGATGGAACCCTTGTGGGTGTTCATGATACTAGTTATGAAATGAAAATGAGATCAGTTTTTTAATGTGTTATTAACAACATATATGATTTTTTCCCTTATAACATGTTTGTAGAATTCTACACAAACTAATTATAAGACTATGAGATAATTTACATGGGTGACTATACCATGACCCCATTAATTATATGTGCTAATTTATGAAATCATTTTTCTCAAGGGTGTGACCCCTGTATATCGAGACATAGTGAGGATCACCCTAAGATCATGTTTCTCAAGGAAGTAGCCATGTATGTGGATACCCATGGATAATCAATCACTTAGGTGGCTGATGACATGGTATGTGATACTAGATATATATAAATGGATATGATACTGTGGAGTGGGTAGTTTGGAACATGAGTTTCCATGTGATATTTTAGATGGGGGGAGATATTCAACCCAATGAATTATGATTTAGGTTAGATCTGTCTTAGTGAGTTATTATTTATGGGAAAAGAAAGAGATCCTAGGGATTTAGACACAGAACAATATATTAGTGGGCCATGTGTTTTATAAGGGATGTGCAATAAAATGGTGACATGCAAGAGGTGATATCCTAGGCTTGTGAGTGGCCTTGGATATGTGAATTATGGGTAGATTCTTCGACTTTATGTGTGTGCATTTTAGGTGCATCTTGGTATGTGGTAAATGCTTGGTGATTCCATGTAATATCATCAGGGAGAGAACTTTGAGTGATAGTTCTTTTGGTATTGATTTTGAATTTACAAAAGGTTGAAATGGTCAATCACCTAACCCTATTGATTTTAGTTTAATTTTCAATGATTTTATTAGAGTGTGGATTTATAATTATAGTTTTTTGGATGATCCTAAATTGGTATGTGATTGTGAGATTGACCAGAGCATAGGTGAAATTCAATATTTTGAATAGGATCCCCTAGGGTGGTTCTAGTTATATATGATTGGAATTTAATGGAGTATGGTTAATTGTTCAGGCATGTGGACCAAATTTAATTTAGATATAACTCTTGGGATTATGATTTGGGGTTTTTGTTGTGTTTTATGGGAGAATATAACCATTACATTTGGATGATAACTTGTCAATTCACATTGGCTATGCATGACACCGATTTGGGTTTTATTCAGTGAATGACTATGTGTGAGATGTTGGAAAATGGTTTCAAGGGAACATTTTCATGTCTATTTTCCATGCTATTTGATAAAAATAGAAAATGACCCTATGTGGAAGTGGAGTCATTGTAATTGAATTGGGTATGGTGGAATGACCAACTTGTGTTGATCCTAATGAGGTATTGACAGGATGGATACCTGTATCTGAAGAGGAGAGATTCAAATTGATGATCAAACATAGTGAGGATATTCTCAAGAAGTTCTCTATGATGCAATCTACACTGCAGTCCAGTTCATGTTTTGACAATAATTATGGAAAAAATTTAAAATTATTTTTGAGGACAAGGTTATTAGTGAGTATGGATTGATACTCTATTGATATGTGTGTAGGTTCTTGGTTAATAGTGGGATGTCCATTTCCAGTCATTACATTTATAAATTTTTTGATCATGTATTGTTGACGTTTGACCCCATATTGGAGGGGTCAATGATTTGATGATACATGTAATTAGATGGTTACAGTATTTTTTGTTTATCGGTGAGCAGTAAATATGATTTACATGGTCCCATGGGAATACTATAGTTTAGATTCAGATGTTGTTTTAGATGGAATTTTTGCATTGGAATTGGGCTTAGGATGACCTTGATGTGATCCGAGATCAATTAATTGGGGAATCCAGAGTTGGTGAAACGTTTCATGAGGGGAAATGAATTTCATAGCATATTTTTGAGGGTAAAACCCAGTTTGTGACATGGTTTAGTGGGGGTGTCCCCAGTTTGGGATATGGTTCCGGGCTAGTAAACAAAAGTTTTTGACCTTTTTTAGGTGGTGAACCCCAGTTCATGACTTTGTTTATAGGTTGTGCTATGATTTGTGGCGTGATTTAGGGGGTGAATCTTGTAAAATAACATTCATAAGTTTCATTTTTGGGTGCTAAAACATGAGAATAAAGGTAAAATAATATCATGTTGTAGGGTACATCATATTTGGTATGAATAGTGTATTCCATGGTTTTTCTAGGACATTTCATGGAACGATTGTTATATGCAGTCACTATGAATGGGTAGTAGAGACTCATCTGATTCAGTGTTGCATTGGAGACAATAGGTACTAATACCTTTTTACCATTTTTTTCATATGTATTTGGGTGTGGTGAGATGTAAACCATACCATGAATGTTATTTCAACCCTGTAGAATGTGTTTCTATAGGTAGTTCCAATAGTGGTGAGCATTGTGGATTGATATTGGCCATCATGATTATAGGGTTATTGTGTAGATAACTATAAGATATATGATGATTTTATTGATGTAACCATGGTTTCCCAAGATATATTAGTGATGGTATGAACCATCTTTTTGATTTAGTAATGGTAGTGAGTGGTGGATCATCGTTTCATGCATAATTCACCTCTTGTTGTGAGTTTTGGAATAGGTACTAATTCGGTATTCTGAGAAGAAACATGATGAGATGATCACGAAATGGGGACTCAAGTTGGTTAGGATGGTATGTTTAGTAGTTAATGGGACATATTGGGGATTAAATGTTCTTGGTGGGGATATTATAATACGTCATGTTCATACGAGTTATGAAATTCATGATAAATTTGAATTTTTTATTTAGTGGATGGATCATTTTGTGAATTTGGAATAGAAATAAAATTATGAGATTTGAACATACTAAATATATATTATTTAACATGGTTTAAGGTTCAGTGGATGTATCAGGTGTTTGGGAAGGTTTCGGATAAGGAAAATATCGTCAGACTGGCTTAAGAAAATTGATGTAATCTATTCCGGATGTTACAATGATGGTCACACCATAATTTTTTCATAAAGATGGTGGAAGCCCCTTTCCAAAAAATTAATTCCCTGAAATTTATTTCATGATGTGAAATATTTATAGGTTTAGGTACTCATGGAATAAAACCCATGGTAATGGAATGAATCATATCTAGGTGCATTTTTAGCTGATGGTAGTTAGGTTTTTTCCTCGGGTTGGTGCATTTCAGTTCGGGGGGGGGGGGGGGGTGTCGGGAGAGGCTATTTCCAATTTCCTCATTCTTATTTATATTATCCTTTTAATAACATTGAATAGTACAGGTAATTGGTGTGAATTCATGGAATCATATGTAATATTATCCCTTATATTCTTTTGGTTCCTTGTTTCTATCAATTTTCTATTAATTTTGTTTCCCTGGTTTGGGTTTTAGTTCTGATTGCACTAAAGCACAATGGAATTGTCCATTTTGGATGGGTATTTCTCTTAGTTCACATATTTGAGGACCAAAAATGATGTCTCTATGATGCTTCATGTTTTTTCAATTTATGTTTGTTGTACAACATTTTTATTTAGTTTTTGAATAAAATTAAATTATTTTGACTATGGGTTTGAGGTTTGATATTAGGGATTTTTCCTAGAATATGATCGTATGTATAACACAGTTTGTTGGATAGCGTTTAGTTTTTATTTCATGAGATGAGTTTTAATGGAGATATTTTAGGAATTTATTCTTATTTTAATTAAATAAATTACATTATTATATATTTTTAAATAATTTTAATTTGATTAAAATTAATCACACTCCAATTATAAGAGTGATTTAATTCCTTATATTGATGTGTGATATCAGTTAGACATAGATGAGATCAAGTGAGATGTTTTTGGATATGTATAAATATAGAAACAACGTTTTTGAGGTATGTGGTACATCATACATGCCTTACTACATTTTAAATTATTGATTTCTTCTTGGCATGTGTTGTGTGGTCTCTCTACTAAGAGTGACTTAACAATTAAAAATTTTAAAAAATTATTATTTTTATAATTAAAGACCAAATTAAATGAATGTTGTGCGAAGGTCTATGGTAAAACCTCTTTAACTATATTGATTTAATCGGTCATCGATGGCGGATGCCATAATAAATTATTATTCATTGGTATGTTCAAATCTATAGGGGTGTAAATTAAATTAAAAAATAAATGAATAAGGCATAATATCCCTTAGCTTAAGTTACATTGCTATCTTGCAAGTATATAGAGTTAATTTACTTGGTTTATTTCAAGTAGTCCGTATGATAACTTAGTGATACATAAAATTCATTTTTATTTTTTGATGAGTTTCGGGTTTTTTCTCTTCCCCCAATGATATGAAACGTCCTGGGTGGGTGACCCTACATAGACTAATTGATATGTTTGGCATTCAGTATGACCAATAGTTACCTATAAATGGAATGGGATTAAGGCCAACTCCCTTTTTAGATTTTTATATGGGTCCAATGAGTCCACAATGAGATTGTGAAGATGTTGAGGGATAATAAGCCCTCTGAGTAATGATTTGTGACCTGAGAGATGTGTTAAACATTTAGGAAACCCATGAAAGGTGTTTATTCTATGATGAAACATGGGGGAACCTAGTTGGTTCCCCAGTGATATATTGAGCCTAGAGAGGGTGCACTTAATAAATGTGTAATAATGATTTCAAGTATCATGTCAAAACCCAAATTTACAACTTGATACTTTAATATTTATTTTGATTAAGATAAGTCATGAACTCTTGTGTATGACCGTAGGGTTTTAAATATATTAGTAGTATGGAATACCCCATCAATATTAATTATATGATATGACTCGCATGGGATCCCTTCCACACAAAGATGTACATGTTGACATGGGATACCTAGAAATGATCCTATTATTCATATGAGGCATACAAATATGTGTTGGGATCCCATAGATTTATCCCTGGTGTGAGGATGATTACTCATTTGGGATAAAAAGTGTATGGTAATTTAAGTTATTTTTCATCTATATAGACATATTATGGGATACCATAAATTGGATTTAGGGAACTGTAACTTGGGATTCAATGCATTTGATCTTTAGAGTTAAGATACAATAAAATGATGTGGTTTGTCATGCATTAGAGCTAAGAGTACAATTATTTGGGATTTCCTGCACTTGATTTGGGAGAACCATGATTTGGGATACCTTGTATTGGACCCTTAGGGTACGTATGATTTAAAACAATTTGAGATTCCATGAATTGGACTCTGGATTACCATGATTAGGGATGCCAAATATTTTATCCTTGATGTCAAGAAGATACACAGGTTTCCGGGTTAAACAAAGATCCCACAATAGGTTTGGGTCACCTTGGATTGGTTCATTGGGAAAGAGATGATATTTTTTTGAATATTTGTATAGATTTCAGAAAGACACCATAGAACTAGAAAAAGAAAGTTTGCTTCGATCTCAGGTGATACATAGGACCCGAGGATCGATAATTTATATTTATATATAATTATAGAGTTTTATTTATTTATTTTGGTAAGCTTGTCACATTAATATACAATTCGTTACAGGTTATGTTTGAGACCACATTAGCGATGCCCTAATGAGATGTATGTAAACCCTTCTTAGGTGGCTATGATACTTGAGTATACAAGAATACTTCACTGATCAAAGGTAAAGGGTGGGGGGAGGCCCTTGATTGGTTGGTTAAATGGATATCCTAGACATGATTAGATATTGGGATAAGATGGGGCTTATGGAGAATAGTGGAGCTAACAGATTTTTTATTCTTTCATTGATTTTGTATAAAATTTCCTCCATGTGGGTGGTCAATTTTGAAATATTTTATACTTATACAGTATATTTGGTATTGATGATATGTTTATTTATTCTGTGTACTCTTATGTTTACTATTATAGATGATGTATAGTTTATTTTTATTGTTATTTCTCACTTTGATATGGGTGTATAGTCTCCCCATGGTAGTAACTGAGATCCCCACTACTAGTCAGCAACCTCTAGTGTATAGGGATGACTGCCTGAGGTTTTGAGACTCTCTTTTCTGGAAATCATTTAGTTGTCTTAATTGGGGATATAACAAAGTATGTTGATAACTTATACATATTTATTGTATAATGAATTAATATAATAGAAGAAATATCCTATAGAATAATTAATGTGGATAAATTTGTTCATTTTTATTCAATTAAAACAACTTGACTTAGAGAATTGTTGAAAAATTTAATAATTGATTTTAAATAATCGATGGAGGTTAGAGGAGAGACATCCAAATGAAGTGACAAGAAATCTTTAGAATCAAAGAATATTTAATATTCTTTGATCTAAGATATTAACAATTCCTTGGGCAGTCGAGGACTAAGATATATTAATGATATGGTATCTATGTTATATTATATAAAAATTGTTATGTTCATTTATCCAAAAAATAAAATATAGATGGATTCTTCCACTGAAAATTATTAATAATAACTAAAACCTATTATAATTTAGATTGAGAAAAAATTTGAGGTAGGAACTATGATAATTAAGGATGATGGAATAATCTCTTATAGTAGGGGCTTGGAAAAAATATTCCACCATGGAGTTTAATGTGAAAAAATACAACAATGTAGGTTCAATCATTAAACAAGAATATTTTATATCCAAGAAAGTTGTTGGTGATGAAGATTCTATGAACAAAATGCAATTATGTGGTGGTATAATATGTATTATTGAACACCAAATATGGTGTTGATTAAATGGTAAAATATCTAAAAACAAACTATCAAAATTTATCTATAAACATTGAGGTGGATGATCAAAGTTAAGAATCGTTTTATTTCAATTGGAGAGACATGAGAGAGGGATTACCAACAAGATCACATGTTCAGTGAATGTTTCATAATACTCCTAGAGAAATTGTAAACAATAATTAGTTCAATAGATTTTCAAAAGAATAATTGTATCGAAGAAAATTCCAGAGTTGTGGATATTTCCTATAAGTATTTTAAATGTTAGAATCCATGAATACTTGACTATACCTATTCATGAAACATGATGGGAGAAAATTCACATTTAAAAGGCATAAGAACCTTGATTTATGGGGTTTCACATTTGTTAATAAAATATCATTAATGATGGTAGGAATCAAAATAATATAAAATTTTGATATAATGATCCTAGAAATATATTTTTTATTTTCGAAAAACAACCATAAGGGTATGGAAAACTCGAAAATACTAGAGACTAAAATCAGAACTCACAACCAAAGATTACACCATCCACAGAATATATTGAATTTTAGTCGACAATCATATGTGTTTACCTCAGAAACCATGTGTTATACATTGGAATGCTAACCATGTTACACCCGCTTCTTCCATGAATCTTATTCTCTTTGCCTCACGAATCTCCAAGTTTTAGGTCCCTATACCATCATTGAACATTAAGTATATCACAACTTTATTATATTGTAAAGAAAATCAATTTCTAGAATAACTATTCTATTTTAATGATATATAGTGATAGAGACCAAATATTAATGGGTTATTGAACAAATGGTAATATATTTCAACATGGAAGTAATAAACCAAATGTTTTATGAGCATTTAGGATTATAACACCCAATTCCATTGAAATATTGGCCAATTTTTTTAGAATAACATTTGAATATCTATCCAAAATTATGTTTTCCATAATGTAACACAATTAAAATGATATTTAAAATCATCTTGATATGTTTATCAAAAATTTAAGATTAATAATCAACATTTTAATATATTGGAGATCACCACATGAATTCCACTTGAGCTTGAATATTTAGTTGGTTTTTATACAATGATAAATAAATCAACTAATTGTGACTATTATTTCATTACATTTGGTTAATATTTCTATTGAATGAATTTTTAGATGTTCCTATTATGAAAGTATTGAACATTGGTCATGTTCATGTACTATGGGATGTCAGTTGAAATCCAAAACATTTAAATGATTAAGAAGATTCAATCTAATAGTTTTACATAGTATAATAATGCATAATTTGATATATACCTTAAAAATTATTATATCAAGATTGAGTTCATCTCACCATAAAATTCCCAAAAAAATGGTGTTTCTAAATGAAAGACTAGAATTGTTATTGACATGAACAAAAAAATGATAGTTGATAATTGAACATCTCATTACATTTGGAGGAAATATACTTCAATGATAGAATATCTCAAAAATTAATGTCTCATGACATCCGAAATTGAAATGAATCCATATGATATGGTATAGAATATTCTAATCTTGAAGCATACAAGAGTATTTTAAAACCCATTTATGACAAAGTAAAAGAAAATTATTTAGGGAAGTTTAATGATATAGTGAATAAAGAGATACGTCATGGGTATAAACCCAGTGTAAGAATACATCTGTGTTATAAAAACGTATTGGGTAATATAGTTGATAAATTTGATGTGAATGTTTTTGGGGATGATTAAAAGTAAATAAATCAATTACAGATCATTGATGATATTGGAGTGATAATTTCTGAGAAAATAGTACAAAAATGCATTGATTCTACGAAGTAAGATGAATGGGAAGGTAATGATATATATTTATCTTATTAAATAAGAAATAATGATTTAGGACTAACCAAATTGAATCATATGAGAACTAGAATAAACATTTATCTCTTGAATATCCCGAGTGACAATGATAACAAAGTAATAACATGAAGAAGATTAATGATACCAAGAAACATGAGGTAGATTTACGTGGTGGAACCTAAATTTTTGAAAGAGGAACTTAAAAAAAAGTAGTGTATTGTATAAATGAATTAGGGTATTATAAAAAGAGAAAATAACACCTAATAAATTTTGGAGTAGCCTAAATGGAAGAACATGATTAGAAAAATGCAGGTATTCAATATCAATGTGGCCATTTATATGATTTTAATTAATTTTAAATCAATTATTTAAATGTTGTTTATTTTAAAATATCATTAATATCAAATTTTGATCTATTCACTTAGCTTGACATTATAGACACCAAGACAACGTTGATATTAGAATATAATACTTTAAAAAATGACTTATTTTTTTAATATATATCTTCAAAATTCATTGGACACTATAAGTCACACACATTTTAATAATTACAATATTTTAAAGATCATTTATTTTTTTTAATGAATAAATATTGAATTAATGTTGTAGAATAATTTTAGGTGCTTATATAATCGATAAAAATTAGAAGTAAATTAAAATTAATAATATAATTTATTTGTACAAAAAATAATAATTAATATTCATTCATAAATTTTTTTCCTTATGTGGACACATAACATTTATTTAAAACAAAGATATTGACATTTTGATACTTTCTTTGAATTAAATATTATATATGTTATTTTCATTGGAAAGTGTCTATTAAATAGTTAAATATCAAAGATAAGGTGATAAGGGTAAAATTTTCTTCATCCAATAGAAAATTAGAAGACATTTGGGGACTTAGCATTTAGTATTAACATAGATTAACCTGATTTAGTTGTTACCGTGGTGTAATTTTTTTGCACGATTACTATTCCTAATGAAAAAAATTAAAGGGTCCTATTTTAAAATTTTAAACCTAATGATTCCAAATATGGAATAAATTTTATCAAATTAAATACATTTATTTGGAAGAAATTAATTTTATATTTATTCTACCAAACACAATGAAAACCACTTTATTGGAAAAATATAGATTACAAGCATAAAACTGAATTTATTCTTATCTCATGCATAGTAAAATTATTAGATGAATTTTTTATCATTTGATTTAATATATAATATATACATTAATTAATAACTTTTACAAATTTCCATCAATTTAAATCATTATGTTAAAAATTAGTTTTGTGCATAAGAATAATTTATTTATAAAATATCTATTTTTATTTAAAATGATTTCATATTATATATTTTTATTCACATGGAAATCAAATAATTCATTTTAAAAATCTGTAAACAATAAATTTTTATGAAAATATTTTATCCTCTTCATACCTACCAATTTTATGGCAAGGTCATAATGATATACTATATTATGGTTCATTTAGACATGGGGTGTGTGCATTAAAATCTATTATAGAGATTAAATTTATTAAAAATGAAATATGTCCTATAATTTTGGGGCGTTACATTATAACATTAAAAAACATTCATCCTTTAAATTTTCGAAATGGCACCTAATTAACAAATTTCTATATTTCGTCACCATTATTTCTTTAGGTTACTTTATCAACTCTTATATCTTATGATTTATCTAATGTAACTTTTCCAATCGAGTCATCTAATTACCCAACACATTTTATATAGTGTCCATAATATATATTTTCTCTTCATAGTAAGATAAATCAAGTACCAATACTATTTTTTAGTGTTGAGTACATGTGTTGGGTATAGAATGTACTTCTTTAGCAATGATATATGGAAGAAATCATGTACATTAGAGAAACTTGGGGTAATTTCCAAATGGTAAGACCCAATTTCAATTCATTCTAGGATTTCAAAAGGTTAAATACAACATGTACTCAATTTACCATTCTAATTAAACCGCATAACACCCTTTTATGGAGATACTTTAAAGAGTACATGATTTTCCACTTCAAATTCAAAATCATTCCTCCGGTTATTGACATAACTAAATTTTCAAATTTTATCTCACTAATATGGGATTGGAAAGTATTTAACATTATCATTGAATCAATAAAATGTTATGGGACAACAATATTCCATTCAATACCTTATCACAATATATTATAATATGAAATCACATTCCATATAATGCTTCATACATCTCTACTTGAATACCTCAATGAAATATATTTTTATAAGAAAAATCCACGAATGGTAAATTATATCCCACATACCATGAATGTCAAGTGACTATGACAAAGAAATGCCTTCTAATGTTTTGATAGACCTTTCAAAATTCCCATTATTTTTTTAATGATATGTGATGATTAAATGTTTCTTGGTATCAAGTGCATTTTTATGAATTTTCTAGAATTTTAAATTAAATCCTAGATCAAAATAAGACTATATTAAAAAATTTGTTCCATGAAGTCTTAAAAGAAAATTAATATAGAGTTGTGTTTGGCGCACCAAAGTTAAATATTATCTTATATAGAGTAAACGTGTATATTTGGTAAGGATAGAAATAATAACCCATATTGAGCCATTCTTTCTTTGATTATTTATTTATCTAGTGATAAATTAAATAGAAATTTCAACCCATTTTCAAATAGGAATAGGTATAGGTTTCATGAATCATCTTGGGTTATATCCCTCGACATATACCAATTGAAAACCAAACACATTAACACATTATCATTAATTTAACTATTCATATTATCCCACACAAAAATTTCTTTCAAATATCAATGCATAATCATGTTACATGGCTGTAGAGATAAATTAAATCCATGAGTATCATCTAAAAATTACCTTTTTATATTAGGAATATTAAATTTTCCAATTTCAAATCATTATTGACCTAAATTTTATTTTAAAAATTATAATCATTACACTGAGAAATATTAATCTTTTATATTAAATTTGGTTTGGAAATAATTTGAAAAAGGAGTGATGTTTCCGCTTACATAACAATTCCCAAATATATATTTATTAAATCCATGAAAATATGATCCCTATCAATCATCATTTTGAATAGGACTCCATGATCTTTCCTACTCTTTTCATCTACAACTTTATTTTTCATTTATTGATGTTAGTGTTATTAGAAATAATAATCCTTATGTATCTTAAGCCATACAATTTCTTCATTATGATATATTTCTATGAAAAATGAATTTAAAACTCTTTTGATATGTATATATCCCACATATTTCTCTATATAGACAATTTCTTAAAATATTTAGAGAAAATATTACAGATTTTAACTCAAGATCATGACTTAGATAGTTATTTTCATGACTATTTACCTACCTTAATGCGTTGGAAATAATTTTTTCATTATGTATAATGAAACTAACTATTTCATTACTTGATGTATCACTATATATATAAAAAATTCATTTCTTGATGGATGATTTAATATTTGAGAACTCAAAAATCTCTTCTTCAATTATTCAAAAGAGTCTTCACAATAAATTTTTTCATATGAACATAACCACTATAGGAGTATGCCTTCTTAATGAGTTATAAAATTAAGAAATATTTTTAAAAAATTGCCAATAGTAGCAAATGAAACAAATGAACGTATGTACATCAGTAATGGTCATTGGTGTAGGACATTCATGTATCTCCTTGGTCTCTACAGGATCGACTGATATTCCATCGTTTGAGACAATATGGAAAAAAATGAAATTTGAAAGCCATATTTCACACTTGATATATTTTACAAAAAACTCGTATATTTTCAGTGTGTCAAGATTTATTTAAACCTGATTATCATGGTCCTTATAGATCATCTAATACACCAACATATCATAAATAAATTCCATAATACAATTATCAAGATATTCCCCTAAACACTATTCATCATAACCCTAAAAATATAGGGTGAATTAGTCAATCCAAATGAAATTACAATAAACTAATAATGTCCATACCTTGTTTGAAATATTAGTTTTATAATATATGCTTTATTTACTCCGAATTGATGATACCATGTATGAAGAAAAATATGTAAAAAATATTGAGCTCCATGAATTTTATTGAATATGTCATCAATGATAGGTAGAGAATACTTGTTCATTATCTCAATATGAATGAATTAACTATAATTAATACAAATACCCATAGATATATCATTCATCTGAATTAAAACAATATCGGAACCTAAAGGTGAATCATTAGGTCATATAAATCCATTCTAAAAAAACTATTGTAGTTGGTTATTATAATACAACAATTCCAAGGTGGATAATGTATAGGGAGTTACTGATATTTGTCTTTCATTAAGGATTAAATCAATAGAAGTCTAAAATTCATGGTTTGATGGACCTCTAAGTAATTCTTTAAGAAATACTTCAATATATTCATATATAATAATAATATCCTCAATTTGAATAATACCTTTTTTTATCTATAGGTCATTTCTACTATTATCTCCTAAGAATTTTTTTTAGAAGAGGCACTACGGGTGGGTTTAAAAAAGACTCCGATAATTAATTATCTCTTCTAAAGATAAGTAATTATACACCTTCATCACAAATTGAAATTTATTTTTCTTTGTAATAAAATAGTTAATCATGATTTTAAACCGAGTATCTATCATAGATTATAGAAAAATACACCATTGGTAAAGTTAGAAAATTGGGAATGTTTATGTGCCACAATGGGAACTAATAGACAAATCATTTCTGTAGTGGTACTTCTACTAGGAGTCTGGACTAATTAATCCATTATTATGGTTCTAGGGAAGTATATAATTTTAATTGAAAAAATAGAAGATATAAAAGAGTGTTATGATCTAGATTCAAAAAATAATTAGATAAATTTGATGATATGATTGAAGTACATGCTTCGACATATTTAGGAAATTTAACATAAACTATTATGATTATATAATCTTATACTTGTTTCATTTTCCTTTTTGGGGAAAAATTTACTTGAAGCATTGGGAAATCATTTTTTAATTACCCCATATCACTAACATTATAGTATTGAACATCAGTCTCTTCTTTCTTTCGTGTTAAATAATGAGCCTGAGGGCCATTATGTACACACTTAAAGAAAACTACCTTTCCCATAAACCATGTTCCATGGTGTTTCATTCCACAATTTTTTACATGTTTTAAATTCCCCCTTACCTTATCCTCTTTTGTTGAATTTCATTTTATAAGGTGATCAACTATTCTTTTATGGTCTTTATTTCCTTTGAAGTCACATGACTTAGATAATTAATTATCTATCTTGACAACACATTATACGATTTTAATTTTTATGATAAATATTTGGATACTAGTTCCCTTTAATGTTTTAGATTTTGTCCATTAATGAATCGGAAAATAATACTCTCTAGATTATGCATTTTTTCTAAAGATTGACTTGATAATCTTGTATAGTTATATTCATACTTAAAAAATTTTTTTCCCTCCTTCAGAATTAGCCTAAAAAATAGGATCTCTAAATCAACTTGTTGTTTGTGAGGAAAATATTTTTCCATGAAAAGATTCCCAAAATAATTCCATTCGATGATTTTTATTTCTTCCTAATCCTTAGTTTTTTGAATCAATGAACACTATTAATCTTTATCCCCTGATAGATTCTAAATTTTCATGAAATCCTTATTTATTTTATTACATTCCAAAGTGATAAATATCTTCAGTAATCACCTTATCCATTGTTTGATTAAAAATGGATTCATAGTTCCACTGAATGATGGTGGTTGTTGATCCATGAAGAAGTCTAAAATTGTTAAATCACATTGAAGATATGTAGGATAATCCAGATAATCTAGGTTATTGTTCACAAACTGAGTTATCTTTTCTAAAATTGTTATAATTGTTTCAACTCCATCTATAACTCCACCAATATATTTATAATTTTTTATTGTAGGAAAATCACTACATAGATTACATTCATTGATAAGGTTCACATTTTTTTTACTATGCACTATTTCTAACAATGGTATACACTAGTTTTTATTAAAACATTATGTTTAATATTTTATAATTTCAAGAATATTTAAAAACATTACCTAAAATGAAAATATATGTGTAACTAATATCAAAATCATATATTTCGTTTTTTGGGAATATTTTGAAATTTTTTCATTGGGTTACATTACCGAATCATTTTTTCCTAAATCCACTTCCCAAGGTTTCCAAAAAAATTATTTGATACCAACTACAATGATCAAATCCCTAGCAGATCAGGTTCTATGGTTAAATTATTAAATAATTACAATATAATATAATTCTCATATGAAATGATGATTAGTTTAGTAGTCTTAGAAAAATAGATACATAATTTAATCTCACATCACATTTGAAATATTAAAATACAACATAGTATTTTGATTGAGAACACCATTAGTCCCTTTATTATATCCTTATATATCCATCATAATACACCTCCTAGAATCTTAAGGAAATAAAACATAAGAAAGGGTTGATATTAGATGATTTATAATGGTATGCATATAATATAAACTAATAAAAATTAAATAAAGCATTAATTATATGTCTAAGATAATAAATAATAAAATATTACATATAACTAATACTATAAAAGATTTGACTAATTCCATGGACAACATAACTGATTAAATAATCACATTGATAATAATAAACACTTTTATAATGATTGAATGCACAATATTAGACATCATAATCTTACCACAAAGTCATTAAACCTTGAAAATAAACATAAATAGGTATGTTATATATGAAATAATCAAGATAGTTTGTATCGTGATACATACTGATAAATCAAAAGGATATAATGGTACTTTACCATCAATTGTTATGTGCGATGCATTCCTTATATGAAAGGAGTGAAACATAATCAATATAATCATTTGTATAGTAAAACTATAATATGAAATATTGATAATTACCCTATAAGAAAATAATAATAATCCATATATTGTAATATGGATAATGGTAGGATAATATTAAATCAACATTAAATCATAATATTGTTGAAATAGATAAATTCACTTTTAAATTCCAAAAGAATATTGCTTGGAAAAATAATGCTTTTGTAATTGAAATGTATTATTTAAAATCTAAAAAAGTATAAAATATTAGGTAAAATATTTTCTTTGAATGATCCTTCAAAAATTGTAATTTAATATTCAAATAACTAAGTGGTGATGATTATAAGAAATTATGTTCATGCCAAATACATTAAATAAACAATTATTTAATACTTTTGTAAGAAAAGTCAAAATGTAACTCATTAGAAAAATTATATGATGATTATTGTTAACCCATTTGGTAAAATTTATGCATGGGAAAATAATGTATTTAATTAAAAACTAGATAATATTTTAAATATTCTTTATAATATTTTAATGAAAAAGTGGTTATCAAAGAAAAATATTCCCAACTGAGTAAAAAAAAGTAAAATTTCCTTAAAAAACATGGTTTCTGTATCATGATTTCATAAAGAGTAGAAAATGAAAAGAAAAATAATAATGTAAGTAAATATATAGTTTATATTAAAGTATATTAGGTTTAATATAAAAAGATCAAATAATTACCTAAGTAATGATTTTAACATAAGCAATATTGTCTATTGATGAGATTATGAAATAAACCCTTACCTCAGGGCCAACGTGCATTATAAGTTATTTTTCCCTCATATAAAATAATTTTAATTTTGTATAATCATATACCAGTATAATATATTCACATATAATATCTTATATTATCCAATTATAACATTTTATTACTAATTTTTCATTAATTATATAATAGAATTTTAATTTCTTGGTGTTAACTATTTCTTTTATCATAAATATTCTAGTTCAATAGTTTGGATCCTTGTACATTTATCTTCATTACATATTCTATATAATTTTAAAAATATATTATATATATTTAGAGTCATTCGTAATAGTTTGTGATCGAAAAATGAATTACACTGTTCTTGGAGACGGTAGGTCGTATGTACACACGAACATTGTTTTTTCTTTTAGACAGATGGAATGAAACAAAGGTAAATAATTAGTCACCTTTAAAAAATCATTATTACAGGATATAAATTATTTATATTAATTATACCAAACCTTATTACCATATAATAAAAATATAAATTAAAAAGAAATAAAATTACTTCTTGGAGGAGGTAATCTACACGTTTTCATGAGTGACATTATCATTGTCCATCAGATGGGAAGGTACCATGGTATATGCGATTATAGAATTATAGAATCATATTGTTTTCAAAATTATAATAAATAAAAAGTAATAGTATTTCCCACCTTTTTAATATTTAAACTTATAATTCCAGTTTACTCAAAAGAGGATCTTTTAAAGCTTAGATTATTGGGAATAAAGTAAATAATAAATGAAAACATAATCAATTATACTAAAAAATGTAAAGGGATTATTAATTGGTTCATCAAAATTAATTTTAATGAATCTCATAAAATGGGGACATACAACAAAGTTAAGGGTGGGTATAAGGCCATGTAATTGAAAATATGGGAAATAGTTTACATGCAATCTTTGAGAAATATCAATAAGAAATTGGAAAACATAATACTAACATGATAAAAGAAAAAAGGGGCATGTAATAATAAAATTATCATGAATAATAACATGAAAATGTGTCTAAAAAATTTAAATGATATATCCATAAGCATTCCACCATGGTTTTTCACTGAGGTGTCATAAAAATTACCTTGGTTATTTGATGAGGTATCATAAAACATGTCATCTCAAGAGATTTATTTCATTACCCAACGCGTTAGAGTGATATCAAGTCACAAACATAATATTTATTAAATAATTTTATCCAAACATAGAATAGTAAATCATTTTATAAACAATTCTTGTAGAATAGAATAATCATGTTTTCTATAAAAATCATTTCATTCTAAGAAGTGCTAATAGACAAGATCTCTTTTTCATTTATATCCACAAAAAGGAAATGAGGATGTTATGTTTGTAAATTCAAAAATAAAATAAATAAATTGTACATATATTTTAGTACCCCTAGAAATAAATAGTTTAGGGTATTCACATTTATAAAATAAAAGGTAATTTATTGAAGAGAAGAGATAAATTTTGAAATGTAAAATTGGCTGCATGATGGGTATAAAACGTGATTTTAGAAAAAGGTAAAAAGATAGGGTATAAGGATATCCCATTAGTAATATAAAATCATTATATTGAATGTATAAAATAAATTCTATATAATTACGTATTTTTTAAATTTGAAATACATACCACATAAATGGGGAACATGAATGGTAAAGAGAAGTAGAGATTTCCCATACCGTGAAGTGTAGTTCCAAAAAACACGAGGATCAGGAACCCAGGGGCCTGATGACAACTTGTGGGGAATTATTTGTAGGCAAAACTATCATATATTCATAGAAGAAGAATTTTGTGTTAATGTAAATGTTTAAATGGGTTGGTATTTACAGAAAAAGTTACGGATTCGTTTATTAATTTATAATTAAAGGCCTTTGAAACCTAAGTAGTGGTAAATGAAAAACTATGAGCTTTCCCATGGTATTTTCCCATGGTATTTGTAAAATTATACAATTATTATGTTAGTTTATTCCTAAATAGTTTAGAATAGTTTAATATTTCTTATTTTTGCATGTAAAGTTAGATTATTCACAGAATAACATTTTTAAAGTTAAACTTTCCATTTTAGAATTTGAAAATTAATATATATAAATGGAAATTTATTATAATATATTAAAATACTTGTTACTAATAAAATAATATATTTTTATTAGTTAATTGTATTTAATTAGTTATTAAATCATCATCACAAAATTATGATGTCATTAACATGCTGAAAAACTCAAAATGTATATTTACTATTCATGAAAAAATAAATTATTTTACAAAACTCTCATAAATTCATGGTAACCTAATCTCAACATGATAATTTAAAAAAAGATATTTTTTATCGTAATAATTATCTAAGAATGATATTTTAAACTTTTACATATAAAAGTCCTTACTTATTAAAAATAATAAAATATTGAAAATGCATAGTAAAATTTCTGACACTTGAAAAAAATAACATTATTTTATCATATATATTTATAGAAGAGTATTTTTATCACACTATTTATAATTTTTATACACAAAATCATATTTTATTAATATTATTTATATCTTTTCTAGAATGTAAAATATCATTCCAAAAAATCAATTTACTAAATTCTAGCTCAACTTTATTAAGAAAAAACTATTCTTAAAAATGAAATGATGGAATAAAAATTTTATTTAAATAATGGAATTAAAAACATAAGACATTAAACATAATCCATTATTACACTCACTTACTCTCTTATAGTAAGGTTTGTGATGGTGGTCGTTTCAAGGGGTTGCTCAGCTAACATCTACTGAGTGGAAATATCCACTAACTTGAACTTCTCATGTAGGAGATTTCATTCAAGATTCAGTTATTGTAGCCTTGACTTGGGATTGTTCAAGGGTGAACCCAAATGATGAAACCTCTCTCCTAATCATTGAAAAATGGGCTTCAAATTATAAGACTGTATGGTTTGAGTCCATCAATGCCTCTTTTTCTATCAACAATCCTTTGTCAAAATTTTACTTTTAAACAATAATGATAATAATAAAATTATTATTAGGAGTATAGTTCCCAATGATCATATTGTCCAACAGTCAAAATTGACCAATAGTTATATAACTGTTGATTCTAGATGGTCAAATTTTGTTGTATATTAACTTTATTAAATAAACATGAATTTTTTTTGTGAATAATATAACACACAATTTCTGGAAACAAGTATAATTCCAAAAGTTTGGGTTTTTACATTCTTCCCAGATTAAGAAATTTCTTCCCCAAAATTTTAACTCATTCCTTTGGTTGAGAATAGTTGTGGGTAGTTCTCCTTAATTGTCTCCTATAGTTCCCACATCTCTTCTTCATATATATGCTTCCTCTACAGTACATGGATGAGGTCTGTAGTATTGTTTCATTGATCCTTGTCTCTATGGTATATGATCTCCACTGACTTCTTCTCATAAGAGAGGACATGTTCAAATTATATAAACTCTCGATTCAGGACATGTGTAGGGTCAGATATGTAATTATTAAATAGTGACACAAGAAATACATCATAAACTTAAGCTATATTTTGTGTAAGTTCTAGATGATAGAACAATGTTCCTATATGATCTTGGATATAATAGGGGAAAACGTTCATGGGGATAATATTCCCTTTCTTAGAAAAAACACATGACTCGCTTCCAAGGTGATATTCAAATAAACCCATCTCGGAAACAAATAACACAAAGTCCCTCCAATGTTTGTCTGTATAACTCTTCTCCCAACTCTATGTAAGGTTAATGTGTTTTTGGATGGTATGAACTTTTATCATCATATCTTTACAAGATCATAGCCAAGAAGATTCTTCTCCCCAAATTAATCCCAAAAATTTGTAATTTCACATCGCTTCCCATTTAGAGCTACATTAGGTGAAATTTGAATACCAGAATGGAATTTGTTGTTGTTTCCAAACTCAACTACTAGAATATACAGATCCCATCCAACTATAATTTTCATTGATCATGTTATCATTATTTCCTCGAGTTTCTAAATTATCCTTTTCTATTGGCCATCAATTTGGGGTGATAGGCCATGCTGAAATTCAATTCGGCACTCAGATCATGTTGAAAACTTCTCAAAAATATGGATGTGAACCTTTGATAATGATCAAATTCAACAAATTAGTACCCCATTAATCCTTACAACATTCTTCATGGATATAGTACCATGTTTTTCAAGGGAAAAATTTTCCCGAATAGGGATGAAATGTGATGTCTCGTCGAGACAATCAATAACAACCTATATTACATTTTTTCTGTTTGATGTTCATTAGAGACTAATAACAATGTCCTTAGTGATATTTCTACACTTACATGTTAGTATGGGAATTGGTTGTAATATCCCATTAGAATGTTGTCTCTCTACCTTCACTTATTGACACACGAATAACCTTTTAGTCTATTCGGAAATATCCCTTTTCATGTTATCCCAACAGTAATGATCAAGAAGGTCCCTATAAATTTTAGTGATTCTAGGATGTATAAAGAATGTAGACCTATGAGATTCATCCATCATCTCCTTCTTTATTTCTAGAATATATTTGTCATATAACACTGTAAAAAATTTCATTACAAAGTATTGATTATTATTGATCTTAAGAAGCTTCATATTCTTTAAATCCTCTATCTTCTTCTAAAAAAATGATATTGTATTTTTTATTTCATGATCTTATCTGTTATTGATGGTTCACAATTCCTTTGCGATAGGGTTGATGATTTACATTCCCTTACGATTCCTATATATAGTTTTACTAGTTATTTAATCAAAGGATCTCATTGAATCGTCTTCATTTCCAGCAAAATATGGTCTTTTATACTTAATCAATCAATGAATTTTTTTAATCTACTAGGATGATAAAGTATTAAATAATCATATTCTTTAAGAAGTTCCCACCATTTCCTCATTCTCTTGATCAATTACATTTGTGTGAAAATAAATTTCTATCTTTGGTGGACTGTGTATATTTCACATTTCACCCTATAAAGATATTACCTCCATATTTTTAGAGAATAAATAACTACATCTAGAACCAGGTCATGATTAGGATAATTCTACTAGTGGGTCCTCAACTATCTAGATGTTTAAGCAACCCACTTCTCATTTTCCATGAGGATTCCCCAATAACTTTCAGATACGTATCAGAAAAAGTAAAAAAAAATTCTATGATAGAGGGTAGAGTTAGAACAAGTGTAGTAACCAATCTATTCTTCAGATCTTGGAAACATTCATCACACTCTTATGTCCAAATGAAAAAACCCATTTTCGAGTTAACTTTGTTAGTGGATTATAAATTCATTAATATTTTTTTTTCACAAACCACCTATAATATCCTGTCTAAACATGGAAGATACAAATCTCATTTATTGTAGTAGGATGATGCCACTCCTCCACAACCATTGTTTTGGGAGGATCAACTGATATTCCATCGTTGGTTAAAATGTTCCCTAAGAAAGAATATTTTTTGTAACCAAAATTTACATTTTCTAAACATTCCAAATAATATCTCCTTTATCATAGTTTTCAATATAAACCTTCGAAGATCCTTATACTCCTCACGAATTTGGGAATATATTAAAATATTATCAACAAAAACTTTAAAAAGTTATCAAGGTAGTCCTTAAAGAATATATTCATCAAATTCATTAAAATTATAGGAGATTTAGTCTATCCGAATAGAATAAAAAAACTATTAAATCCATTATCTCGATCGAAATTATGAGTTGGAATATCTTCTTTATTCACCCATAATTGATAATAACAAGATCAAAGATCATTCATAAAGAGTGATTGAGTCCAATGGAGCTGGATAGTTAAATCATTGATCCTTGGAAGAGGGAACTTGTTCTTCACTGTGATCCTGAAATGTTATCTATAATCAATGCATAGCCACATTGATCCATTAATATTCTACGCAAAGAGAAAATTTTCTCCCCAAGGAGACACTCTTGGTTAGATAAAAGTCTTCTCTAAAATATCTTGGATTTGTTTCTTTATTTAATCTAGCTCCACATTTTCCATTCTATATGAGGTTTTTGATATTGGTTTGGATCATAGAACAAGTTCAATGGAGATCTACACCTCTATTTATAGAGGTGGTCAAGGTAACTCCTTAGGAAATGCGTCAATTTATTACAGATAATATTAATATTATGACTTAAGAGATATTCCATTCCTAGTATAATGCCGAATTACAACATGGGAATGAATACTATATTTTGGATGAAATTGTGTTCACCAATGCCAATATTAGAGTTTCTATACACTTCCTATGTATTGATAATCCCTCAAGAGGTCTTGACTGATTATTAAACACCTATAAGTTCAGGTATTTATTCAATATTATTTTCTAACATGGAGGAAATATATGAATATTTAGAACCATAATCAAATAATGTACTTTCTAGCTTTGATAGAACAACCAGAGTACATTCCACTGCATAATTTAGCGCTTCAACTTTAGCCATTGTGATAGAAAAATATCATGCATTCTCTCTTAGATTATTCTATGGTTGATGTTGATTCCCTTCCATTATCTTTTGATTTGTGAAGTGATTGGAGAAGTTACCATGCTATTCACACGTGAAGCATGGGACTTCAGGTATGAATTTCACCATATCCCCTTTGTATTATTGTTGATAAGTTGAAGCTTCACCTCACAATGATAGTTTTGTGTAATATGGCCATATAATCCACACTTGTAACATTTCCTGCCCCTAGGGAATAATTTCCATGAATACATATTTTCACATTTGTAACTTGTGGGAAGGTTCATTTGTCTTCCTCCTCTTCAACAATCAACGTTCCTCCCCATGTTTGGCTTATAAATATATCTTGTTTTCCTTCAATTAATGGGACCACCGCATCTCTCCAAACTATGTATTAACCTATATATCACATCACACTATCTCTCTCTAACTATTTTATTCTTGACTGGAAAGATTCCTCAGTAGATTGGGTCTTAGTTTACCAACCAATCTATCAAAATTTCCATTAGGATCCATGAGAATGATAGACGTGTAGCGAGAAATCTTTGTAATGTTCATCTCATAGCTTCCCACATATTCATTTTCCATCTACCTTTTCTCTAGGAATACTTTCTCAATTTACATTCTCATCGAATGTGAGAATTATTTATTTGAAAAGTATCCCTTGAACTATTCCAACTCCATAGTAAGAATCTCTATTCTTATCATTGTATTTTTTACCAATTTCCACCATAGATCAGATTCTCCATCTAATATGTACATAAACCGGGTGACCATCCCTTCCTCCAGACAACAAAGTACAGAAACAATCTTTTCTAGATATATTATCCATTTTTCAGTAATCAATGTGTTGGTATTTCGAACAAAATAAGGTTTTCATTGACACCTAAAGGAATCAATGGAATTATGTTCCCTTTAAGGTGAGTCTAACATTTTAGATTGATTCATGTTATTTTTCATAACTATATTTAGTTGATTCATCATTCTCTAGAATATTTCCATTCAGGATTCTATCAGAGGGCTATCGACACATGGTCCCTTGCACTCACCATTTACACAGTTCCCCCGATTTCCCTTAATTTTCTAAATGAAGAAACATTTGTGATAAACATGTTTTTTAGAATGTTCTAATTCTGAAGTATTTTTATTCCTCAAAACGTTGGGCTTAAATATTTTATTATTTAACAATAAATATACTTTCTATAAATCCTTAATAATGGTTCATAAAATGATTTTGATTAACCAAATATATCACCTGGAGTGTCAAACAAGGAGTGAATCAAGGATTTTTGTCATGAAATAACTCATGTTCTACTCCAACTCAATGCGGAGATTCTAGGATTTACCCCTAGATATATCTCTTCCAGAGCTAAATCCACTTTTTCATATCTAGATTGAGATTTATTTACATAGAAACCACCTAATACTTCACCAAAATAGAAGGATGTTTTATTATATTTTAACTAGTTCGTATGGTTCATCAAAATGTTTTCAAATCCTAATTTTCACAAATAACTAAACCTTACATTGAAACCAACTATAGAAATTTATCTTTTTAATACACAAAATTTTAATTACCATGTACAAATTAAAGGGTACTTTAAAGTATAGTTTGTTGGAAACAAGGTACATAATACATGAAAACAGAAAATATTCGTCTCAAAAATGTGAAATAATTATTTATTGGTATATACTAAGTAAGTTAACTACATCTCATTACATGGGGATATACATAAAAGGAAATAGTGATCATTAGGCCTAAAAAGGGAAAGAAAGGGAAACCATTGATATGTGATCCTAGGAAATATACATAAGAACTTAAGGAATATAATAATGTTATGGAAAAATTTAAAATTTTAATATATTAATAAAAATAACTTGAATCAATAAATTAAAATGATCCTACAACATTTAAATGAGCCATTAATATTCTATCACCATGGTTATTCACCGAGGTGTCATAAAAACTACCAATGTTATTCACTAGGGTATCGTAAAACATGTCATCTCTAGATATTTATTAGTTTAACCAATGCATTATAGTGATATCAGGGACCAATATTAATATTTATTTTTTAATATTATCCACATAGATCATAATAAAAAGTTCCATAAATAACCCTAGGATAATTTAAGAAACATGTTTCATATAATAATCATCCATACAATGGCCCGAAGGCCTCAATTTTTTATTGATTTTTGATAATCCACCTTCCAAGTGGTGAGGTGGAACCCTTACATGGCCCGTAGGCGTAAGTATTACATGGCTCGTAGGCCTTATAGGAATTAATTTTCCTGTAGGCTTCAAACATTACATAAAACACAGAATAACTACTTGGAACTGCTCCTCCCCAACATCTTTATCAATAAATCATCTCTCCACCTTCGCATGGATGTTCGGCTAGGCATTCCTATGCATGCATAGGCTTGTCCTGATGGAAGGTTCCATACCCTGTCATTCATTCAATATGTTTAGCTTCTATTGTGGTGAAAGATCCTTGCTCATCCTCCTTGTTGACCTTGTTCATCATAGGTCGTCTGGTTTGCATCTGCACTTGAGGTGTCCCGAAGGCCTTGAGGTGGCCCAAAGGCCTTACTGACCCGAAGGTCAAGGTGTCTTGAAGGCCTTAAAGGACTTGGGGACCAAATTGGTGGCCCTAAGGCCCAAACAAGGGCATATTCCCAGCTACTACAGTGCCAAACAGTACCTTCTACAGTTCCCGCTATAGTATCTACTACAGTACCGCACAGTTCCCGCTACAGTAACTGCTACAGTACCTACTACAGTGCCTACTACAGTACTACTATAGTACCCTGGAAAATAATGTCTCTGCCTGGATTTGATCATGGGTGTCCCAGATGCACATATAGAGTCCTTACCAACCGGGCTAAGCCTTATGTGCATTTCATATAATAACCATATAATAATCATAATGTTCTAAAATATGCATAAAGACAAGATATCTATGTCATTTATAAATCACAAATAGTGAATAAGGGTTATAGGTTTGTCAATTACAAAATAAAATAGATCATTTTTATATATTGGTGAATACCCTTAGAAACTAATGAGGTTTTGGTATTCACCTATAGAAAATAAACATGAATTTCCTTAGGGAAAAAGAGAAATTTTGAGAAGTAAAATCTATAGGATAACATATATAAAGTAACACTTTAGAAAATGGTAAAAAGAGAAGTGAAAAGGGTCCCCAATTAATAAAAGAAATCATAATAGAATAAATTTATAAAATAGATTTTATTTAAGAACATAGTATGTAACTTTTAAAGACATACCATATAAAGAGATAACGAGACTAGAAAAGAGAAAGGTAGATTTCCCTTACCATGAAGAGTAATTACTAAAACACATTTATTTTAACATTACAGGAATGAAGAAATATTAGAAGGACCCATTGGGTGGTAACACTATCATATATTCATGTATTATTAATTGGCAGTGAACAGAAATTCAGAAATGGATGGGTATTTATAGAAAACGTGGAGGATTTGTTTACCAATTTCTAAATTAAGGCCTTGGACACCAAGGTAGTGGAAAATGAAAAACCATTGGCATTACCATGGTATAATCTTTTGGTATTAGACACTTGGGACACATATTATTTTATTTAAATCCAAAATAGTAGAATATATTTTTATTTTACTTATTTTGTCTAGAAAGTTTATGTTTTTAGAAAAATATTCTTTTTAAAGTAAATGATTTCATTTTAGAATTTGGAAGGTAAATTATAAACGTAGAAATTGATAAAAATATACTAAAACACTTTATATTAATAAAATATCATATTTGAAGTCTCGGATTGTGGTTAATTATTTATTATATAATTATGACATTATTTTGATATAATTAACATACTGAAAAACTCGAACTGTATTTTTTCTATCCAATAATAAATAATGTATTATAGAATAGTATCCTAATTTCTCCATAAACTAATTCATATATTATAATTTAAAAATGAAATTTATTTTATCATAGAAATTCTCTATATATGATAATTTTAAATTATATATATAAATCTACATTTATTAAAAAAAATAATGGATTGAAAATACATAGTAATATTTCCTACACATGGAATTTATTTATCATTTATATTAGAATAAGATTGTTTTTATCACACTATTTAAAAGTATTATTCATAATATAATATTTTATTAAAAGTATTTATAAATTTTTTCGAAATTACAAATTCTGTTTGAAAAATAAATTGATCAAATTCTACTTAAATTTTAATAAACAAAAATATTCTTAGAACGAAAATGATGGAATGAAAAAGTTAGTTAAAAAAAGTAATTAGAAACTGAGTTCTGGACATAGAACCCATTATTTCACCCATGTATTCCCTAAGTGTAAAGTGTGTGATGGTGGTAATTTCATGTGGTACCTCCACTAACATTGACTGAGTGGTATTCTAAACTCAATCGAACTGCTCCCATAGGATATTTCATTTAACCTATATTTGTTGAAGCTTTGGATTAGGATTGGTCAAGGGAGAACCCCAATGATTAAACCTCCCTCCCAAGCTCTAACAAATGTGTTTTAAATGGAACGACTCTACTGGTTGAGGACTTCATATATTCTTTCTGTATCAATTACCTATCGTAAAAATTTAACTTATAAACTCTAATGATAATGTTTAAATTAATATCATGAGTATAGTTCCCAATTAACATATTTTACAATGGTTATAAATGAATAAAAATCATATAACGACAGAATCTCGATGGTCACATTTCCATTTATATTCACTTCATTAAAAAACATGGTTTTTTGGTGAATAATATAACAAACAATTTTAGGAAACAATTTAAATCAAAAGATTTAGGCCATTTCAATTAAACCCTTCATAATAACCATTGATGAAATATTTTGGTGGAAAATTAATTGTGACACTTTGTGTAGACAGTAAGTCGTTCGTACACAGTTGAGATACATTCAACTGAAATTTTATAGGAAAGAAAGTGGATAAGGATTATTTAATAATTAGAATATAATTTTTTTATATTGAGGATACTTAAATTATTATTTTATGTTAAATTACATGTATTTGGAGTAGGTATATTATAATTTTAAAGGAAAGTGATCAATTAATATAGTTTCCTCTTATTTGAAAGAAAACCTTTAAATATCTTCTTTATTCTCCTAGGTCGGTTTTTTTAAAATTCTATCCCCTCTATAATATTCATAACGAATTTCACAGGTGATTTTTTAGGCTATGGTAGTTCTATATGGATCAAAGTGTTGTAATGAAGAGGAATGAGGTGTGTCCTTTTATAAGAGATGGAGTGGTCACTCTAGGAATTTCGTAAAATATTAAAATTTTAAAAAGATATTATCAAGAAAAATGATTATATATGTTAATTAATTTTTAAAAAAAGTTTCTTGGGTTGAAATAACATCAGATAAACAATTTTAGATAGGATTTGGTTCCATTTTAAACCATATAATTTTTATTGATCCATTTCATAATAAATTTTGACCTTCACTGATGTACCAACTATTTTAATCATAAAGTGTTATAAATTTTTCTATTAGTATAAAAGTGGCTCATAAATGGAAAATTGATTAATTTTGTAACAATATTCCATTCATATGCCATGTGATAATATTTTTATGAATTTTAATTCGTTAAATACAATATTATTTATTATAATGTATAATTAATGTCAATTTTGGAACAATTTATTTAATTTGAAATTAAAGATAGAACTAAAAATGGAAAATTGAAATATAATCCTCTTACACATAAATGATATATTATATTTATCTTTAAAATATATATAATTTTATATATAACTAATATTATTTTAATTGAAATAATTTTAAGATCATTTATTTTATTTTCTCATTCATCGGATAAATATCGTATTAATGATAAATAAGCATTTATGGTATGTATTTAATCCCAAAAAATAAGAAATAAATTTTAATTATGAAAATAATTTAATTATAAATTAATTTTCCATTAATATTTGTTCACAACATTCTTTTGAGTATATTTGAATAGGTAAAAGATATTTATAATTTAGCGAGTGACATTTTTAACTTTCTTTTCATTAAATATTATATCGGTTATTTTCAGGGTCACGTTCCTCTTGAAAAATTATATTTAATGAATATATTATTATGCATTGAATTAAATTCATACAATAATAATATATGTAACAAATGGTGACTTTAACACTTAGTTTTTATGTGGATTAACCTGTTTACCCTCTAATCCGATGATAAATCTTACATGGTTACTATTGATAATGCCTGAAAAATAAAACCAACCCATTAAAAAAATTTACCTTTTGATTCAAAATATTGAATCTCTTTTATAATATTCAATACCTATAAGTGGAATAATTTTTTTTAAAATAACCATTCAAAACACACAAAAATATTTTTTTTAAAAAATATTGTTTATAAGCATATAACAAGATGTATTCATATCTTATGAATAGTAAAAATATTATTTGAATTATAATACTTTAGATTGAATATTATTCAACTAATTTTAACTAAAATGAATCACCATTAGAGATAAATTTTATTTATTATGATAAAAATACATTTCATGCATAAAAACAATTTATTTTGAAAAAAATCTTCTTATGTCATGTTATTTAATTTATTTATTTCTAATCCATTGAAATTCAATGAATTTATTTTTCACATATTTTAAACATAAATATTTCATAAATTAGTTTATAATACTTATACCGACTAATTGTATGAATAGGTTATAACAGTACACTAAATTATGGTTCATTTAGTCTCAAGGTGGAGTGCATAGTCTGCTATTGAAGTGATTAAATTTATTTAAAAAGAAATATATCCTAAAATCTCATGATGTTAAATGTATAATGTATTTTGTGAAGGGGATATTTTTATGAATATTCATTAAAGTATGCATTATTTTTTCAAATAGATAAACCAAAATTATTTTCTTTAATAGTTACGGGAATTGGGGAGGTGGTGTTGGAACATTTACATTTTCAATGAATGATACCTTTTCCTTTTTGTATATCAGTTTTTAGAAATAATAAACTTAATTTTTTGCTTCACTATACATTTATTTAGATAAAAAATCATCTACTTTGAATAACATTAAATGTGGAACTATATTATTACATGTATTCCACATCTTTATTATCAATTTCTAGTGATTTTAGTCTCCAAATACAAATTAACTGAAAAATTATTAATTCTTGGTTCTTTTGAGAAAAAAATATACTTCATTCATTATTATTTATAAATAATTTTTTAGAATAAATTGGGTCAATGTTTCCTGCTTTGATATCCTTAAACTTTTTATACAATGTTTTTTTCATTTCATTGAGGACCAATTGAAATACATTTTTAATGTGCTTTGGGTGTTATTATTTGTTTAGAAAACCAATTATTTAATTTTGGAAATAAAAATTTTAGAAAACTTATTAGTAAAATATGTTAAATATTTATAAAATAATATTGTTTTAAAATCTGGTTTTTTTTTGAAATTTATTTGTTCTAAAAAATACCAAAAAGTGTTTTTTTTCAGGTTTTGCAGATGGGTTTTTGTATACTATTTGAGTAGTTTTTTAAGACAACTTTTTCTTGAGGTAATATTTTAAACATAATGAAACTTTATAACAAATGATTAATACTTTTAATTGAATCATTGAATAAATTATCTTCTATTTTACTATGAATTTAGTATTACATTATTTTCATAAGCCTTTTCAATATTCCATAAGTTGTTTTCCAGCAATACTTATGATAGACATCATTACATCTTATATGACATTCAAAATTATTTTAAGACTCTATCCAAATCTTATGTGCATAAGATCCCATTCACAAAATCATAATACTTGATGGAGGAGATCATAAGGCATTATCCTCACTTCAATATTTGTTCGGCAATTTGAAATCACGGTTTCACAAATATGATCGAAAAGGGCCTTCTCCTGAATTCCAATAAAGAATATTTTTTATCGAACATGAAAAATTAAAAGAATATTCTTGCAGTATCGATCAAAGGGTAGATTGGTTTATAATGATCACGTATTGAAGACCCTTATTCAAGTATAAATAGAAAATGGATTCACTAGGGAATATTGAATACAATAAAAAATGTTGTGCTATGTTGGTTTGATTAATTGATTTGTGAAGAATACATACGAACTAGAACCTATAAGTATGTAAACCGAGAAACAGATTTCAAGATGAATAAGAAAATATAGAAACGCTATTGTAATATATGTACCCTAACTATGATTTAGTTATCCTTGAGAGTTAATAAACTATTTTTTTATAATAATTGATCGAACCTATTGTAGGAAGTGGGATAATTTATTGGATTTTTGTATAAGTGAATATCTGACCAATGTGACAGAGGATATACCACTTTGTGATAACTCAGGTAGGTTTTATGAACCGAGTAATGAGATGATGATCAAGATATTCTTGATATCAGTTTGAAGAAAATATTTTTTTTATTAATGGTGGATATTATGAAGACTGAAGTTATTGTATATTTTCATTTGTTGGATTTTTTTTTCTAATTGTTGAATACGTATGAAACACTGATGTTCTTAATTGCTTCAACTATGGGGAAAGAAGTAGTTTAAAACTTGTATCTCAACTAATTACCTATATGAAACTAGATTCATGGTCACTGGTATATGTGATGATTTGGTATTCATCTTGGGCTAGTTCATGTACTTCTAATAAAGTGATTGATGTATTAACAAGAGTGGTTTTCCAAAGAGGAGTTGTCAAGGCCAGTCAAAGCATCATGTTCAATGTTTAATATTATACATACTAGGTCTTATGGATGATAGTGTATGACTAAATATATGGGGGGATATAGTCTAGGCTTATTTAAAAATTCTAAAGCATTAAAAAATGAGGTAAACCCATGGATTGAACCAATCTTTTGGTTTGAGCATTGGAGCTGAAGTAATAATGGGTCAGATCAATCAATGCAGTACAATACGAGGATGAGAATATGAAAATTTTAGGAATAATTATATCATAATGAAATTATTATAAAATTACCAAATTCAATAAAAATTAAAATCATAAGTAATTGATGTTTGCAAGGTAGGTTTTTCCATGCTTACTTTAAAACAATTGAGGGTAATTACTTATTTAAATAATAAAAATCATAACTAATAATAAAATAGAATCCATGTGGGAAGCTAATGGGAAGAAAAATCAAGTATTAGTTAATATGTAAACATGTTTAGATACCAATGTGTGGAGGTTAATCAATATTCACATGTAAGAAGAAGAATTATTATAATTCAACACCTAAATCAGGTGGTGGAATTATTAGTTAAGTGAGTTGAATGATCTGTTTAAAATATGGGTGTAAAAAAACTAATATCATTATGTAATTATTGGTTTTTGGAATCCACTAACCAGTAGGCTTATAGAAATAGGTTTTGAATAACCATAGAGTAAATGGAAATAATCTAGGTGGAATGAACTATATATAAATTATAAATAAATTTGGAGATAGAGGGGTGAGTGGAGATCAGAACTTGATAGAAAAGAATGTATCTCTCCCTTATCTAATTTCTTATATATTTAAATATCATTTGATCATTTCATTATTCTTTATGATAAACATTAGTTGAACTAAAATATTTTAGGGAAATCTATTTCATTTTTTAATTGTTTCATATTCTTGATGCATTCCATGATGTGTTTTTTTCATTTCTCCTAAGATGTTTTCCCTTTCAATCATGTTCTTGATTTTGGTTTTTGTTTCAAAAGAATAAAATTATTATCAAAAATTTATTAAACTCTTTTTTACCTAATAAAATAAATTTATAAGTTTAGTCACATGATTTTTTGAAAGTACATTAATAGATTAATGAAAATTAATTATATTAATTACTTTATAGTAGAATATCTTTTTACACCATTCCCTTAAACATCATTCATTTAAAAAACTACTTAAATTAAACTCTCCCATGGAAATAATAGAGAATATATCCTACCCATAAAAGTATTTTATAGCACTAAGTAACCCACAATATAACCATCCATATACAAAATTTTTATATTTCCTTTTATATCACCAGCCATATCCTTACCACTTTTCAATAGTACAGGTTTTATAAATCTCTTTGATCATCCACTCTCATTCAATTGGTTTGACCTTACATTATAACTATACAAGTGTTTTGTAGGACAATAAATAATTTTTTTTTGTTCAATGGACATTTAATATTTTCAAGTTTTTCTGGGTATGTCTAGGCATTGGTTTTAGTAGGGTATATTAAAAAGTAAAACCAAATAAAAAAGAACAAATAAAAATATATATGAAAACATAAAATGGAAAAAATTTATTCTAAAAGCACTATTATTTTATGAATAAAAAATGAAAATATATTTTATTTATTTTATATTAATGTTGAAAATTATCTTGATAACTAGGTGAAATTATGATATTTTTCAACTTGTTGTAGTTGATTTGTAAGATTATTTATACTATGTTTTACTATTCATAGATAATTTTTATACACTAGAATTGAATTTATTTTACAACTACTAGTTTAAGAGGGCCGATTATTGGGTCAAAAATGGAATATTTGGAAATTATTATTATTATTTTGATATTATTATCACACTTATTTCTAGTTTTCCTATAACTATGAATGACAACCTAATTATTTTGAAGAAATAAAAACCAATTATGAGCTCGAACATAGAGATGATTGAATTATAAAATGAATTTTAATGATGATACAATATGAACATGAAAAAACTTTCAATAATATAGAATATAAATTAAAAAAATAATAAATAATATTGATAGTTAAATAATATAAGGAAGAAGATAAAATTGAAATGTGTGATGAAGAAAATTACATGATGAACTTTCACAATTGGAAAGCTATGAAATGTGAAGGATATGAGTAAACTATAGAGAACGAATTTTGGTGTAAACATTTTTTATAATTATTATAAAACATTTTCAATTGTTTTAAAATATGGAATAAAAAGAACATATATTTCATAAATTAGTACTAAAAATAAAAAATTATATGTTTTGATGAAATAACATCTTAGGTTGAGGAGGAACCTGAAAATATATTTTTTAATATAAAAAAAATTCATCATATTTTTAAGAAATGACGAATAATGAGATATTATAGGATGTATGGAAACATTTATATATAAACCAAAATTTGGAAAACATTAATTTTGAAAATTTTGAATCAAATTTTCAATGCGACGTTTTATATTTTAAAATTGGGAACCGAATAAATTTAGAATTTTTTCATGATGAAAATAATGAGGAATCTCACTTTATAGAATGATAAATTTATGAGAACTCACTCCCTTATTGTGTAACATTATATTCCTCTAAGTATTTGTTCAAATAATTAGAAATCATTTTTGGATCTGTTTGGTGAGAATTATTTTAATCTCGAGTCTCACAAATATAATTTTCTTAGAACTAAACTAGATTCAATCAACAAAAAAATTTAATTGGAATAGTAAAATTATTTTTATTTAAAGGATCATGAAAATTGAATACTATTTTCTATAAAATGTTATTTCCATATGGAATTTAATGATTATTGTTCATTAATTGATAATTAATTAGGGAATGATGACATAAATCTAGGAATTTCATGATTTATTTTCAATGTGACTTATTTATAGTTCTTCTTCTCTAACATTTACATAGAAAGAAAAATTTTATTTTCAATTTTTTGGTATTAATTTCTAGTACCTAAAAAAGATTAGGCTAAAATATTTGGTCATAATATAGATAATTTTTCATAAGAAGGGGAAAATGGTTGTATGTTGTTGTATAAAGAGTGATTAATTCAAGGTTTATTAATGTTTCACTATACTAAATTTGGTTCTAAGATTCAAATAGTGGCCAAGAGTAGGTTGTTAGAGGATTTATGTTTTAATACTAGATATCCAATACCACTAATAGAATCCTTGAAAAAACATCTCATGATTCTGTTTTTCCAAACTCAGCCATTAACACCTATTGCAATGACCTGTGTATTTATAGAATAATATTTTTTGATTTCTATTAATATTTATGATTAATATATCAATTTTAAATTAATGGGGATTATTTTTTTGATAGCATACTCGACACGCAACAATGGGTTTCTCCGAAATTTTACATTGCACACAACTTTTAGTTTTAATGAAATATAATACTATAATAATAGTATTATGTTAAATGGTATTTATGACATTACCATTGGAATGTAGAGAATGAATAGTATAAACTTAATTCTGAAATATTATTTAAAAATGTTTAAATAATTATTCCTTGTTTAGAAAATTTATTGGAAATAGAAATAAAAATCACACTACTGGAAAACTAACCTATACCAACGGTTTGGAACCGTTGGTATAGGCCTCCAAACCGTTGGTATAGCCAATACCAACGGTTTGGAGAACCGTTGCGAAGTAAGCCGTTGGGATAGGTCTATACCAACAGTTTTGGGAAAACCGTTGGTATAGACCTATCCCAACAGTTTTGAAAACTGTTGGCATGGGTAATATGAAAATCTATTCCAACGGTTATAAAACCGTTGGTACATGTATTTCAAAAAAAATACATCCGGTGTGATTTGATCCCTGAACCCTTCGTTTATAATAGAACGACTTAACCACTAACCTAACATGACTTTTTTAAACATAAATTCATAAATATATATATGTATTATAATAATTAATTAAAATTTAGATTTTTATAATGTTCTCGGGCAGTATACCTGGGAAAAAAATCGAAGCACTTATCCCAACGGTTCGCAAAACCGTTGGGATAGGGCATATTTTGTTTCGGGGTGTATGCTGGATTTTGGGAGACCCTTTCCCAACGTTTTTGGAGAACCGTTGGGAAAGGGGTGGGTCTTTCCCAACGGTTCTCCAAAACCGTTGGGAAAGGGGTGTTTTGAGCTCCTTTTCCCAACGGTTTGGGAGAACCGTTGGGAAAGACCCACCCCTTTCCCAACGGTTCTCCAAAACTGTTGGGAAAGGGGTGTTTTGAGCCCCCTTTCCCAACGGTTTGGGAGAACCGTTGGGAAAGGGGTGGGTCTTTCCCAACGGTTCTCCAAAACCGTTGGGAAATGGGTGTTTTGAGCTCCCTTTCCCAACGGTTTGGGAGAACCGTTGGGAAAGACCCACCCCTTTCCCAACGGTTCTAAAAAACCATTGGGAAAGGGGTGTTTTGAGCCCCCTTTCCCAACAGTTTGGGAGAACCGTTGGGAAAGGGTTACTATACCAACGGTTTTTACAAACCGTTGGTATAGAAGTGTTGGGAAAGATCCGATTTCCAGTAGTGTCAATTGAATATAAATGTTGTATTTTTATAAAAACCTATTTAAAAGAGAATAATTATGATTATAAAATCATATCAATCAATATGGTTTCTATTTAATGATAAATATATTTTATATATTCAATTTAATATTTTAAATTTATATTATGGTTTCTAGATATGATATAGGAACAAATTCAATTTTTCTAATAAAAGGAGTATTTTTCTAAAAATGATGTCTTACCGACTTCTGATGGTGAACTACTTTTAAATCTAATTTATATAAATTTAATATGTTATATTTGAAAATATATAATTATTATTTAGGCCAGGGAATTCAAAATTTACCTTTGATAAAATTTTTGTATTTCTATGACAACGTTAATTTTTTAATGAATAATGAAAAATACTGCATTTTTTTTCAAAACTGCATTTTTATCTAATTTATTTATATAGATATATTGTCCTTTTAATTTAATTTAATGTATAATTAGATTATTATTTTTATAATTTAATACAATTATTTTGATTGTATATAATTTCATATTTTAATTGGGAATAAACTCATGTCAATATTTTGATAGTTACTACTTCTTGAAAACCCATTTTTTTGGTTTTGAAAATGGAAATTAATTTTAAATTAATTATTGAAATTTATGTGATCTAAATTTAGAAAAAAAGATTTCGTATTTGGAATCAGGAGGTTCTAATTGTGTAAATAGGTACCTTTTATTTTTTGACGTTAGGAAGAGTAACTTCCGTAATTATTTTATTTACTATGTTTAATGGGTAAATCTGATAAATAAGGGTAAAAAATAACATTATAATAAAAATAAACTACCCTAAAACATTTCCAAATCCTATAGGATGATACATTTCAAACCATGGGAATCCTTGGGTCGATTTCGGGACCCCATGAAGCCACATGGATGTGAAAATGGCATTTTAAATAAATAAATTTAAAGTGATGAAAAATGTGACCTAAACATATATATTTTAGTAAAATAATTTTTATATGGGATTTTATAAGTGATATTTTAGACAATAAATATTCATTATAAATAGAAATTTTTTTCCTAAATTATGGCATTTCATTTATAATTTTAAGACACCAAATCAATAAAGGTATTTATGATACAATGATGTAGTAGTGATTACCTTATTAATGAATGATTTAAATAAATGAGATTATGAATATTAAAATAAATTTATTTTGAAACATTGTAATTCCATATATGAAACTTAGGGATGATAATTTCTTGTTATCATTAAATTAATGAAGGGGTTCTGAAATGATCAAGTTATTATCATTTTCTAAATAGTTATCACATGAATACAATAAAAATTGACATTAATGAGTTTTTTTAAATACTATTTTATTAAATGATATAATAGTCCTAAAAATATATGATTCTTCCAAATGACTTATATAATGTTAGAAATGTCATTAATGAACCACATATAGATTAATAGGCATTTTATGGTTCTTGTATTAACCACATAGTATGAATATTCAAGAAGACATGGTAAAAGTTAAATTAGTTAACTATTGGTTAAAGCTAAATGATAAGGTTTATATTGAAACCAAAATTTGTCTAAACCATATTGGTTGAGATGATATTGGAAAATCCTCATCTTATATTTGAATTAAATGAGTTTTGGATCTTTTGAAAAACTAAATTCAGTTTTTAATAAAATAATATTTTAAGACATTCTTAAAGTACCCCTCACCCCTCTTATAAAAGGGCACCACCTCTACCCATTTAAACACATATATAAAGACCCTTGTCTAATCGAAACTCTTACCAAATAATCTCCCAAAAAACATCTATTACGTCTAAAAGACTTAACATAGGAAGAATGCAATTCAAGAAATCCTTTTGGCTCAAATCCGAGGGAGTTAGACGTTTTAAGATGAATAGTCTTTTCCAAAGTCCCTTTCCACTATTTTAATTTTTAACTAACTAGTTGATTATTATTATTTGATTACATAAAAAAGGTATTCTAATTATACTTGGATATTTCTATGATAAGGATTTTATCTACACTTACAATCACCTCCATCTAATGGATGTGTACATATTATTTCTGTGTACAACAAACTACTGACTTGTGAAATGATTATTGTTCTATTTTCCCCTACCACCCTTTATTGTGGCCATTATAATAAAAATGTATTTATATATTATATATATTATATTTTTTTCTCTGTTATCCGTTATTTTTCATTTACATAATACCTTTATGCATTCCATAATGTGTAAATATGATAATTTCCTTTGAGAAAATGCAGACTACTACCTCCCCAATGTTATATGACTCATTAATTCCATACATGGAACGTATAAAGGATGGTGATAATGAAATTATATAACATATATAACATGTTATATTATACAGTAATTATAATATAAATATTTATGATTTGGTTTTCATTCCTTTAAATAAGAGGGTGAAATGAAAGTAGTGTTCATGCGTACGTACGATTTACCGTCTCCATGAACGATGCATTTAATTTTTTATTTCAAAATGTTATGGAATATTATAAAAACATATATAATTGATATATATGATATTTAAATCAGGAATACTATTCTGCATATTTTTTTGTACACATGGACAATTTGTAATTTTAACAAGATCAATTTTGACTGAAGTACCCAATATTGAAAAATGACCGTTATTAACTTAAATAATTATTTAATGTTTATAATGTGGTAATAAGTGATATAAAAGGAATAATAAACTTAAAAAATGTTATTAAGAAAGTATTAATTAACTTATGTTTATTATTCAGGAAGAACAAGGAACATACATGTCGAATCAGACTCAAGGTAAGGGAACTTCTTAACCCAATTTCTATTTTGTGGTTGATCTTCTAGTTCATGATTTTTCCAATATATGATTATGTGAGGAATCAATTTTGATATCAAATCTTTTATTTATAATTTATTTATGTGCACTTATAATGAATTCACATATTTTATCTATTTTATTATCAAAATTATCTTTGTAAGGGAACCTCTCACCCTCCTCTTTTGGTCAAAGACGTCTTTCATGTTATGTATTTTTAATTTACATATTCTTATGTTGGGATATTTTATTATATATCCTTATTTCTATACATTTTATTTCCATGTGATGAGAGAACCCTTTATCTCCCATCTTGACATTTTATGAATTATAAAGCAATGTTGTAAGGCTTCCAAATATTCCTAATGGAAATATAATAATAATGTTTGATTTATATTAATACTCATGAATATGTTATTAATTTTATGATAAAGGGGATGATTTATCCGATAGCATACTCAATACACAACAACTAGTTTCTCCAAAACCTTACATAGCACACAAATTTGAGTTATACCTAAATATTATACAATAATAATTGTATTATTTTAAATGATATTTAATGCCTATCCATTGGAATGGAGGGAATAAATAGTATCAACTAAATTCAGAAAAATTGTTTACACATGTTTAGATAATGGTTCATTAGTTTCCATATTTATTAGAAATGGAAATAATAATCAATTGAATGTAAAGGATGTGTTTTTATTAAAACCTATTTAAAAGATAATTAATGTGTTTAAAAATCATATAACTATTTATGAATTTTTATTTAAGGAAATATATAAGTTATATATTAAATTTAATGTTTAAAATTCATATTATGTTTTATATATATGATATAGGAACAAATTCAATTTTTTCGGATAAAAGAAGTATTTTTCTAAAAATATAGTTCTACCGCCTTTTAATGGAGAACCCATTTTAAATATAGTAAATGTCACATTTATATGTTCTATTTTAAAGATAAAATTTATTTAGGAATGTGAAATCAAAATTTACTTTGGATGAAATTTTGTTATTTTTCTGATAAATTCAATTTTTAATGAATAGGGAAAAATACTTCTTTTTAAATAAAATCATCTTTTTCATCTAATTTTTTTATATAAGTTGATTTTCATTTTTATTTGTTTTAAAATATAATTGGATTATATTTATATCATTTAATCCAATTATTGTAATTAGAGGTAATTTCATTTTGTAATTGTACAAAAACACAGGTCTATCTTTTGATAGTGAGTACTTTTTAAAAACCCACTTTTTTGGTTTTGACAACAGAAATTAAATTTAAATTAATTACTTCATCTTATGTGTTATGAATTTGAAAAAATGGAATCAATATTTGGAATCAGTAGGTTTAAATTGTGTAAATATGATCCTCTTTTAAACCTTATGAATAGTAACTTCAGTAATTATTTTATTTACCATGCTTAAAGGTTAAATCTGATAAATAATGGTAAACAATTATTTAATTTAATGAAAAAATATAACCTAGACATGTATCCTTTAGAAAAACAATTTTTTTAGGGGTTTATATAAGTGATATTTTCAAATATAATTAGTCATTTGAAATCAAAATGGATTTCATACATCATGGTATTTTATTTTTAAATTTTAGACAACAAATAAATTAATTTATTTACGAAACAATGATAATGTACTGATTACCTTATTAATGAATGATTTAAATAATTTATATTATAAATATTAAGAATAATTTATATTGAAACTATTTTTTCCATAACCAAATTTTTGTGATGCGTATGACTTTTTTTATTTGAATTAATAAAGGGTTTTAGAAAGAATCAGGTTTTGATGGATTTTTAAAAAGTCTTGACATGAATTGAATAAAAGTTCACATTAACGGGTTTTTAAAACTAAAACAATTTTATTATATGACATAATATTCCACAAAATATGAGCTTTGGCCAAATCTCTTAGATAATGTTTTAAATATTATTAATAGACAACTTTATGTTAAATTTTCATTTTATGGTGACTATATTAACCATGTATTATAAATATACAAGAAGACATGATAAAAGTTAAATTAGTTAACTAAGGGTTAATTCTAAATGATATGGTTATATATGAAACCAAAAATTTTATAAAGCCTATTTTTTGAGAGGATTTAAAAAAATAATAATCTTATATTCGAATTAAATGAGTATTGGTCCTTTTGAAAATCGAAATTTAGTTTATAATAACACAATAGACAATCCAAAGTACCCCTCCCCCCTCTTAAAAAAGGCCGCAACCTCTACCCATTAAAACACACCTCTGAAGACCCATTTATTTTCCAAACTCAGCCCAAATAATCTTCCAACATCCATATATTACTCCTAAGATCCTTACCTTAGGCATAAGGGAATTCCAAAAATCTTTTTTGGCTCAAATCATAGGGAGTTAGAGGTTTTAAGAGGTATCATATTCTCTAAAATTCCATTCCATTATTTAACATCATCACTCACAATTTAATTCCTATTATTTGATTAAATAACAAAAAAATATCCTATATATACTATGATGTTGTTATGAGAAGGATTCGAAATAAACATACACACATCTCCATCTAATGTATATGAACACAATTTTTGTGTACGGCGAACTGCCCCCTCACGAAATGATGACTGTTCGATTTTCCCCTAGAACCTTTCAAGGTGGCCATTATGATGACACTATATTTATATATGACAAATATTATATTTATTTTTTCTCTATACTTCTGAATTTTCCATTTAAAACATACCTTTATGTTTTCCATAAAGTGTTTCGAGGATAATTTAATTTGAGGAGGTGCGGACTACAACCCCTCAATGTGATATGACTCAATCATGCCATACATGGAATTTTTAAATTTTTATGTTAATGAAATTATGTAACATATATAAAATATTATATTATAATTTAATTATACTTTATATATTAATAATTTATTTTTTATTCAATTAAATAATAAAAAGAAATGAATGTTGCATTCATACGTACGTATGACTTACTGTCTCCATGAATGATGCATTTCATTTATTATCTACAAATGTAATATACTATTATAAATACATATAATATATATATATATGATATTAAAATCATGAATACTATTATGTAGATATTTTATTTTTTACCACATGGACAATTTTTAATCATTACAAAATTATTTTTTACTCATGTACCCAATAACGACAAAAGACTGATATTAAATTAAATAATTAAATAATTTCTATAAAGTGTTAATAATTGATATAAAATTAATAATAAACATTAAAAACGTTCTAATACAAGTATAAATTATCTTTATTTTATTATTCAGGAATAACAAGGAACAGACGTGATGGATCATACTTAAGGTAAGGGAACTTCTACACCAATTTTATATTCTTTGGGTCGATCTTCTAGATCCTTATTTTTTCATGAAATTATTATGTGAGAAATACATTTTAATATAATATCATTTATTTATACTTTAATTATGAGTAATTATAGTGAATAAATATAATTTATCTATTTTATAAACAAAATGATCTTTGTAAGGGAACATTTCACCCTTATATTTCAGTCAAATAATTATTTTATATTATGTCTTTTAAATTCCCATTTTCATATGTTGAGATATGTTCTTATATATCCATATCTATGTATATTTTATTTACAAGTTATGGGAGACCCTTTTTACTCCCATAAACTCATTTTTTTTAATTTTAATGTGATTTCGTTAGGCAGCTGAATTTTCGTAAGGGGAATCTTAACTCAATCTCTATTCATTGAGTTAAATTTCGATGTCATTGATTTTGTTTTTTCAGGAATATATTTGAATGAACTATGATTTGTTTTAAAATTAATATCTACTTATATTGGTTGTATTTATATTTTTCACACATAATTATGTCATTGATTTGTTTTTAATCTAAGGACATGAGCTTTCCAAGGGTCAGCATCTCAATCTCCTTTCACTGAGGTATATGTTGATGTTATACACCTTTATTATCCTACATGTTGTATCTAAAAAAATTTTGACACGTTATATCAGGAATTATTATATTATCATGATATTTAATATTTTGTTTAATGCTATTCCTCAATAATATTTATTCAATTGTTTCTCAAGTGGTAAGAGACACTTAAACTAAAACATCATTTCAAATGTTTTAAAGATTTAATCTTCTAAAAACTTTTATTTCTTATAAATGTTTTCCAAATTGGTTTTCAGGATTTAATAATATATATGTGAGGGTTTTAAAGTGTTAATTCCTTTTAATAGTTTAAAAGTTGTATGAGACACTTTTATTCAAAACTCTTCTTTTTGATTGTTTTAAATGAATTGATTATATAAATTTATTGAAATGATATTTTATGATTGCCATGTGGAAATTTAATTTTTCCTTTATGATTGTAAAATTTGTTATGATTATGTTATGGTACTTGGACATTTGATGGGTTGTTACGTGATAAACCAATACGAGTGGTTACATGATAAACCAAATGACGAGTGGTTCTGGGATAAACTAAGGACGGGTTGTTACATTATAACCACGAATGCATTGTGCATGGAAGTAGGCTGTATGGATAATCCATTTAGTGATATGTGTGGAATTAGACTATTTAGTTTTTTCTTTTAAGTATTTTTATGTCCCAAGTAACTTTTATCTGCTATATGTTGATTTCTGTGGTATTTATGGTAGTCTTTTGGTTAAAAAAAGTGTATGCAATGAGCTTATATTCAGTAAAGTGTTTTTGCTACTTCTCAAAAGTTAAAAGTATTAATTTTTAATAAAGAATTCATGGTTTTCATTTTATCCGAATAATAAATGTTTTCTTTCTTTACGTTCCCCTTACAGATATTTTTATGCTCATGCCAAGTTTTTGAAATGGTTTTCATAGGACATAAAGAAAAATAGATTCAAGGATTGTATCAAGAAAGAGTTATACAATTAAAACATGAAACAATGTCATGTTTCATTTTGTAGAGTTTTTGTCTTATGAGAAAAATGGATAGTTAGTGTCTACTTGTAATATTAATTATGTTATGAATAATTTATGACCTAATTCTATAAAACTGTAATCCTGAAAACTACCTCGATGTGAATTAAATTCAAATTATCGACTTATCCGAAATATTAAGTAATGATTAAGGGTGGGGCTTTATAGTTAGTATCAAATGTCAGCTTAGATAAATTCAGTGGTTAGGAACTTATTTATGCATAAGTGACATGTTTTATATAAACATAGTCGAATGAATATCTGAAAGAGTCATAGTTATTTTGAATGAGTTTAAGATAACATGAATAAGTATATATTCATGTTTATCCTCCTCATGAGATAGTATATTGTTGATTTTACTGATATACTCACACTGAACTTACTGGTTTTAGTTAATAGATTGATCTAACAGGCACCAAAGAAATAATGGATGTGAAGGAAACTGTGGTGGTTTTCTGAATAAGCAACCGAATGAAATGGGAGATACACTGAGAACTCTTGTGGTTCTTTTTAACCAACTATCTGGAGTCATGATTGACCACTTGAACCATGATGATTATACTAATGGATCATATATGAGATAAATGAATCCCGATAGATGTTCATGTTATAAATATAAAGGTATGTATATTAAAAAACTAGTGTGTCAAGGATGTGGAAAGAAACACCTTGGAAAATTATTCAAAGTGATGGGAAGATGCTATAGAGGTGGTAATGAAGGTCAAAAAGCAATAAACTATCATCTTAAAGGATGTGTTCTGTTGACTCCAAGAAAGGGAAAGAAGTTATTTCCGAGAAAAAATTTAATGTTTTAAATATGGTGTGCTTGGGAATTATCAAATAGATATCATAAGAAAAAGGTTTGGGAATGGGATTAGTAGAACCATAGAAATAAATGCTTACCAATTCCAAATGACATTCCACTTTAATATGAGGAAACTGAAAATGACCTATTAAAGGTATGTATTATTTTTTAGCTCATGTTTTGACATTATTAAAATATGAGGAAATTATGCATTATTTTTTTGGTAATAAGTATAAAAGAATAATATGGAAAAAATGGAAAAAATATTATGAAACATTTATGATGATTATGATTTCTATATTTTGGGAAATGAAGAATTATATTGGATCTATGGATGATGATTTGTTTAAATGTATTAATAATGGGATTACATTGTAAGACTTCAAGTATTTGTAACCCTTATGTTTTAATATAAAAATATTAAGTGAGGAAGAATTATCATTCTTCTGTGGATATAGTTATAATTAACCAATACAGTTTATATGATCCCTTAATTTTAGGCAATTATGGGTTATTATTTTTTGGGATGAAAAATGAGAGGTATGACATAACATTTGAGGTTAAAATATGTTATTGTTATTTTTGAGTCATTAAATAATTTTTGGGAATGTTTTAAAAATTATATAGTTGTAGGAAATGGACAACCCATAGGAAGAGTGACAACCCATCACGTCGGGCAAGGCCACAAGAATCGAACCCACAACCGACATGCGATTATGGCACATCTCCTACCACTAGCCTATGTGAAGTCCCCTGTTATTATGACTTATTGTTTTTAGTTAAATGGTTTTATGGATCAAGAATGAGTTTAATTTTGAACTTACATTTTTTCAAATTGATATCCATAGTCTTGGAAAATGATTTTTGTGATTATGTGATAAATTTTATTTTGAGAGACGTTCTCTATTTTGGGAATACTATATCTCTAAGGACAATAAAATACTATGGTATTTCATTTGAGGAGTAATTGTGGAATTTAATTTTGGAAGAATCTATGTTTTTATTATGTATTTATAGAGATTGTAGATATTTATGGAAATTATAAACCAATCTTTGAGAATATTTTATTATGTTAACTACTTTTAAGTTTGATAATTTTAGAGTAGCCGATTTTATTTGGATATAATTGTTAAGTTTATCGTGAAAGAATATGTGATAAAATTCTTCTGAATTTTGGGTTTCTATATTAGTTGGTATTATTTTGAATAATTTTAAGAAAAATTGTGTATTGAATGGTCTTGTTTGATCTTTACGTACTATTTTATGAATTTTGGAGATTAATAGTAGTATTTATTTTTATAATAGATTGTTCTTTTTGGGGATTAGCTGCTATTGTATGGAACATTTTTTTGGTTAATGTCTAAAGATAGGTGAAATATATAGTTCATATTTTGTGGATTATGTGATTTTATAGAAGTTGATTCTAGTGCATCGGGGGTTACCATGTCATTATGAATATTCATTAATTGGAGAAACGATGAGTTTTTGGAAGACATTTATTAAAGGATGAAACTCTACTTTAAAATAAGTATATTTCATTATGTTCTTAGTCAATCTCAAAAACAAATTCCACAAATTTATAAAAAAGAGCATAAAAAAAATTCCATTTACATTTCAAAATGGGTAATCAAATACCATTTAACCTATCAAAAGTTTGTTGTTTTTAGATTGTTAACTTCATTCTGATCATGTTTTTATCACTCTCCATCAAAACCTTATTGTTATTTTATGTTACATATCAATGTATTTTTTTAAATAGAATCATATTATGTGTTATATTAGGGGAGATTTTTACTTCACTTTCTTTCTTTTAAATTGATATATTTATTGAATCTTTTTTCGATGTGGGACTTTCAATGATGTTTTTGTGCCAAATTTTTAAATTTGCGTGGACGAAATTTCCAAATGTGGGAAGGATGTAACGTCCCAGGTAATTATAGAATAGTAATTTTTCATTTATATTAATACTTATGAATAAGAAATTAAATTAATTTCAAAGGGTATCTTTTTTTGATAGCGTTGTCGACATGTAACAACTTGTTTCTCCGAAATCTTACGTTGCAAACAACTTTTAGTTGTAGTGAAATATAATATAATAATATTATTATTATTTTAAATGGTATTTAGCGCCTAGAAATTGGAATGGAAAGAATTAATAGTATCAAAATAATTCATAAATATGGTTTACTCATGATTAAATAATGATTCATTGGTTACAAAATTTTTTAGAAATGGAAATAAAAGTCAATTGAATATAAAGGGTGTGTTTTTAGGAAACATATTAAAAATAGAATAATTGTGTTTAGAAAATCATGTCACTCTTTATGGGTTTTTATTTAATGAATAATATATTCATTATATTAAATTTAATGTTTTCAATTCATCTTATTTTTTAGATATATGATATGGGAACAAATTTTATTTTTCGGATAAAAGATGTATTTTTCTACAAAAGCTGTTTTACTTCCTTTTGATGGAGAACATGTTTTAAATCTTGTTTATGTCACTTTTAGTTGTCCTATTTGAAAATTTAATACTACTATTTATAATCGGGACATCAAAATTTAATTTGGATGATATTTTGGTATTTTTCTGGTAAAGTTCATTTTTAAGGAATAGTGAATATGCTGCATTTTAATTCCAAACTTCCTTTTCATCTATTTTATTTATATATTTATATTTTCCATTTAATTGGGTTTAAAGTATAATTGGATTATATTTTTATAATTTAATCCAATTATGTTCATTGGAAGTAATTTCATTTTTTAATTGGGCATAATGACATGTAAATCATTTGATAGTTATCACTTCTAAAAAACTCGTTTTTTGGTTTTGACAACAGGAATTAATGTTTAATTAATTTCTGCAACTTCTATGTTTGGAATTTAGAAAAATGGATTTCATATATTGAATATGGAGGTTAAAATTGTGTAAATAGGTACATATTATTTTAAGTCATTATGAAGAGTAACTTCAATAATCATTTTATTTACTATGGTTTGAGGGTAAATCAGTAAAATAAGGGTAAAAAATAATTTTATAATAATATTAAAATACCATAAATGGGTCCAAATACTATTGGATGATACATTTACGACCATGGTCATCCTTGGGTCTATTAGGGGACCCCATGGGGCCACTTGGATTTGAAATTGACATTTTAAAAGAATTAGTTCAAATTAAAGAAAAATGTAACATAAACATGTATCTTTTAGTAAAAAAGTTTTTATATGGGGTTATATAAGTGCTATTTTCAGCTATAAAATGTAATTATAAATATAAAAATACTTCATAGAATATGGAATTTTGTTTATAATTTTTAGACATCATATAAATAAAGTTATTTATGACACAATAATGATGTAGTGATTACCTTATTAATGAATGATTTAAATAAATTAGATAATAAATAATAAAATAAATTTATTTTGAAACTTTTTATTCCATAAACGAATTTTAAGGATAATTATGACTTTTTATATAGTAATTAATTAAGGTTTTTAGAAATAATCAAGTTGTTATGGATTTTTAGATTTTCATGACATGAATAGTATATAAATTGAAAAAAATGAGTTTTTAAAACAAATACTTTTTTATTAAATTATATAAGAGTTATAAGAATATAATACTATAAAATTTTTCTTATATAATGTTTTAAATATCATTAATGATCCACTTGTGGCTTTAGTGTAATTTTATGGTAACTATATTAACCATATAGTATGAATATACAGACATGGTTAAAGTTAAATTAGTTAACTAAGGATTAGAGCTAAATGATAAGGAAGAATTTGAAACCAAAACTTTTATAAAACCTATTATTGGAGAGTATTCAGAGAAATAATAATATTATCTCCAAATTAAATGAGTTATGGACATTTATAAAATTGAAATTCATTTTATAATAAAATAATCTTTCAAGACATTCCTAAAGTACCCCTCCTCCCTCTTATAAAAGGCCTCCACCTCTACAAATTTAAACAAACCTATCAATCCCCTTGGTTTGTTACAAATCTTCCCAAATAATCTGAAAACATATATATCTTCCTCATATAAGTCTTACCTTATTCCTATGGCAATTCAAGAAATCCTTTTTCCTCAAATAAACTGGAGTTAAAGGTTTTTAGAGGTAGCATATTCTCTAAAGTTCCTTTCCATTATTTTACTTCTTATCTACCTATTTTATTATTATTATTTTATTAAAAAAAAAAGTATCCTTAATATAATAGTAGGTTTTTATGAGAATTATTCAAACTACACTCACCCAAATCTCCATCTAATGGATATGAACATTCTTTATTTGTGTACGACAAACCGCAGCCTCACGAAACGATGATTGTTTGATTTTCCACCACCATATCTCATGGTGGATATTATTATAGAAATGTACTTATATGTTTTAAATATTATATTTATTTTACTTATATTCCTTTTTATTTTTCATTTACAACATACCTTTATTCTTTCCATAACGTGTAAATATGATAATTTCATTTGAGGAAGTGCAGACTACCACTCCCTCAGAGTGATATGACTCATTCACGACATACATGGAACATATAAATTAGAGAGTTAATGAAATTATGTATCCTATATGACATATTCTATTATAGTGGAATTAAAATATAACTATTTATAATTTAGTTTTCATTCCTTTATATATATGAAAAAGAAATGAAAGAAGCGTTCATGCGTACATACGACTTACCGCCTCCATGAAGGGGGCATTTCATTTCACATATACAACTATTATGGACTATTATAAATACATATATTCTGGATATATAAGATAGTTAAATGATGAATAAAATTTTAGAGATATTTTATTTTCGACCACATAGACAATTTTTAATTATAACAATTTCATTTTTTACTCAAGTACTCAATATCAACCAAAAGACAAATATTAACTTAAATAATTTGTAATTTTTGTAATGAGATACTAAGTGATATAAAATGAAAATTTTCTTAAGAAATTATAAATTAACTGAAGTTTATTTAATTAGAAACATCAAGTAACATATTTGATGAATCCGTCTCAAGGTATGGGAACATCTTGACCTAATTTCTATTCGTTGGACTGATCTTCTAGTTCTTGATATTGTCATGCTATGATTATGTGAGAAATTAATTTCTATATAATATCTTGTATTTATAATTTCTTTATGTGTACTTATATTGAATACATATAATTGATCTATTTTATTAACAAAATGATCTTTTAAAGGAACCTTTCACCCTACTCTTTTAGTCATAATATTATGTTATGTTATGTCTTTAAAATCTCCATTTTCTTATATTGGGATATGTTGTTATATATCCTTATTGTTTTAAATTTTATTTCCTAGTTATTAGAGAACGTCTTTTATCCTATAAAATCATTTTATGAAATTTATCATGATGTCTTTAGGCCGCTGAATTTTTTTATGGGGAATCTTAACTCAATCTCAATTCATTATGTTAAATATACATGTCATTGGTTTTGTTTTACCAAGAATATGTGTGAATGGCCTATGATTTGTTTTATACATAATATCTAATTATATTGGGTGTATTTATGTTTTTCACGCATAATTATTTCATTGATTTATCGTTAGTCTAGGGATATGATCTTTGTAAGGTAAATCATGTCGATATTTTTTCGTTGAGCCATATCTTGATGTTATGAACTTTTAATATCATATATGGTATATGTAAAACCCTTCTGACATGTTATATTCTGAATTAGTATATTATCTTTATATTTAATGTTTTTTTAATGTTATTCCATATTATTTTTATTCAAGGGTTTCTCATGTGGCAAGATACTCTTTAACTAAAACGTCATTTTAAATGTTTTAATGATTTATTTTTCTAAGACATTTTATTTCATGTCCATTTCTACAAAATCAGTTTGAATGTTTTATTCCTACGAACAAGATTGTTTTAAATTGTAAATTCATTTCAAGAGTCCCAATGTGGAATGTGACACTTTGATTCAAAACTATTATCTTTGAATGTTCTAAAAGAATTGATTTTATGAAGTTACTGAAGTGATATATTGTGATTGTAATGTGTAAATGTTATTTTTCCTTTATGCTTGTTTTAAGTGTTATGATTATGTTATGGTAATTGAACATTTTATGGGTAGATGCATGATAAAACAAGATGGGTGTTTATGTGGTAAACCAAATTATGGGTGGTTCTATGATAAACCAAGGACTGGTGGTTACGTTATCATCTCTAATGCATTGGGTTTGGAAGTCAGTTGTATGTCTAATCCATTTAGTGATATTTCCTGAAGTCAACCGTATGGTTCTTCCATTGAAGTGTAATTATGTCCCAAGTTTCTTCTATATGATATATGTTTCTTTATATGGGATTTATGGTAATATGTTTGTTATAAAAAGTGTATGAAATGAGCTCATATTCTTTGAAGTATTTTTCTACTTCATATAGGTGAAAAGTATTACTTTATGATAAACTATTCATGGTTTTTGTGTTATCCCAAGACTAACGGTTTTCTTTATTTATTTGTCTCTTACTGAGATTTTTTATGCCTATCCCATGTTTTAGAAACTTTTTTCACAGGACATAAAGAATAATAGAGTCGAGGATGGGATCACGGAAAAGTTATATTGTTAAAACATGAAACGATGTCATGTTTCGTTTTGAAGGGTTTTTGTATAATGAAAAAATAGTTATTGAGTAGAAGTTTCTACTTTTAATATTAACGATTTTATGTATAGGTTATGAACTTGTTATCTAAATATTTAAACATAAAAATATCCTCAATGTGAATAAATTTCAGATTATCAACTTATCTAAAGATTAAGTAATGTTTATGGCTGGGCAATCATACCCATTTTCGATGATATTATGCTCTAAAATAGGAAATAAATATTTTCCATTCATTCCATACCTCTAGAAACAAAATATATTAATATATAACTTAAATAATATTTAAAATTCATCATTTCAATGTTTATTATATAAGTGGATGGAAAATTTTCACACCTATAAAGGGTGTTTTCACTGGGGGTTTCAGTCAAAAAGGAACTGATTATTTCCATAGAAGAGTAAAATACCAAATAGCTAAATTATAATCAAAAAATAAATTATAAATACACATGTTGGGGTTCTTTATTAGAAAACCACACCATACATCAGAATTTGGATAGATTTTGTGGGAATGTTGGCAGATGACTATAAATATAGTGCTACATGAGATTCTACCCATGATTTTCATTCTTCCAATGAGGTTATTATTTTATTATCATATTTTTTTAGTTTTAAAAAATAAATAATATTCTCCCTACATTGATATTTTCATACTCAAGGTTTAGGAAGGAACTCAACTTTTCTCCACCTATATGGAGTTTCATTTTTTTACATGACCATACAATCTACACTATTTTATTCTCACATCACTTTAAATCATTTTTTTCATTGTTATTTTTGAATGTTATGATTAATTATTATTTTTAGGAAAAACATTAAAGAAACTGGGATGTTATTAAATCCATGTAAATATAATAATCAATTAGATATCCTTAAAGGTGGAATACCAACCCTTAAGAGAGTTTTATTTCTAATTAGTTTCTTCATACTTAACAATTAAATTATAGTTTAAACTACTACATGATTCCCTAAAAGGGAGTATTATTGTTCAGTTGAATTTTGCTTAAAATCTATTCATGGATTGAAAACAAGTTTTAGGGGAAATAATAGAGCTATTTATACCGAATAATGGATGAGTTTATCTTAAATTGATGGGTGTTTTTCATGCCATAATATATGTTTGTTAAAAAAATGTTTTAGCAGAATGGAAATCTTATTTTAAAAACACTATTTGTTTTGAATTTTTTGAATTTTTTGGTGACCTTTGAAAGTAATTATGCTTACAAATTCCATGGAATGTGTTGATTACTTGTTGAAATCATTTAAATATATGATTTATTACTAGTTATATATTGATGAATTTTACTAATTCCATTATAGTGTTTCTTGCTTATTTATTGAAATTTTTAATGAATTTTTTAAATTCATGTGTTAGAAAGTGTTTTCACAAAATCCAATATTTATGAGTTGAAAAAAACATTTGAATTTAAACTATTTCACGTTTTTATCCTATATTTATATTTGAAATTGGGAGAAATTATTTTTTTTATGTCTATGGGAATAGTCTGTCTTTTTTTGTTATATTTTATTTCATGAAAAATGCTTCATAATAACCCTAATTTTTATTTCAAATTGAATATTTTTGTGATTAAATTTTAACAATCAGTGTTCAATATTTTTTATTAAAATTCTGGATTTTTTTTGATTTCAATGTTTTAATTTTTTTATAAATATATGGATTCAATGGGGTAACATATTTAATAATGCATTATTGAAAAACACTTGTTTTTGTGAAATTTTGGGAGATGTTTTATTATTTTTATTAAATTAAAACTTCTTAATAGGTTTTAAAATGATATTTTATACATTAAAATTCTCTTCAAATGAATTCATAATTTGAGTTAATCTATTTAATTTTATGTTAAAATTATTGGATAAATTAATTATTATTTATTGTAAATTATTAAACCAACCCATCCATAAATGATGTATAATTATGTTGTCTGATAAATTATGTGTGCATATACAACATAGACAAAAAGAAATGTTTATAATAATAGTTGGATTCAAATAAATTATATTCATAATCCTTTTAAAATTTTTATATTTGATCATCATTAACTATAGAATATTTTTTACTAAATCTATTTATTTTGAGAGGTAAATCATACATACCTACATAATAAATATTATGAGATATTTTTTAAATCCTGTCTTTATTTTCATTGTCATTCCTTTATTTTGGAATATTTATCTCCATTCACTAAATTTTTTTAACATATTTATTTATGAAAAACCAATCATTAAGTGTGTTGAAATTTAATGAGGATTTATCTTTTAGTTGGGTTTCTAAATCTATTTTAACAATTTCTATTTATTTTGAGAAGTAAATGATATTTAATAAACAATTTAGTGATTTTTAATTATTTTGGATGAAACGTATAATTATTTAAATATTTTATAAATAAGTAAAAAATGTTTCTAATTCGTTTAATATTTTATTTCTTTAATCTACTTATAATTTTCAAATTTTTTTGCTTCTACTAGAAGACTAATTGAAATGTTTTTTAACATTATTTAGTTAATGGAATAAATCTTTTCAAAGTTCCATGATTTTATTTTTTATATTTATTTTTTTGCGACAAATTTATATTCTGGATTGTTGAAATTTGAAAAAATTGTTTTGTTTTATATTATCAAAATATTCTGAGTCCAATTTTTTCAAAAAAAATTCACAATGTGTTTTCATTCTTGTTTTTCATATGGTTTTCATAAGAATTTTATAGTTGTTTTGAAATATATTTGGAGTTCGGTGTTATATTTTCAGCTTTTTTAGAATTTATACCAAAATAATTAGATTTTTAATTGAATTTTTGTAGGGATTTTCAATCCATTTTCATAAGAGATTGATCCACATCTGTTTTATATGTTTTTTAAGATTTCATAATGATTTTAGCCACAAGTCCCTTATAGTAATTTGAAAATTTTCATGTGAAATTTAGATATGTTGTATGAATATTTTTTTATATTAAGTACTTATGTATCCGATTTCAATCCTCATAAGACACGATAGGGGATATCATAATACATTCTACCATGTCCAATATTTGATCAAAACTTTGAAATCATGCCCACCAATGAACGATCGAAGAGGGTCCTTTTTCTTATTCCATTGAAGAAGATATGATTCTGAGATTAAACTAGAAGATGATAATTATGGTCATATCAATCAAAGGGGAGATAGTATTAAAATGATTTACTATGGATGAACTAGATTAAAATATGGGTTATATTGAGTGATACTAGGGAAGATGAAGTGCAATGAAAAATTAAGGGATTATCTAGTTTTATTAATTGATTGGTGAAGAAGTTAGATGAATGAAGAATGATCTATACCAAAACATGGAAATTGATATTAAGAAACATAAGCACATGATTTAGTATATTTTTTCTCAATTCAATTGAACTAGTTTTCAGTTATTTTTGAGAGTTCATTGAATGATTCTCTTCCAAAATGAGAAAACGTACTTATCGAAGAGGAATCGTTATTGAGGTTTGTTGTAAAGTCGTGCTCCAAATGAGGTGATGAATGTTATAATTATTTCTGTTAAACCATATTGTATTAATGAATTATGAAAATAATGGATGATCGAGTTGTTCTTCAATAGAGTTTAATCACAGCATTGTCAACATGTAGAATGATTATGCAGACTGATTTTGTTACAGATTTTCATTCATTAGTACTAGATTTTTTAGGTTTATTTGATGAGGATAAAATATACCCAGGCATTCTTTATCGATTTGAATATGAGGTTTTGAAAAATGGGTTCTCTACTAACTACCTTTGTAAAACTGGAGCCCCATGTTCAAGCGTGTATGGAGGTCTGGTATTTTTTAACCATTGGGTCAAGTGTATCAAATTAAGTGATCGATGTATTATCTAAATTTATTTACTAAAGTGATGTCTAGTTTGGTTATAAATTCTTTAACGAAGTCTATTGTTTTCAATGTGATGTCTTATATTTTATAGTTCATGAATGACTATATGGTTTGGAATGTAGTGGATGATTTAGATTACAAGCTTGAGGTCCAATGAAAAGTGATTAACCCAATAATTGAACCAATTTGTTTGTTTGATCTCTCAAGATGAAATAATTGATTCCAATATCAATCAAATAAGAATTAAAGAATGATATGTTCCTGATTTATTTAGGGATAAATCATGATATCTAGAAATTATTACAATATGAAAGAATTCAACTTTAAATTGAAATCAGATGAAGTTGGAAGTAATGGGGAAGGTACCAACACATGCAATTTAAAATAATTAAAGGTAATTTCTTTTTAAAATAATATTAAATATAGCTAAAAATAAAATAGTGGATAATTGATAAGAATATGTTAACCCAGTTAAACACTTAATTAATCTAGTGACATTTCTAGATACAAATTAATAGAGCATAAGAAAGACATATGTGCATACAATTGATGTTTTTGAGTATAAATCCAAAATAATACAGTGGAATTGAAAACTAAGTTTGTGAGTTGATCTATTTATATGGGGATGTAGTAGAAAGTTTAACTCATTATGAAGTTATGGATTTTGAGAATCATCAGACTATGTGGATACCAAGTATTAAATAAGATTAACCATATATTTATAAGGAAAAAGTTAGGAGGCCCAAAATGTTCTTTAAGAAGTAGGAAATATAGTGATATATGGGGGGAGTAGAGATAAGTACTTGAAAAAGAATAATTTCCATCTCCCTTTTCTAAATTTCTATTGTATTATTGTAACATTTATAGTGTTATACTTCTTTATTTTAAACATACAGTGAACTAAAATAATTGATGGGAAAATTATTATTGGTTTTTGTTAATTCTTTCGGGTTATTTATTTATTCTTTCATTTTTTTGTTTTCATTATACTTATTTTATCATCCATTTTTATTTGTTTTCCTGTTTTGGGTGATGTTTTGATAGAAGAAAACAATTCTAAAGACTGTTTTGAACCTTTTTTTCCCTAAATATAATAATTTAACCTGTTGAGAAAAGATACTGATTGAATGAACATTTACAAATCTATGATAATAATTAAGTGAATGACCTCTCAATAAAAAGAATTGTTTTATCATCTCTCTATAACATCATTTTTATTAGGACCACATAAATTTAACCCCCCATAAGCAATCATTTTTTATGTAGCATACCCATAACTACATTATCTAGCACTAATAACATGATCATGTCTCCTTTCATACACATAGTTAAGCTATTAATATTAACGTCACCAACCTTATCTTTCACCCTTTCATATAGTATAAGATTAATAAATCTCATTGAGCATTCACCTTCCTTCCATTGGGTTTGACCATTCTTATTCACTATAATAGTGTGATGTAGGTCTATAAATAAAAACATATTTATTCAAATTACATTTTGAATATTAGAACCATTTACTAGAAAGTATTCATATTTAATTACCTAGGGATATTTAAAATAAAAACCAAATATAAATAAAAAAACAGACAAAAAAGAAGAAGAAAACTAATATAAAAAACCTTAGGCTCTTAGTAGTATTTTAATAATGAATGAAAAAAAATATTTAATATTATCTACTTTTATTCTAAAATATCCTTGAAAACATCATTGAGAGCTTCTATTTGTTTTTTTAATTATTGCGATGGAGTTTTTGAGCTTATTAATTTTTTTATTTTATTTCAATGGTTATTTTTATGTTTTAATAATTAATCTGTTAGTTGAGATCTTGTTTGTAATGAACTATTCTAGGGATGCGAATAATATTTTTTTTGAAATTACTCTGTTATTTTTGGATATTATGGCCACGAAACATTGAAGTGTACCTATGTGTTTCCCCAAAAACCTCATTTGTTTTATGTAAATTGAAGAAATTATCTACCAGAACCTAAAAATAGATCAAATATAAAAAAATTGATAATGAAGATGAATTATAAACATTACCAACACCTTGGAGAACCAGGATTCCAAAAATCACAAACATAAAAAAGGTTTCTTAGTATAGAAGTGAAAGAACAATATGGAAATTAAAATGAGTGTCAAAGAAAATGACTAGTTGAACAAATTGAAATTCCTTAAAGAGGTATCAAAGGAGAAATAAGACGATCATATAATGGTTAAATTGATACTTTAAATAAAAAAATTTGGATTTATAAGGTGATGAATCATTAGGATTATGTGAAAATTGATAATAATAATTTTAATATTAAAAATTATTCAACCTATTTTTCTAAAATGATGAGAAATTAGGTATATTAGGATTCTTGGGAGTATTTTGAAGTATTTTTTTGTAAACTAATGATTTTGAAAACTTTTAAATCAATTTTCAATGAAATCCTTCAAATTTTAAAACAATGTACCTAATAATTTTTGAATTGGTTCTAAATGAACATGATGAGTATGTGAACTTATAATAATGATAAATTGAAGACAAATCACTCCATTATACTCTCAATTTTTATTACATTAATGATTTATTGATAGAATTATTATTAAATGTTAATAAACTTGTGGATGATCATTTTAATCAATAATTACTTGAATATAATTTTCATAGAATTAAACTAAAATATTTCTCTGCTAAAATTGAATATTAATAATTATATTATTGTTATTTGGATGATAAATATAATTCAGTACTTAATCCTATAACTATTTACTTCCCTCTATAATTATTAATGATTTGGGATCAATTGTTACTTAGTCTAGGGAGTATGACATAATTATGGAAATTTCATTCTTTATTCTCAATTGGACAAAATTAGAGGCCTCCTTCCAAAACGATGACATATAAAACCCAATTTTTATTTATATTAAATGATTATATTTTGAGACCTAAAAAAAATCCAATAGAACATTATATTGTCCAAAAATTTCTATTTTTTAGAAATAGAGACTTTTGATTCTCATTGTTTAGTTGAGTTTTTTGGAAAAAAAGTAATGTAAAAAAAACCAAAATTTTTATTCATGGATGATGAACACAAATTTATTATTCCCTATATATCAAAGTTTTTAAAAACTACATTAGTTTCAGAAATTCATGTTGGTGTCTAGAGTAGCTTGGAAGAGGAGTTATTTTTTTGACAAACAATTAAAAAAATACACATTCATTGAAACTCCTTTTCCCAAATCTATTTTTTAAAGAATAACCCACGTGAACCTTTGTTTTAAATTAATTTATTCTCTTAAAAGGATAATATATATTTTTAAATCATGATAAAGCCTTCTAAATAACAAATGTTAAGCAACCCCTTTAAAAAATATTAAAATTCATAAATTCTAATATAATTCTTTAAGTAGATGTCAAGCTATTCAGAATTGTAATGTGTTTTTTCAAAGGGGGTTTCTAGTTACAAAAGGAATTGATAATTTACATAGATTAATACATTCCTTGATAACACAATTCCATACTAAAATTAAATTGGGAACACATATTTTTTGGTTATTAATTTGGAAACGACACCTTTCATTAGACTTTGGTAAGATGTTGAGGGTAATTTGGATAAAGACAATAAATTTATCCCTACATAAGAGGAAACCCTAGATTTTTATTCTTTAATTATTATTTTTACATTTCTTCTTTTTTAATTTGTTATAGCTATTTAAAAAGAATAATTATCAACCCTCATTAAATGTTTTTTAACAAAAGGTGTGGGAAGAAACTGCTGTTTTGTCCACATATTTGGAGCATAATTGTTTTAACATTCCTACTTAATATCTCCTACTTTATTATAGTTTATATTTACAATGATATTTCATTTTTTTATTCTAATGTTATGTTACATTCTACTTTTAGGTGGTTATTATTTGAAATTGTGGATTTCAATATTCTAACATTCCTACTTAATATCTCCCACTTTATTGGGGGTTTATTTTTCTAATTCCTATGTTATTTAAAAAAAATTACTTCTTGTTATAACTACTACAAAATTTATAAAAAGTTTACTTTAATTGTTTATGAGAGTTATTTTTGATATAGGTTCATTATTGTAAACTAAGTGTGGGGAAATCTCGATAACTATTGAAACTAACTTAATTTTGAGTTAGTGTGAAATTGATTGGTTTTTTGGCTTCCATAATCCATGTAAATGAAAACCATTTTGTAACAAAATTTAAATCCTCTTTTATCGCTTTTAAGTTTTTTTCTTAATTTTTTGAAATTTTTTTAATCCTTCAGAATATTTTTTGATTACTAATATCATTGGAAGTGTTTTTTATATTTTAGAATAATTAGAAAATTATATTTGTTATCACTAAAAATTTAATAAATTTGACTGATAAGATTATGATGTTTCATGATTATTATTGTTCCTTTTGAAATTTTATTGAAAATTAATGTTCTAAAATGAATTTTCCTCCAAATCATACATATATATTAAATTCTTAATGGTATAAACTTTTAAGAAATTTTTTTTTCATGATATAAATATATTTTTAGATTGTTTTGTGTTGGAAGTTTTTTTTTAATTTAACTCTATCCATAAAAATATTTTATTGAATGGAAGAATTATAAAATGATTTTGAACATAAAAGATTTTAAATATTCTCCCTTATTGAAGTTCACCATTGAAGATACTATTGGGTTGTAAGTGTTGGGGCGTAATATCTCTATTTTTTCTAATTTTATTTCATGAAGTACCCTCTTTAATAACTCTAATCCTTTTGAAATTTATTATTTTGATCTTTATTTTTTATATACAAAGGTTGAAATTTTTCCTAAATATTATATTTTTTTCTTTTTTAGTAGGTCTAATCATTTAAATTTCATAATTTATTTCATTGGGAAATATATTTTCTATTACTATATTGAAAACCCTAGTTTTATTAAAATTTTGGGAGTTTTATTTTTAAATTTAGTTAAATGCAAACTTATATACTTGATTTAGATAATTTTATTTTTAATTTCAAATGCACTAAAAATGAACTCCTAATCCTTGTTGAGTTTTTTTTCTATGAAAAACTATTAGTTGAGTTAATTATGATTTATTTTTTGCCCATACACTAACTCATCCATTATTGGTGTCTATTAAAATTGTGTGAAAAATTATTTATTATTTTCACAGTGAAGAAAAAGATAAGTTTGTAAGAATATTTTATTATTAAATTAAATTGGTCTAAAACCGTTGGAAAATTTAAATGTGATCATATTTATCAAAAAACAAATTTGTAATTATACTAGGATCTATTTATTTTTAGAGAGAAATCAAACACACTTACTTGATAATGTCTATGGTGGGAATTATTTTTGGAAATCACCACATGGTTGACATTGAACTTTTTTCATTTTGGATGATGGGTTTATTTTAACTAAATATGTTTAATAGATTTATTGAGGACTAAAAAACCAATAATTATGAGGGAATTTTATATTTATTTCTTTTACTATATTTTTTACACATCAAGTATATTAATTTCAAGTAATTTTAGGCTCTAAATGTTCTTTAATTTCCCAATAATTTATTTTTGGTAATTTTTAGTGAAAAAATATACTAATTTCAATATTTTTCAAAATATATTTTTTTCTATAGTTATTATCTAATTCTTACATTCATCATTGTATATTTTTTGAAGAAATTTTCTGTTTATTTTTGGGGAAAGTATAATTTAAATATTGTTTTACTGTTCTTTGCGTATTTGAATTTTTTTCAATGTTCCATGATTTTATTTTCAATATAAGTTTTTTTGAATAATTATTTAATATATTTTATTGAATTTTGAATGTTTTTATTTGTTATATAAATATTTAATGGTCACTTTTACATCAAATTTTCCAAAAAAAAATTAACTCCTTTTTGTAGACAGGTTTTGTAAGACTCTTGTAGCATTTTTGGGACATTTGTAGGTGTGTATAAGACTCTATGAAAAATGAATATGTCCTTGAAGTCAGTCATGTAATACATTTGCAATTTGTTTTCTAATAATTCACACCAACATCAATTTCATAATTATTTTTAAATATTCTATTATTCTTTTCCTGGCTACTCCTACGTAGGATTTCTCAAAGTATGATCTAGAATTTGTTAGTCCTTTATTAATCCTTCCAAATATCAAGATAATAAGACTCATTATACAGACATCATATGACTTGATGGGGGATTACAAAAGACATTATCTGTACGTTAATCTATTTTTAACACAATGAAATCCTGGCCAGTTAATAATGATTGAAGATAAGTCTTTTCCCAAAGTCCACGTAAGAAGATTAGATTACGAACTCAAACTAGATGATTAAGATTCATTATATATAAATTTAATTGAATACTTGAGTAAAATTCTCTCTCATGGAATTACCTAATTCCAAGCTGAATAAAATTGGGTGTTATCAAAGAAGATCAAATTCAATGGAAAAAATGGTTATAATTTTTTTAGTGATTGGTTGATGATGAATTCCAATGGACATAAATTGATTCTCAAAAAAAATGGAAACTGATATTATGATAAATGAGATCATTCTATAATTTATTTTTTGAATACATAATCGAACTAGGGTAATGCTTTTTTTATTTTATAGAATGATTCAACATAAAACAAATCAAAACTACTCAATGAAGAAGAATCATGAACTATATTTGTGGTAATGTCGATCTTTGACTTCTGTGATGAAGGTTCTATAAATTTCTATAACCTCAACTATTTTCTAACTATTAATTTAAGAACTGATGATAAAGCTTGACTCGTGCCATGTTCAATCTAATAAATCCTAAGATGGGGAAATATTTTAATGTCTGAAGCTACTTGGAATTTTTTTTTCTGGTTTTATATTATATATTTTCACCATTAATTAAAGAAAATGGGACCACCATGTTCCTAATTTCTTTATTTTTGAATATGTAAGTAGGTGCACACGAAATTCTCAAATATATCCCCATTTGAAACTATAACCAACAGTGGTGGTCTATATAGATTTCAAGGATTGACCAGGTGATGGTTCATGCACTACCAAGGAAGTTATTGATGTATTTATTATGATTTTTGGATCATGAAGATATATTAATGAAGTGAAAAAGAATTTATTTCATTAGAAAATATAATTTACAAAAACCCTACCACACCTCAATTTCTTTATCACACATGGAGCTCTAAAATCTCTCCCAAATAATACAATGACCTATCATAGATCATATGATTAATGAAATAATATCTCTAATGTAATATAGTTATATTGATAGTGGGTGGATTCTTTGTTTGATAGAACACCCCCATCAACCCCCACTTATCCCCACTTACACCAACCACTACCAAAGGTACTATTACATCACATTAAGTATACGTGGGAGAAGTCTATGGCAGGTTGAATTGGTGCAACAACTGCCTACGAAGGAATAAATAAAAAAACTCTATCAATTCCCATCATCTAGCTACAATAAACTGTAGATTTTTCAAAGGTCAATCTTCTCTAGGGATACCAACTTTGTAAATATATCTTTTGGGTTATTTATTTTTTAGATCATTATAAGTCTTAGTAAATATTGATCCACCACTTTGTTTTTTCAATGATAGACAATGCATATGTGATTCATCCAAGAATTGTACATATAGATTTATCTCAAGTACATAGAAAATTGACATATTATAATGAACCATGTACTCCTATTGAAGGGATTTTATCTCCTGGAGAAAATGAATGAGCCACAATATCTCATTTCATACCTCTAAAGAAGGAATATACACTTATTCTATCATAGAAAAAAAGGACAACTGTTGAATACTTAATTACCATGATTCATATCATCCTATATAAGTATAGATGTGTTGTGATGTATATATTCATCCATTAGGATCTCCATCCATATATTTATTTATACATCCCTCCATGATAGGGTCATCACCCATATATAAAAATATATATTTTAAGTAACATTAAGATACCTTAGAAGAAACTTGAAATCATCCCAAAGATACTTCATTGGATTATATATAAATTGACTCACAGTCTTCAATGCATGGGAAATTTATGGCCTCAAAGTCACCATTATGAACATCATGATTCCAAATACATAGAAGTATGATATTATCTCAATCTACTTGATTTATTCCTTGGATGAAAGACATGAACTCTTTCACTTCTTCAAATAATCAGGAAGGGTATTTCACACTAGTTTGTCTCTATCTATGTTGGAATATTACTGATCGTGTTAAATATAATTCCCCTATTATGGCCATAACAACCTCTTATTTCTATCATGAATGATATATATCCCAAAAATCTATTGAGTTTCTCCTTATTCAATCATAATATAATAATTGGATAATTCATTATTCAACTAATTGATCTTCACTCCATCATTTCTAATAATCAACATGTTATCAACCAGAATTATACTATTATAAATTTACAATCCCAAAATCTCTAGAAGTAAACACACTAGTATTTAATTTTTTATTTTACCCATGAATCAACATGAATGGGTAAAACTTTTTGTACCCCCATCTGGGATCTTAATTTCATCTATTGAAACTTTTTTCAATTTAGATATGAGGATTTCCTATATAAAAACATCAAATCCTTCACGATTACTAATTAATATTTATTTTATAATTCACTATGATGAAATTATATCTTAATGCCTATATATTCAAGCTCTAGGTCCATGTTAGCCACCAATATGAGAAATACTCATATTGAAGCTGTCTTTACCATGGGTGGAAAATTTTCATCAATGCATAATAATTTATTCTGAAGGAATCCCTTAACCACTGAACGAGAATTATACTCTACCTCTTTTCCTACAATTATCCTTATTCAGCATTGACACCCATTTTTTTATTAAATCCCTCATACCTATGGGAAGTTACACTTAATCATATGCCTTTTGTGGTTAAAGACTCCATATCACCCCCATCGTATGCATCAACCTGAGTTAGTAAGGATGTTACACTACATACTGGTTTCCTACTGGACCCCATCATTAGGCAACGATATATATTATGACTTAGAATATTTTTTTGATAGAATCATTTCTCATGAATATTTTCAAAACTGTGAAAATTTATATTTGGGAGGAACAACATCACATAGATCTTATGATGTATTTGAAACTTATTGTTGAGAGAATTGAGTATCACCATTATCATTATCCTTATCCACTATCTCATAGTTCACTACTATTGAATCATCTTAGACATCCTCCTCTTCATTCAGGTGGTGCTGGTATTTTTTTTGATCGGAAATTTATTCCCCAACACTTTCTCTTGAAGATGTTTTGGGATTTTGAATTTCCACGGTAGTCAAATTCTCGTGGAACATGAAATTCTGGCTTATGATCAAATTTTTCAATTTTGGGTCTGAAAGATTGTATCCAAACTCCTCATCTGAATAGTTAATAATGTTTCATGGAGTATATCTTCCTCATAGATCCTACCAGAGTACTTTGGATACAACTGCTAATTTAAAACATATACATACTCATAATTTAGAGTAAGAGGGATGTTTACCAGAAAAAATATTCTTTGGAATCATGAAATTTAGTAGGACCAATGGGGATATATTAATGAGGTTATATGAATCCTAAACAGCTTCTTCCCAGAATGGATTTGGTAGCTTAGCCTAAATCATATTTCTCCAAACCTTCTCTATGGTGGTTCTGTTAATCCTTTCTGAAACTCAATTGTGTTGAAGGATTTGTGGGACCATCCTCTCATGTTAGATTCCCTACATCCTATAATAGTAATCAAATTACCAATAGGTGTACTATATTATATTTTTTGAATGAATAAACTTCTGGTTACATATAGATTCATTCTCTATCGTGTCTTATGACATATTAAAGTAGTCTAGTAATTAGTCCTTCTTCCACAGAAAGAAAACCCACACCATTGGAGATGTATTATCAATAAAGTATACGATATATTTGTTACATCCTACTGAATCATCCACAAAGAGTACACATATATCCGAGTGCACCATTTCTAATAAATATAATATCATTGATAAGGCACTATTGAATGAGACCCTATACTTATTCCCAAACAAGCAGTATTTGGAAGGATCAAGTGTTGCATCGCAATCAACAGTGAAAAACTTCTTCTTTGTTAGGGTAGATAACCCTCTTTAACTTATGTGGGAGAGTGTCTTATTACACATAATAGATAACATATATCCTTCCACTATGTTTAGGATTTATTCACATATCTTCATATGAGTTGTGTACAACAAACCAAACATTTATCCTCATGTGCAATAATGTATGATTTCATCATATTCCATTCCAGATTACTGAAGATATTGTCAGGGATTTGTCTATCAAAGACTATTCTTGATAATAAGTTGATTGAATGACTTGGAACATTCTTAACCCTCTACAGGGTGATTGTTTATCCAATTGTCATCTTAACATGGTTATCACTCATGCCATCAATCTCCATTAAATTAAAATTCCTTATATTTATTTCACAAAATTCACTATCATGATATGTCAAGAAATACAAACAAAGAGAAGTGATGTGGTACAACAATACAATATTGACCACCCATTCATTGTCTTGTATTTATGTGTGAATGAAATAATACTCTCTATATTTGTAGAAAATCAAAACTTCTCCAGTGAAAGTAGATACACGTCTCCTTCCTTATTATTTGGTTTCTACATTGTCTTTTTTATTTTATTATCCATTGTTATTTTTTCATCATGTGTCCCTTCATTCAATAATGGTAGAATTTATATCCTTTCCTCCAACCATATTTTGAGCTTCATATACTCTAACTTTAGCCTCAACTTCCATCCCATTAACGACACCATTTTTGTCTACCTCTATTTTCCAAGATAAGAAATTTTGTCTCGTTAAAAAACACATCATTCTTTCAGGCCTACTCATTAAACAATGAATCCTTTACCATTTATATTGTATGCTTTCATCCATTCATTTAGTTGTTGTTTGAGACCACAAATATATCATACAAATCAAGAAGTATTTTTAATAAGTGATTATCCTAACCTTCATCAGTCATAGTCTTACCTCCATCCACCAATTATTTTACAATGATCTTGAAATAATAAGTCTGTTCAGATATAAAGCTTCCACTATGTAGGCAAATATTCATATACTGCTTCAACAAGAGGATCTTATTTCAATTAGTATTTAAATGTTACATATTTTCCAACATCATCCAAATTTAATATTTTCTAATCTCTTGATAAATGTGGTGGTAGACACTATGATCAATCCATTGGTAGATTTTAATGATCATATTCTTGTTTAGATTGTTCTACTCAGTTTCCTTGGTGACATCGGGGTTGAATACATTATTCTCAATAGGGTCAATAAGAAACTTATCATAGAAGAAATATTCTATTCGATACTCAAAAATGGTGAAGTTTGATTAAGTCAACATGATCATCCATCCAATAGATGGCCCTTCCATTTAATTTCAATTTTATAAAAAATAGAGTATAATTTGGAAAAATAGATTTTACCATTGCATCCCGAATAGTAAAAAATGGTCGAATCAACTATTGGACTTTTGAAATTCGATTATGATTGATAAAGATGTGATCAAATCAATGGTAATAATAAATATTGACCATTAACATGATAGCTACTTTGGGATGAAGTGGCACACTCGAGCAGCTTCTTAAACATAATTTGAATTTTTATCAGTGGTATAACTACATCGTCTTCTATGATAATGGGAAACTGTAGCACCCTATATGTTGTACAAACATTTAATAATCATAGGGAGGCATTTTATTTTTATTTTCAATTCTATTCCTGCTACTGGAACTTAATCAACGTGTTATTCCGAAATAAATATAAAAAACATGAAATTTCCAATAATTGGAAAACATACTCAATTTACCACCATTTCCCTAAATATGGATCTAAAACCACTTATTGTGATTCGCTAATCGTGAATCGAGATGAATGGAGTGAAATTAATTTATTTCAGAATATTTTAACCAAATAAACCTCCAAACCTCCCTTTATTTCTCACATGTACATCTCTATAGGCTTTATCACCAAAAACTATGACCACTCTTGGCTCATATCATAATTGCAGATAGATTCATAAAGGTTTATTTTAATATGAATAGTTGGAGGAGTCATTGTTTGAGCCAACTACTCCACTAACCCCTACCATTCCTTATTTACACTAATGGATAAAAAACATATAGTTCTAGTGTACAACGAAACCATGAATGAATTCCATGGTGGTTGTAGTAGGTATACTAGCCACCAACCAAGGCAGCTGGAAAAAACATCATTAGAGGTGTGTGTACAATTCAGGAAAAGAAGATATATGTGGCCAGTCAACGAAACTCTTTTAACGATTAAGGATTTGGATTATACTAAAAAAATATTTACAATTAAATAGCTAAAAAATATTTGGTGTGATTATTCTAATATAAATAATTATGAAAATAATAATAATAATAATAATAAATGTTAATAATACTAAAATAATAATAAATAATGATGGGAAAACAAACATTACAATATAGTGAAAATACATGCATGCACCCGGGGAGTTGACCCCATGATGTTCCCCTTCTCCACAAATCACAAACCTCCCACACACCAATAGGGGATAATAAAAATCAAGGTATATTATTACTCAAATATAAAAATATAAGGAATTATAGATGTTAAAATATTATAGAAAATCATCCTCTTATCCTGTTACTAAAAAAGAAAATATAAATTGGTTATAAAGTGAATAAAACTCACACACCCATTGGGTTATCAAGGATCAATCATCATCTCCCATCACAAAGGATAGACCCAAATCTAAGATTTGTGATTAAATTTTTATGGTCGAACGGACCTATGCCTCAAAATATATTTTATTTGGACAAAGACCAAATATTTTGACCTAAAAACAACTTTATTTCTACTAGAAATATAAATTAATGTTTCTACTGTGAAACATAACATTACAAAATCCACACATATTAGGGACATCATAGGTTGAACCCAAAAACGCCTTGATGTGGACCAACAAATCATATCTCTTAGGTACTGGATGCCAAAAAAAATATTCATAGAAAATACACTAAAAGTAATATTAATAATAATATACAATAGTTGATAGTAATATAAAAATTTAATATATACGAATAATAATAATTATTACTATTATTTTTAAATAACTATAATATTTTAAAACTTTTAAAATAACCCAAAATAGTAACCTTGGATAAACTAATAAAATAAATTAAGTTATAAAATTATAAAAACGATAGTGAAATAAATCTTAATTATGAATAACATGAACAACATATATTCGAATATCCTTTTTTGAAAATATTGATTAAAATAATCTAGAATTTGGACTTCAAAACAATGACCACCAAATTTAGAGACATTGATAATTGAATTTCCCCCCAAATCGCATTCCCCCCAACAACCAATGGTCCCTATTTTTCCTTAAAAGTATTATAGGTTAGAAGAAACAATTAGTGTTTATCATCTTGAAAAACAAGACTAATAAAATTTCACCCACCCCCCAAATAAAAATATTTTAATTAATTTTAAAAATACCCACCTTTAGTGGCCACCAACAAGACAAACCACTAACAACTCTATCATGTGGGTACAATTAATCCACCATCGCCAAACATCCATTAAGATTTCAAGCATTTGAATCCAAATATTATCTATTTTCAAAAACTACTCAAAGAAATAATAATTAATCCTCATCCAAATATACCATGATAAAAAGAAATGATTCTTGAACCAATATATCACATTATGAAAAAATAAATTAAAAAATAAATAGGTATTATCTGACAAAAAGAATTACATGAGATGAAATTTGTCATCAGAAAGTGACCATATATTTCATAATTTACTTCATTAAAAAATGTATTGCTCTAGTATTTCAACCTCATCCTAACAAATCGTCGACTTTCTCTATTTTATAGTTTGGACCCTTCAAACATTGTCCCACTAGTAATAATCCAACTACACATTCTCCCCCAAAAAGAAGAACCTTATTTTGATGATCAAAATACCAAATTTGACACCAAAATAGTCAAGAATCCTTAATGATTTGCTAAATTAATAACCCAAATCTTAGTGAACAGTATAAAACTATCAAAAGTTATAGACTAGAAAAAATTATATTTTGAAATTATTCCAACAATATAAATATTGTCAACAATAGAGTTAAAATGAATTCTATAGTGGTGATAAAATTTTGGTTTAAACATATTGTGTTATAGTACCCCCATGAATGATATATAAAACAATTTCACACCAATGATGACTTTCTGGTAGATTCTTTAGTGTTCCATATCAGTTCTAAATCATCAAACAGTCTTCGTCGTTGTTAATGTTTTGACCATATATTTTGTAATTGAATTTATTTTTCAATGATCCAGGAGTCAATTCCCAGTATTTCGACCATTGAAGATTCATATATATAGTTAGATTTTAAAAATTCAAACTGAAAAAGTGGAGGATAACACTGATAAAATGATTAAACATTCCTCTTTCAATTATGATATCTAGAAACTAAAAATTGGTGACCTCCAATATTAATAATATATGTGGAATACCATCATAGCTTCCACTGAAATAAATACAAATCCATTAAAGAAACTAGTAGATAATGGCCAATATAGTGAGAAGGCGAGGTCTACCAGTACCACTCTAGTTGATGCAGAGTGGTTCATTTGAAATACAATGTGTTCTACTCAAATGAATTTATATATCGATAAGTGTATCCTCACATTTTTTTCCAACAAACACAATGTTCGTATTTTATAGTGAAAATTGAAAAATATGTATACTAATAATACTATATAGATTAAAGAATACATTATTTAATATCTTTTAAACCTAATGTATTAATATGAGAACAACATATCCAATCACATGATCGAGTTCCAATTAATTTTTATTTGTTAAATTCCATTAAACATTAGGTTGATAATGAGTTTAAAACACTATTGATTTTTATTTAATTTCAAAAGTCATGGGAAACATTGGTAATGTTAGTCAAAAATTGGACTAGATATAGAAATCTCAACATGGAAATGGAGAATGAAATATAAAGGAAAATTGATGAATCAATATGGAAGTATGAGGGATATACTCTAGAATTAGAAGCGCTTTTCACTAAAAGATAAGGGGAGCAGAAATGATAATGAAGATGAAGATGAATAGAACCTTGCGAACAAAATAATAATTTTTGGAAATGGTCAAAATTTAAATTGATAACGTATATGAAGTTCCATAATTTTTTTAAATCCTAAACTCTTAATTTTGGAGTGATTGAAGATAAATGTAGAGCAATGTAATATGGGAGGTAAACCCTAAAATTATTATGTTTTTGTTGCTAATGATATGATTGTTATTTTTTAATAGTGAATATAATACATCCAAGGTAATATTTTATATGAGTGATTGATTTGGGAAACTTATTCCATGTCACAACTATGTGATATTTCTTCTCATATTACACTTCATGGAGTTTCAGCCATCTACATAAAGGAAATGTTGGTGCGTTCAAAATTAATGGCATATGTAATATTTTTCAAGAGACAAATGTTTGATTCATGATAATATTGAAATATTTGAGTTATATTCTTAATATTCACCTCAATATATTTTCAACTATAATTTTTGAAAATGATGGATAGTTCATTTCCTTTATTGATCAGAAGTGGAGGCATAATAAAAATATAATGGTAACATTTAAAGGTAAGAAAAATACTTCTCTTAGACTCATAGATTCTAGACCATGTGAAGGGGAAGTCAACAAATCAAGAAATGAGGTTCTTATTAGAACCATTGTACAGTTGGGATGGGAACATGAGTGAGAGTGGTTTCAGATCTATATTTTATAAGATCTCTTTAGGGAATAAAAGGTTCAAATTTGGATAATTTTATTGAATCAATCACCAGAAAACAACATTGGGTATTATTTCATAATTATTTACTATCTCAAAATAAAAATGTTTTATATTTGATACAAACTATTGTATTCATGATGAGTTCCTAATTTATTATTGGTGTTACTTAATGTTTTCCCATTAATTGATGATAATTCGATAAATGTTTGAGATTTTGTTTTACAAAATAAATATTATCTATAAGATGTTTTTAATAAATTTCTTGTGAAAGTGAAAAACAATACAAGTAGAAGATTTATGTTTGTGTGTATAAAATAATGGATAATACCATTTTCTATATGTAAAATAATACTAAATTTTTAATATTGGGATAAAGAAAATTGTAATGAAGATGTATCAATATATTTTTTTCATTTAGATGAGGCATAGTGTAAGAACCTGGGTTTTTCGAGTGGGTCAAAATCCCTGAACCCGTTTGTATTTTTGACTTGTTTATGAGGAAACTGGAAAAATCTAGAATGTACTAGAAATTTCCAGATTGCACGCCATGTACTCTAAAGTACACGCCATGCGTGGGTTAGGCATGTACCGACCGTGTGCTCGTTGGGTACATGTCATGTGAAGACCATGAAGGAGTTTCCTACTACATGACGTGTTCTTTTTCTCGAAATTATATCTACCCGTGACCGTGTGGGGGCCATACATGGCGTATAGGCCTTTTGGCTAGGTATAATGTTTTTGGGAATTACACGTAGTGTACTATTTGTACATGCATTATAGAGGGGCTGTGTATGGGGATATACCTGGCATGTTGGGGATGACAGCTAGGTAGATAAGTACACGATGTGTACATCTAGGTACATGTTGTGTAGTCTGTCAGCAAGACCTTGGAAATATATCAGCTGTGATACAAACAATAAAATGATACAAGATTTGTGGTCATAAGTACCTATCGTGTATTTTCTTCCCTAAAACAAGCAGTTTCATCGTTTTGTGGCAGAAACTCAAACCCTCTATGGGTTTGAGTGGCGAGAGCTGACCGAAGCTTATTTTTTCTCTCGATCATCCATCAGAACTCTAATTAGATCACCACGAGATGCCTTAGAACCCCCTTGGAAAGTCCTTGATTCCACTAGATCCGTTTATCTAGATTTTTGTTCTGGGATGAATTATAGGGGTTTGAAATTTTTTTATTGTTTTATAGATATACCGCATTTTAAACATAATTGGAAGCTGTTATCAGACAAGTATCATTATACTTGTGTGAGGTAGGTGGTTCATACCTCATTCTGTGTTTTAACAGATTTTGGGTGGCGTGACCTTTGGCACATTTTCAGGTATTTTGACTGTGACCATGTTTCACCTGTTATAGCATGTTTAATTTTTACCTGACTAATGGGATGCCTTTGGGTAAGCCATGTTACCTATTTTTCTTGAGCGGGGCCGGGTGAGTGGTCATTGCTCAACATGATATTTTGGCCAAGGGATGATATATTGGTTATAATAGAATTATATTATTTTAAACTATTTAGTTTAGTTTATTAAATCTTGATATGATTTGTTAGAGGCTTTAAGTGCCTCAGGGATGGTATTGGACAACACATGGTTAGTGAATTTCAACTATTTAGATTTTTTTCCCATTTGGAAGTGATTCTTTTGATTATATATGTAATTTCTGAATTATATATGGTGGAACCCTTATGGTTGTGTTGGGTGTGGCCTGGATATTCGTGAGTGATGCTGATCTTAGGTTAGGCTTGGACGGGGATTACATTGGGTGGTTCTGACCATAGGATCTAGCATAATAGACTTTGGTTTAAGGAAGGATGTACATCAGGTTGGGCAAGGCCTGGGTTACTTGGATGGTAATGCCATCAGACATGAGTGTCCTAGTCACAAGGACACAAGGTGTTTGAGTTGTTGTGGCTTGGGGCCTGTTTTGGTGATTACCGCTCACCCGGAATATTGAGTAGTGTGCACTATAAGAACCTAGGTTTTGGGACTCTGAGACTTTGAAAAATTTCTTCATGTCATTCTGGAGCAGCGCCTTCATATGGCGTGCGATTCCCTGCCCCGGTGTCGCCGGAATTAAATTTTCAGTGCGTTCACACTAGGAACACCAAATAAATGATATAACTCTTAAATGGTGTTTTAGATCATAAATATGAGTGTACGGTTGGGTCCGTAACATGGTGTTTACCCTAGGCGCGACATAAAATAAGTCGGTGCGGAACATTAAGACCCCTCACTCGTTAGCAGTGTGTCAAATAGATAAATTAAATTAATTATTCATTTAATAGATCAATCCTGATTAACTCCTAAATGGTTGCTCGTATAGGAAAACCGAGGGCACCGTTGATCACATAGGGTCCTGTTTAGCCTCGGCGGGGTATAAAAGTTTTGGGCAGGAGGGTACTAAGAGAGATGTCACCCAGGGGAAAAATGGTCATTTTGAAATGACCACTTCGTGATTTTTATCACTAACGATCCTTTCATATAACTATTAAACGAATTCTCGGAATGGAAATACGAGACTTCCGTTGAGTTCGAAATGAGGTGTTTTTCCTAGGTGTGACATAAAATGAGTGGGCGTGGAGGTTTCGGAATCCGCGCCCTTTGAGAGGGTGTTTTGGCGAATTTTTAAAAATTCACATAAGGTTTGAGAGGAGACAACCCATTTCCCTCTCTCTCTCTCTCTCTCTCTATCTCTCTATCTATCTCCTATTCTTCGACATTCTTCATCGTTCTTCGATGGATCGAGGAGCGATCCCCACCGGAGCCTTGGACGATCGGAGCAGGAGCGTCGTGGACGCGTCGCCAATGAAAAATGAGCGATCCAAGGTAGGATTTCTGCTAAATTTCCACACCCTCGTCAATTTCTGGTGTTTCTTTCAATTTCATTGTTTATTATCTGCAATTCATGAATTTTAACGATGGTCGAACGAACACGACTATCATCCAAGCCTCATTCTAAAACCCGTTCTTGAGCATTCTTCGTCCAAAACTTCGAACATGCCAAATCTCATCGTGTCGACGAACGGTGGAAAGCGCTACGAAGGACTCATCCCGAAAAACTATAACCCGCGTTTGGTTTTGAAATTGGGCCACCAGATCGGTGGTGACGGCCGTCAGAAGTCCCGGCTACGACGAGGGTGGTGGCCGGAGCTCGGGGTGGCGCAGCGGGGGTCCGACCATTAGGCAGCGGTCGCGACCGGAAGCACATCACTCAAGTGAGGAGTAATTTGGGGCTTCGGCACAGTGCAGAAGGGGTGACGCCGGTCTTCGGAGGTGGTAGTGGCTGGTGCCGCCAGGGTTTGGTCAAGTGGAGGAGCCGGCTTCAACCGGTACGGTGAGCTCAGGCGAGGCGGCGGCTGGGAGTGCGACTTAGCGGGAAGGCAAGGCCGGAGGGGCTTTCGGCGGGCCGCAGTGGAGCGGCGAACCGGTGTCACCATGTGGCTTCCAGTGCGGGGGAGTGCGGTGGCATGCATTGCGGGCGGCTGACGCGCTCGACGGAGGAACCCGAGGCGCTGACCACCTCGGGTGTGCGGTGTGGAGAAGGACCCGCTGTTTGCGGGTCCTGTTGGGGCAACGTGAGGAGACCGGCCTTCGGCTGGTCTATTTGAAGAACTGGACCCGAGGGTCTGGTGGTTTTAGGCGGGCCGCGACCAGCGGGCCATGACGGGTGGGACTGTAACCGCGGATGGGCCACCGGCCGGCTGTCCGGACCAGGTTAGTCGGTCTCGATCGGCCCTTTTTGGGCCCCCTTACATTCTGGGGGCCATAACATCCCAACGGCGCGTCCGGTTGATGCGCTGTCTACAGCTATAGGACCGTATCGACTAGTTTCCCCATTTAAAGTGAGTCTCTGAGTTTTCGGGGTTCTGCATCTGATGTCGGGTTACCCGAGGTGTTTTAATTTAATAGTAATAAATTATTATTAAAGTTGCGATGGGCGTGGCTCGCAAGCTGGACGTCCGTTCGACGCGCCGTCAGAGGCGCAATGGCCCTGGAGCTAAGATGATCCTTCCAAGGTTGGTTTGGAACCTTTGTGGGTTGGTTTCGTTGCTCGGCAGCATGAAACAAAATGTGAGTAAATAAATAAATAATTAATTAATTGTTGCGTCAGATCCAACTCCTTGGGAAGTCTGATTGACGCGCCGTCAGCGGCAGCGCGAATCCAGTCCTCATGCGGACTTTTTGAGGTGCTTTTAAAAGTGCTCAGGTAGGAGACAAGATGTGGGTCCCACAGGGCCTAGTTCACACGCTTTATAGTGAAACACCAGTTTTTCACCAGACACCCGTTTGGGGTGTTTGAGTACTATTCTATGAGTGTTTTCCCTAGGGTATTGCAATGGTGGAATCCACCTGCCTAAATCCGGGCCCGTGGTGTGGGCCCCACAAGGCCCCATTTGCGTATAATGCGGGGAATAGCAGATTCTACATCCGGAGTCTGTTTTAGGCACCGTCAGTAGCGTTGTGACCCTGACATCGAGATGAGGTTGACCAGGGTGGTTTTAGGTGATGAAGTTGGAGTTGAGGTATGGGCCCCGCGGGCCGTCTTTTGAGCTGTGTGCAACATACTGCGACTTTTTCATCAAACATCTACTTCGGGCGTATGATTAATCGATTTGATGTGGTTTTCTGATATCATCACGATGGCGCAGTTCACCCGACCTTTTTTGGTATCGTGGTGTGGGCCCCACCCGGGTTGGCTATGGTGAATATTACCTTTTTCACCGGTTGACTGTTTCGGGCGAGTAAATGGTCTATGTCGCGTTTTTTCCACAAGTATTGTCACGGTGTGATCCATTTGGACATGTGGATCCTCGTTTGAGATCTTATTAAATGTGGAAACATGAAAGGGGTGTTGGATGGAGGTCCCATTAATGCACTCCGAACCAATGCATGGTAGCGATGTTGGTAACACCTGGTGATGTCAGTTACAATACTGAGTCATTAAACCCATTTCTAGGTCTACCCTCTAGTAGGGCTAGGTAGTGGGTCACCTGAAATCTTATTCCGAGTCTACCCTCCAGTAGAGACTGGGTAGTGGGTCACCTGTCGACTTCTTAGGGTCTAAACTCTACCATGGCTGGGCAGTGGGTCACCTCATGACTTATTCCGGGTCTACCCTCTAGTAGAGACTGGGCAGTGGGTCACCTGTCGACTTCATAGGGTCTACCCTCCACCAGGGCTGGGTAGTGGGTCGCATGGCGACTTATTTCGGGTCTACCCTCTAGAAGAGACTCGGTAGTGGGTCACATGTCGACTTCTTAGGGTCTACCCTCCAGCAGGGCTGGGAAGTGGGTCGCATATCGACATATTCCAGGTCTACCCTCTAGAAGGGCTGGGCAGTGGGTCACCTGTCGACGTATTCCGGGTCTACCCTCCAGCCGGGCTGGGCAGTGGGTCGCCAGTCAATGTATTCCAGGTCTACCCTCCAAAAAGTCTGGGTAGTTGGTCACCTGATGATGTATTAGGGTTTACGCTCCAGCAGGGCTGGGTAGTGGGTCGCCTGATGATGTATTAGGGTTTACCCTCCAGCAGGGCTAGGCAGTGGGTCACCCATTGGCATTTCAGACTCAGGCCTTCTTATGAGGCTAGTCGGTGACTTTTCTCCATGACTACCAGAGAGGGTCCCTTGGTTGCACGGGTTAGTTTTGTGACATCTTTGACATGACCTTAGGACATACGAGGATGACATGGGATTTTCCCACTAAGACACGTCCTTGCGACACGACCGAAAAGCCGTGCGGGTGATTTAGTGCCTCCCAAAGAGGATAATATCAAGGTGTGGTGATTGAGCCCATTTGAATTGTACCTCCTAGGTTGACGTGAAAGATGTTTGAGTTTAGTGTTGGATACCCTTTGAACTGTTGGTGACTCTTCTTAGGCTAAGCTTGGAGATAGATATCCCCTTACAGACTCATTTAGTTTTCTCCTTGAGTATATATATACACATATTATTTTTGTTCCCACTCCTTGGGTTCAGTTACTCTCCTTCTAGGAAGGGCGAAGATGCGCGTGGTATGTCACATGCATTCCGTGTCTAGACCCTCATGGTTGGATGAGTCTACTCTCCTACCATAGGTATCGAAGACTCAACGAGAAGTTTGTCTTCTCACCGTCTCTAGCTCCTTGCAATGGGATGAGTCTACTTCCTTTATCTTGTAGGGTTGAGATGCACTCTCTCTCTTTTTCACTCTTACACTGATATTTTCTCTTTCTACTGCTCACCATTTTAGTACCTCCCTTGTTGCTCCCTATAGCTTTTGGGGAATCCTACTAAGTATTTTTATACTCACCCCTGCTTGGGCTTTGCCCGCACTCGGTGTGCCCTTGCAGACGACGGACAGGTCAGTCAAGACTACGGAGGATCATAGAGGACACAGGATCTTGGAATGCGTTCAATGGTTGTAGCATGACTTTCTGTGAGTGAGACTCACCAGAAGTTTACCTTTTTATTACCTATTTCCGTGATGTGTCACCTTTCTTATTGGGCGCGTGGTTTACCCCCTTTTCTATTTAGTTTACTTGTGAGTAATTTTAATCACTTTTCTTGTACTAGTTAGTGGCCGATGCGTGTATGTTGGTTCCCCTTTGGTAGCAGTGTTGTATCTTGCTTTCAATTTCTATACACTTTTTCATTGAGTTGGATGCGTGTGTGTTTACGGTTTCTTAGGAAAAGGCCTCCCCTAGTTTATTGTGCCTTCGTCCCTAGTTGCCAGCCCCTGGCCTATGGAGGCAGGCTTGGGGTAGTTGCGGCTCGATCCCCGGTACGGGTCGGGTCGTGACATGCACATAGAGAGACTCCGTGATGAATTGGTTTTCATCACTCATCTGGGTAGAGGCCCCCGTTAGTTGCAGTTCCGGTACTTTTGGTTTGGGGTTGCTTTCCGTAAGAAGCCACATGGAAGGTGAGGAGCCTTCATGGGATAGCGTTGAGGCTATCAGGTTGAGGGTAGAGGATCTCCGTTATTTGAGGGAAAACATCACTGTCTCTCCTGTTACTCTACTTGAGTAAAGATATCGTTGTCCCTCTGGTTACATTATAAGAAGGTTGACATCACTGTCCCTCCGGTTATTTATTTAAGGACATACATCACTGTTTCTCTGAGTTACTATTTCTTGGGTGTTCCTTAATGATGTCAGTACTTGAGACACATGGTGTCAGGGTGAACATGGTTCCTTGTTACATAACAGAGATTCCAGCATTTGACGATGTATGTGACACTCTAGGGTGGCTACTGAGCACTGGTGGAGTGTGTGGTTGGTTGTGTGCATCGTGCTATTTACTAGTTTCCTTATAACTGAAGGCCTGGTTAAACACTTATATTAGGTATGAACTGTTTGGTGTTATCCTACATAGATTTGTGTCACCCTACACAAGACCTTTGATACACGTGTAGACATTATGGATTTACATGCAGGAAAGTGGCCAGCTTCAGGAACTGGACTGCATTAGCTATTTCATGGAGATGGTATAGAACTTCGCCCCTTTCCTAGTTGGAGTTTACTTTGTTTTGCCTTGTTTCCTATGTCAGCATCCTTACATGTTTTTTTTATACAGTTGGTTAGCCATTTGTGTGTTTACATATGGATATGTATGGTCTTCTTTGGATGTATTTTTTTTGTTTAGTAGTAGTTACAAGTGATCAGCATGCTGTTGTGCTTACATTCCACTACTGTTGTTTATATTTATTTCTTTTACGGTTTATCGATATTGAATCTGCTTCGACATTGTGGGTCTGGTTTGAGTCTGTTAAGTTATTTATTCCGCTCTATCATTATTTTTATACTAAGACCGTTACCATTATTATTGTCTTAGTGGGTATAGCCTCACCACTATTCCTACAAGACCCTCACTTCTAGTTTGCAGACTTTCTCATTTGGGGAGGTGCGCCTAATGTAGTAACACCAGACCTATTTAGAATTGTTCGGGTGGATGTTCAGGTATGTGTCATTACAAAGTGGTATTAGAGGAGTTCTGAATGGGGATAGAGTTGCAGAAATTTTTTAGCAACTAATTAGACTAAGGATTCTCTTTTATTTCTGATGGATTTACCATTTGGGATATGGTAGACTGGAGGTAGGTTGTTTCTGGAACTGGGTTTCTAGCTTGTTCTTGGGTTCCTGGAGCCCCAGGTACGAGGGATGGACTGTGTTGTCATGGGTGGGAATTTCTGTTTCATTTTTGTTCAGATTACTATTTATCTAATTTACAATTTGGTGGATCACTCGTTGTGTGATGTCATTGATTGTGATATATGACACTTGACACGGTGCAGAAAGAAAAACTTTGACCTTGGCCTGGTACGGTAAGACTGTTTTTTTTTGGATTTTGATAGGAACATTTTAAGGGTATTTAAATTTCATAACTGCACGTATGATTTGTGAAGTGATAATGCCATGTGAATAATATCAAATTTCCACTGTTTGAATGTTTTGAAATGTGAATTAGTGAAATTTCTAATAGAATTGCTTGTTGATGGCAATGTATTATGCCTTGATTTATATATTTCTAGAATTTCATGTGATAGGGTATTTGGGCTTGGATCTTGTAAGAGAAGGAAAGTAATATGGTTGAGGTGATTTTGATCTCTAGGATTGGGTGACTCATTCATCGTTTTGAGGAAACATTGTTTGTCGGTACATATGTGGCCTAAGGTACTTTTAATACATGGCTCTGTTGAGGGCGGGTAATGAGACCACGGACTCCGGATGCCATAGGCATGGGTTGAGATAGGGGAGAGTAAGGGTACTTGTTTTATGCCGCGTCTTTAGTTATTTCTTAATCTGAATTGAATATATATTGTTATATATATATATGGACTTTCTGACCATTTATGGTATTAAGTGGGTTCCTTTTAGTCGACTCAGATGGAGCGTCAGGTGGGAGATGGTATAGTGATGCAGGAGCAGGATCTAGTGCAGGAAGAGCGTAAGCCGCTGGTAGTGAATCAGGGATATGAGCAGGTTTATGATCCAGTTCAGGAAGGACCACTACAGTGTTTGGAAGCGTTCAGACTATTGCCCGACCAGTAGGTCCGAGCTAGCCTAGTACGTGTCATGCAGGGGATTGACAGAGGTGCCCAGTGTATAGATCCATCTATGGCATATCTGACGCAGAGGTTCCAATCACAGCACCTGCCATTTTTTCAGGGTGACAGTGGTCCGCAGGCAGTTGAGAACAAGCTAGAGAGCATGTCGATTATTTTTGAGCATCTCGAGACACCTCTATGGTGGAGGGTCATGCTGGAGATGTACATGATGTGAGGACCATCAATGCACTAGTGGGATGTGCAGGATAAATCTCATAGACATGAGGGACTAGCATAAAAATACTTTGACGATAAGTTCCCTAAGAACTTTTACCTGAGGACACTGAGGGCAGATATGGCTCGAGATTTATTGAACCTCTAACAGGGAGACATGTACTTCATGGACGATGAAACTACATTCATTGAGCTATCTTTCTTTGCAACAGTTATGGTAAGTGATGACTTAACTAGGGTGAGGTGCTTCGAGGATGGATAATGACACGCCATTCAGATCTAGGTGAATATCATCAGGCTGGGTTATTTATCGGAGGCAGAAAATCAGGCGCTCATATAGAGGGTATCCAGAGGGATAGGCCCCACATTGGTTGGACAACAACATCAGGTGATGGTTTGGATATCATAAAGTGACGAATTGTTGAGTTCCAGTAGAATATCTTGGCCATGGACTCAGCTAGAGCACATCATAGTTGTTCTTCAGTGGTTTTCTTTTAGTGTGGATAGCTAGGACATGTTCGGACTCTATGTGATAGTCCTCCAAAGGAGTATCAGGAATGTGGATAGGATGGGCATCATGAGAGGTTCTCCAGGATACTTTCTCAGACAACTGCTTGGTAGAGACTATGACAGACGGTGGCATCTGGAGTCCATTCAGGTTCGGTCCCAAGAGAGGGTAGCCACGTTTTAGCATCACACGAAGGATGTGAGAGAGATAGTGGGACCCTGTTGAGGGGTCAGTGGCCTGTGACTGGATTAACACCATAGAGAGGTTAGGAATCAGGTAGCCGTACATCAGGCCAGGTACACGTTGTGGAGCTACCAGGGGCTAATCAGGCTGGTGATCCGGTGATGGATAAAGGTACACCGCTAGTGTGGATGTGACTTTTTTGTTTTCTTTTTGCATGAAATATTGTGGCATGTCCGTTCTGAGTTCACGAAGGAATAAGATTAATGTGGACTAACTAGATGATGGTTAGTGGGATTGGAGCCATATCAGGTGCGTGATATATATATATATATATATATATATATATATATATATGAGATGTGAGGTTTCAGGACATTGGGGATACAAGTTACTTGATTTGCCATGGGAATCTGGGCATCAAGGATGCCAGTTACTTGAGATGCCAGGGCATCAGGACATCGAGGAAGCATGTTACATTAGGTGCTAGGAACCATGTTCAAATTGAGCATCCATAATATGCTGGACCTCATGGAGGTGGACACCGATGGGGTGTAGGATAGGTTGGGTGTCAGAAACGAAACATGAGAACCAATGAGGTGAAAGAGTGATGATGCTTCACGAGAGGAACATGAGTCCATAAAAAGGTTAGTGAACCTTGAATTTGTTGAGTTTTGTAAGGTTGAGAATGAATTAAGAAATTCCAAAGGTGGGAATCCCTTATAGAATTTATCCAGATCCTTTGAGATCGGGAGAGTTTGAGTTACTTTGATCTGGAGGGTATGTTTAGTGCCATATCTGGGTTTTGTTTGATAGCTCGGGGAAAAGCTATGTTAAGGTGGGGTGATTGAAGGAATCCAGGTTTTTGGAGTGGGTCAAAATCCTGACCCTATTTGAATTTTGGGCTTGTTTATGAGAAAACAGGGAAAATTTGGGATGTTCTGGAAATTTCCAGACTATACGATGTGTACTATAAACTACATGTCATGTGTGGGTTAGGCATGTACCGTCCATGTGCTCGCAGAGTACATGACATGTGATGACCATGTAGGAATATCCTACTATAGGGCATGTAGTGTTTCTCAACACTCCGTGTACCCTTGACCATGTGGGGGCCATACATGGCGTGTATGTCTATTGGCTAGGTAGAATTTTTTATCAAGTACACACCTTGTACAATTTGTAGAACCCTTGGAGAGGGTACGAGTATGGGGATATACATGGCGTGTTGGGGATGACTGCCAGGTAGAGAAGTACACACCGTGTACCTCTAGGTACACACTGTGTAGTTATTCGAAAATTCCTCGGTGAAATATCAGCCGTTATATGAATAGTAAAATGATACATGGCGTGTGGTCATAAGTACACACCATGTATGTTTTCCAACTAAAACAGGAAGTAGCCTTGTTTTGAGTTAGAAAATCTAACCATCAATGGTTTTGAGTAGGGAGAGACGGTCGTAGGTTAATTTTTCTATTGATCATCCGTCCAAACTCTGATTTGATCACTGTCAGATGTATTAGATCCCGATCAGTAAGGCCTTGATTCTTCTTGAGCAGTTCTTCTTGATTTCTGTTCTATAAAATGTTATAGTGGATTGATTGGGTTTTAATCTTTTGTAGATTTACCATGTTTTCGGCCTAATTGGAGGCTGTTATCATAGGAGTATCATCTTACTAGTATAAGGTAGGTGGTGCATACATCATTCTTTGTTTTTTCAGACTTTTGTGTGGCCTGACCTTTTACGCGTTTTTGGGTATTTTGAGTGTGACCCTATTTTACCTGTTATTGCCTGTTTAACTGTTTTCTATCCTATGTGATGCCTTTGGGTAGGCCATGTTACCAATTTTTCTTGAGCGGGGTAGAGTGAGGGGCCATTGATCATCACAGAATATTTAATGGGGGATGGAAAATAGTTATAATTGAATTATATTGTTTTAAACTATTTAGTTTTGTTTATTAAATCTCGATATGAATTTTTAGAGGCTTTAAGGCACTTACTTATTGTATGGGACAACACTTGGTAAGTGATTTTCAGCTGTTTAGATTGTTTTCCCTTTTGGAAGTGATTCTTTTGATAATATATGCAATTGAAAAATTACATATGCGGGAACCTATGCAGTTGTGTTCGGCGTGGACCATATATTCTTGAGTGATACTGATCATGGGTTGGGTTTGGCATGGGGTTACATTGGGTGGTTTTGACCGTGGTATTTGGCAACATCAACATCAGAATAAGATAGGATGACTCTCTTGTCAGGCATGGCCCGAGTTTCATGGATGGCGAGACCGTCAGATTTCAGCGGCATGGTCGTAGGGACACAATGTATCAGAGGTGTTGTGGCTTGGGTTCTATTTTTGTGATTACTGCTCACTCGAATCGTTGAGTAGCATGCACATAGAGAGACTCCGTGATGAGTTGGTTTTGACCACTTGTGTGGGCAGAGGCCCCCGTTAGTTGCGGTTTAGGTACTTTTGGTTTGGCGGTGATTGCCTTAGGATTCCACGTGGAAGGTGTGAAACTTCATGGGATAGCATTGGGGCTATCATGTTGGGGGAATAGGTTCACCGTTATTTGAGGGAAGGCATATCTATCCTTCAGGTTACTCTACATGAGGGCATCCATTTCTGTCCCTCTGGTTTCTTTATAAGAGGGGATACATTGATGCCCCTCCAGTTATTTATTTAATAACAGATATTGTTGTTCCTCCAAGTTAATATTTATTGTGCGTGCCTTCAAGACATTAGTACTTTAGACACACATTGTCAGTGGGAACATGGTGCTAGGTCACATGACAGAGATTCTGGCATTGGCCGAAGCAGGTGACACCTCATGGTGGTTGCTGAGCACCTGTGGAGTTTGTGTTTGGTTATTTAAAATGAACAATTTTCCTTATAAATTCATGAATTCATAAACACTTATATTTGAAATGCACCATTGGGTGGTATCCTACTGAGATTTTCCTCACAACCTACATGGGCCCATCAGGACCCGTGTAGACATTATGGATTTTCATGCAGGAAAGAGGTCATCTTCAGGAGTTGGACTGCATTAGCTATTGCATGGAGATGGTATTGTCCTTGGGGTCTTCCTAGAACGAGTTTACTTTGTTTAGTCTTCTTTCCCGTGTCTTCATGATCACTTGATTTGTAGCGACAGTTGGTTAGCCATTGGATTATTTACATATGAATATGTATGATGTGCTTTGGATGTATGTTTGTTGTTCAGTAGTAGTTACAAGTGATCATCATGATGTTGTGTTTACTTTTTTCTCATGTTGTTTATATTTTTTTCTTCCTCTAATTGTCTATATTGAATGTGTTTCTGGTCTCTCAGTCTGGTTCGAGTCTGCTGAGTCATTTATTCTACATTATCATTATTTTTATACTTGTACTGGTTCCATTATTATCCTCCGAGAGGGTATAGCCTCCCCACTATACCTATAAGGCCCTCTCTTCAAGTTGGAAGCCTTTGGCATTTGGGGAGGTGCGCCTAAGGTAGAAACACCTGACCCGTTTAGCACTGTTTAGGTGGATGTTCGAGTTTGGGTTGTTACAAATAGAACCATGTACTAGAGATTCATGTTTATGATCTCTAATGAAATGATTTCTAACACCTTTTGGGGAGAGTAAATTGGGATTGTGGTTGATATTATCAACCTATATCCATCAATTTTTTTAAAAATAATGTAGAAGGAAGGGTTTTTATATTTACTGAGGTTTCATACAAACACTTTAGGGTCATTGGATATAGGGTATTTATTTACATCTAAAAAATAGATAGGGTGAAGTTATTTGGAATGGTAATATTTTGTATCTTTCTAGAATATTCTCATGATATATCTAGAACCTAAGATCTGATTAGCAGTAGAATCATTAAAATAAGTGATATATTATTTATTTGAGATCAAGTGATTGTATATTTTGAGAATATGAGAAATCCAGAGAATCCACAGTCTAAGGAAATTCCAATAAATCATGAACTGGACCCATAAAAATCAGTTCCAAATAGTATGAAACAGATTCATGACACTAGTGATACATTATCACTAGATAATATGTATCAATATTCTTATTTATATCCTTCATAAAATATTAAGAAGAAAATTCATCCCAAATGAAAGTTGAGGATATCCACCAAATAATGAAAATCCCATTTTATATACTCAGCATATGAGTATATGATGCTCACTGATGTGGGGAATAAAAAACGTTTCTGATGAAGCGATGAAAAAAATGAAGAAAATTGAATAGAAAAAGGTCTAGTGAGATGAGATGTGATCCTTTCAAAAGAACCATACATTTTATCAAATTGTGTTACCACATGGAAGAATGGAACATAGTAAAAAATTTGTGTATAAAATACAAGGAGTTGTTAAAAGATCCAAGCTATAGTACATAGCTAGGATGGATGTGAAGGGATTTTATCAAAAAAAGTATTAGCTCAGAATTTTGTACCTTGTGGAAAGTATTCATTATAGTAGATTTTTTCCTTAATAAGAGGAAAATACTAATATATATATTAAATAAATATATGTAATGACTATATTATTAAATATTGATCATGAAAAGGATATTTACATAGAGAAGCCAGAAGGTTTTAAGGTGAATGTTAAATAAATTAGTTTGAAAACTTATGAAATGTTTGTATTTTATAAAACATGTATTGAGGCAATGGTATATGAGGTTTTCGATCATTTATAGAGAAAAATGATTACAAAGGAATAATTGGGGATCAATTTGTTTTCTTATAATATTTTTCTGATGATTATATCGTCATTTTATTTATTTAGGTTGATGATATTTTGATTATTTGAAGAGATATCACCAATATTGATAATTTGTGAGAAGGCTTTGAAGAAGTCTTTCAAAATTAACAACTCAATAGAGGCTGCTCAGATTCTTGGCATTAAAACTTCATGTTATCAGTGGAATCAAAATATATGGCTATGTTGGAATGGTAAATTGAGAATGTTCTTGAAGAATTATACATGATCATATAGAAATCATTTAGTACTATACATTCTAATTATTCCAGGCTCACAAAAATCAAGATTCCGTTAACTAATGAAGAGAATGTAGCGATGGTAACATTTCCTTATCAGTCAGTGCCTGGTAGTCTCATGTTTGTTATGGTGTCAACCCCACTAGATTTTGTGGACATTGTTGGAACTATTAGAATATTTTTGACAAATATTGGAAATGAACATCAGAAATTATTCAAATGGAAATTAATGGGTCTGTGAGGCCCATACATTCATTTTTTATATTTTGGAAATGATAAAACTATTTTAAAAGGATCTAATGATGCATATATGGATAGAAATGTAAACATAGTGAAATATATATTTGGATAAAGGATATCATTTAAATGGGCTATTATCATGAAAATAATGACTTTTGATGTCTGTGGGATGTCTTTCCATTAATGGAGGAGGATGGTTGATGGTTGAGAATGAATGACAGTGCTCTATTTTTTTATAACAGATTAGAAGAACAATAGACTAAAAACCATTGAGGGCCACTAGTAGTGTGAAAGATAGTAGGAGTTGGGCTTGGTGGGCATTTTGGCATTTAGTGGATGTCACTAGGGTTTGGTGTGGAGGATATGGGAGATAATTCAAGATGAAGAGGAGATAAGTCCTCGATATTTATGTGACCTCAATGTTTTTGGCCAGTAGGAAGCTACAAAAGATCTCTCTTCCAATAGATTTGAAAAATTTAAAAACACTAATGTATTATTATGAGATTCAAGTATCAAAAATAATAAAACTAGATAATATAGTAGTATTACTTCTAAACATTTAACTTTCGTAGATAAATACTGAAATTAGAAAACAATAATGATAATGATACAGGGAATTCTTTTTAATTCAACATTTCAAATAATAATTATAATTAAAATAATAATAATAATTTGATGCTAAAAGTCATTATATTATTAATACTAATGAAAAGTAACACAGGTCCATATATATATATATACTTAGAAAATATATAAAATTAAATCGCTCTAAATGATTTATTTTGATTATACAAATAGAAATTCAAGTACATATAATAATAATAAAAAAATAATTGTTAATATAAATTAGAATAATAATTAATATAATAATTAATGATGGTAACACACACATACAAATATCTTGAAAATATGCACATGCACATGGGGACTTAAGCCCACGATGCAATCGTTCACCGTAAAACCAAAACCCCCTCACCAATTTGGGGTGGGGGGATAATAAAATGAAAGGTACACTCGAACTCACACATGAATATATAAGATTGTCTGGGGGAGAAAATATTCTAGTGAACTGGTAACTAATAAATTTATTAAATAAAAAAATATACATGGGTGACCAAGGGAACAATCAAACACCAACCCATTGAGTTAGAAAGGATCAATACTCATCTCCAATCCGGAAGATCCTGCCAAAACCAAGGTTTTCCCTTACTATTTTATGGTCTAAAGTCCCTATGCCTCAAAGTTCTTTTCCAGGCCGGATGACCTAGTATTTTGTCATAAAACCTTTATTCATGAATAATAAATATACAAAACTATTGCTACTATAAAACCATACCTTCAAAATATATACTCATAATAGAGAAAAGGATGATCCATGAACCCCCATGATGTAGAACAACAAGTCATTCCATTATAGTATGGGTTGTACCAATAATAATAATAATAATAACATACTAAAACTAAAATTAATAATAATATACAATATATAATAATATTATAAAATTATAATATATATTAGTAATAAAAATATTATTATGTAAATATTTTTTAAATAAAAAATTGGAATATTATATAACTAAGAAAATAACCTAAAACACTCACCATGGATAAACTAATAAAATAAATTTAGATAAAAATTTATAAATATAACATTCGAATCCATTTGCATCACAGAAGACTAGAACAACTGGAATTTGATTACCCACTAGTAAAGAATTATATTAAAATAAGATGGATTTTGGACTTCAAAACATTGGCTTCCCAATTTTGAGACAGTGAAAATTGAGTTGCCTCTACAACTGTCTTATCAAACACAACTAACTATCCCTATTTTTTCATAATAGTATTATGAATAAAAGTAAAAACTAAGCCTTTTTCAACATGATAATGAAGAATAATGCTAATGTAACAACCCCACTAAAATAGAAATATAGGAATTAATTTTGAAAAGTATCTCCTTTAGAGACCACCATCAATCCACAACACTGATTCCTTTAGTATGAGGGTACAATTCCTTCATCATCGCAAAAAATCAATAAAGCTTTCTAACATTCAAATCAAAATATCATCATTTTCCAAAAACTACTTAAAGAAATCATCATTCATCCTCATACACATATACCATGCCAATGTGAAATATTTCCAGATCGAATTCAACTCATTAGGAAGAAATTCAACTGCCAAAGAAAGATGGAATATCTAATACATACTCTTATATGATATGCATTTGGTCGTAAAACTATTCCACTATATTTCACACTCAAAAATTGGAATAATCCAGTATTTCAAACTTTCTTGGACACAACATACAATTTTTTTATTTGATAGTATTTCTTATTCATATATTCTCTCTCGTGGAATAATCCCCTTACACAATTTCCACCCAAAAAAGGAACATTTATAGGATGATCCAAATATCAATTGTGACTCTTATATAGCTATGAAACCGAAAGAATTTATTGGATTTATGACCAAATACTAGAGAAAATATTATAAATAACATCAATATATATATATATATATATATTAGATATACTAATCAGTTGATAATATCCAAATAAAAATAATAGTGTCACAAATAGAGGTTAAACGAATTCTATAGAGGTGGTAAAAGTGCAGTTCAAACCTATAGTGATATATTACCCCATTGATAAAGAATCCAACACTTTTCACACCAATGATTAATGTTTGGAGGCTTATTTAGCCTTCCATTTCAATTCCACTTCATTTGTCAATCTCGACCATTGTTACCATTTTGACCATATCTTTCCTAGTTGGAGTCTGTTTTCAATGATCTAGGAGTCGATTCCTAAAATTTTAACCATTAAAAAACCATATATATAGTTATACTCTTAGAATTTAGATTGCATAAATTGTTTAAAATATAGATAACCTAATTAATATTTCCTTTTTTAATTATGATATCTTAAAACCAAAATGGAAAATCTCATGTATTATAAATATTTGTGGAATCCCAAAAGAGATTCCTCTAAGAGCATTATATAGCCATTGAAAAAACCCATAGATAATGGAAATTATTTGAGAAGGGGATGTCTACCAATAAACCACCAGTTGATGTAGAGTGGGTCATTCTCTAAAGGAAATGTGCTACTCAAATCACAATGTAGATTAAAAAGTGTAGCATAAATTTTTTCCAAAGAAAAAAATAATTTTATATTATAGTGAAAATTAGAAAAAGGTTATGCTAATAAAACTGAATAGAATAAAGAAAAAATGACATACCATCTTATCGACATGAATTATTATGTTGTGAAAAATGTATCAGAGCACATGAAAATGTTCAAATGTATTTTCAATTGGGTAAATTCCATAAAAATGATTGTGGATAATTAGTTTCTGACAATGCTGATATTTACTTGTTAATTGAAGTCATGGGACACATTGGTCATGTTAGTCCACAATTCTACTCTATACAGAAATATAATCATCAAAATAGTGAATGGAAAATATGATAAATAATGAATCAAGAATGAATTATTATTGATGTGTTCCATAATTTGAGGCAATTATCACTAAAGATTAAGGGGAAAAAATGGTAAGGAAGATGAAGAGGAAAATAACCCTTTGATAATAATAAAAAAAGGTGGAAATGGTCAATGTTATAATAGGTATATGACATTAAGTGTCACCATTATGGAAATCATAAAAAATTAATTTGGGAGTGATGGAAGATGAAGGAAGAGAAAAGGAATCGGGAAGGTAAATCCCAAAATAATTATGTTTTAGTTGTTAAAGATATGTTTTTTATTTTTAAAGAGAAAATTAGAAAATTAAAACCCAATATCCAACATGATTGATTGATTTATCTTCCTTATTATTTGTCACAACCATTATTTATTTGTTATCTTCTTAAAATTCTAGTAGTTTTTTCCATATGAAGATAGAAATTGAAGATTATTAAAAAATTAATTTTATCAGTAATACTTTTCAAGTGACTATTGTTAGAATTTTGATACCATTTTATGATTCTTGGTATGTTCTTAATATTCATCCCAATTTGATACCCCTAGAATACTTGAAGATGACATATATGAAATTTAATTTCGTGATTGGAAGAGGAATTTTACTTAAAGATTCATGATAATTTCTAAAGGTATGAAAAAAATATTTCTCTTAAAATCATAGATTCCAAATGATATAGAGGTGAAGTTCATATAACTTGAAAGGACGTTCCTATAGAATTGTGGCATAAATGTGCTGGAAACATGAGTGTGAGTTGATTCAGAATTATCTCTAAGAAAAATATCCTTGAAATAATCAAGGGTTCCCATTTGGATTATTCTATAGACTATATAATTAGAAAACAACATTGGGCATTATTTGGATGTAATTTTCCATCTCAAAAGGAAAATGTTTTAGATTTTATATGCAGTAATGTATGAATGATGAGTTCCTATTTGATGTGGGGTTCTACTAAATTATTATCCTTCATTGATTATCATTCTAGAATATCGTGTTCCTTTGATTTGATATCTAAATATTAGGTACAATATGTTTTTAAGAAATTCCTTGTGGAAGTGAAAAAAATGAGATGATGATTGAAGTGTGTTCATGTTGAAAATAGTGGAGAAAACAATGATATTTTTGATAAATACTATAAATGTTTTATTATCAGAATAATAAAACTAGAAATGAATATGATATAATTTTTTTTCATTTAGAGGTTAAATAGAACCATGTAAAATAGAGACATCTTTATGATGTCAAATAGAGAGCTTAAAAACACATTCTGGGAGTAGGAAATAGGGACTTTGGTTGATCTTATTAACCTATCTTCCACAGTTATATTGAACTATAATGTTCAATAAAGGGTATGTATAGGTAAATATGTTTAATGGAAATAATTGGTAGAATTTTTATAAACGGAATTTATTTACATCTCAAAATAAGATAGGGTGAGGCTTTTTGGAATGGGAATATAGTGTATCAATTGGGAATATGTTCATGAAGAATTTTTCTACAAACTATGAGATCCTATTAGTAATAGGATCATTATAATAAGAGATATATCATTTTTTTGGGATCAAATGTTTGAACATTTCGAGAATCCAAGAAATCCAGAAAAGACAATGTCTAAGGAAATTCCAATCAAACTCGAACCAAACCCATGAATATCAATTCAGAATAATATAAATGAGATTACTGATACTTGTGATAAATCAGAACCATGTAATATGTATTTATTATATTATATATTTCCATCATATGATATTATAGAGAAAATTATTTAGAAATAACAGTTGAGGATATCTACCAGAGAATGGAAACTACATTGTATATTCTCCCCACAAGAATATATGATTCCCACTGCGGGGGAGAGTAAAACCATTTCTGATTATGTGATGAAAATACTGAGGAAGATGGAAGGGAAAAAGGTTATGAAAGAAGAGATTTTATCCTTCCAAAATAACCACAAATTTTATTTGATAGAGTCACCGCATGGAAGGAAGAAACTCCGGAAAAAATTATTTTACAAAATCAATGGATAATATGATAGATCAAAACTACAGTCAATATTTAGGGTGCTTGCGAAGGAATTTGATCAGAAAGAAGGTATTGGCTTAGAGTTTTTTTTTATGTTTTTGAAAAAATTCCATATAGTATAGTTATTTTATAATTAGATGATATTACTAATATAGTGGTTCAATAAATTGATGTAATGAATCCATTCTAAAATAATGATCTTGATGACGATATTTGTATAGAAAAACTACAAGTTTTTTAGGTGAATTTTAAAAAAATGGTATGTAAACATATGAAAACTATATATGTTTTGAAACATGAATATATTAAATGGTATAAGAAGTTTAACTAATTTATATTGAAAAATGTGTACAGAAGAAAAATTGATGATTATTAAGTTTTAATCAACTATTGTTCTGATGATAATTGTAGACGCCGAAAAAGTCCATAATTCCCAGAGGAAGTTTCAAAATGACAAAGAGAAGTCATATTCGGAATCAGAGGCCTGGTCCGGAGGCCCAGGAGGTGGTGCGTGAAATTAAGGAGGACTTGCGCGCAATAATGAGGTGCGCACGAAGCATTTTGCGGGATTCGCGTAATCGAGCCGACGGCGCGCACAATTTTGCACGCCCCAGTTCCGCACGGTGAAGCTTTGCGCACCGACGGTTCCCGACGCAGAAGATATCACGCGCCACCTGCATTTCACGCCGGCTGATGCCTATAAATAGAAGGTGACCCCTGACGTTTTGGGGGTTGTGGAATTCAAAATGGCTCCCGTGTGTGCAATTCAGACTCCCCTGCGCGCAAGATGACTTCCAGGTAATTCCTCTTTTCGCGCAACCTTGTCCCGGGGTTCGCCTTTGCGCGCAACTCCACTAGATTAAGTGATTTCGCTCACTCCGCCGGGTTCCCCCCATGCGCGCAATCCCCTCCTGTGCCCGTAATCCCCTCCTGTGCGCGCAATCCCCATCCTTTGCACGCAATCATGTCTCTGTGCAATCCTCTGGTCCTATTGCGCACCATCACGGTGTTTTGCGCGCAAAAAATCTTTTTGCGCCCAACACCCAGGACCCCTTTTACCTTGATGCCCCATGGCTGCCTTTCCGCACCGGCACCTGATGTCTCCCCTGCCGGGCATGCGCTCCATGCGTTGTTTTCCCGTACGACCTTCTAGGCTCGTATGAAGTAACCAGAAGGTCCCTTGGGCGGTGTTTCCCATTGTGTTGCTCTGCCTTATTCTTCTCCGCATAGGCACGCTAACTGCTATTGCTTTTTCGCATAGACATGCTAACGGGGTCCCCTCAATGGTTCGCCCTGCGGCCCCCTTCACTACGGCCTTGCCGATGTCTTCCCTCCCACAATGGGTAGAGGGCATTGGGCATGTAAGCCCTAGGGGTGTGGAGAGAACCCACCTCATCCATGCTGCAGGACGTTAAACTGCTAAGCACCTCTTCCTTAACACATGATGTTAAACTGTGTTCCGACTCCGTGCTTCGCACGCAGGATCCCCCAGCTCGGACATTTTTTACGCCTATCGTCTCCACAAGAATGGAATCTTGCTTGCATGGAATGAGATCCTCCTTTTCGGAGTGGCGTTTGTCCACGGGGGAAGTACTGCCTTAGAGCGTAATCCCCTAGCCTCTCTTATGGAAGGTTACACCCACACACCTCTGTACTTCCCACCGCCAAAGCCAGTGGATTTCCTTTCCCACTGTGCTTTGTCAGACCACGGGCCTCCATCCTGGTGTAAGCCCTAGCACCCAGGGCCGCTAACCACATGTAATCCCCTGTTTCCTCTTTGGGCTGCTCAACGCGTAAGCCCATTTCTGCTTCTCACGGACACACCCTTCACGACGTGATCATCTGGTCCCTACTGCCTCTTGTTTCTCACACCGAGCATGACTCACGTGGGCTTAGAGCCCGCATCGTCCATAACATCCTCATATGGGCCGCCACAGAGCGTAAGACCTATACCAGCGAACTACGTGGACTTTGATCCGTGCTAACGCATGGTACGTAGGAAGCCTCCATGAGGTTCAAGACCACCACCCTATCGTTCCGACTTCTTCACGTCCGTTCGCCAACACCATGGGCCGCCTCAGAGCATAAGCCCAAATTCCCTCGTCCCACATGACGTTAAACTGTATCTCTTGTCCCGCATGACGTTAAACTGTATCTCTCCTCCCACATGACGTTAAACTATATTTCTCATCCCGCATGACGTTAAACTGTATCTCGTCCTGCATGACGTTAAACTGTATCTAATCCTGCATGACGTTAAACTGTATTCCTTCGTCCCACATGACATTAAACTGTATGTCGTCCCGCATGATGTTAAACTGTATTCCCCGGACTACGTGGACTTTGATCCGTGCTAACGCATGGTACATAAGAAGCCTCCATGAGGTTTAAGCCCGTAACTCCATCACCCATCCTAATCCTTACACGGGCTGCCACATCCCGGTGATATCATGCCACCCCATCCCACTCCATAGTATCTGTGAAGCCGCCCACATGCTGGCCCCAACATCGGTGTTCCCCCTAAGGGGTTCTTCAATCTGATCCACTCTCAGTGTTCCAATCAGTCTGATCCATCTCCACAAGACGTTAAACTCACGGCATACCTCGTGTTAATCATGGGAAGCTGAGGAAAACCTCATATGGTACACAATTCCCCGCATTCGATGTGGGATGCCTCGGGTTTCCGCACCCTTGAGAAGCCCTGTGATAAGGGACATAAGACAGACATGTCGATCCCCAGTGTCAAGACATGCCAACGACACCGCAATGTGACCATTCTCCTCACCAAAGGTTGCTACCCCGACAAGACCCCTTGGAGAGTCTCGACGGAAGCAGTGTAATTAACTAGCATCCATGCAGATATGGCGCTGGGAATGAGCTTCACAAACCCATCTAAAATCTATGAGGGAGACCCGGACTAGGTGATGAGTTCTAAGGAGGAATCCACGGAAGGACGAATCGAAATCCCATCATCCCGGTTTCGATCAAGGAGGAGACATTCCTGAACAAGGAACAGATGTCGCCCGCCTTTGGAAAGCGGGAATGCGGGGAAACAAGCCGTGCATCCTCCCATGCTTGACGGACACGCGCGCACGCCCCGACGTAAAAGCGTCGAAAAAAATAGTTTTATTATTTTACTACTTTAGGTTGACTATATGTTGATAATTGGTAGAGATATTACCAATTTTGATATGTTTGGAGAATTATATGATGAAGTATTTACAAAATAATGACATGGGAGAGGCTACTCGAAATCATGGTATTAGAATTTCATGTTATCAAAGGAATCAAAATATTTTTCCATCTTTGGAATAATACAATGAGAATGTTCTTAAAAAATACCACATTATCAAGGAAAAATAATTTAGTACTCCACTTGTCAATAATTTCATGATCATAAAAATCCAGAGTCCATCAGCAAAAGAAGAGAATATCGAGATGGTAAAAGATCATTATCATCCAGTACATGATAGTCTCATGTATGTTATGACGTGAAATGAAAAACACTAGATATTACTCACACTATTGGTGTTGTTAGAAGATTCTCATGAAATCAAGGAAATAATCATTGGACACTTATTAATTTAATATTAATGTATTAATGAGGTACATCCATTTATTGTTTATATTTTATAAGTATACAATGATTCAAATATGTATTGAGATGAGTACATAAGGAAATATATATCACGATAATGGATATAATTTATAGGGGTCATATCATGAACATCAAGAATTTAGATGTATTTTGCTTTATTTACAAATAGATTAGAGTATATTAAAATAATAAAATGTTTTAGGTGATTTTTTGGGTGAAGTTGTTTTTATAGTAGTTGGGATAGAATCAGAAGAATGAAATTATCAATTTTTTCATTTAGAACACAATTCTTCTCAATAAGAACCAACAATTTAGTTCTATGTCTAAACACATTACAATGTAATATCACTACATACCTAATTTATATTATGTTTTTTTAAATTTAAAAAATCCACCCAAATTATAATGTTGAAAATATGATGATAAATATAATACCAATAGATATGCCGATAGTCTATAATGAGATATCAAGGGTAGATTCTGCTGAAAATGGTCATGAGGAGGTGATTTGTGGAGGAACGTACATTTCAAGAGATAATTATTTGAGATCATTTTAGAAAATAAACTAGGACTTATTGGTTAGTTACCTATAGTTGAAAATAGTTAAGGGATGAACTCAAGGTGTGGGAAACCACCATTGATAATGTTGAATTTTAATCTTATAAATTTGGATTCTATTCCAATCAATTTTATTATTGAAATGCACTAAAACGTTATCTATAAAAAGTGAAGTAAAAGCAAAACCCTTTATTCCTTGGCATAGGCACATTTAGAAACAATAAAAATTTATTACATTAATATATTTTTAATTTATTATTGTGTGTTATTTTTAGTTTGTAACCTTGGTTTCCCTATGTATATCTCAACTATACTAATGAATATTATTTCACCCTTCTATTCTTCCCCATTGAGTAATTTATGTGCATGAATAGTAATGGAAAATAAGGGTGATAATTAATCTAAAAAATTATATAATTTACATTGGGTTATACCTCACAAGACATTTAATTATGTCCTATTTACCAACCCATAAAAATTTCTTTCTAGATCATCCATGTAGCATGTTTTCAATTCGACCATCAACTGGTTAAATTAACTCTTTATTTTTTCTCCATATTATTGATTTGAGAACTAAAAATTTATTTCATTTTTCATTGTAGAACCCTAATATTTTTTTGAAATATATTTTTAAATAATTTGATTTATTTTATATCTTGTGTTCCATGTAACATCGAGTTTAAATAAAACTGTGTAACATTATTAAAACATTATGTGCCAATGATTTCCTAACCATTATATGGTATGGTGTCAATATAAATAACTAAATTTTAAAAAAAAAATTGGTCTATATGTTTATAAAATGAATTAATTATTTATCCAATGATTATATTTTAATACAAAAATTATTTTAAAATAAAAGTGATGTTTTTCTGAAAACATTATTTTAAGTGTATAATGTAGTCTATATAAATTTATTAAATAAATAACTATTGGTGAATTAATAAATGAAATTTATATTTTATTTAATTTCCCAAATACTTTAAGCATTAAAAAATAGTTTTTTAAGAATTTGATAAGAATAAATACAGTTTAATTTTTAAAAAGGTATTTTTTTCCTAAAAAGACGGCCTTTGTCAAGTTTTAACACATAATTTAAAATCAATTTCTTACATTCAAAGTTACTAAATTTGATAAATTTAAATTCATATTTAGGACTCTAATTTTACTTTTTCTAAATATATCCCTTATTAGTATTGTATAAAATGAAAGGTAACTATGGTAAAATTTACCACCTCTGTAAAGGGTAAATATTTTGTGAGTTTTCCAAGAAAATACATCCCTGTCTGGATACAAGGAGGTAGAGTCTTCTCTAGAACATATGTATCTAGGGGTAAAACCTGAAAACACCACATTGAGCTAGACTCGAATGAGAACTGGTGCACGACAATGGGTATTGCTGCCCTCTTTGTTATGACACTCCCGGAGGATATGCTTAGGATAATTCTCGTTTTTCTATAAAAACCACTATGAAGGGTTTATGAGTATATACCTCCTAAAAGAAAACATTTTTTTGATTATGGATTATATCCATAAACTGTTCAATTTACGTAAGGTATTTTAAAGGTTTGGAATTATGAATTGTGATTCATAAAATGACCTAGTGTATTCCATTATATAGAAATGGCACCCAATAGAAGGAAGGTGAACTCCAGCAATACGAATGATCAAAGAGTAAGAAGGATCATATCTTTCATGGTATTAAGACAACATTTATAAGGGAAATAGACTCGCATGTATTCTCAACATATGAAGAAATAATATCATGTGTTAATAAGATAAGTAAAAAATTATCTGAGTCCTATGGGTTTTAAGGAAAGAAAGAGAAGAAAAGGATGGAAGAGAGATAGATGGATAAAGGGAAGAGGGGAAAGAAGGATTTTCCAATATGTGATAAATGTGGAATGAATCACCTTTGTAAATTCTTGAAGAGAATGAGATTTTGTTATAAGTGTGGAGAAAAAGGACACCAAGTACGTGATTGTAACGGTAAGAAAAAGTTTTCAAATGTAAAATGATTCATCTGCAAGGCTTTGAGACCCTACGCGAATCGATGTCACATTCATAAGAGTATACTGAAAATAAATGTGTTTGTGAAAGAAAGTTATTTTCATGTCTGTTCATGTTGTTGGCTTATTTTTGGAAACCACTAGACCTTCAGATGAGATCTGATTTAGTGGGTTAAGCGTGGGAACACTATTATGATTCTGATATCCTTAGACATTGTAATGTGTTCCCCTCTATTATCTCATGATTGAGGATGTTGTGTGTTACAGTTTCTATACCATGTTTTACCAAGTATTATTTCATTCATGGAATTCCTATGAATTATCTTGAGGGTCGGGTAATGGATTCTTATTTCCCCCTATAATATGGTTTGTACCCCCTGGATTTGATGAAATTATGTGGGAAATTCAACTGGATTGTCTTGTTTAGAGTGGCCAGTTGGTTATTGACTATAGAGAGGCACAATACACTAGCAGGTGAGTTTGAAATGAGTACATTCTAGAAATGTTTCTAGAAATGTTTAGGATGATCCCATTATTACTATATTTATGTTATTTTAATTTTTTATGCTTGTTTGGATTTTATCCCTTGTAGTTCAGGCTATTTTAATTTTTCCATTAAATTTATTTTTATTTTATTTTGATTACATGGAATGGATTTTTACTTCTATTTTTTATTTGAATTTTTTTGAAAAGTGGATCTTTTTTTGAAAAGGAAGGTTGCATATGCTATTTTAAAAAGGAAATTTGTGGATATATATGTTTACATACTAGGAATTATTTAAAATAATATTTTCAAAATGTTTTTCAAACAAGTTTTTTTTGGAATGTTTAGGGAAATTAATTTCATGTAAAATATGGTGATTACATATTGAGATATTAAATCTCACACCCTACTTGGTCCACTCAGCGTCGGTAGACCCAATATGTCTTGTAGATTCAAGTTTCTAGTTCGGTTGTACCTTAGTAGTAGGTTGGTCATATGGTTGGTGGTGACCAAGAGGTCATGTGGAGATTGTGTCAACATAGTTTTGTCTCATTTTTTGTATCTAGTTCTATTATAGCATAAAATTAGTTGTAACTGGATTAGTTTTTATTTATAAATATTCAATTATTTTTAGTTATGGTGCATTATTATTATTTTTATTTGACAATTTTTTGTTTCGGAAAAACCATTCCCATTGTGATTAGTTTTATTCCTAGAAATATTTTCTCTCTGATAGTGATCCGAAATGCCCATCGGGCCATGCATTGAACAATATTGGTTAACAGGACAGTTTGAATCCCAGCATGGTTTGTGAAAAAATTAGTATCTGAGGCGTGTTCTTGTTATTTGGGGTGTCAAATAGATTAGAGAATATTAATGTAATGACTCAGGTGGTAATATGTGAAGGACTTCATGAACCCATTCTCATTCTGGTACATGAGTTTCTAGGGGTAGTTCGATATTTTATGTCTTTGGTTTCATTTAGTTTTGTTGATGAGGAATGATAATGGAGGTGAGTCAGGGTTATGTTGGGAGCTCACATAGAGTAGTGACCCATGTGGAGCCTGAGTACATGATTTAAGTTCATCTTAGTTGTTAATTCTTACTAGGGGTATGTCCAATTAACCATGTTGCCAGGTTAGGCATGGTCACTAGTTCCTCAATATGGTAGGTTGGTGTGAGTTATGATTTATTTTGGATTTGATTGGAGTGTGTGGTATTGTAAAATGAAACCTATTTTTTAAAATGGATATTATTTCATTTAAGTGTTTTTGAGTTCAAAATAATGGGTTTTAAAAGGTAATGTTATTAGAATTGAAAATTTGGTGAATTCTTGGGTTTGGGATGAAATGGTAAGTGTGACCCTCAATATTTCCTTGTAATGTTCCCATATGTTAGGCTACATGTGGAATATTCATGATGGCATGCGTTTATGGATGAAATTATTGTCTGTGTGATGAATTCCTATGATATTGTTCATTGGATGCCATGAGTGAGTATTTTAAATCAAAGGTCTATATTTTTTTTGTTTCCAAAATGTTTTTAGATAATTGGGAAATCCCGATGCAATGAGAGTGTATGCAATTCTAGTTTTGGTTTGAGGGTCTACATTTGGATTACTGTATTGTGATTGATCCATCATTGATGCTTGTTGGGATGACATGGTAGGTGTTCAAGGCCTCTATTGTCCAAATGGTTTTACCTGAGTAGGTGAAGCCAAATAAAATGGAAGATATCATGAGTATTCAGTAAGGCCAATAGATAGTGAAGGACTATGTTGACCACTTCAAAGAGCTGGTTTTGTATTACATTGAGGAAGAATCATAGGATCTATTGAAAGCTCTTTATTTAACTTGGGGTCTTCATCTAGAGATCACGAAGAGATCACATTCCTCCATGGAATTTTGATTTCTGAAGTTGGTTGTTGAAGAGTTCATAGCTATGTTGTTTTTTGGAGTCAGAATGAAAATTTTGTAAGATTGTATGACATAACTATATGACATATAATAATTGGATAGTGAGGGACACACAATTATAAATCTCATGTTCTAGCCTCTTGAGAATGTACATACTAGACCCCTCACTTGTACTCAATCCAGATGTGGTACCATTGGACAATTACCTCTCATAGGAGTAGCCGGTGAAGATCTTAGATCACAGAGACAATGTTTTGGGAAATAAGGCAACACACCAGGTCAATGTGTTGTGGAGAAATGTCAGGTTCAAACAAGTTATGTAGGTACTGGAGGGAGTGATGAAACATAATTACCCTCATCTTTTTTAGTGTAGGAAGAGAAAAATTTGAGGGAAAAATTTCTTAAGGGGGAAATATTGTAATGAACCAAACTATTGTAAATAAAATTCCAGTTTTGATTTAATATTAGGTAATATGATTCAAGAAAACACATGAAATTATTTTATTATATTCAATTGGATTTAAGATACCATTACGTGTCATGAATTTTGATTATATATCCATTTTACAGTGATCATATGATTAGTTTAAATATAGGATTTCATCAAATCCAATTGACACAGACAAATGATGTGATGATCTCAGCTAGCAGAATCATACCCTATAAAGCCCACATACCATAGATTCTAAGGAAGATAACATCTATAAAAGTGTACCTTTATCAACAACTATATGAGGTCCAATAACTTATGTAAGAACGAAACCATTTACAGGAGAAGTACAAGCTCATTGAGATCACGAACCAAACCATGTTCACCGAATCACCCCATGAAAGTACCATCATCGCACACCTTACTCCAAGTGATATTTAAAGGTTATTAAAGATATATGTATCAATATATTATGAATATTATGAATCACATTATTGTTTTTAATAATGAATATATTTTCATCCAATTACTATTACATTATACTATTTTTTATTGAATAAAACATAACTATTATTTTTAGTTAATTTTAAAATTTAATTAAGGAATTTATTTTTATGAAATAATTTATTTTTTAAATAAATATTATTTTCATAAAATATTATTATTAGATAATTTTTAATCTATATAAATTGAAATATTCTTTTTGTGAACTCAAATGTAATTTTTATAAGGGTTCAAAAACTGTTATTCTAAAAAAACATAACATTTGTAAATAAATTTTGATTTTATTTTACAAGTGAAAAATAAAATAGTTAGAAAAATATTTAGATAAAAAGAATATTATTTTTGGAATCAAAATTTCGAAATTATCCAATTGTGAATTTGTCATAATTTTCTGAGCTAATAAAATTTTCGGGTAAAAATTATATACCATATTAATTTATTTTTTGTATTATGACATCATAATTACCCAAAATAGATGTAATAAAAACAAAAAAGGAATATAAGAATAAATATATGTTTTATCATTAATTAAATGTGATTTTGTGTTTATTTTATAAATTTTATAAATTCATAATGAATTATCCAAAGCCATTAATATATTTTAAGGTTATAAAATTATTTCTTTAAGATTATATATCACCGGCACAAAAGGAAACATATTATTTGTTTAGTTAGGACCTTTTACTTATAATATAGTTATATCCTCTCCAATTTTTTATAATTCTTGGTAAAAAATGTGATGGTTGTTGATTTTTGTTATTTTATTATGTACAGTCCAAAACATAAATAATTAGGAAAACCCACATATCTCCTATATAAGCACACCCAAAATCCCATTTATCTACACTAAAATTGCTTAGAAAATTTAAATACTCTTCCTTACAACCTCTAGAGTCCTTTCGAGGATCCCAAGATCTCATGATCCCCCTAACATGAATTAGATGTCACAGAGTCAAGTAAGGGATCTTCCACTCTCTTTTTAGGCACTTATTTTATTTTAGGCTTCTTATTTTCAATTTTTTCATGTCGGAATATGTTGTATCATATCCTAGATACTATAATATTGATTTCTACATGATTATATAACCCTTAGACTTTCATTAATCCTTCTAATTGAAAATTATTTACAACTGTTACCCTTTCTAAATTTAGTAAGGGATTTCTCTCTTTTCATTTCCATTCAAGAACGTATTTTATGTTTTGTATCTTGAATTCCATTTTCTTTGGAGAGGATATGTTATTCTATATTCCAATTAAATTTTATTTAATGGAAAAAATATAATATCTCCCTTTAGGTCTCATTAATACTCCCATGATCCTTGTTGTACACCCATTACCAAGCCAAAATATAGTTATGATTCATTTCTTTAATCATGTATTTTCTTAATATTATGCATTATATTTTGATTTTATAATTTTTGGATATTTTTTCATGTACTAATTAATTCCCATTTGATGTGTATGGGATTATATAACCCATTCCCTCTCATCAACACATTTTTATGAATAATTAAGTGACGTCGTTATGATGTCGATAGTTCGTTGTGATTTTCTATTCCCAAACAATTGTGTAGTAAATACCATGACATTTTCATATAAAGGGTGTTTAAATTTATAAACATATAATTTTTTTGGAGGCTTAAATATATTTATTCCAAAATCATTGATCATGGAATAATTTTTCAGGATTAATGAATCAATTTTGTATAATCTATGTGGCACACTTATTCATGATAATGAAATGAATGTGAAGGGTGTGCCTGAAATTATATAATACTCCAATTCATTGGGTAATGTTCAGTATTATGAGATATCATGTTGGTATTTGGGAGTGAATCTTATTACTTTATGATAATTATATCGACCATGATGTACTGGTAATTTATCTGTGACCTATGTTATTAATGTAGTGTTTTACATTGCTTCCACATTTCCCAAGTAATGATTTTCCTGCAATATCATGCCTTATTGTTCATTTTTATTATTATTACTATCTATATACACCACTTATATTCTTGTTGTCTTAAATTTATTATTATCTTCATGTTTTTTCATTTTCATTCCAATACCAGGTTTTATAACTCCCCCATTTCCTATGTTTTTCCCTTGTTTATCACGTTGAGTTTTAAAATACATGGAATTTTAAAAACATGTTAAGGTAGTGTTTTATATTTTTGTTTTATCCCATGTTCATGATGATTTTATATGTACCAAATTCCCAAAGACTCTAGAATAATCAAGCATTCATGTTTAATTATGTGTTATTTTATGTAAAAAATACGGAATTAATATGTAATAATGATCATGGTTGTTATAGGTGTCATCTAGATGGACGAGTGATATGTGCTTGTCAACCTTGAAATTTCAAGTTGTTCCCATAGATTTGATGAGTCTAGGTGGGAAGTACAACATGATTGGATTTTTTGTGGATTTTATTTGGTCATTAACTATGGAGTTAAACCACACAGTTATATGTGATTCCTAATAGAGTATGTCCATGTAATTTCTCTAGAGTTGTTTATAAATTTCCCTCAATTACTATCTTTATGTAATTTTTATTTCTTCTTCTTGTTTAGTTTTTAGTCATTCTAGTTCAAGTCAGTTGGGTTTGATTCCATAACTTTATCATTACCCAATTTTGATTAGTTTTTTTGGATTTTTACATGGGCTGTGGATTTGAAATGGAATGTGAAACGTGGATCAGTTTTTGAAAAGGAAAGGTGTATGTGTTATTTTAAAAATGAAATTTTTGGATAAAAATGTTTACTTACTAGATATGATTTAGAATCCTATATAAAAAATGTATTTCAGAAAACTGTTTTTGGAAGGATTTGTTAAATTTAATTCATGGAATCTATGGTGAATATGGACTAAGTTGTTTAAGCTCAGACTCTACTTATTCCACTCAGCATCAGAATACCTAAGTTATCTTGTAGGTTCAGGTTTCTAAATTGATTGTACCTTCGTATTAGGTTCGTCCTATTGTTGGTGGTTACTAAGAGGTTATGTGGATATCATGTCAGTGTGGTTCATTCTCATTTTTGTATCATGATCTGTTCTGGTTTCGCAGTTGATGTATCTAGATCAGTTTTTTGTTTATTTATATTCAATTATTTTTGGTTGTATTGAATGATTAGTTTTTTATTTGATCCTGGATTTTTTTTAAAAAAATAATTCCCATTGTGATTACATTGATACCTAACAGTAGTTTCTTTCCCATGGGGATTGGGAATTCCCTTTGGGTCATGTCTCCAACCAGGACAGTTATTGGGTTATATGGACTCTAGCCCTGTTCCATGAAAATATATGTCTTATGAAATGATTATATTATATGCTATAACTAATTTTTATGATGTTTGTTTAATTGGGATAGAAATTTCTACTAATGGTCAAGATCTCAAGAACATATTCATGTCTTCTGTTTTCTTTTGAACATCAATTGATATCTCACATGTTTACACTTACTGAGCATCTATGATAAAACTTTTCCTATGTTTCATTTTCCCCATAATATAAATAATATTTTTAGTTGGGTATTCCTATAATGATAACTCTATGGGAAGGTAATTATGGGATATGTTTGAGATCATTAATAAAATAAGAATATTATATATATAATATCCATTGACTCTATAAATCTATTGTTCTGGTGTGGATCATATTATTATGTATTGAATATTCATCTATATAGATGTAATATTTTTCTATGAAAATCTAAGGATATTATATTTAACAAGCTGAACGATCATGATTACTCAAGGATAGTCTCACATCTCCATTGGCACTAGACAACTAAAAAATTTCCCATAATTACACAATTTAATTTTTTGCTACACAACTTTCATAATCTCTAATAATCATAAAAACTCATAGTAATTCCCCCTATTCCACTTTTATAAAGAGTATGATATCAATAATAAAATAAATTGAAAATACTAAACCCATAATTATTCACCTTAACAAAATTATTTGTTCATATAAACCATTATTATGAATTTTTATCAGAATAAAAATGATAAATAATTATAAACAATCACTGTGATAAGGGGTCTCTTTTACAAAGCCCTATACTAGGAACAATTTGTGATAAAATACCCCCAGTGATATATATTTTATATTTTATAGAAGATGAGAATTAATGAAATATGTAATCCAAGAACCATATAAAACAATCATTATATATTAGGCTCTAGAAATCATCACTTAATCTAGTCTTATGTTTTCATCATATAATACTTAAGTGATATCATACATATAATTTAAGAGTTTTGTACCTTCCGGGAGTAGAGAAAATCATGCACAATAATATCATTATTAGTTATAATCCGCTTGAAGAAAGAAACAATATACCATTTTGAAATAATATTTGTTAAAAAATTATTCAATGAACAAGTACCATTGGAACAAATTATAGATAGAATGACATACAAATATTATCCTAAAATCATAAATGAAATCTATTCTCTTAACTAGTTGAATTAAATTGTTGAGAATGTTATTATGTATCTCCAAACCTACCACTAATCCTATGAAATTTTTATAATGTTCACAACATCTTCCCAAATAACTATCATATATTTCTTAATATATAGATCATTAAAAACATTTGGGAAAAGAAATTTTATTAGGTTTATTTATTTAAGGTTGTCAAGAACCTAACCCTATTAAATATCACAAACCTACACCTCATTGATAGATAGGGATATAACTACCTGAATACAACCATCATCTTCCTTAGTAACATAAAATTTACCCATATAGAAAATATATTTTTATAATTTAGATAAAATATGTAAAGAAGAACGTTTTTTTCATTTATTTTTAAGGATTTATAGTGAATGAAATGTTATCCCATTAGAAATTTTTGAACTGGAGATAGGGAGAGTTGTTTTTTAATTTGTGAATTGGACATCATGTATGAAATTTATATTTCATTCTTATGGTTATTTAATTGATGGTTTTAGGATCAGTACACAATTTAGAGTTTTTAGTTATTATTATGGTGGCAACACCTACAGTTCTATGTCATTAGGGGACATTGAGTATCTAGTGGGATCTCACAAGTTTCCCTGTGTGCTAATAATTTGAGAGGGTAACCATGGGGTTACATATATTTTTTAGAAGGAAATAATTGAGTTTAAATTAAAGTACATGTTTCTTAGTATTGTCACAACACCTATTCACAAAAACTTCCATCTATAACACTCTTTACCTCCTCTATAATCTTGAGAGATACTTTTTGGGATATTTTTGGATCCCCCTCCCTCACCTCTTACCCATTTGATTCATGGTTGGTCCATAGAGTTTTATAATTCCAATGCTAAGGTAAAAAATTCTCCAACGTTATCATATACCCATTTTTTTATTTACCCTAGGTCACATTCCCTAATTAGGATTTGATTCTATGTTTTACTTTGTATTAGTGAAATCCATTTGTGTATAGTGCCTCCACTTATTTGTACATATGGAAAATTTTGAATGTTTTTTTCTCAGTATTCATCACCATTTTTATGGATGTTATTTTACGTAAGAATTATTTTATGAATATCTAGGTTTTATTAAGATATGGAGGGTTAATATAATAGATATATTTAGGGGGTTTAGATATGAAGATATTTGATAGACCATATAGATTATCTTCATGAGTTTTAAATCAGTTTGAGGAATACTTCTATTTTGGTAATTATGAAATTTGGGGGACTTGGTTAGGGAATTTGTAACATGTGGAATCTAGATGCTTCCATACTAATTTCTATTAATTAATAAGTCTTTCAAATTTTATTGGTTTTTTTTCTCATCCCTTTGGATAATTCTCGTGCTATGTATTCCACATGACTTATTATTGATTTCCAAAAAACTATTAATAAATATTAATAAGTAATTTGATTATATAAATGAATGTATTTTAAAGGGCTATTTTGGTATAATTTGAAAACATTTCTGGTGAGGTTTTATATAATACAATGTAGTGTGAATTTCCCTCTATTTTTCATTAATGATTTTTTTCTCCTTTTATAAGGTTAATTACATACTATTATTTCTATTGTTGATGATTATTACCTTGAAATATGAATAGGGTGGACCATGCTATGTTTTTTAATCCATTCAACCCCACTGTGACTGAGTACTATTCAGATTATTCAAATGTTACAATAAAATGAAGTCAAACCCATGGTGTGTATTTCTACCAGACATACCTAAGGATAATTTCTATGCATATAGTGGTAATTTTTAATAAAACATCTTGATTAATTTGGAAGGTTTATCTAGTATCATTCAAATTTTAATTTATATTTAAAGAAATGAGATTACCCCTTCCAAACTAAGATGGGTTGAGTTTAAGTTAATAAACCACCAATAATCTCTATTTTAGATGATGATTCAATGATGAGGTGAATAATACATTGATTAAATTAGAAAATAAGAATTTATATAAAATATAAATGGGTTTAATGTTATATCATAAATTTAGTAATTATAAATTCAATGGTTTTCAAAAATGATAATGGTGGCCAGATGTTTATGTAAAATATTTTTTTTCAACCGATGGATTGTTTTGGAAATGTTTTTGATTGTTATAGTCTTTTCCTTACATTCAAGGAATAAATATTTGATGAAAATCATATTTTTTAAAACATGAACCTCTTCTCATTTAATACTTTTTTAAAAAATATTTTTTTTTAATTTTTGTCTGATAATGTGATGATCAAGAAATAAGTTTCCAACAATTCCATTTGGAACATGATTTTCTTACTGGTTCTTTCAAAAACCTGGAATAGAAAATCATACTTGAATAAACATGAGAAAAGTAATTAGTAACCATTATTAACCCTAAAATAATATTTATAAAAGTCATGACTTATAATAGTTACTTTATTTTTGAACTATAATATTAATGTTTTTGGTTACACTTTTTATTACTAATAAGTGCATGAAAAATGAATCTCTACTCACTTAAATGTATTGATAAAATAAATTCAAAACTTCATTAGTTTCTGATATGACTAAATGGTGGGTATATATACTTTACATGGGAAAGTGAATATTAAATTCCATTATATTAAAGTATTGATAATAAGGGGGATTAAACCATATTTCAATTTCATAAAGTGGTGAACATTGAAGCATATCATCCTCGATTGGATATTTATGCCTCTTATTACGGGAACAAATTTCCATTAGGAATTACATGTATATAGTACATTCCTCATCTTATCAAGATTATGAAAACCTATTTTTTATTCCTAACATATTTCCATGACTAGCCTCTTGATATTTTGTTTAGACTTTAGACATTTTATTTCTAATGGCATGTTTTAATAAAAAATAATAGGACTGTTACATGATGAAAAAGAATATATATTATTTTATTTCAAGCATATTTAATATTTTTATAGATAATTTTAATTAACATGAAGCATAGAATTTTTGTTACTATCACAAATAACGTATATTATATGATTTAGAGAATGTCTAATTTTTCAATATAAATAATATTTATTTTCATACTATTGAAAGTATATCTTTTTTTAGTATTGTATGATATTGATATGATCGCCCAATTTAAATGTTTTTTTATTGTCTTTATGTATAATCCTAATGTTATTTATGATATATATATTTACTAAACCTAGTTTTGGAGAATCTAATTTGAGACATATACACTAAGAAGACATGGGAATATGTGTGTTTATAAAAACATTATTTCTTTCTATTAATGGATGATGTGGTAGATCAAGCATTGAATCATTTATCCTCATGTCACAGGAAAATATTGGGTATTCAGCAGACAATTAGTTTACCCTTATAAATGAGATATACGAGGAGTTATCTTCAACTCAATCATTCTTCACCCCTATGTGAGAATGAGGGGGGGGGGTATAAGAACAAGATAAAAATTTCCATCTTATATGATGATTATTACACATAAAACATGTATATATGTATTTAATCATATATATGTTGGACTTGGTTAGACTTCATCGTTGAACCTTCCCCTTTGGTATTTATGTATTATATATATATTCTGAGTTGTGGCTTATAGTTGGTTAGGATGATGTGAATAAATATTTAATTGTGTTTTGTTGTCATATGATATGTGATTATCTAATTCATAGAGAATCATGTCTGTATAATTTACTATGTTTTGGATTTAATTTTTTTTTTCTAATTGGATTATTGTTTCCATGCTCTTTGAATATCTTCAATTTTTTTTTTCTACATCTACATAAATTTACATATATGATTTTTCATATACTTTTTCATAGTTATATGTTTGTTTAGATAATATTGGCTGTTCCCCCGTGAGAATTTATAATCACACCATGCATTGAATCCCCTACTAACATATATACTCTCCTTTACTCTATTTATAGTTTGATAAAGTAATTCAATAGCTATTTAATAGTTTTTTGTTGATTTTTGATGTCATAGGTATAGGTTTATTTGCTCACAAATGTTGAAGAAAATATTTGGCTGGATGGAGGATGTTTTTGTCTCATTTCGAATTGATTTATAATTTTTATAACTATATGACTAATTTTTTTAGTATATCTTTAGGTACATTTTTTATTATGGTATTCTTGTGGACTTATATGATATAAATTAATATTTATTTTTAGTTTTTTATAGTATATTTCTCCATCTGTTGACCTATATGGTATAAAATATTTGATTGGGAACATTTAATATATAGATGAGCCAGGTCATATTACTAAGAGTATCTTTTCATGTAATATATATTAATTACAAATTGGATAAATCCTTCCCAAATAATATAATAATACCCACAACAATATTTTTTTTAAAAGATCATAATGCCCACTCAGGGTTAGTAGGACTAATATTCGGTGTCGTTTGATTATCCTGGGTACAGTCTCTATAAAGTGATATTAAATATATTTTCGGTTTATTATGACATAATTTCCCAATCAACCTATTTATAATGGATTATCAGGTTTCTATGGATGTTCATGTTTTTAGTTTATAAAGTATAGCTTTAAGTGATTATTTTATTAGAATTCATTGAGATGATTTGGAGGAAGTCCAAGACTGAAATATAACATGATCAAGAGAAATATTTCTTAAGGATTCATGTATCATGAATAGATTTATGAAGGTATAAATTGGTAGGAAAACCTGGAATAACTTGTGATTGCCTGTGATTGTTTATATTTTTGTTAGATCAGATTAAAAATTTATATTATCTAAAAAATGAAAAATACATAACTATTGATTTCCTATATATATAGGTGATAATTAAGACAATATGAGTTAATAACGGATTCTATATACTGTGTATATTCTATTAATTCTTATTCATTTCCAGTATTTCTTGTTTAATGTTATATAATGATGCTTTCTCCTCATTTTCTTTTTAAAACATTATCATTGATTATTTTTTCAAGTTCCTTTTTGTTTTTGATAAGGGGTTATGATACTAGTTTCTATTTGGAATGTTTTAACAAATTTTTTATATGATTATTATTTAGGGATTTGCATTTGATTAAAAAACATGTTTCCTATTTTATATATCTTGCAAAACATATTATGTATATATTCATTCTGATGATCGTATGATTTAGGTGTCATCGTATATGAGATATGATTTTCAATATATTATCAAAAATAAATGTTTATAAATCAACCATTAATATTGTTAGGTAAGAATATCTAGAAATAAATAATAGATTATACATAATAGTGACAAACTGATGATTTAGAGGAAAATGATTTTTTTTTCTAATGAAAAAATATTCTATTTTTAGAATGAGATGAATATTACTGTGAATATGTTTTATAAAACTATGATTTATATTTAGCAGGGAATTTTTTTAAGTGATTTCTTATTTCAGTGGGTTTCATTAAATCCTAGAATTTTAAAATTGGAAATTTGTTTTTGAATTTGAAATATAAGGACCATGGGATAAAAATCTATTTCATTTCCTTAGGATTAAAAAATTATGTGGTTTTGAAATAGATAGATTAATTTAAAATTATTTATTTCGAAATTTATTTTTCAAAATGAAATTAAATGGGTTGGTTAACATGGAATGGTTTTTTTCAAAAGAAAACTAATAAATTCTTTCTTAATGTGGTATTCAGAAATAATTTTATCTATGAAATTTGGTGTCTTAAAAATTCAGGAAATGTCAATTTTTAAGAGATGTTTGGTTTTTTGTGAAACCATTTTATAAGGAAATGTTTTGTGAAACTAGAAAATATAGTGGAAGGGTAGGTAAAGATATCCCTTTTGAAAATAATATAGTGGGGAAAACCATAGATCACGGTTTAACTGATTGGTTTACAGAATACCTAGAATCACAAGGGATGTTCATTTGTATTTTTGGTATTAGTATCTTATGTTGATGATTGATTTAAATCATTTTGGGAGTTTTTTTATCATTATCACGAGGAATTTGGGTTTATACTGATGTATTTTTTCTTCATATATATTAATAAAATACGTTATTTTGTGATATCCATTTGATCTTGGAGTTGTAAATTTTGTGTACGGTGGATTATTTGGAGAATAAATACGAAAATTGGATATGGTTCTTATTTTTTGTAATGTTAGGAGTCCCAATGAAATGTCTCCCATAACTACACAGGGATGAATGGTTGGTTTCTAATGACTCATTTCTCAATTCATGGGAATTTTTATTACTTTTGAGGATTTTATGTCTTATAAATTCATGTATGTGGGTATATTTGGATCGTTAGAGAGGGTCATTATTTATTTTTGGATTTGGCCATCAAATTTTAGAGTTGGGTTAGATGTCTTGAGTGATTTTATGTGTGTATAGTGTTTCATTTCTCAAATTGGAGTGTTGAGTTAAGCTCAACATACTCATAGCTGCAGTACTTAGACTACAGGATGAATTACATACATGATGGGAAATCACCAGTTACCTAGTGGGAGAACATAGGGTAGTAGTTGAGATGGACAATTCAGGGGTCACATTAGGGTGCCACAAGGTACCTAATGGCACAAAATCAGGTAAATTATAGGAGAATATATAATTTTTATCTATATAAGAGATATCAATTTCTTCACCTCCACCTATTTAAACCCTTTTCCTTTTTTTTTCTATAGGGATGACCTCCCCTGGATATTTGAGACCTCCTCTTAGAGATATTTTTGTTTTGTCTCTCAATTTCATCTTACTTATTTTATTTAAAGTGGATCTATATACATTTTTTTCTAATGCTAAGGTAATCCTTATAATTTATTCTCTTCTTCCCCATTTTATTTATTCTTTACTAAATTCCTTCTCAAAAATAGTAATTCATATATATTATATTAAAATATACTAGTGTAATCCATTTTGGTTCAAATATTATACACTTTTCGGTTCATGGAAACATCTACATGTTTTTTCCAACAATTTATTTACAATTTTATAAAAGGAAATTAAGGTATTATTTATTTTAAAGATATTATGGGTTTAGGGACAAACATTATGATGTTATCTTTGATATTTTTAGGGATTTTGGAGGGGAAGATATATGATGGAGCATAAGGATTTTCATCTTATATTTTTTTCTTTGGGATTATAATCCCTTTTATTATTTTAAATCATTTGATTTCGGTTACATGTTTAAGAAAATTTTATTATGGGGTTTTTTAGTTCTACCCTAGTAATTGTGGATAATTAGTGAATCTCTGAATTGGTATTCAAATATGGTCCCTAAAATATAAAAGAGTATTTGTCTATTCTTTTGACATTCTTATCTTATGTTTCCCCAAACCATTTTAATAAATATTAATTTATACATTGAATATATAAATGAAAATATTTTTAATAATTATTTTGGTATAAATTGATATTTATTATGATGTTTCTTATAATATAACATATGGATAGTTTCTCTCTATTTTAATTTAATGAAATTATAATCGATAATTTTTAACTGTTAGTTCCTTACTATCGTTGTAACTATTGTTGATGTTTACATTAATGTCAGAACAAGGTTTCCCATGTTTTATTATTCTATGTAACCCCTACATGAATATGATCCATAAAATTTATTATATTATTACATGAACATAAAATAAAACCCTTATGGGTGCCTTTTTACTAATCTATCTTGAAGATCGATTTCACACTTATAGTGTTATTTCAATGTAATCCTACATTGATTAATTTGGAATGTTTAATGGGTTAGATTTTTAATTTTAAGATACATTTATGGGAATGATCATCTTTTAAATAAGAAACTTCAAGAGGGGGAGGGGTGAGTTGACTAATTCTCTAGGTAATTTTAATATTAGATGATTCTAGTTATAAAAAAATCCATGTAATTAAAAATTATAATAATAAATGAATAAAAAATACTCCATAGATATAAATTAACCAAATATAATAATTAAATGAAAAAAATTTATAATGAACTATTTAACATAATAATAAATTTAGTTTTTGGATAATAATATATTAAAATATAAATAATATTACAAAATTATATTATAGTTCATATCCCTGGATCCATTCAATTTTAATCCAAAGTGATAGGAAAATCTATATTTACACCCAAAGGATACATATGTTCCAAAAAATAAAACATATTCCTCCAAATGATATAAAGCTCGAGTCATATCCCATTGGTTCTTTAATAGAGTCAATAGTGAGTCATATCACCATACTACTTTGAATAGAGTTTGGAAACATGAATCCATTACCTTAGAGAACGTCAAGGATTTGAAGATCGAAATCATCCAAGGCCTTATCAACAAGTTGTTGTGAAACATAGAATTTTGGAATCAATTATTCCAATCAAAAAACCTCTTTGATTTCAAGATTATAAAAATAAAACATTTAAAATAGGAAACTAAATTATTCTATTACAACATCCTCATAACAATTAAATATAAGATCAGACTAATAAAGAAAAAAATACATAACCACTCAGTCATTGAGTTAATGTATAACTCCTAATTAAATGTGTTCTAGAATTATCTACCATCATAAAAAAATGACCTGTAACACCTCATTACCAAATTTATTGGTGATGAGTGTAAAAAATAACTCAAATTGATGATTTCATTGAGAATGACTATCTATTTTAACAAACATAGTGGCTTGAAATTTATTTATTGGTTGAAATGGTATAGATGCCATCATGATGTTCTGGAATATACATAGATTGGAATAAGATCATCTCAAATATAATATTTGGATGTTAAAAATTTTTAATCCAAAAAAATCGACTTCAAGTATGTACAACTAAAATAAAGAGTACATTTTTGATACATCGAATCAAATGACCATGATAGTATTTCATTTAGATAAATTAATCAAAAATCTTAGAAAAACTATCCCCTTTTTATAATTACAAAACATGAGAAAAATTATTGATAAAAGGAATAATGATTTAGGTAACACTCAATGCTCTTAAAAAAACATACTTACTCCACCAATGAAAAGTAAATGTTCTAAAAATACCCCCTTTCCGAAAAACAGAACAAAAAATATTTCTCTATAAAATACATTATCTTTATCTCCATTTGTAATTTTCTAAACATATCCCACTTCATTGCTATAATTTTACCACCATGGAACAATTTATAACCCTATCATATTTTCAAAAATAATTCCAGGAATATTAAATAAATAGTAATTGGAAATGTAATCCAACATGATTATAAAATAATTAATATAGAGACACATAAGAAAACAAATTAACCCATAAGAACTGTTTCAGATAATCTTGAACAAAAATCATACGATCCATGTATGAATAATGAAATATATATATATAATAATTTCATGTTCTAGAAAAATATTTATAAATAAATTCTAAAATAGATAATGGGTCATACTGAGTAGATCCATTAGAGAAACATTAATGTAATGTGTACATTCTATAAGTTATCTTCTATCAGGATAAGAAGTAATGTACATCCTAAAGTAGTGGATTAGGATGATCTAAGAAATATAAATTTAATATCCATTAATAAAATTCCTAAAATAAATTTGGTATGCCTTCCATAAGGTATTTCCCAATTCTATAAAAATATTAAAGAGTTATTAAATGTTAGCAGAATGATTCATAAAAAGAATAATACAATCAAATAACAAGGATCATACCCTTATTCGGTTTACGATATTCAAATATTTCCGAATATAAAGGTTAATTAATTGTTCTAGTAAGATAGTTTCCAGAACTGATAAATTTGATAATATTATCAATTTTTTTGCTTGATAATAAAGGAAGTTGAATATTATGTATATATTTTTCTCATGTCATCTATTTTCCATATTCTTAGATATATAAATAGAATTGATAATATAAAAAATTAAAAGTTTTGAGTGAAAATCATTCTAAAATAATTGATTATGCTTCATCCAAAAAAGTTGTTGTAACAACATATAAGTACTTTATATTCATCTTCAATAGTGATAAGTTCTAACAAATTTTACTTCTTTATAGACAATAATTTTAATATTATCCTATGAAATGAAATGTTCCAAAATTAATCTTACTATCCATTCTATATAATCAAAATTCCGTGTTAGAATGGATCTAATGAATAAAATTCGACAAGGATGAATAAAATATTCAATGTTTAGAAGTTACTAAAGGTAAATAAAATTCATGTTTAAATCCTTAATATATTGTTATTTTAGCTTATCTTCAAATATGACAATCAATTAATAAAATAAAATAAATTCATGTCGACTTGAAATTAAAAAGTGAAAATTTTTGGCCATACATCTATACTATTTTTATCTACCTATTTCACAAATTCAACATTGTAAATCTTACAATATGTAAATACCAAAGTAATAACCATAGAATATTTATTGAAGAAAAGACATTAAAGTAAATCTATGATATACTTATTTTGAGTTAAGATAGTTCCTTCATCTTTTTAGTTATTTTTTAGCTGAGAATGATATTAAGCTCACCCATTATACTCATCTCAAATTCAAATTTCATATGTTCAGAGGAACTATCATCAAATTATTTTGAGGTAGATATAAAAATGATATTATTTACATGTATTTTTATAATTATTATGTCATTAAAAACATTTATGATAAAAATAATGTGATCATTCATTCCTTGAAATAATACATTTTGAAGTTAAAACTTAAATAATCAATATAAAATTGGGAAAAACCTTATTGAAGGTGTACCAATTATATTTTAAGAATTTTATTATTGGATATTAAATTTATATTTCATAGATCTTCCTAATCAACTCTTTTAAGGTTCATATTACTGTTTATCTTGATAGAAGATAACTTATTGAATATACACATTACATTAATGTATGTCTAATGGATCTACTCAGTATGACACATTATCTATTTTAGAATTAATTTATACATAATGTATTAGAACATGAAATTATTATATATATCGATTATTATTCATACTTGAATCATATTTTTTTGCAATCTTATCTAAAATAGTTCCTATGAAATAATTTTTTACCTCTTATGTGTTCAAGATTATACAAAATTTTCTTAATACTTGATTTATTCTTCATGAATTTGATCTAAAACCTTATCAAAAAATTTTTCTTAGTTAATCCTCCATTATTTAGGATTATCATATTATAAATTTTTGAAAAAAATAAAATTTAAGAAATGGTACATGTTAAGAATGCATACTTTTAATTAAAAAATATGAAGAAACCATGTCCTTCCATCTAATTCCGATATTATAAGGGTTTTTTTTATTTCAAGAACGGTAACTTCAATGAAAAGGTGTTTAGAAACACAATATTTACACAATATAAACTGATCAATTTATTGGATTATTCTATTACTCCGTTCTACTACCCAATTTTGTATGAAGTTCCTAATACTAATATGTTATGTTTCATTCCATTTAATATAATTTTTTTCATTATTAGAATTTCCAAACTGTCTTCCATGATCACCATCGATAGTTTTAATGATTTTTTATGATTCAAAAAATTTTTATAAAAAAAATTAAAAACCGAGAGTTCTTTGATTAATATTAATGAAAATAAACCTAAGTAAAACCAGTGTAATTATCACTTATATATATATATAGATTTTAAATCTGATACATACATTTTTTATTAATCTAAAAATTTCCATGTAAATTGTGTATAGAGATTTAGAAGTTGAATCTTAACCACTATGTGTAAAGATAGACTTGTTTTTCAGAAGTTATTTTTAGGGATTTCAAAATCGATAAGAATAAAACTTACATTATAATATATCCTTAATAATACCTTTCATTGAAATATTAAATAAGTATTGAAAAATGGTGTGAGCAAATATTCCATGCCAAATCCATGATATATTCATTATTGGACTTTGTCAAGGAAATTGATGGCATGTATAATAGTTTAGGTAAATATTGTAAACATTATCCTAAATATCGGCAGATAATATATGGAATCTTTATGAACTATTGATGGCATAGTTTTCATTCCCATATTTCATGGACTAACCTTAATCACATAATCGGCTTATTATAATGCAGTTATACTAATGTCTTGAAACATAAAGATGGTTTGAAATTAAATACCTCCCATGAAACGATATATCATCTATTATGATTATTCCACCCTACATATTATCTAGAAAAGGAAAATTTCTACATTTAATTTATATAATTTTAAAAATTTAGACATGTTTTTGATCTTGCATCGAGAAAAACCACTCTCCATTTTCCAAATGTTACAACAGTTGATACTCACCCTTCCATCCTGAAATAAATGATAATAACAAATTGATACCCAACATTTTTTGGGTTAAGAAATATTTTGAAAAAAATAGTTTTATTAATTACATATACCGAACTATATTATTTTTGAATAATCTTGAGAACATTAATAATATATTCAAAAATTATTTTTGAATAATCGTTTCTTCCACAAAGAGCATATATTCTTCTAGTTTCCTATCATTATACACCTAGTTGAAGAAGGTTCACATTTTGGTATAAAATTATTTTTATGAATACACCATATACCTAAAGATGAATGACTAGTAATGAAATATGTCTTAGATGGTTTAAATTTTACTAGATGTTTTTTTATTGTTCTCCAATTTGAATATAAATTTTGAATGTAACTTATTCAAACATTCAACTTTAGACTTAAATATTATAAATTTATTATGATCATTATAATTTTTATGAGATGAATTAGATTTGATATTAAAATTAGAAGTAATTTTTAAAATAAAACCATCAGTCTCATATATATCTACCTTTGAATGATCATATTTTTTTATCTACATCTTATGGCTTTTCAGTATGTTAGGTACATATTCCTCCATTTCCTCAAATGATAGTGTACCGTATTCATCATCCATAAAATAAAAAAAATATATTATAAATACATATTATTTATATATTTAATAGTATTCTTATACATAAAGTAATTTTGATTTTGAGGTACCATGAGATAAAATATATTTATCATTCAACTATCATCACAATTTGACCCACTATCTGAAGATGAATCAGTATTGACACTCCCAGTAGCCATAAAATTCAAAATATTTTTTTATTTACACTTTGAAGATAATATAGATTATTTATATTTTATCTTTCCATGAATAATATGATTTGACATCTCTTCTATTCCCACACTCACAAAAAATAACAACTAAAGACTATTTTCTTCTTATAATCATTTGATGCATGTTGCTTATATCATTATGATTTTGTATGCAATGCATTATTTCTAGTTATTATATTAATCCATAAATCAAGTTGAGATAATTTTCCTTCCTTAATATTCATATTTCTATCATATAATTTCATTATATATACATTATTCAATGTAGATGGTTTTGATGTAATCGTTATGAATTGTTTTGTAGGAAATACAAATCCATCCTTCTGTTTCTCTTTATTAGCACCTTCCTTCAACTGATTCTAATTTTATATTAACATTTTTATGATATAATGAAGAATCAGCTTCATAAAATTATTTTTTTCATAAAACAATATCCTCTTATATAATCATTATTTCAAAACTGTTTCAATAATCTTATCTAACAACTATTTATATATAATATCCTTCATATAAAGAGACTATAAAACAATAATAACATTTTTTAAATACTTATTTAATTGAAAAAGACATTCTCCCTTTATAAAATCAATAACTAGATAACATAAAATAATCCTAGATCTTCCGGTTGAATACATATTCTATGTTTAAAAACATATAATTTCAAATTTCATCAAGATATATTAGAAAAATCATTATAAGATAATTTATTTTCTATGTTACAAGTCAGAGAACAAAAATGATTATAGTATAATTTATATTTCAATTCATATTAAACCTTCCTTTCCCATGTAATATTTTTAAATTCCTTCTCTTGAATTTAATATCTCTCGACCCTCATATAATAATTTTCCAATCCAATATTTATCAAAGAAGTCTTTAATTTATCCCCTATTTCTAATAATCAGATCTATAAAAATTGTTTTCCAATTTGTTTTCAGAAGTTCGTTTTGGAATGATTAACATGGAATTTATTTCACTTCTACATGTTGGTGTAAGAAAAAAGTGAATTTCTCAGATAAAAAATATTTTCGTAGTATATAATATTCAGAGGGGTGGGAGTGATATAATTTTTTATCAAACCTAATTTTTTCCCTCTCCTAGAAATTTTTAGTCAAAAAGTTATTGGTTCCATACTATTTGAGTAAATATAAATATAAAAATTAATGTTTTAAAATGATCCATAATATTTCTTGTAATTAAAAATAAATGTTACTTGGTCCAATAGTTATGTTAAATATGAAGTCCCATAGTAAACCCACTTCACAAGGGGGGGGGGGGGTTAATTTTTTTTTTCTTTAAATATCTTCTTTTTTTAAGATAAATTTGTTATTTTCTTCACATTATAAAATACACCTTAAAATAGTCATGATGAATTCACAAAAAAATCAATGTAGTAAAAATGTGGAAGTGAAAAAATTATTAATTTATATATGGTTCACCAATACTAGTCTTTATCCAAAGTGAACATGTCAATATTTCTTTGATATGATAATTAATAACTACTACACTAGTTATCCTTGTAAAATTTATGACAAGTTCACTACCTTGTAAAGGTCTATAACTTCTTCCTCTATTCTTCTGACAAATTATTTAGGGGGTTACAAAGGTGATAATTTCAACATATAGGTTGAAATAAAAATGAAACCAATAAATTTTGTAAACCAAACAACAATGTATGTTCTCTATAATGATATATTATTTAATTTCAAATCTTTTATGATATTCAAAATAACTATTTACTTAAATGATAATTCATTAACGGATATTTTCCAAATCTCTACCCACTCTTTAATTCTAGTTATTAAATGAAGTATAATTTGGGTTCCTTCTAATTTTATTATTTAGTATATTAAAATACCACTATATGATATGAGTTCAGTTTCTTCTGTACATCTAATTACCACATATCCAGAGTATTTTTGGATTTCAAAATCAAAATATGTGTTTTAAAAAACATCAAACTCTTTATTCATGATATAAAACTATTTATTATTCATCATGTAGATATAAAATATTGAAATTTATTAGATCTTATAAAATTTATTCCGTAACCGCTATGTTGATAAAGATGATCCAAACTAACAAAATTAAACATAATATCTAGTTTTTAAAACACAAGGGTGTGACCTCAATTAAAGACACCAATTTAGGGCACCACATTATACCACCCATGATATGTTATTCCAAATAAGTTTGAATGGATCTTACCAATGTGAAAAAATCACTTTACCATGGTTGAATCCACACATACCTACCTGTTTCCACTTCAATTCCAGAAACTCAATAGTTGACACACCTTTTTCAAAAGCATGGGAATATATAGTTCCCTATTTCAAAAATTCTTATATATACCTCAATTAATCTCACATGAGATCTATTATGACTTCCATGATATCTGTTATGTAGTATCCCATTTTATAAAAGGATTCATTTAATATAAAAAATAGATATTCTATGACATTGAATGAATATGGTCACTATATTATTTATGTCTTTGACAACCATGATTGCCATGAGAAATAACATGAATTTTTTTAGAATATGTACATAATCTTATGAATTACATTAATTTTCCTCAACTCTCTTCCATTTCTATAATGTACTCTTACGTATATAGTGAGATGCATTTTTCTACTTTACTAGATTTCAGAAAACTTGCAAATATTTCTTATCATCTCAAAAACCATAAATGTGCTAGGACATTTTAAAATTTTCAAACATTCATGCATGCCACCATGGATTTAAACATTATTTTTATACACCTTGATGTTTCCCACATATAAATATCTCAATTGAAATAATGTGTGCTTTGGTATATCCAACCTTATCATTTCATACCAAAATGATTCTATTATTTTTTTTTTGTAATATTCTCATTGATTATACACTCTATCAATTTATTAATTCACTATAGAACATCAAAACATATAATGAATAATCACTATGTCATGGTGAATTATTCCTTAAAAAATATTCTCACTTACTTACCATATTTTCACAAAGGCTTCATCCTTTTTCATATGACTACCATCAAAATCCCAATATAAAAAACATATAACATATTATACCAACTGGTTTCATGAATCCCTCTCTTTTTTCTAAAAAATGACCATATTCCCATATTCTCCTCTATATGAAAAAAATCCCCCTATAATCATTCTCCCCATTCGATAATAATGTTCAAAGTAGCCTTCTTTTCCAGATCTAAATTCTTAACACATTCAGAACAATCATATCTTCTATAATATGAAAATATTTATTAACAAATTATATAACCCTATTTATGTCAAATATCACTACAGGAAGTAATAAATATAGAGATAGAGAGTTAATTACTATAATTATTTTCATATTTTATGATCAAAATTTATTTATGCTATAAATTACCCCAAAAATTTTATTTCCCCTAGGTTCTTATATAAAAAATTGTAATTCTGAAAAATATAAAATAACTTTGTAAACAATTATACAAAAAACGGCGAGGGGATATTAAAACACTTTAGTTTGGGGAGATTTTTTGAACTAATTGTTTCAAACTAATATTATAAAATACATGAGAAGTCATTGGTTTGATAATTATTTCGACTATCTAATGTTTTAATCCAACTAACTATAGTTTAAAAATATTTTTTACACAATTCCGTTATTAAATGTTACCATATAATACTATTTTTTGTTTAAAAAGGCTGCATCCAATTATTTGTTAATTTAAAAGAACTCTTATTATTTAATTCAGAGACTATCGATTTTGGTACTACTTCTCTATGATCTTACAACTATTTATCCATGAATATAAATTGTGTAAATTCAATAGTAACAAAAATAATTCATTCATATAGTGTACACTGATTTAAAATATAAGATCTTACATATCCATCCAATATAGTTTATTCCAATACAAAAGGTCTCAGTGTTAGTATATTTTCAATCCATAATAACACTATAGCAGTCTATATCTAAAAAGGCTACCAAATAAATATCTTCTACAACCTTGATATCTAAACCATAATTTAATGTTCCCAAAATATACCACATTATCCACTTTAATTCTAGAATATTTTACTTATTTTTATAACTTTAAAATAATTTTTCCAGGTATGTATCATAGAAGATATAACACCATGTTATTATAAAATAGATTAAAATTATAGTTATTATTCTATATAATGTTGAGTATACTCCATATCCTTCCATACACATTCCATTATTCAATCAATAACTATCATACTTGACCCTATTTTATATTCATCCATTTAGAACACCATTAAAATTATAATATAAGTATTACATTTTATATAAATATATTTCATTTTGTTTTATTAAGTTGGAGTAAAAAAATTAAGGCAACTCCCCAACCATAGTAATGTTCCATTCTAATCACATAATACTTTCAAATGCATGATTATAATTCTACCTATGACCAATTAATATGATATGATCAATATACACTGACACCATGAACCATTCTTCATATTTGAGTTTCTCGTAGATGTTGTGATCAATACCTCCCATCTATAACTCAAACTTTTTTAGATATGAATATCAACATGTAAACCAAGATTTGAGTTCCTACTTTATACCATATGATTCCTTGTTGAATTTATAAACAATTTAATCAACATTTATAATAAGAAATCCTAGATGTTTTTCAATATATACCTATTCCTTAATAAATCCATTCAAGAATTTTTCTTTCATATCTATTTGATATAATCTATAATTCCTTTGAACATCAAATTAAATAAAGTATCTATTTGATTTAATTTTTAAACCCTAAAAAATATTTTCTCAACATCAAATCCTTAAATATATGTATATCCTTTACATATCAGCCTTGGTTTATTTTAGTCCACTCCTCTATTTTCATAAATCATGTTTTTGATGACCCACTATATACCAATCATGTTATGAAGTCTATGTCTATCCAAAATTTCTAAATTTCATTTTGGAAAATTTTGTTCAACTATAATTCTGGGGTTTTGTCTATGATTCATCCTTTTCTATTTTTTTATAAAAAGTTGATTATATCTATAATAATTGAGCAATGTGATCCATTTTCCAAGTTATAAGGATTTTTTTGAGAAGATTTATCTAAATTATTATTATTTAGTTCAATTGTAGCGACTCGGGTTTTTGGCCCTGCTAGATGAGTGTCATCTGGGATGACAGTGTTCATGTGGTGTACTCTCCTAGTTGTGGATAGTTGATGGTGATGAGGACGGTACCTCTTGTTCCTTTGTGGCATGAGCTGAGTATATCTGGATTGTTCAAGGTGTTTGTATGGGCGTACACCTGAGCTGAGCTGACTTGTTGTGTTTAGCCGAGGATTGTCCCGAGATGGTGTTTATTGCTCGTCTGGGTTCCCTCTGACTGGGATGAGTGTTTTGTTGCCTTTTAGTTGCTCCCTTTTGTTTTGGGTTTTTGGGGTGCCTACTGAGTATGTTTATACTCACCCCTGCATGGGCTTTGCCCGCACATGTATGTGTCTTGTACAAACCATAGACCATTCGACGGAGTCCTAGTAAGACCCAGAGCAGGTGGAGCTTAGTGAGCTGGTTTGACCGAGGAGGTGACCGGTGGGTGTTTGGAAGTGTCTACCCTTCTTCTGAGTAGGTTGAACACTTTGCAGTTTCCTTTTGGTGGGCCCTGTTTTGACCTTTTGTAATTTTTCTGTACTCTAGTTGGGATAGATGTATGTATGTAGTTTCTTTTCAGTTTTATATATCTCTCCACTATTTCATGGAGGTATTTGTGGGTCCGTGTGTATAGGTACCATAGGCTAATGCCTCCCATGTGTGTGCTAGCCTACTCAGTGCTGGACGCCTTCCCCTGGCCTATTGGAGGCGGGCTTGGGGAGTCGCGGATCGAGCCGAGTTGGGTCGATTCGTGACATCAATTCCAACACTACTCCTTCTTGTTTGAGTCATATATTGAATTACTTCATCTCCATTCTCTTAATATGATTCAACTTATAAATCTTTATCGATAATGGTATTTTGAGATTCTCTAGAGTATTATATTATATATTCTTCTTCTTTATTAACTTCTTTATGGATAAAATTTCTAGAAATCTATTTTTATTCAAGTTTGTAAACATTCAAACCACTTCATTAGTCATTATTTTTGATCCTTTTATTGAATTATTTTTAGGATCTACTCATTGATGAATATCCTAAAAATATCCTTCCATCTAATAAATCACCATACGTTCCTTGATTTACCAATTTTTACGAATTAAATATTTTCTTCCAAATACATCGAGATAATTAAATGTTGGTTCCCTTAAAGTACATATTTTGAAAGAAATTTTATATTCTCCAAGACAAAACAATTATTTATTCTGAGTATACACCACCACCTTAATATCTTATTTCCAATAGTGGTGAGATATTCCACTTTCTATTAACAATGTATTAGAAATATTTTTTAACATATAGCCATTTTTTTATTAATCCATTTCATTATAGAGTCCTAAATTCTGAAACATCATGATTTATTCTATGTTGTTCCAGATAATATTAATAATCAATAAAATTATGTTCCATTCCATTATCTAATCAATAAATATCATTTTTCTCATAGTTTTATTTTTTTTCTCATTTTTATTACATTTTGATGTATTTAAAAACTCTTCTCTTTTAATTCCTGAAAATGTAAGATTCCACTATACTATTGTCATCATCCAATAGAAAGATTTAATTTTCACCATAAGTTATATCATGACAAATTATAATATATAAAAATATGTTAACCATATTCAGTAGATTGGTTATTATATTCTTCGTTTGTTGATAAGGGTTTATCCCAATCTTTCAACACCAGAATTTATCAATAAATATTTTTTAATTCCTCTTCAAAAAATGGAATATTATCAATAGAGTTTCTCCTTTATTAATTATCTATAATAAAGAAATTAATTTGAACAACCCTCTAGTTTTATATACTGTTATCTTATTCTAATGTAAGAAAACAAGAATTCTACTTTCATTCCTCTTGATATAGGTTCCCATCCATTCTCCACCCATACATAATATAATTTATATCCATTCCTTTGATTATTTTTTCTTTTCAATTTAATGTGACTTCCAATCCCTTTTAACTTAACATAATCACCCTCCAAAAATACTTTCTTTTTCCACCAATATAGAAAAAGTTAATTATTCATAAATTTATCTATAATTAATTTATATTTACCTCTCCCATTGATATTTAGAGCTCCAATATTTCAGAAATGAACAATTTCATGGACTATACTTTTACATTCTTATATTTTACCATGTAACCCATCATGTAGGATAAAAAAATTCTCATGATTATTTTAAATTCTATTATTTTCATCCTTTTAAATATATCTGGTCAAGAGCAGATTTATCAATTATTTTCATCTCCTTAACATTCCTTAAAATTCTACGATGAGTAGATATGAATGTTAACCTATTTTACACTTATTTAGTCTAGGAAATTTGGTGAAATTTACATTTTTGTTTCTATTTCATCCAATATAATTTTTATTTCCTATGAATTACCAGACCTTACATTCCTACAATATTTTACATTACGACCAATGTTAATACAATTAAAAAATATCAGTATAATGATTTTCATACAAATTCAAAGGATATGTTTCTTTTCTCCAGCAAGGATTCTAATTTTTTATCCTCTAAAGTAACATTTATCTTCACCATAATAAAACAATTTATCGCCTATATATCAAGAAATTATAACATCATTAGGGAAACTATATTGTTTCTTCTATCTCAGACTATTTACACGATTTTTAATTTATTAATTGTAGGTATGTTCTAGATGATTGATAAGTTTATCCATTTATATTTTTTCTCTCTTAACAATTATGGATTATACTTTTTATGGTCAAATATAATTTCTTAATCCAATTTTTCAATGATTTCAATACTTTATTAAAAAAATTAAAAAATATATCATTTTCGTTGATTTTTCCAATTTTATTATAGTCTCAAGATTCTATTTCATTGATATAACATCGATATAATGTGTTTAATTATTCTTAACATAAAAAATGATATAATAATTAAGATCATTATTGATATTTTTTGAATCCTCAATATCAAACCTACAAATCATCTATTATTTGGGTTTCAGTAAATACTTATGACATTATTCCACAAATTTACCTACACGATTGACTTATACATAAATATAATCAATAAAATATAAATAATCATTCAATAATACTATAATATTAATTATCTTATTTATTTTTAAATCAATCTCCTCAAAGTTTAACTAAAATTCATCCTTGAGATCATCAATTCCCCCGAGTTAATCATCATCTTCTACATAAGATTTGGATTTATCAATTGAATCCACCACAAGATATTCTTTTTTTGAGATAAAATCCCTTCCAATTACTTCTAATGGATCTTCCTCAACATCATCTCACTCTTTTCCAACTAAATTCTATTTCTAAAAATTATTTTCACTTGAATGTCTTAAACAAAAATTTCTTATTGAGTACACGTATTTCATTTTCCGTATTTGAATTCAAACACACATTCCTCTCTATCAAATATTTTTGGAGAAAAAATAGATACATTCCCAATGATTAAAAAATTAAAACAGGATAAGGGTACCTTACCCTAAAATATTCCCTTAAAACATTTAAAATTAATTGGGTAAAGAGACATGAAATCCTCACTAACATTTTCTTCAATTTTAGTATCTTTATCATATTTCTTGTCCACTACCCTAAAAAAATCATTTATATTAGTGTTCTAAATATAATCCCATATTCACTACAATTTATTATTTAACTAGTTTTATTTTTAGATCTTTAAAATATAACTCAATAATATTTACTTCTGTAAGTGAAGTAACTATGGGATAGTAAATTGGTAGAAATATATATAATTATTACTTCACTGAAAAAAATATTTTATATCATGAACAAGTCCATAGATATACCTATCTATGTGAATAATATATTTAAATAAACCATTAAAATTTTGACTTGAAATCATCTTCAACTCATCGTATTTGAATTAAATAAATTATGAGTTTTCATTCCTTTAGATTTTTGTCACCTTTTATTATATTTAAAAGAGTTTATGTCATTTATTTGTTAGCTGGATAATCCATCATTATATATATATATATCTGATTAGATAGTCATCCCACCAAAGTATTTTGATCATGAACATCATCATTCAAAAATCACTTATCTACTTCAATTATAAATCTCAAATTAGGAACACTGAATTTAATTCCATTACGACTTACTGAGTAAACATCAAGTCAAAGAGATAATAAATAATATTTCATTTTGTTCATCAAAATGATTTAATTTATAACTTAAAACAAGTGTAATAAATAAATATTTACATCATTTTCCAGGATAATATGCTCTTATAACATATTCGACATGAAATTACTCTTGGATCTAAGACCACATAGTGAATCATGAGGTCCAACTATACACCCAACGAGGTGGGGGGGAGAAAATTATGATGTATTTAAATTTATTTATTTATTATGATAATATTATATTTTCTTATAATTTATAATGAAATGTCAATATTTTCATGATGATTACACAAAATCAACAGCTAAATGCAATAAATATAAAGAAGTATGGACACAAAGATTTTTTATTGTTTCATCAATACTAGGATACACTCGAGGTGAAAATAAAATAATATATTGAATTCCACATTTACAAATACTCATGTATTTGTTATTATAAACATTAGAATAACATTAATTCTCATACATGGTCCATGAATTCTTATTATATTCCAAATACTCTTTTAAAGAGGATCCTGAATGTGATAATTTCAATATGCAATTCGAACTCAAAATGACAAGAAAAAAAATTATAACACCAAACATCAATTGTTGTTCTCAATTATTATATGTTCATAACAATTATATCATTTATGATATTCATAAAAACTCTTCACTTCAATATATGATCTTTAATGGAAATATACCAAATATCAACCCACTTTTTAATTATAGATAATCATTGATGTTCACTAATGATTCACTCTCATTTCATTCTTATAGTTATTAGAATATCCCTCAATACTCTATGGGTAGTTTCACTTGAATTGTTTATTACCATGTTTCCATATAATTTTTATTTTCAAAATTAAAGTTATAAACAAAACCAAAATACCTTTTCTTCAAATCCATCAATTGATTCAAATTCATGCATTTTATACAATTTAACTATATTTAAGAATTTGAAATATATTCTATAAAATCCAAGAAGTTAAAAAGGATTCAAATAAAAAAAATAAAAAAATGAAAATGAAAATTTTCTAAATACCATAGTGTATCATATTCTGAAAAGAGTTATTTAAGGAAATGCATATTTCTTACAATGATATGATACTATAAATACCATTGTGTATAAATTCACATAGATAAGATTCCCTTTAACAAGAATGAGTCCATGATCACCAGATAATTTCCTTCTCTATTCAAGAAACCTGATGTCAAATATCTATTCTTCTATGGTGTGGAAATTTATCCAATTTTTATATCATTATTAATTATATATAGTTATATTAGTATCATATGACTTCTTATCAAAAATTACACAATACTCATCAAGTGTTACAACATTTTACACAGGTATTATTTTAGTGAAAAATTTTATCTTAAATATTTTGTAATATATCTTCTTAATTTTTTAGTTAGGTATTTAAGCACTATAATTTCCAAAATTCAAATTTAAATGGTTTGTATTCTAGTTAAACTATCTATTTTCTTCCTACACATTCAATTTAGTTTCTCCATTTCTTTTACACTTCATTAAATCACTCTTATATATACAATGAACATTAGTTTTCCTTTTCCACATTTTAATAAACTAGTTGGTGTTACATATCCTCTCAAAATCCATATGTATACAGGGAATTTCCAAATATTAAAACATGAATATGTGTCACTATAATTTTTATTATGGAATGTATGTGCCACTCCATTTCCCATCGGTAAACATCTCAATTGAAATAATGTCTACCATAGTATAGGAATTGTGAATTTTTAGAGTGAAATGTTTATAGTTTCAAATAATAGTTAAATCACATATAACTTATCCACAGTAGATATTTCCTAATCCATTATGGTATGTATCTAGACTCACGAATGAGACTCAAAATTATATGGGGAATGGTGCAATGAATGATTCCTTCACCAATATGTTCACCAACTTTTCATATCTTTAGGAATGCTTCATAATTATTCAAATTGATATCAATGGCATTCAAATAGAAAAAAGAGGGAATATATTACAATCTATAGTTTTAAAAAGTATAAAATAAAATGAAATAAAAAATAATGAGGATCTAGATTATAATCCATATAAATATATACTATATTATTAATATATATAATAGTTATTGTCCTAATAAATAATCTATTTTAATAAAAATATGTAGGAGGATATATACTCAGAACGAACTAATTGAAATGTTTTAAAACTAGAAAATTAAATGATAAAATTTTTAAAACCTCGTCTCCCATCCCCAGTCATCATCAGTAGAGTTCTCAAAAACTCCAATCCAAATATTTTTTTCGATGAGTGTTTAGAAACATAAGGCTCTTACTCTAGAGTAGTTGAGTCAAAAGACATATTTCTACTTTTTAATTTCATTTTGTTTTGGAAATAAAAAATTATCTTTTCCAATGAATTCATATATTATAATTTTATTATTTTTGTTTTACAATTATTCGTTACTATTTTTATATAATTATGATAATAATAATAACCCTAGGTTTTGTCATATGACATGATTAGAATTATGGCCCCAGATATGATTTGCATCATACTCACTAAATACGATTTTTACTCAAACAGACCAATTACAATATCCATAGTAGACACAATTCATTATCATAACAAAAAAAAAATATATAATTTATTGTATTAATGAAAACCATTTTACTCATATACTATTCACATTTTGATTTTATCAGAAGAGAAAAATTAATTTTGGACCCAGTCTATCATATGAGGAAAACAATACCACATCGAAAAGAAAAACTATTTAATCAAAACGATATCAGGTATTCTATTTTATTATGTATTATAAAATTTTGTCATATTTTCAGTAAAATGATTACTTGTGGAGTGACAGGTTTCCAAGTCCCTCAACATTTTTCAGATAAAATCTGACCCTTGGATGAAAATATGACCATTTGAGCCTACACCTATAAATATTAGTTCATTTGAAAAACCTTATGCCTTCTGGCGAATTCAAGACATCCTACAAGAGCTCTATCATATTTATGCCTCATTAAAAAATACTCTGAATTCTAGTTGTGAACTTATCATTATACATATTTGTTACTCTCAAGAGTATTTATTTTCCAAGTGTGACATCGATCATTGGTGATTATTATTGATGTATTCCATGGATTAGAAGAGATACATACTAATCATTTGCGGATCGAGGGATAACAAGGAAAATAAGGAAGAGGTGTTGACCACCTTATTGGTCAAGGGATTGTAGGGATAACAAGTAAGAAGTTGATCGTCATATTGAGGGATTATCCTTGTGTGGGTATGATGGACTTTCTTGAATGTATAAATCAAGGGCCTTTATCCAAGGTTATTGGATACCCATCTCATTGGGTTAAATGAATTGAATTCCCCTAAATTTATGCTACATTCTAATAGAAATTTAAACAATTTATATATTAATTTCACTCTTTCTCATTTTTTTTGTAACCAATATAAATGAGATAATTTAGTAATATACTGTTATTATGATCTTTGTAGTTTAAATTTTAGTGATTACAATATTTTCAATCTCCCATTACTTTTCAATACACTTTTTGTATGAATAATTGTATTGTTTTAATCTGAACATCATAACCATAGTTATTATGATATATTATATGCTTACTCTATTTTAGTCGTTTCAATTGCGAATACGATTAATTTCTTTAATGACATGTGGATTATGTTATCACAATATACCCAATTACAAAACTTTTATAACTGAACCCAAGGCACTGTCTGAAATTTTTTTTAATACCTTAAGCGGTATTTTGAATTTAATTAGTACAAATTCTTTTACTATAATTTCTTTTATGTTTAAAAATATATGTTTTTAAACCTAAAATTCACCCCCTCTTGTATTATTTCATCCGTATATACATTACATTCCAAGAAGATCCCATCTTAGAATTTAAAATCTGAACCATATTTTTCCTTATTATCGAGACATCATTAATCATATATGTTTTAAATTATTATTAACCATCCATAAATCTATTTTATGATAAAAATATTGAAATAAATTTTTTTAATAAGAAATATAGATATTTTAGAAATAAAATCATCAAAATCGGAAGCTATAATACCACAAAAAATAAAGAAGTAAAACACAAAGGTGGTGAAAAATTATTGAATAATGGTGTTAAAACATAAGTTAGCATAAAAAACTATGGATCCATGAATCCTAAATCCCTTATTTGTTGGAAATTATAATAAAAAACACATAAATAAAGTTTTTGTTTTCATAGAGCACATCAATCAGATTTTAAAAGATCATAAGCCCCAACATGATCTTCCAATTAAAATGGTTCAGGTGACCTCATAATGTTCTAGATTATTAATTGGTCGAAATCATTTCATCCAAAACTTGTGATTCAAATGATAAAAATGAATACACTAGATAATATATTTCAGGAAAGGACACCTAAAATATAGAATGTATTTTTGACTTCTCAAAACAAATTATTTATAAGATATTTTTACACATATATTACTCAATAATCCCTTGAATAAAAAATATCACCATTTTATACCTAAACCAAAATTAGTTATAAATTAATGAATGATACATAACATTCTGTTAGGAAGATTCTTCGATGGTGAGGTGATTTGTTGGTTGATTGAGAGGGAAGGTGTGAATTCACATCAAAATTTATATCATTTTAAGGTAATAAATATATTCGATATATGTTAATCCAAATTGTCTGCATAAAATTTAATGGTAGCTGGAGGTTTAGGATTTTATCCCCAGTATTTCAATTTTAAAATTATATCCTTAGTTAAATAAATTTTCATCCTTTCTATGATAGTTTTTTTATTAAATCACGTCTTTAAAAAAATCACCCTCGCATTTAAATTTTTTTTAAAAAATAGGTTTTTAATATTTTGTTTGATAAATTGGTGACCTGGAATGTTGTTTGTGAATATTTACATCAGTTAGAATGACCCTTTTGTATTATTATAGAGAAAACATGAATGAAAAATAATACTTTAAAATGGTTGAATATTTTTGGGAGAAACTATGTTCCCCCAAAAATATGATTTAGGAAACATATTACATAGATCTAAAAATATATTTCAAAATTTAAATCCTAAATGTGTCTATCAAACTTCTTATAATCATGTTATGCATATAAAATAAATATGAATACACCTTTATGAATTTATATTATAAATTATAAAGTTTCTTGGTTTGTGATATAACATAATAGTGGGTGGTAGAACACTATATTGGGTATGTGACAAGTGAATCATGTTATTGTAATGTATAGATAATGAAAATGAATTTAAATAAAATTAATGTTCAAAAAAGGGTGACCATTAAGGCATATCATCCCCTACGGAGTAGTTATGCACATTATTTAATGATAACATTTTCATTTTTTTCACAATATACAGTTTAAATAAAAGAGGGATCATGTAAACATATGTGAGAGGGGTTGTAGGCATGAAGAAGATTTGACAAATTGTTTTATCAAAAAAAAATTTATTCTTAAACCTTTACACCCTTATGGATTTTGAAACACAAATTCTGGTTAATACTATTGGATATTTTTTTAATCAAGAAAAAAATTAAAATAAATGTTTCATTTAAATTAATCTTTAAAATGTTTTTTTAATTGGTTCATCACATCCTAGTAATACTACCCCATACATACTATAGATTCTCAAGTCACAAATTCAACACTAAAAATAATTTTATTAATATATGTGGAGTGTTGTATGTTTGGTATCCTAACCCATAGATCCCATATTACAATGTTTTTGATTTAGCATTTTACATTGGAAAATAACTTCTCTTTTACATAAAATCACTTCAAGTTGACATCCAACTAGCCGATCTTCTTATATTTCTGAATCATCTTATAGAAAATCAATTGTTTATCAAGTGATGTCAATGCACTTAGGAATATGATTCCTATAACACCCTGAGTTTTTATTGACATTTGTTTTGAATAAATTTGAATTTTCATTTATATATTAAAATAAACTAATTCAAATATTACTTTTACACACAACACTAACTTTGCATATGTTACACACAACACCGACTTGGCATACGATACATTCAACAATGAGTTTCTATGAAACATCTCTATTTATTATTATAATTTAAATGAGATAATTATAAACTACTCATTAAAATAGTTATATTAATAGCAATAACTTATTTTGAAGTATTATATAAAATTTTTTATACAAATATAATAAATTGATAATTAAATATATTCTTTTTGGTAATTCCCTTTTTATATTTTAAAACAACTTTTTCTCAAATAAACTTCTCATGATAATGAATTTAATTTTAGAAAAATTTTAATCGGAATATGATAAAATAAATTCATTTTGGAATTCATAATTTTTAAATTAGGCTAGGGAGAATATTGGGAATTTTTTTTTGACAAACTTCATTTTCAGAAGAATACTGAAAAATAACGGATTTTAATTGAATTTCTTTTTTAATTTAATTCATTTATATGTTTGAAATATATTATATTTTTATCTCGTAGTTGAATTAGATTATATTTTCAAAAATTAATCTAATTTTGGACATTATAACCAATTCCACAATGAAATTGGATATAAAACTAATCAAAATTTTTATCATTTTTTACTTTAAAAACCCATAAAGTCGTTTTGACAACTTGATAAATTTTTAAATTAATTTATTACGATTATGTATTTAGAATTTTGAGAAATGGAATCAATATTTTTAATTTACCTAATTTATAATGTGTAATAATTATTACTATGTTTTTGACAAAAAATATTAGCAAAAGTGATTAAAATTAATTATAACAGTTAAGTGAAAAATTAGGCTAATAAAGTACTAAATGTTAAATATAAGACCCATAACCACCAATAAAGTTGTCCAAAATCCATTTTATATCCATATTTAGACACTATAATCAATTGGTATGACCTTGGTATGTAATTTTATCAACTTTAAATATTAAAAACATCGGTGGAATTCTCACTTCAAATATATACAAGAGTCTCACTCCCCCCACTATAAAGGGACACCACATATTCCCATTCCTCACATCTTGAAAACAACATTAGATAGTACAATTACTGGACAATAAATTTTAAAAAATCTTCTATGTGACCTTTAAGCCTTCTTTTTGGATGAAATACTCTCAAGGATGTATTTTGGCACAAACCAAAAGGAGTTACCCGATTTAGAGGTAACATATTCTCTCAAGCTCTTTTCATTTATTTTCCTTGTCCACCACTACACTCTTTTTATTCCATTAAATTATGAAAAAAAAGTATCCTAAATATATTAGTATGTTTTTAATCTATGGTTTTTACCTTAACTTACACTCACCCCAATTTAATATATATCAAACATTTTGTTTTTGTATACGGGGAATTACTGCCTCATAGAACTATGATTGTTCATTTTTCAGTTACCACCAATCATAGTGTCCATTATGATAAAAAATAAGTTTATATATGGAATACTTTTAATTATCCATTTATTATTATGTATTATTTTTATAGAAAACATATCTTCACTTTCCAATTGGTGTTAATACGATAATCTCTTTGTGGGAAGTGTGGACTACCACCCCCTCAAAGCGATGTGATTTGTTGACAAACAAAATTAAATGAATTAAGGATGAGTTTAATGAAATAATATGATATATATGATATATTAATTATACTTTAATAAATAAATAAATATATATATATATACACATAAATATATATAGATATTTCTTTTACATACTTTCTTTCAATATGACAATAAAAATCAAGACAACATTTATGTGTACGTAAGGGTTACCGTCTCCATGAAGGATGTATTAAATTTAATTCATAATTATGCTATAAATTATTCAAATATGAATATAATGAATATAAATTATATTTATATCATGATTTAAAATCTGGAATAATGATATAAGTATAACGACCAATGATATAACCAATTAAGACACATTCAATGAACAATGTGAATATTACCCGAAGTGACACATTAACATAAGATCGATAACCAAAAGATAATATAAGAACATAATCAAACCATATATGGTATTATAAATTAAAATATTCTTATTTAATATATTTATAATAAATTATACTTATTTTATAGGAATCATGTATTAGTAGGAAGAGAGTCATGACATAAGGTGAGAGGATTTCATCTCACTTTTAATTTCTATGAGATATATATTATATTCACCACCCATTCATTTTGTGTGGATTATGTAATTAATATGATTGTATTTTATTTATATTAAACTTTAATTAATGTTTTTTTACATGGTCATTTTATTATCCTTATTTCATAGGGTTTAACATTCCAAAGTTACATAATCAGTAAAACAGTTTTATATCTACTTTATTTCTTTAAGACTCATGATTTGTTATACACCAATTTTTTTTGAGGCATATATACTTCTATTATACATATTATATAAGGATTATACTTATTTTCATGATATCTAAATATTTATGTAACATTCATTTCTTACTTAGATATTATGATCCCATTTAACCAATTTATAAGATTTTATTGAGACAATATCATTACTTTTCAAGATTGTTTATGTTAATGCTTCCTAGGATGAAATAATATAATCCATATCTCATGAAAACAGATTAGGTTACATATCCTGTTATTTTTTTCAAGATATACTAATGCCTTATTACAAATTTACCACTATTTGGTACTTAAGATTTTGTTTTTTTGTGTAAAATCTAACAGTTTATCTCTTCGGTCAGAAATCAAGTGTATTCCAAAACCGTGTTTCGATCTTTTTTTTCAAAATGTTTTGAAAAGATCCTTAAATATCATTTAAAAGGAAAAATAATTTTACTTTTTTTTACTGTTTTCAAACCATCCTTTATATTTTTTCAAATTTGTTTTCCTATAAAAAACATTTCAAAAGGTTTTATGTTATGAAAATAATTTTTCAATGAAGAATGTATTTTTTCCACATGAAATGTTATTAAAGGATAGTTAAAAATTATTTCCCATATAAAATAACATCCACTTGTGAAACTCAATAATTTATGGGGAAATAATGAAATTTTTACATTCATATTATTTCATTGAATGGATTACTTTTTTGATGAATGATGTGTCGGTATACCACATATCTCTCATGAGTTATATGCTTATAAAACCTGCTTCTTTTCACAGATTATTTTTATGATGTAATTATTATGAAACTGGTCTCTTTCTACTAGCTATGATATGTTTACTTTTATGAAACCCATATCATTTCATGGGTTATGTTATGTTTATTTATGATCTTGTGGCCCATGTATGTATCATTTAATTATGTGATGGGTGTGACCTATATCTCCCAACAATGAATTAGGTAATGATTTATATATCACATGATAGACAGAGATGGGATGAGTGTCACTCAATTCAAAAATACAGGGCTGGAATGAGGGTTACTATGTTTATTATAACAAGGCTAGAACAAGGGATCACTCAGTTCATTAATATATGTCTTGAACATGGTTTACCAGGATTAGTAAAGGACTTTTTCCACTAATATGGTCTTGTATGTGATGCCTTGGATACTATGAAAATAATATTATATGCTTATGTGATTTCAACAACTCCATTTTTTATTCTTCTGTCCCACTTTAACAGGTTAGGCTCTTTATTTCATTTTGATTCAGGTCTTCTGAACAACCAATCATTATGCAATTATCACTATAATGGTCAGTGATTTGCAAGGAATGGTCTTCCATCTTCATGATCATGTTATCATAGCCTTATTTTCAGGGTCATTCTTACTTTTCTCCACTGATTACATTTTTTAACCATTTGAGATCACCCATATTTATATTTCCTTCTCCAGGATATCATGATATTTATAATGTTTGATGTGTCTAAGAAGGGTTTTAGTCAAGAAGAACCTAGTGCAAGATAATATTGCTCATTTATGTACCAATGGTAATGATTCCATGTATCCAAAGGTACTGGACAAGTACGGTATTCTTGAGTCTATTTGTGTAATGTTTTGTGTATACCTAAAATGTTTTGTAATGTTAATGTTTGAAAAGTGAGGGTCACTATATTAGGCATTAAAGTAAATGTTTAGATAACCTTTGGAAACTAGTATAATAAAATGTTGTTGAGATCCTATGGAAATGTATATGGATAACTATAGAGATGAATCAAAATATAAGAATATCTATTGGATATTTGGTGAATGATAGTGTAAGTGGATTCCTAGAAATATTTCCTAGACAGGATACTATAAGTGGATGTGGCTCTGGCATAGACATACCTATGGGTTAAAACGATAATAAAATGTTCCAGTATTGACTCGGGGTAATCAAGTACATGATACTGGGCCTTTCTACTCACCTGGTTTTACACTCTTGGTGGATATGCATTGGGAATTTAGAAACTCTTCATGAACCATTATGAAGCGTTTAAAGATACGGTGACTATTAATAACCTTGGATAAATTTACTATGTCAAATATTAAGGAAGGTATCATAAGTTATACATCCTATATGTGACTTTTCATGAACAAGTAGTTCCTCCATATGATAACTATTTCTTAATCTATTTTTTTGGTTTTAGTAAATGGCTAGAACCACAAGGAACCTTGTTAATGAACATCACGATGGAAAATACAATGATTTTTCTCCTAAGCAACAAATTGCTATTGGAGCTAGAATACAAATTTGTGTTTTTACACTCACACAGATTTCTCAATCTAGGAATCAGGTTGGAATTCCAAATGAGAAAAAGATAGAACAACATTATTTTGAGTTTTTCCTGTGGAAACTTCCACCTTCATTTAAAGGGTCTATTGATCCAATTGTTTAAGAATAATGGATTAGTTCAAATGAAGTGATATATGCTTCTCTTCAGTGTATGAAGCATGAGAATGTCATTATGGTTGTTTATTGGGGAGAATGAGAAGAATATTATTGGTGGATTCTAATAAAAAATATGATACATCATGATGAGTTTGTATCCATGGATTGGGATTAGTTCAAGAACTTATTTTTCAATAGGTAATTTCCTCAAATTATTCCCACCAAGGTAGAGAAGGAGCTCCTTCAGTTGAAGTTAAGGGATGATGAATCTTTTGGTACCTACAAGGCTAATTGCATGAGACTTGTGAGTTACACTTTATGAATTATCTTCCAAATCTAATGTAATGTTTATAGGTTATTTTCAGGATAAAATCAAGGTCTTATAATTGTTTTGTCCATAATAGATATTAGTAGCTACGAAGAAATTGTGCGTTCTGAAATCTTTGTTGAAATGGAGGTAAGATTCACAAATAAATCTCATGGATTTGACCAAAAGAGGAATATGGAGTTGAATGGAAACATTAAAACAATAGAGAAATGAAGATTAATTATTTTTATTCTCTATGTGTTGAGAAAAGTATAGAAGAAATTTCTTTAGGGGGTTTAATGAATTTTTTGTGGAAGGGAAGTATATCAAAATATTTATTACTAAGGAGATGGTTAGAAGTTGGATCCAAATGTAAATAAATAATGTTCCTCACAAAATAAACCTCCTTGGATTCAATACTTCATTTGAAAGGAGAATGGGAATTATGATAACCACAATACAAACCCAATGGTCAGTGATGATGACTGAAGACAATAACATCTTACGTCGGGGGAAAAAATGAAATCTCATGCATTCTATATTTATAACGAGTGGCGTGATAATGATGTGATGAAAGGTATCGTTACCCTGAACTCTATAATTAATAAAGTCATAATTGACTCTAGATCTACCCCCTCATTCTTATCTGAAGAATTTTCTAAGGGTGTTATGATTCCTCCAAAACAATTATAAGTGGAATTATTTATACGAACCACTAATGGTACAATGAGAGCATTTCAATTCTTTTATTCTTATTTTTTGATGTTTTTCGAATGTATATCTTTATAATCATTCCATTATTCCTTTTTTTAAATGTGATGTTGTATTAGGAATGGATTGAATTTATCTATACAAATCCCACATCAATTTTAATGGAAGGGATATTACGGTTGATATTTCAAACAATCCTATGATCATCCATAAATGTGCTGATAAATATGAACTGACTATGGAGATTACATCCATTCTATCGGACATAATTCTCATTAAAAATGGTTGTTTAATCTCAAATGGTTGGGGAAAAGATAAACATCGATGAGATTCCTGTTGTTTTTGATTTTGTGGATGTCTTTCCGGAAGACTTTCCTATTCCTCCACCCAAACATGAAATTAATTTTTCACCAGAACATGTATTTGGTTACACAAAAATTTAAAGGACTAATCATAGAATGAACTATATTGAGTCGTGGGAATTGAAAAAATAAACTCCATGAAAACCATGATAAGGTATTAATTCTGCAAAGTGTTTTGCCTTGTGGTTCACCAGTTCTTTTGTGAAAAATAAATGTTGATCAATGTGACTATGAAATGATTATTGGGAGCTGAAAAATATCACACTAAAGAACTAGTATCTTATTCCCCATATTGATGACTTGTATGATCAATGACACAGAGGTGAATACTTTTCCAGGATTGACCTACGTTCCGCATATCATCAGTCCAGGGTCAAGAAAAGGGATATAACCAAGATGACATTCCGTACATGGTATGGTCACTATGAATATATAGTGATGCCTTTTGGTCTTACTAATTCCCCTACTAAGTTCATGGATTTAATGAATACATTCATTAGTGATTACCTCAACTATTTTGTGGTAGTCTTTATAGATGATATTATTATATATTCAATGATCAAGGAAGAGCACGAAGATTAAATGACAATTGAACTGAAGAATCTATGTAAGGAGCATTTATATGAAAAATTTACAAGATGTGCATTTTGGCTAAAAATGGTTTCATTTTTAAGTCACATAATATCAAGACAATGTATATTTGTATATCCATAAATGAAGGAGGCTGTTTTAATATGGACTAGACCAACAAAAGTGACTGAGATTCATGATTTTATTGGACTAAATAGATATTATCAACAATTTATTGAGATTTAATCATGAATATATAATCCTATGACTACGTTATCTAAGAAGGGTGTTAAGTTACTTTGGAAAAATGAATGTGAGGAATAGTTTATGTAACTGAAGATAATGGTTGGTAATCTATAAGTATGAATCAATGAAGTTATAGGGATGTGTTCGTAGAAAATAAACTTGGTTGTATCCTATTTCTCATTACAGTTAATGATTCGTGAGAAAAAATATCAAACTCTAGATTTAGAGTTATTAGCGTTAATTTTTATATTATATATATGGAGGATTTATAATTATCCAGAAGAGTATGATATATATATTTATCATAAAAGTTATATATATATATTCACATATATGGTGCTGAAAATGAACCAGAGAAGATGGTTATAATTGATAAATTATTATGACTAATCAATAAATTACCACCATGGGAATGTGAACTAGGTGGGAGATAATTTCAGTCTAAAGGATTATGCTAGATTATCAATGTTGAGAATAATAAAATATCTAATATTTCTATATTTTCAAATGACAGATCTAGAAATCTTGAATGAAGGAGAAAAATCTTATCTTTCTTAAATTAATGTTCAACCCTCTATCGGAGTAACGATTAAAGAGGTGTATAAGGAAGATGAAGAGATGAAAAAGAAGGTTAGGAATGTTCTTGAATACACCTTGATCAAGATGGAATGATAAGGTTAAAAACTGTATGTGTTTTTTTATCTTTGATGGATTTGAAGAAAGATCTTTTAGAAGAAGTTCATAGTTTGTAATTCTCTATTCTCCTTGGGAGTACGAATATGTATATGGACATAAATGTATGCTTCTAGTGGGATGGAATCATGAGAGATATTGAAGAGTATATAACTCGATGATTAGTATGAAAACAAGTTAAGGATAAACTAAAAAAGTATATAGGGATGTTTGATCCATTACCCATATCATAATGAAATGTGGGAAAATCAGTATAGATTTTGTTGTTGGACTACCCAAAACCTCTAAAGAGGTTAATACTCTATGGGTGGTATTCGATTTCATTACTTTGTCATCACACTTTATTTCTATAAAATAAGATTTCTCCCTTTATTAGCTTTCTAAAATATACATTAAATAAATAGGAAAGGTTTCATGGTGTACCAAATTATATTATATCATATTGGGAGTCTACGTTTACCTAAAACATCAGGAAAATTATTCAAAAATCACTTAATAAAAAATTCAGTTTCAACATTGCTTATCATGATCAAATAGATGGTTAGTCTGAAAGAACAATTCAAACCATAGAGAATATGTTGAGATCTTATTCTATGGATCTAAAAGGTGGTTGGGATCAACACATTCCTCTAGTTGAGTTTTCTTACAACAATAGATTTCATTCAATCATTCAGATGACACTTTATAGAGGTGTTTATGGGATGAAATTTAGGGCTCCAACATGTTGGGATGGGGTAAGGGTACGAAATCTATTAGAACCCAAGATGCGTGAACAAATGGACGTGAAGGTTAGAACCATTCATTAGCATATCAATGTAAATAAATTTTTGAAGAAAATTTATGCTGATAACATACATAGGATATTGAATTTAAAGTGGGTGAAAATGTGTTTCTATGAATCTAACAATGGAAGAATGTTATGAGACTTGGGAAGAATGGAAAACTATTCCCTAGGAATATAGAAACATTTAAAATTCATGATCATATCTGGATAATAGACTATTTCTTGAATCTTCCTCCAAATATCTCTCAAGTCACTGATGTGTTCCATGTATCTCACTTAAGGATGTACATATCTGACCCATTCACATGTACTGATCTCATAGGACATACCACTAGAGATAGATCATTCATACTTGGAGAAACCTATTTATATCATGGACCGATCATATAAATTTCGTGGAAGAAAGACCAATTTCCCTATCAATGTTTTGTGTAAAATAACTAGATAGAGGAATCTATGTTAGAAATTAAGGATATGTTGAAGAAAAAGTATCCAAATTTGTTTCGACCCGACTGATGAATTTCGAGGGTGAATATCATTTTAATGGGGTAGAATGTAACTCCTCGAGTTTTCATGGAATTTTTTCTCCAAATAAATTTTAATTTTCATTTATGTCTTAAAATACACTATGTTAATGAATTCTTTTACACAAAAAACCAACTTAGCATACGTCACACACAACACCGATTAAGCGTACGCTACATACAACAGTGAGTTTATACAAGAAATTTCCTTTTATTGTTAAATTTAAATTGAGAATATTTCAACATATCTATTAAAAATAGTTATAGTAATTTTAATATCATCTTTTAAAACATTTTATACAATTTCATTATATAAATAAATCATATTGATAATGAAAGATATGATTTTTGGTAAAGCCCATTTTAATGTTAAAAAACATGGTTTTCTTGAATGATACATATCTAATAATGAAAGTAATTTAATGAAAATGTAGAAGCTGAATTTGATAAAGTAAAAATAATGTTTGAATTCAAAAATTCGAAATTAGGGTAGGATTATTTCTTGGTAATTTATAACTAACATCATTTTCAGATGACAGTGAAAAATACCGTATTTTAATTCAAAACTGCCTTTTAATTTAATTTATTTTATGGATAAAATATATATTAATTTAATCTCAAAGTTTAATAATATATTATATTTAATAAGTGATACATTTATTATCATTATAACCATTTCCTAATTGAAATTGTATATAAAAACTATGTAATGTTTTATCATTTTTTTATATTAAAAACCAGTAGCATCATTTCGACAACGAGATTAATTTATAAATTATTTCTTTCCACTTATGTGTTTAGAATTTTTAGAAATATATTCCTTATTTGGAATCATAATAATTTATAATGTCTAATATGGTCACCATTGTTTCAGACCAAAAATATTAGTGAATGTGATTAAAATTAATTACCTCAGTTAAGAGAAAGATTAGGCTAATAAATAATAATACCCTAAATTTAAGATCCAAAAAAACCGAGAAACTCATCCAAAATACATCATATTTCAAAATATAGACCCTATAATGAATTTTATTGAACGGTTTCCACCAATAGATCCACATTCAACATGAAAAACGTGATTGGAATTCTGTGTTCAAATATTTACAAGAGTGCCAATGCACCACCACTATAAAAGGCCACCACATCTACCCATTTCTCACCCACCTCAAACCTCTTAAGTTAGGCCACAACCTAAAAAATATACTTCCAAAAAATCCTCAATTTCTACTTGAATACCCCCTTTGGTATGAATTCCTTTCATGAATGCCTTTTGGCACAAACCAAAAGGAGTTACCTAATTTAGAGATAACATCTTCTCTCAAACTCTTTCATTTATTTTCATTATCAACCCTCCACTCTTTTTTTCATTATTGTGTGACAAAAACAGTATCCTAAATATAATATAATATTTAAATTCTAACGTTTTACCTAAAATTACACACACCACAATCTAGTTAATATTGAACATAATGTTTTTGTGTATGGAAAATTACTACCCCACGAACCGATCATTGTTCACTTTTCATTTACCACCAATCAGAGTAGAAATTTTTATAGAAAATATGTTTAAATATGCAATATATTTTATTATGTGTTTATTATTATTTTATTCATTTGACACCACACATCTTTTTACCTTCTAATTGGTGTTAATATGATAATATCATTTGAGGTAGTGTGGAGTACCACCTCTTTAAGAGATGTGATTGGTTATACATCACATGGAATGTATTATGGATGGGTTTATTGAACTTATGTGATATATATGATATATTAATGATACATTAATAATGATATATAAATATATGTACATAAAAATATATACATGTTCCATTTTTAAATTTTCTATCAATATGATAATAAAAATGGAAACAACATTCATGTGTACGTATGGCTTACGGTCTCTATTAATGGTGTTTTCAATTTTATTATTATTGATGAAATAAATTATGAAAATTTAATTATAATGTATATAAATGGAATTTATACCATTATTTACATTCTGGAACCATGATATATGTATAAGGACCCATGATATAACCAATTATGACACATGGAAAGAACAATGTGAATATTATCCGAAGTGAAACCATGACATAGAATCATTAAAAATAAGGAAATATAATTTCATATTAAACCCATATTTGGTTATAAATATAATAATATTATTTTGTAAAATCTTTATAACAAAATTATACTTATTATACATGAATCTAGTCTGAGTTAGAAGAGAGTCAAGACATAATGGAAGGGGATTTCGTCTGAATTTTTATTTCCTTGAGATACATATTATGTTCACCACTCATTACTTTTTTGGGGTCTATGTACATTAAATTATTTTATTAAATACATATTATACATAAATTTATTGGTATTAACATTTCAATCTTAAGATCCTTCTTTCATGGGGTTTAACTATCAAAAGTTACCAAATTGGTAAAAACATTTGGTTTCAATTTGTCTTCTTTGAGACTCATGTTTTGTTATATAAAAAAATTATTTTTTGCGGTTTATATAATTAATTATTTCATGATATATTTTAATCTCATTATTTTCATGATATCATAAGATTCATGTAATTTCATTTCCATACATGGAGAGTATGATACAAATTTACCAAGTTAGAAGAGTTTATTGTGACAATCTCATCACTTTTCGAGATTATTTTTGTTTATGTTTACTTAAATGAATGATTATGATCCATCTATCAATAAAAATCTTGTGTTTTCTTATCCTATATTTTCTCAACACATCCAAATGTTTTGGAACCAATTTTCCACTATTTGGAACTTAAGATATTATTTTTATTTAAAATTTAACAGTATCTCTCTTTAGTTAGATATATATTTTATTAAAAAACCATGTATTCGAAAATGTTTTAAAAAAGATTTATAATTTACATGGAATATTTTTATCGGGGAAAAGATTTTAAATAATGATTTATTGTTTTCAATGTTTCCTTTATATGTTTTCAAATCTATTTTCAAAGAAAAATGTTTTCAAAATGTGATTTTTTAAATAGATTTTTTCAAAGAATAAATGATATTTTCCTCAAGAAATTTTTTTAATAGATCATTAATATTTATTTACCTTAAAAACACCCATAGATCTTACACAAGAATATATTTGAAAATTATTCAATTTTTTCATTCATATTCTTTTTTGAATGGATTATTTTTTTGAATGGTTTTTTTTGTGGTAGGATTCTTATGAAGCCCTATCTATTTCACGGGATGTATGACTTTTAAAACCAATATTTTTCATGGGTAATGTTTATGATGAAATGATTATGAATCATGTATCGTTATTCTGGTTAGGATATGTATAAAGTTTCATGATACCCTTTTCATTTCACAGGTTATGATTTGTTTATTTATGATTTGGTGGCACTTGTATGTATGATTTCATTATGTGATGGTGGGACCTATATATACCCACAATGTATTGGGTAAAGATTTATATATATATCATGATATAGATTGGTCTAGAATGAGGGTCACTCAGTTCAGTAATATAGGGCTGGAATTAGGGTTACTCAGTATAGTAATTTAGTGTTGGAATGAGGATTCACTTGGTTTAGTAATACACGGTTGGAAGGGGGTTACTCAGTTTAGTAAAGGACTTTTTCCACTAAGATGGTCTTGGAAAGGATGCCTTAGATACAATGAAAATAATATTATATGTTCGTTTGTTTTCCACAAATCCATGTTTTATTACTATAGAATTATTTCATGTCTTATTATAGTTATTTCATTAAGATTCATGTCTTATGACCATCCAATATTTATACCATGATCTCTCTTATGATCTTTGATATTAAGGATATTGTCTTAAATCATTATGATCATGTTCACATACCCTTAAGCTCATGATAATGCTTAAATTTGTGCCCTGTTTACCCTTAATGATCAATTGTGTTCACCCCTTTTTATGTTTCCTTCCCCGGGTTATGATGATATATATTATGTTTGATGTGTTTAAGAAGGTTTCTAGTCAAGAAGAACCTAGTAGGAGATAATGAATCTCATTTATGTACTATTTTTTATGTTTCCATGTGTCTAATGGCACTGGACTGGTACAATGTTCTTGGGTCTATTTGAGTAATTTTTTCTATATTAAACAAAACTTATGTAATGTTAATTTTCTAAAAGTTAGGGTCTTTATAAATCCATTATTAAAAAACCATGTTTCTTCAACTTACTTTTACTCTATAACAAATGATCATGAAAATCAACCTCTATTTCAATAAATAACTACGAGATTCAATAGTAAAAAATTACTCGTTTCTATTAACAAAATAATCAAATGAATACCACATGAGAATACTATCTTACTTGGTGAATGTGAAAAAAATATCCCATATTCTAAAAATATTTCATGGCCATTAACTCACTAAAAACGCATGTATACTTTTCAACTACTCTTACACTAGACAAAACAAGGTCATTAGTATAGTTTTTCTCACTCAACTATAATTATTATCTTTCATTGAGTCTTAATACATTTAATATTCAAAACTAGCTTGGTTCTCGTTCATTATAATTACAACAAGAAACATATCATTCTTATTCTTTTTTTGGTCATGATGTATGGTACTATCGGATTCCAAATATCTTCTTCTTCAAGGATATTTTATTCACTATTGGATTTACTTACTTTAAATTAATTTATATTAACATTTAATGTAGTCTTGGATAATTCACTATACTTTTATTATGTCATGAGTAACATATTTTATTCAAGAAAACAAAAATTTATTTTCATGAGAGACAAGAAGCCTTAATTCTACACCTGAATTCTTTTCATTTATTAAGATATTGTCAAATTATGATATTTGTAAATATTTCAAGGAACATGTGTAATCCAAAAAAAACACATGGAAATGCCACAAAAAGTTTTCTTCTACTATTATACTGTTTATATAAACATCATTTTAGAGTATCATATGGGAGTGTCTACGAAATTCCTTAACTACTAAATTACATCATTATTACATAAGTTACCCTATTCTTTTTTTTTCTCAATTTTAGTCTTCTCTCTCCATCAATGATATATTTCTCTATGTTTTATATAAAAAAATCTATAAATCATATTTATCACAAATTCACTCCAACTATAAATCCACACTTCAATATTCCTCAAAGTTTGTAAGAAAATTACCCATGAACAATAGTTTCTGTCATGGAATATCCCTCTTATAGAATGATATATTCCCATGATGACCTTTATATATTTAAATAGAATCATTACACACTAGTAGAACCTCATATTTTTTCATTTCATCTCAATATTGAATCATTTATGTGATATTTAATTCACTTATATAATTTCTCTTTCATTATCAGATCTAAATATTCATTTCAAGATTAACATAAATATAAAAAATAGACTTTTATGATCAAAATAAATCAATGAAATTAATCCTAAATCAATTTTCATCAAAATATATTTATACATTATTATAACTCAATTATCATAGTTCAAAATGAATTAGTCTTTGATAAAAATCTCAAAAATCAACTCAAAATCATCTATATTATTCTTCATATCCCACAAAGCATTTTATTTATTTATTAATTAAACTATATATTTAATCTTATCATCAAGAACATAATCAAATCATTTTCAGCAACGTGCATAGTAATAAAAATTTATCATATTAATCATTAATCGAGCCTCATATTTTATCCTTTTATTATCTTATTCTTTATGCTTGAAGATCATATTCCATACTATTCATGATCGAATCGTGCATAATAACATAATAATAATGTTTAAAATAGTTTATAATTTAAATTTAATCATCATAATTAATATCATCTACAGATTATAAATTCTAGAAATCTCATATTTGTTGTGTATAACATCCATATTTTTCAATAAATTCTCATTTTTATGATGAAATACATCATCATTACATAACTCTATTAATCTTTACAGTGTATCTGGATTATTGCCACAATGCCTAGTTGATTCTTAAAATAGGTGAATATATTTATGATTTTAGAATTTATATATACAACTCATTATATGATACATACAAAAAAACAAGATGAGGTTAACACATGGTAATAATATGGTTACACAACATAAGGATTAATGCTTATAGAACCATGACATCAACATTTTTCTCTATGCTACAAAAGATTATGGTTACACCACCAGGATAACTATTCTTATAATGCTAGTAATTTAATATTTTTCAATTTATCTAGACTGATATGTTGATTATTTGGGATAGGTTGATGATTCTTATATAACAAGTACATTATGAACTCCAATTCCTTTTTTATTCAAATCAAATTTTATCCATTTCCAATGGCTTTAGGCAATCTTCAATCCAATAAAAATGTTATACAAGAGTTATTAAACTCAATATTAAGTTGAATTCAATAATTTTAAATCCTTTATGTTACCTCCATTTCATATAAATTTTTTAGATAGTATATGAAACTTTTTGTACATTTATTTCTTAAATAATTGATCTCTAATAATAAGTTGTATTAAATACCCTTTGAATCACACCATTAATTCATTCAAGTGAATAAAGTTCATTATCCACATTATAATGAAAACCTATTCCTTTTTCTTTTCAGATATATCTAACTTTAGTATTTTCATATTAAATGGATACATCAAATATACCTTTACTTTTACTAATCCTCAAAAAATAAATCCATAATAAAAATCGGATATTTAATCTCTTCCATTGTTTTTTTTTTCAAAACTAACATCATTTCTATAGTAAATATATTTTATTCTCCCCCTTTTTCATAATGAATTAATATGGAAAATGTTTTTCCTCACACTTATTCATACCATGGTTGTAGGGAATGATCTCTAAATGAATTTTTTTCCAACCATTTTTCATGTAATATCTTCCCAACATTAGTTTCATCCTCTATCTATGTTCTTCATTTATTCCATGAGAGATGGGTGAAACCAAATTTTCATTGATGTGATAAATCAACAAATGAAGTATAATAATACTTTTGGTATCATGATGCAAGAAAATTGTGGATTTTAATTTAGAAAATAAGTATTTCCAAAACATTATCCCAAAGTGATAGAAAATTATGATATTTTTTTCATTGATAATTTTTATAGAAATTCAATGTATTTCTTCCCAAATTGGTTATATAATAAACCCATTTATAACAATAATAAATATGTGTACATTATGGGATTAGGGAAAGAAAACTAGACATGATATTGATATTTTTGTAAGGTCTCTATAGATTAATATAATTCAGAGTAAGGCATTAAAATCTGGCACCCAGATTAAATTTTACAGACCCCACTCAATGAATTTACTATTTTATTGAGCATCTATTTTTTTCAAAAATATATGATACCAATTGTTATGAATGATACTAACTGAGGGAAGTATTCCAATTGAGTTATTCAATATTATATAATTTTTCAATGTTGTCTTGAAATTTTAGATTTTACTTGTTCTTCATTTTCTATGATTCTCATTCCATTCCCACTATATATAGTCTACCCATATGATGTCATAATAATTTTTTCCTCTTATGATACTTATTTTTTGAAATAGTAATGATATTTTTCTCTCAACCCTTGAATATTATTTGGTGTATCTCCTCAAATTTGAAACCATATCATGATATAAACTCTCTTAATTTTCCAATCATTTCCACTTTTGGAAATAATGGATTTATTGAATTATTCATCTTGATCCAACTTTCTAGCCACTAAAACTAAGCTAGAAATATTGGAAATAAATCTGTCTTCACATTCCAATTCTTTTTATTTAGTTTTTAAACCATCATTGAATCTACATTCTTGATGCTAGGAGTCATAGTTTATTTGTACATGATATAAATTTTAGCTAAAATAATAGTTAGATATTTTTTTAAATGTATTCGCGACACATTGGAACCATACACACACAATCAAAAAAACCTTTGAGATACCCTTATTGGCCTACCTCTCAAACTCTTAATGAAGTGTGTCAAAAACCATACCAATCTAACTATATCTCTCCTAGATCTGTTCCCTTATTAGTTTTTATATTAGTCATTTTTTCATTAGATTCAATGCCAATTTTCAATGTTACATGGTGTGGATTAGTTTTTCACTATAAAATCATTCCATTCATGAAGGCTATGAAACATAATTTCCATTCTTCACTATATTCTCGGGTGTACGCTTCTTCACTAATATATAACTCGAGGAAGAATCAATAATTTTTCTTTATTTATTCACCTTCAATTGTGAACATCTAATATCATCAACAATTGAATTATTTTGGTTTGTAAAATTTTAATATGCATCATATAAAAATCCATATATGTTACAAAAGTCAAAAAATTCATCTAATCATTCAAATAGACTTTTTAAAAAATTGATTCTTATTTTTCTCTGATGTAACGTCCCTGATCTGTGTGCCACTCAACAGGTACCCCAAGCCCGGTTCGCCACATGACCTCATGCTCATTTCACCAAACGCCAGAGGCTGCCGACTAGCTGAAAGGGCTCGGGTCTGATTTTTGGGAAACTATGCCCTCATTTGTCAAAGTTTAGCATAGCAGAATAAAATAAAAAGCATACAACAAAAACGGAAGCAGTAAACCATGCACATTTAAAATAAACAACTGAAGTAAAACAACCAACATTCATATATACATAAATATGATGCAACATGCCTCAAGTTCTATGAAAATATCCAGAACATGTTACAAAGTAGTGAAATACGATACAGAGTACAGTAAAACAAAACAAAACAGCCGGTAGCATCGCGAGCCTCAGCCCGGTCCCATGCTCCCCTACTCCTCAGTAGCAATCAAATACCTGTATAGGGACCCTTTCCCTTATCCACACCCATAGAAATGTAATCTTTTTGGGCCGAAAAGCATGACCAAAACATGGTGTGAGAAATAAATTCTAGTAGGTACCCACCAAAGGCCCGTGCCCAACTGTGTGAAATCACGCAACAACAATGTACATTAGTAAAATGAAATAAAGTAAGTAGTAATGAAAAGTAACTAACCTAACCAGTTATATTTTCATTTTAATATCCATTTAATCATTTAATTTAAAATATCACCACAGTGAATATTCTAAGTAAACAACCAATGTCCTCAGACATGTAAACCCCTACCCTTAGGTAAAGATAATCCAAACACAAGAATCTTCTCACATTCATGCGAATATTGCCCACGGACGTAAGAAGTGTCGCCCACAAGCACAAAATCAACTGCCCAGAAGCACAGAAGAAGTTGCCCACAAGCTAAATAGTATAGTGCCCACAGGCTAATCACAACACTGCCCTCAGGCTAAATAGGTAACCGGGCCATGAATAAGATGTAAACAAGCATTACACAAGAAATTCCTCTCAAGGATATTCTAAAATCATTACTTTAAAGGCTTACCCTTGGGTATCCTGGCCAAACGGAAAAATATAGGAACTCACCTCCTAGGTGGTCCTGGATCCAAGAAATGACCCCAACCAGTAGATTATTATCACATTTAATTTCTTATTCAATTCTAGGTATTTAAAATAGACAAGAACTCATCCACACGACACCCCAAAATGGGTTTGTGGCACAAATATACATAAAAACGCACAACAGTTGGAATATAAACACCATGACACCTACCTTAAACGCCCCTGATCAGTATACTCGGCTGACGTTACACGAATCGTCCAAGAACGAGGTAGATCTGAGGTGAAATAAAACTCTCTTAAACACAGATAAATTTATTTAGATGAAGAATTGGTAATAATTATGAATGATGGTGGGAGGGCTTACCTGTGCGGTTCCAATGAGATTGACGTAGGCAAAATTGGATTCCCGGTCTGCGATTGACGGATCCTTGAAGATTCAGTCGTCCCCTCCTGAGCTCCCGTCCAGTTCTAAGCGTTACATATGAACCGGGTGGGCTACTTCCCATTTTAAGTGAAAAAACAAAGTACATGGCATGTACTGTTGAGTACACGGCGTGTACTTCCTTTATTTAACTGTTCCTCTGGCGGCACCGCCAAACTGTTCACCCGTCGACATGAGGTCATAGCATGTATCCCTGACTACACGGTGTGTACTGACACCCAGCTGGTGGTTGCTTCCACTGCCTTACTGTTTCACCTGCCGACCAACTACATGGGGTGTAAAGGACCACTACACGACGTGCAGTCTGTTTCTACACCCTTTGTCACCAACATGGCTACACACCCTGTGTACTCGTCCCACACGACCAAAAGTACACGGCGTATGGAAAAGTACACGACATGTACTTCCAAAATTTGGGAATTTCCCCATTTCCTTATTTTCTCAAAAACACTTAAGGGAAAGAGAAAAGGAGAAACCCGTACCTCAAAAATAAGAACTAGGTTCTTACAAACTTCCCCCGTTAAAGAAATTCATCCCCGAATTTTCCTTACAAGGGTAGCAAAGATAAAGCTCAGAACATCTATGGCCACTGAGCATGTACGTCAGCCTCCCACTCCCAGGTTACGTCATGCACTCAGCCATGCTGCCATATCACTTGTACAAGAGGAACTGAACGGCCTTGGAGAACCTTCGTTCTCGAATCAATGATACGAATCAGATGCTCCTCAAAGGATGAATCTTCCTCAAGCTCATCCTTCTCAGGCTGAAAAACATGAGACGGTTCTGAATGATAGTGGCACAATTGAGATACATGGAAGATGTCATGCATGGCTCGATTCCTCTATGGTAACTGAAACCAATAGGCAACCGGTCTGACTCTCTCCATAATCTCAAATGGCCCCACACAGCTCGGTGAATGTTTACCCTATCTCTGGATCCTCATGTGTCCCAACCTTTCTGAAACACACAAGAAGACTTGATCCCCTACCACGAACACCAAAGGTCATCTGTGGCGATCAGCATAAGATTTATAACAAGACTGCGTTGTAACCATCTACTTCCGAATCAAGTGGACATGTTCAGAAGTCTCCTGCACGAGATGTGGTCCTAGTAAAGCTGCATCACCTGTCTCTAACCAGCACAATGGTGATTGGCATGACCTACCATATAAAGCCTCGTATGGTTCCATCTCAATAGTTTCCTAAAAATTATTATTATAAGAAAAATATACTAGGGGTATATACTTCTCCCAAGATCCCCAAAATTCTCCGATGCACGCACACATCATGTCCTCAAGCACCTGTATCATATGCTCTGACTAGCCATCAGTCTTAGGGTGGTAAGCTGTGATCAGAATCACCTGTGTACCCTGTACCCTCTGAAAACCGTGCCCGAAACGAGATGTAAAATTGGCGTCCCTATCTGAAATGATAGAACGAGGAACCCCATGAAGACATATGATCTCTCGTATATACAAATTTCTGAGCTCGTCAACACCGAAGGTCTCCTGGATTGGCAAAAAGTGATCTACCTTTGTGAGTCTGTCCATAACAACCAACACGACATCATTGCCTCTAGGTGACCTTGGAAACCTAGTCACAAAATATATCACAACATAATCTCATTTCCACTCCGTCATGGGTAACTGCTGTAACAATCTGGCTGGCCTCTGATGCTCCACCTTCACCTGCTGACAGGTGGAACATCTCATAACAAAACCAGCTACATCTCTCTTCATACTAGGCCACCAGTATTGACGTCTCAAGTCTCGGTACATTTTGGTAACCCCGGGATGAACTTCCCAAGATGAAGCATGAAACTCCCGCATCAGCACCTCGTGTATATCCCCTGGAACCCATACTCATCCATGGAAACATAGAATTTCATCATCACCTATTTTCCAACCAAGAGGAGGGTCCTCACTTGCCACCGACTCCCGCAGAACTTGGCCTTCTGAATCAGATAGCTGTCTCATCCTCACTCTGTGAAGGAGGGTAGAAGTCACAGCTAAAGATGAAATATATGTTTTCCCCTGACTGTCGTGCACCTCCAAATGCATCTTAGAGAACAAATCCATCAACTGCCACTCACCACTGGCCTCATGTACTTCCTATATCTGAGTCCTCCTGCGCAGTGCATCAGCTACGACATTACCTTCACCAGGTGTATAGGAAAGCTCAAAATCGAAGGAATGTAGGTATTTGACCCACCATTGTCGTCTCAGGTTCAAGTCACGCTGATTAAATATGTATTTGAGGCTCTTGTGGTCGGTGAAAACCACAAAATGCTCTCCCAATAGATATTGTCTCCAACAGCGTAACACATGCACAACTGCATCCAACTCGAGATCATGCATTGGGTAATTCCTCCCATGTTTTCTCAACTTCCGAGAACTGTACACAACAACTCGATCTCCCTACATCAAAACTACTCCCAGCCCAATACCTGATGCATCACAGTAAACTGTATAAATCTTCTCTTACTCTGGATGTATCCGGGCTGGTGCTCATGTCAACCTTCCCTTAAGGTCCTGAAAGGCTATGTCACATGCTTCCGTCCAAATGAACTCCACACCCTTCTTAGTCAAACCCATCAACGGCACTGCTAAGAAGGATAAGTCCTAGATGAAGCGCCTTTAGTAACCAACCAGACCCAAGAAACTTCGTATCTCAAACACATTCTTGGGATGCTCCCAGGAAACTACTGCTCTCAACTTCTCTGGGTCCACTGCAACTCCTGCCTCTGAGATGATATGAACTAGGAAGTGAATCTGGTCCATCTAAAAGTGGCACTTTGAGAGGATAACATATAGATGATGCTCTCTCAGTGTACTCAATATGATCTCAAGATGAGTGGCATGGTCGTGTCTAGTGTGAGAGAACTCCAAGATTTCATCCATGAATACTAACACAAAAGAATCCAGATAAGGATGGAACACACGATTCCTCAGAGCCATGAAAACTGCTGGGGCATTCGTGAGTCCAAACGACATAACCAAGTACTCGTAAAAACCATATCTGCTCCGAAAATCTGTAAGAGGTATATCCGATGGTCTCACGCGTAGCTGATGATATCCTGACCTCATGTCAATCTTTGAGAACACCTTTTCTCCACGAAGTTGATCAAAAAGATCATCAATCCTCGGTAAGGGATAACAGTTCTTAACCTTCAACTGGTTCAACTTCTGATAATCCATACAGAGCCTGTGGGTACCGTCTACCTTCTTCGCAAAGAGGACTGGCGAAACCCAAGGAGAAGTATTGGGTCAGATTAAACCCTTTGCATGTAACTCCACTAACTGCTTCTTGAGCTCCTGAAACTCTAGTATAGCCATCCTGTAAGAAGGAATGGACACCGGTGCTACCCATGACACAATCTCAATAGAGAAATCCACCTCTCGCTCCGGAGATAGACCTGAAAAGTCATCCGGGAAGACATCCCTGAAATGACCGACCACTAGAAGGAAATCTATTTGACAAGTCCCATGATCATCCAGATATAAACTTGCAATCTGGGCCGTGGCTCTACCTCAACCATGATGCTCTGGTCCAGATCGACTCACCTGAACATCCCATTCAACTTTGTATAGAAACTCTCCGCCCTCTGGTGACGTGAAACTCAACCTACGACGATAGCAGTCTACAAAGGCTCGAACGGGAACCAACAAGTCCATCCCGAGAATGACGTCACAAGTTACCATCTCTAAGACGTAGAGGTCCCAAAAGAAGTGACACCCACCAACCTCAAGGGGGCACTCCTTGTACTGACACACACATGACGTTCTCCTTCAATACAAAGTGTCTAGCGTCATAACAATAGTAGAAGAAGAAACACAGAGCCTAAGGCTCTCCACAACGGGCACAGTTATGAAACTATGTGTAGCACCCGTATCGAAAAGTACTAAAGATAAGACATAAGCTACTAGAATAGTACCTCTGACTGTAGAAGTTCCAGGATCCTGCTCCTACTGGGTCTGTTGTACTGCATATGCCTGCCCAGTGCCGCGGCCCTAAGACACAGCCTGGCTACCCTGAGTTGTCCCGCCCTACTGCCTCTAAGATCCTGGTGTCTGGCTACTACGACCACGGACACCACCCCTGCCTACTCACCCTTACGTATTTCTATTCCTTGACAGGTAAGAATCCACTGGTCCTTCTCCCGCATGCAGAGTCTGCACAGAACCCCACTCACTTTCCACTGGTGGAAATGCCCTACAGAAGCGTTGTAGTTGACCCATCCTGTCGCAAGATCGACACTCCACTAGTTCTCATGGACATTGTGGCCTCTTATGCCCCTCTCTACCACACTGGTAACACATGACCTATTCACCTAAAGCATTCTTCTGGCTGGTACTACCACCCTAAGATAAGTCAATCTGTCTCTTCCTCTTACCAGTAGAAATAGTACCAGAAACGGTTGGTGAACCAACTTGGCCCACACCACTAGCTTCCCGGAGGTTCCACTCTGAAAACTTTCACCTGTGCTCAGATGCCATATTGGAGACCATACTCAAAGAGCCTGACCCTCAACATCTCATCACCCACCAGAAAGGGTGAAAAATGATGAAGCTTAGTGAAATGAGAAGAATAATCTATCACCGACATAGCGCTCTGCTGTAGATTCATGAACTCTCGAACTCTATCTACCCTCCACGTCTCTGGGAAGAATAAGTCATAGAATACCGCCTGAAAATATTCACATGCCATGTCTCTGTGATGCTCTGTTTGGATGGTAACATCCCACCACCACTTGGTGGAATCACGCAGCATATATGGTGCGAGCTTGACCCTTCGCCCCGGAGGCGTCTCAAGATGCTCGAAAATATTCTGAATCGATCTTAACCAAGACTCCGTAGCCGGTGGCCTGCCATCCCCTGAAAACGTAGGTGGATTTTGCTACTAGAAGGCAAGTGTTAGCTCAACAATAGATGTGGTAGCCGACGGTGCTCCCTGAAAGGTCTGCATGAACCGCATGAAGCCTTCGTAGAACTGCGCATCCGCGCTTGTTTCTGGTATAACAGATGGCGCCACATCTGGCTCTACTGGAGATCCACTGGTAGCCCATGGCCTACCATCTTTGGAGTATAGTCATTGCCTCTCTCCTGTAGAACAATGCGTGGTCGTCTAGGTGGCATGACTCTACAAGGTCAAACACACACCTTAGATCCACATTATCAAAGACTGGAAACGAAGGGAACAAAAAGGGAGCAGGAGGAAGAAGGCATTTCAGGATTTGAAAAACAAGACTACACGACATGTACTTGACTTCTCTTCCCCTAAATGGGTCCTTCTACACGACTTAGCCGCACGACTCCTGTTGAAAAAAACTACAGGGCATGTATAATATCTATACTGTGTGTATGGTGAAATTTCCAACTGCCCGTGTCGTTTGTGACTCAGTCGACTACTCGGCTTGACACTAAACGGCATGTTACACCCACATACGGCATGTAGACCAACCCATTTCCCTGCTACACGGCTAAAACCACACGGGTTGTTCTTAGACAAGACTACACGGCATGTCCCATAGGTACACATCGTGTACTAGACGAGCTTCGCCGACCCGTTTTGTTAGTTACACGGCCAGACACACGGCTCACACTACACGACATGTTCTATACACACACAACATGTACACGAAGGGATTACACCGGCCCGTGTTGTTGGATACACGACCAGGTCCCCAGGTCAGACTACACGACGTGCTCCATAGTGGACACAACGTGTATGTCTTAGGGTTTCCTCTATCCGTGTTGTTTGTTACACGGGCAGACTCTGGGTCAACACTACCTAGCGTGTACTTCATCTACACGCTGTGTTCACACAAAGCTCTTCCTTTCCCCGTGTCACCGCCCATACGGTTTGTGACACGGGAATAGACTACACGACGTGTACTCAGGGTACACGACATGTAAACAAAATGTTTATTTTTTCTTCCCGAACAAAAGACCATACACGAAATGATCAAAGAACTACACATCATGTATAATGGGTTTTTTCGGACATTATGCCTCAGAAACTTCCCCGGAACACAGAAAATACCAAAAAACAACACCTTAGTGTCAAATTCCGACCCGTGGGGACCCATACTCCCCACAAATCACATTTTGGAATCTTATCTGTGTTATAACAAAATAAACTGCTAATGATCCACCAAATTCCGGTCAATGAGGGCCCATACTCCCAAAAAACAAAAGTTTGGCATCCATTCTATATACCGGATCATAAAAAAATACCCTATCACATAGCAGGTATTATCATGCAGCTATCACAACAACATTCTTTTCTAGCATAACAGCTATCACAACAACATAAGATTCTAATGCACCTAAATGGCATGGAAACTATGCATGGCATGTGATTTCTAGCATGTGCCTAAATGATGCAAGAGACGGCATACCCTTATCTTATCGGGTTGCAACTAAATAGAACCCGTGGACAAAATATAAACAGCACAATCACAAGTGCGTCACCCAATAGTGAAATCAAATCAACTGTAAAATTTGAAAAATAAAAAGAATTGAAAAATACAAGGTAGACTGGCTTTTCCCTGTACATGGGTTAGCTACGACTGGGCACATCTTATTACTAATTACCGTTTCTATGCTATCCCTGACTAAGTCTACAAATAGTAAGTAGAATAAAATAACCCCTCTAATACCACTTTATAACATCCCGGATCTGGGTGCCACTATATGGGTACCTCAAGCCTGGTTCACCACATGACCTCAAGAACATTTCCCCAAAGTAGTGCAATACGATACATAGTACAAGAAAACAAAACAAACAGCCGGTAGCATCGCGAGCCTAAGCCCGGTCCCATGCTCCCCTACTCCTCAGCAGTAATCATGTTCTTGTATAGGGTCCCTTTCCCTTATCCACACCTGCAGAAACATAATCAGTTTGGGACGAAAAGCATGACCCAAACAGGGTGTGAGAAATAAATCCCAGTAGGCACCCACCAAAGGCCCATTCCCAATTGTGTGAAATCATGCAACAACAGTGTGCAGCAGTAAAATGAAATAATATAAGCAGTACTGAAAAGTAACTAACTCAACCAGTTATATTTTCATTTTAATATCCATTTAATAATTTAATTTAAAAAATCACCACAATGAATATTCTAAGTAAACAGCTAATGTCCTCAGACACATAAACCCCTGCCCTCAGGTGAAGAGAATCAAAACACAGGAATCTGCCCACAGGCATGCAGATATTTCCCACGAGCATAAGAAGTGTCACCCACAGGCATAGAATCAACTCCTACAGGCACATAAGAAGTTTCCGACATGATAAATAGTACAGTGCCCATAGGCTAATCACCACACTGCCCTCAGGCGAAACAGGTAACCAGGCCATGCCCAATATTTAAACAAGCAGTACACAAGTAATTACACTCAAGGAAATTCTACAATCATTACTTTAAAGGCATACCCTTGGGTATCCTGGCCAAATGGCTAAATAGAGGAATGCACCCCCGGGTGGTCCTGGATCCAAGAAATGATCCCAAACAGCAGTTTATTATCACAATTAATTACCTATTAAATTTTAGGTATATAAAATAGCCATGACCATAGCCACAAGACACCCCAACAAGGTTTCATGGAACAACAGTACACAAAAATGTACAACAATTGGAATATAAACCCCAAGCCACCTACCTTAAATGCCCCTGATTAGTATACTCGAATGATGTTCCATGAATCATCCTAGAACGAGGTAGATATGAGGTGAAATAAAAATCGATTAAATAAAAATAACATCCCTTAGAGGAATAATTAGTAATAACTACGCAAGGAGTTGGGAGGGCTTACCCGTGCGGTTCCAATGAGATTGACGGAGGCGAAATCGGATTCCAGGTACGCGAGCGAAGGATCCTTGATGTTTCAGCCATCCCCTCCCAATCTCCCATCCGGTTCAAAGCCTTCCCTGTGAACAGGGTTGGCTACTGCCCATTTTAAGTGAAAAATACAAAGTACACGACGTGTACTTTTGAGTACAAGGTGTGTACTTCCTTAAACTATTCCTTTGGCAGCACTGCCAAACTGTTCATACATCGACATGAGTACACATCATGTATCCCAGACTACACGGCGTGTACCGAAGACCAGCTGGTGGCTTCTTCCACCGCCTTACTGTTTCACCTGCCGACTAACTACACGGTGTGTAAAGGACCACTACATGGCGTGTAGTCAGTTTTTACACCCTTCATCACTGACACAGCTACACACCCTGTGTAGTCATCCCACACAGACAAAAGTACACGGCGTGTGGAAAAGTACACAACGTGGACTTCCAAAATTTAGGATTTTCCCCATTTCCTTATTTTCTCAAAAACACTTAAGGGAAAGAGAAAAGGAGAACCCCGCAACCCAAAAATAAAAACCGGGTTCTTATATCTGATTATTGTTTTTTTCCTATTGGATGCTTATACAATTTTGATTTTCTTCTACTTACCTTAGGTATTCTTTGATTTCAAAATAATATAATTCTATTCCAATAATCAGTAGACATAAGTTTGAATGTCTAGCAAAACAAATGTCATCCAATTAATCTATTTGTTTTTACTCTAGGAGAAATATGTCCATAATATATACCTTGTGGTTTTTAAGATGAAATAACACTATTTTGTGATATTTTTTTGTGGAATTGTTTCTTAGACATGATCGGTTCCACCATTGATTTATTAAATTTATTTCTACTATTGGTACTCAATATTTTTTCAATTTTGGAATTTAAATCATCATATCCAGAAAAATATATTTAGAATTAGGAATGTTTTGAAGGTTGTGGGATAAATTCTTCCATTATCACATGTTGACTCTTCATTCAGATTATATAAATATATCTGAGCCAAAATTTTGAGTATTATTATAATATATAACAATTTCTAATTTTTGTGTGGATGTATTGATTTTTTGGACTATCTTTGAGGACTCGACCAGGGAAGATTACAGATTTCTCATCCTGATATCCGAATCCAAAAACTTTATATTGAGAATAATATTATAAACCAAAATTGATCACAACATATATTACTATTCAATTTTCAACTACTTAACACATTTATAATGAATCTATCAACGTTCTAGTAAACAAATTTCAAGGTCATTTATCATATTGTATTTGATATATAATTGGACATCATTGACATCAATAACAAATCTATAACACTATTATATTACAAAGATATTCTTGTCATTAATATCTATTACCTTTACTTTCTCATAAATATAGAATTTATTTTTTTCTTAAAGAATATAAATTTTTCCACTGATTGTTTTAATATTTCTCCTTTTATTGGAGCTCCTTGATGAGAAAGTTTCATTTTTAGAACTAATCAAAAAAAAATTTACATTCCTTCTGTATCACCTAATAGATAGGATATTTTATCATAAAAATCATAGAGTAATTAAAATAAATATATAAAATAATAACTAGGTATTTTCTTATTCTATTAACAAACCATAGAGTAAAAGTATTTAGAATATTCCACATGGACATCCTTGTAAAAAATTAGACATGAAACATTATAGAATTCCCAATCAATAGAATAAGCAATAAAAACCCCAATATAAACACATTTAGTTAGTGGTTGATCCACTACTATTAATTGATACTTTTCTATGTTTATTATCCTTAATTTCACAACTATTTTTAAATTTTTTTAGGAAATATCAAATAAATTTTTTCATGTTTGTTATCTAAATTTTCTAAAAATATAACTCCAAAATAAAATATTCACATTATGTGTCCATATAAAAATAATTTCATCTTCAAAATATATAAAAATTAAAGGGGAATAAAATCTTATACTAATTTTAATTCCTAATGGTATCATTCATACACACATAATATGGGGGGTTCGATCTGGTGTGGTATTGTTTTTAAAAAAAAATTCTTCCTAAACCATTCAACCCATTGGACATTAAACCTATGATCCTAGTTAATACTATTGAATAGTTTCTTCTTTATCCCAACATGCAACTATATGTAATTTAGTTTTGATGATTTGGTTTGAAACATGTGTTTTTATTATGTTCATCTTCTATAGTTGATCCCACTCCTTTACATGCATGTGAAGTCTATTTCATGTATTCTCTACTAAAATATTTTTATAAATACATGTGATGTGTGTACTGTTTTTATCCTAGACCCCATAAACTATATTATACAGATGTGGGTTGAATATATTATATAGGAAGAAAATGAATTTTCTCATAATACATCTCCCATATGGAATTACAGATGTCAATAATTTTGGATTTCCTCCCACTCCTAAGGTTAATCAATAGTTTTTCCAAGGTTTTCACTACACCAAAAAATGATATACAATTATTCACTAACAAAGTGTCTTTAAGTAAATTAAAATCCTCAACAAATACCCCTGAAACATAGAATATTTATTCAATAAATAATCCCTAAATTCTATTAAACAGAGTATTGGCCTCTATCTACTCAATATTTATAATATTTAATTCTAAAGAACATCCTACATTTAAAATATTAATTAAATAAACCCACTACTAAAAATATTTATATGATATTAAATCACTAAAATCACTAAAATCACTTATTCGATTCTCCTCACTTCTTCCCCTTAACTAATTTTTATAAGTTTGGTATAGCTTAAAAAAATCCCCTTCTTCACATTCATTGATACCCAAAAAATTAATAAGATTTTATGATGGTATGTTTCTCCTTCGTCCAAGATAGTTCAGGTAGAAGGCTCCTTTTTCAACTTTTTTATTTAAGAGGTATAGTTTTATCAAAATTTCACTCTATTCTTATTCAAGAGGATTCTTTATCTTTTGTCTTCATATCCTTCGACATTTTCCATTTATATTTTCATAGTCATATCAAAAAAATAAAACATATTTTGTATTATATGAATAAGTATTTTTTAATCTATATAACAAACATTTATTTTTAAGAGAGACACACACCCATTACTATACATGATGATTATTTCATATTACTAGGATATTCTAAAATACAATAAATGATAATATGTTATGAAATTTGTGTATGAAAACCAATAAAATGTATGAGCCTTACCAACATTTGATTATAGTCTTATGGCATCCATAATAAGTTTTTTAATACAATCATAAGGGTGTGCCTCTCAATTTCCCCTACTTCTTATTTCTAATAGTTTTATTAAAAAATCCCTTCTTCATCTTTATCAATTTTATTCTTATGTATATCTCTTGTTTGTATATTTATTCATGTTTTTCAATATAGTCTCCTTAATTCTTGTTCTTCTCATATAAAATTCAATCATAAATCTTCACATACGTATATTTTACAAGTAGTATAGAAATTACAAAGAAATTTCACCTTGGGTCATGTACTCAATATACTATAACACGATAGATTCTAATAAAGAACTGTATAATTTATTTTTCTAAATCCATAGACACCAACAGAACATAATGTTCATATATTTTATCAATATTTAATTACAATCATTTTATGATATCAAATCCATTTAAAGAAAATTTATTTCATAAGAAAATCTATACATTCAAGTCTAAATTCACTACAATAATGATGTTTAATGTTCAGGATAAAAATAATTCCTCGGAATTCATCCATCTTAAATACATATAATAAAAATTATTGATATTATTCCCTACCAAACATCTTGGTTCATAATGATTTAGGATTTTATAAAAACCTAGAGATTATTCTCAGGATTGTTTAAATTATTATTCAAAACCCAAGATATTTATTTTTATTTTTATGGTGACTAATACACTAGGTCATCTAATTTTCAAAATTATTAAATGCTTTTCTTTAGAATAAAATATTCTAAAAGTAAAAATTATACATTTTAAAAACTTATATACATTTTAGTATTTTCTTTTATCAATTTATTTGGGATTAAAGTTAAGTCACCAATGTTTATAGTGTTAAAAAATGTCTAATCATAACTTCATGTTGTTTAGAACACTTTAGAAAAACGTTTGAATCATCACAAATATTATTCTCTTCAGAATAAAAAATATGGAAATCCCATTTTTTTTCATGAATAAAATCTTCTGTTTTCAATAAATGATGATGTTTATGCGTACATACATCAAATTTATGCTTATGTATTCTTCTATACAGTGAAAAACAACCATGATTACATATCCTAGTTGATTCTTATAATGGTGTGATGATGTTTACACCTAGAAGATTTCAAGCATACATAACACTAGATGATGCTTAAAAAGTAGTGTGATAGTGTTTTTACAAGTTCATATGATTGATGAAAAAATGATGCATTTATTCTTATACAACCATGAATTTTCCATTTCTCAATCAACAACAAATGATTATTGTTACTAAAATAAAATAATAATTCATACATATCAATTTAGTTTTTATTTTTAAATTTATCCTGGTTGATATAATGGCTACACATGACAAGGATATGATTGTCACATAATCTAGATATTATGAAATCAAAATTCTAAATATATATATATATCAAATTAATATTAACTAAAATGAATTAAATCAATCTCTAATCTTCTAAAAACATTATCAAATAATTATTCCACTCAATATTCATTATTTTTCATACTTGTTAACTATCTATTTCATGTAAACAATTACAGATGGCACAAACATACTTTAATACATGATTTTTCCATGAATAAGAGTTCTCCAATTTTCACATGTTTACTTTCTACATGAATTTATCCAACCAGTTATTCAAGGGAAGTATGCTCATTCACCACATTGTATGGGAACCCTCTTCAATTTCATTTTCCTATATTAGTCACTTATTTTTTATTTTTAATGGAAACATCCAACTAACATTGAAAATCACTAATTTTTAAAAACAAATATGACCATAATAAAATGGAAACTTTATATGAAATACCTTTTATATCTTGTATATTATTTTTGAACTTATTGTTTATGTCTTTAATATTTATATGATTGGCTATTTTCTTTTGTATTTAAATTTTGAATTTTTTCTTATGAAATTATTGAATGAAAATTAATGATAATGTTTTCTAATAATAATTCATATCTATTATTTCATCTCAAACATGTTTATTGTTGTGAAAAATCTTGTTATTTTCCATGATATTGGTCATGTTTACTATTAATATAAATAATGTCTATTATATGATATAAGAATTATATATTTTAGTTTTATAGATAATATTTATTGAACTATTTTGGAAACCATTTTCAATAATGTTACAGTATGATATGGATATGAAAATAATTTATGGTGATTTTATTTTGTGATATATTCTATATATAGCCTCATAGAAATTTTTATGCTATTCATTTATTGAACCTTGTAATATAGGTTCCAGTTTGAGATATATACATTGAGGAAATGTTGGAATATATGTTTATATGATAATATTGTTCCCTTATATTTGAGAATGATGAGGGTTAATTAACATTACAACATTCTACCCCACATTGTGTGAATTAAGTGGGTTATCTAAAATAAAATCATTTTACCCTCTTATGTGTGGATGATGTGGAGTTCTCTCACACTCGATCATTATTTCTACCCTTGTGAGGATGGAGGGGATTACACTTGTATGTGATCATTTTTACATCATATTTGAGTATGGTTATTTGTATATTTTTTAGTGCGTGTGTATAATCACACACATGGATTTGGTGATATATCACCACCATACCTACCCATTTGGATGTCATGTATAATATTTTAATTCTAAGATATAAATTTAAGCATAATTGAATAATGCCTATAATGATTTATTTTCATTTTGTTGTTATATTACGTCTAATTCATTGATTCCTATAATAACATGTATACTTAATTAATATACTTTTTAATTTAATTAGATTTTATTATTTGATGATTTCAACCATACATTATGTATTTTTGTAAAGATGTTTTTTTGTATCTAAATGATTGTGAATACATGTTTATGCATTAAACTTTTTATATCTATTGATGGGTTGAAAAAACATTGGCGGTTCCCTACAGAGTATTTAGGATCACACCCTTTTTGAAATACATGTGGACTAAATGGACAAATTTAGGATATACTCAATACTGAGATGAGGGTCAATCAATATTGGGAACCTTTTCACCATTTATAACATTTATCTATTTTACCTCTTATACACATTATGATATTGATTACCTTATTCTGTTTTCCTTATCTCATTAAAGTATATAAAATATGGTAAATATGATACTTAACATTTTTAGATGGTTCCCTACTCAAGAGGAGTAACTAGTCCTTGGAATAGTTCGAAAACATTACAATACCACACAACTACTCGAAAATAATCTTCTGATGTGCTTACATCATGTTGGGAATATCTTGGTACAAGGGTTGTACTACAGTCAATTTACATTATTTTCTTTATAAATATTAGATGGTTCTTTATATAGCATCTAAATAAAATTTTCCCATTATTGTTATGGTAATTTATAATAATAATGAACTCTTCCATCTAATGAGGCATCTATTGGATGTCACAATGATTCTGTTTCCCTTCCAATAAATTATCCTCTTATTACTCACACAACTCTTCTTCTACGAATAAACCTAAAGGTTTCCCAATCTTCTTCTTCTTCTTCACAAATTTTTTCCAATACAAAATTATAATAACCACACTATTCAGTTCTGGTTGAAAAATTATTTTTAGCATCTAAATATAATTACCAGTCTATCTAAAATAGAAAATTTCTTTTATGATTATTGAAACAATTAATGATATGCTCAGCATAACTAAAATCATTCTAGCCTGAATAATAATCAATTTATTTCTGAAAAAACTATCTCGATTCATAGGAATCAATTATATGAATGTTACTAAAGGAGGAATTTTATATATTACTCAATAGAAATAATCGAACATTGTTATTTTATAAATTTTTATTTATTTTTCTTATTGTATTAAATACTTATAAAACTAATTTCATCATAATTTCAATCTTATTTTGTACAATAATTATCATGAACAATCATAATCTGTTTAAATTTTGAATTTTCAACCTGATTAGGTCATTTATCCTTCATACATGGAATACATGGTGCATCAAATGTGGGAACCTAACACATTAATCAATTTTTAATATTATTTTATGTACTATCATGGAATTATTTTGCGCATTAAATGGTAAGTTTTTGAAATATTCAAGAAAGAATGGAATAAAATTTGACTTTTTTAAATTTATTATTTCACAATAATGTACATGTAGACAATGAATTTTTATTTTCATTGAAGATTTTCCTAACCTCCTTCAGTTATATTTATATAGGTGAAACTCTTTGGAACTAATTCTTATCACAAGGATGTGTGCTTCAAAAAAGTTTATTCCCATTCATTTAATTTCGTAAAAAATATCATAGAGTCTTATTAGAAAATTATATAATGTTTGATTCATGGTAATGGAAAATTTTTCCTTACATAATCAAGGAGGGAGTATACAATAAAACACTGGTAATAGAATATTTCTTCAGGAAACACTATGAGTGTGTTTACAAAAGATGAGTGAGCAATGATATTATTCTTTATAAAAATTAATGTGTTGTTTTTTCGTTATTCATGAAGCCAAGAGACTCACATAATACTAGTTTATCATGTAAGATAACTCAAAAGATACAATATTCTCAAAATCTATCATATAAATCATGAGTGTTAGTAAATTCTATTATCCTTGTGTACATAATTATTTATAGTGGAGTTCATACTACATTTTCACCACCTCAATTATTGTTTTTATTCCACATAAATCAGTGTTTGGAATTATTCAATATCATATAATTCATATATTCATCAAACATGAGTTTCTATTATGATGTATGAAAATAATGGTGTTGTCTATTCTTATGATAAGATTATCCACATACATAAAATTATCCTCTTGTTATGAGATTGAAATTACCAATGAACAGGAAAACATTATATACCATTTCCAAAATCAATTCCATTTGGTAAGAATGTTCCTTGAATTATAACCTATATGAAAGATATAGATTACATTCCTGGAATTTCATAACCTCATCTCTTTAGAATACCAACTTCAAAATGATCATATAAACATTGGGATGGATCACAGGATTTTCACCAATAAAATTTAGTGAATAAAAGAACACTGAGTTGACTAAAGGTAGAATATGAAATTATATAGTGATCAGTTGGATAATTTCTATTATATCAAACAAAAGATGAAATAGTGTTATGTTTAAAAATGGAGGAATAGTCATTCTTGCTATTTTGAACCACATTACCCCTTTATGTGGTCCACTTTCATCTGCATGCGATATGTTCAGAATTTTAAAACATATAAACTCAATGTCGTAAAATACATTTTTAGGATAACAATACGTGAGTACATTCTTCTTTATCCATTTATTCAAGATATATATACTTTAATATCGATCATGGATATCTTGGATACTTCACTTCCGGAAATTTATTTATTTCTATGTTCTTAAAAATATTAAATAGTGAAATATTTATATTTCATTAACCACCATTGACAACCAACATCAATAACTAATGACAAATGCAACTCACATAAAAATTGGGATATTTAATCTTCTTCTTTTTATTAATTTGGAATACCTTCAATGTTCTTAAAAAATGAATATGTAAATATTGGAATCTGTTCCCTTTATATTTCTAAAATTTCAATTCACTCTCTTTTTCACTTATTGGAAATAAATAAAATGTTAATGAGAAATGTTATTAGTTTGTACATAAGGAATGTTCCATCCATAAATTTACTCCATGTCTACATGATCTGTGATCAATGTATAATGCCAGAAGATTTTATTGAGACAATGAATTTGTACTTTAACAATATTTCTTAATACCTAATGGAACGAGAACACAAATATTTGTCTTTGAGGGTTGAACAATACTATTTTAGGATAGATACACTTAAATTATATATTAATGTTTTGTAATAAATATCATCCTAAAACTCTTGAACATAGTTAAAAAAATAAAAACATTCAAGTGAAACAATGTGGATAAGAGACCTTGGTGATCTTAATAACTTCCACTATTCTAATGGAACTACTTAATTTAATTACCCCCCATTACTATTAAGTTTCTAATTTTTGATAAGAAATGATATGGAATGTTAATAAACATATTTTTTGGAATGATATGATCTTCATGAACATTAAAAAATAAATATATTCGAAATGAATTGAGATGATGGTTCTAGAAGCAACTTCATCTTTTTTCATTAATCCCCACATTAAGGGAAACACTCATATATATATTTTGATAATGGTGAACCTCTTCACGAATTGATTTTTTGTTTTTCAAATTTTCATAAAACACCAAAATTTATCTTCAACCTGTGACTGAAAAATCCATAATTTCCCAAATAATGATATTCTTCAAAACTTCTTCCAATGATACCAAATATATGATCAAACTATGTTTGTGTGTTTTTTATCCTTGTAATATGTGATAATATTGAATAGCCTTTATTTTCAACAAATATTATCCTATATAATAATTTAATTTGAATAAAAATTGAACAATTATTCAAGGATGGTAAATTCTCCATCTTTGCTCTAAATAATTGGCAGTAATCACAACTTCTTAGGTTTTCCACCTGATAATCTCCTTTTCCTTCAATTAAATTTATTATAAGTAAAAATAAAATAAATAAATATTATTGTATTATGGTGGATATTACATTCTTCATTGATGTGAAAAAACTAAACAGATATGGGTTTCTCAAAAAAGTTTCACTATAACAACCCTATTATGTATTAGATATTTAGACATTATTTATTACATAAAATTGTAATTAATAAAAATCCAAAGATTTAGAGGTCTAGTGTATTTGGGGATTAGGAAATTTATATAACAACATAAAACATGAAATACAACATCATTATTAACTGATTATTTTGTTTGACCAAAACATTCCTTCGTACTTAACATTGCATGTGATAACCTGAGGATGTATACAAGAAATGGGTGATCAATAAAGCCCTATAAGGGAGTAAAAAAGGCATTAAATAATGAATAATTTAAATTTTTGGATATAGGTATATCAATGGAGTATAAGAGTAACATGAAAATGATGTCATGATATAACATGATGATCATAACTTGGAAATATGACAACAACTTGCAACAAAACATCACTAACATAAAGGAATCATGTAAACCCATGTCCCAAAAAGATGAAAAATGTAATTTAAAGGAATCAAGAAATACTCCATCACAACATGACATATCATGATACTAAACATTACCCAATAAATTTGAGCGCTATGAGGATGAACCCTTCATGACCATGTTAATATCATGCTTAAGTGTGATAAATAGATCATATAACATGGATTCTTTAAACATCATCATTTATTAAAAGTTAAATGAATGTGGAATAAATACACGAAGGTCTATAATAAATATGGATATGTGCATAATGTTGAACATCCTTGATATAGAAATGGGCATGGTATTCACTACTCAATGATTTAGGCAAGGAAAATCATAGTGCAATTTCAGAAGAAAAACAACAGCACATGGGGATTCATAAAATTGGTTGATGAGTGAGAAAGTGGTATCTCATCATTTAGACATGAACAGGGAAGTAAGGGTGTCTGGGATCTTAATTTCCCAATATATGAAATGGAATTTGAGATGCATAATATAAAATAAATTCTTTAATGGAAATGAGGAGAGTGAAACCCCATATAGAATTACAGCAAGGTAACACGAGAAAATGGGAGGGATTAACGAGATTGAAATGGGTATCTCATAATTAAAAAATAATAAGGGAAGTATGGATGAGGTGTTAAAACATACCCCATAATTTCTAATTGAAAATTAAAATTGTATAACAATATAAGGAAACATTGAAAAATTGAGAAAGGAAGGAACACTTACACGGATGTGTAATCACAAGGGCATGGGAGATGCTTCTAGGGATCTTTGGGGTGTCTTGGGAGGACTCCAGAGAGTGGATAGACAAGTTAGGAAGAGCGTCATGGAGTTTTATGGAAGATTAATTGGAGATTTTGTGGGTTTATATAGGAAAGTATGAGGAATTCATTTTTATTTAGGGTTTGGACACGACACAATATAATATTCAAAACCAAAAACCAACCCATGGTTTTTCCCCAGGGTCTCCGGAAAAGGGGAGTGGAAAAAAATATTTTATTTAGAATAGGGACGAAAATTTTAAAATATTTATCCTGATTATGTGGAGGTGAGTCACACTCTTACGGAAATAAATTTAAAATCATAAAATATATTATACATTTTGGAGGATTCACTTAGGAATTATAAAATAAGTAATATGAATATAAAATCAAATTATATTAAATTTAAAAAATATATTTGATTTAATATACTTTTATGGTATTTATAATACCACTATAGGGTCATTATGATGTCATACACCAGACTATATAGTTATATATTATTTAATTTTTATCCAAAAATTTGGCTATCTCAAAAAATTATATAAAATAAACTGTGGGATAATTACGAAATATGGATTCCAAAAATAATATTATGTTTTTCTAAATAATTTTCTACATATGTGAATTTTCAATTTTAATGTGAGAACTGACATATATTGAAAATTGACAGGTTTTGAGAAAAACAGTTTCTAATCCTTACTAAAACTGTACATTTTAATTCATAAAACATATATACACAACTATTATTAATAAAAGTAATGTGATAATATTACTTTATTAAAATATTAATTATTTCAAAAATTCAAAAATTTCTTATATTAAATTCTCTAAAAATGGAATTTATATTTTATCGTATAAAAGGATGAATCTTATCAAAATTATTATCCAATTATTTATAGATAAAGAACTGATATATTCATCATTAATAAGAAATGATTTTATAATATTATTAATAAAACATAGTTTAAAATACTAATTCATATATTTCACAATTGTACGATTTTTCCCCAAAAAATAAATTTATCAAATTTATCATCTTTATGAAAGACTACTCCCATAATGGAATTTATGGAATAAAAAATTTATTTATAAAAAGAGATTAAAAATTAGAAACTACTTCCTTGAATCCTAACACCTAAAACACCCTCATAAGATCATAGTGTATGGTGTGCAATGATGAAAAACTCTTGGGCTGTCTTGGATAAAATCGCTTGGGTGGTAATTTTTATTAACTTGAACTTCCCCCATATGTGATTTCATTCAAGCTTAACATGTTGAAGCTTGGCTTGGAATTGGTTAAGAGAGAAACCCAGTGATGTTTCCTCTTTTCCGAGCAAAGAAAAAGGAGCTTCATACGGCCTGATTCTATTGGATAAGGCGATCATCCCTTTTGATTGTGTCAAAAGGGGTTTTTTAAAACCTTATATTTATATTAGTTGTGTGATAAATATTTAATGGCTATATTATCAATAGTAAAGATACTTAATAGTTATTTAATCCCAATTGTATATAACAATTAATTATAAAAAAACATCATGTATTTTCTATATCCATGAGAAATTAAAAGAATGAGAATTTTACTCATAAATGTTCAGGTCATTACAACCTTCCCCCCTTCAAAAAATTCTCCCTCGAAATTTCCTTTTCCCACACTAAAATAATTGTGGGTAACTCTTCCTCATCACTTAATCTAGTTCCCATGTTGCTTATTTTAACTTGTGGTTTCAAAACAACACCTTGATGAGGGGAATCGTCTTATTTCGTAGAAATTTTTATCTACAATCAGAGATCTTCACCAGATCCCATTTATAGGAGAGTTCATTCCAAAATTTTACCACCTCTAGATTGAGTACATGCGATGGGTCAGGTATATACTTCCTTGACACTGATACATGGCATAAATCATGTACATGAGATAGGTTCGGTGGGAGTGCTTGTCGATAGACCACTACCCTGATGAAATCAATGATCTCAAAAGGGTATATGTACCTAGGACTAAGAATTACCTTATTCCAAAATCTCATTACTCTTTTCCATGGAGCTATGTAGAGGAATACCATGCCACCAAAATGAAACTCTAGATATCATCATTGATTGTCAGCATATCTCTTTTGTTTATTCTGAGCTACATTAATGTGATTTTGGATGATCTTATCCATCTCCACCATTTCTTTGACCATTTCTGGACCTAGAAGTTTTCATTCCCTAATATGAGGCCATCATGGTGGTGTTTTGAATGTATTCCTATAATGGGATTCATAATGATCCATTTGTATTCTTGCGTGGAAATAGTTAGTGTAAGATAACTCCACCAAAAGAATATGTTGGTCTCATCAGCCTTTGATGTCCATTGAGTAGGATATCAACATGTCATCAAGTGTTTGGATCATCCATTCAGATTGGCCTTCAGTTTGAGGGTGATAGATGATGATGATGTTCAAATCAGTGTTCAGTGTGTATTAGAGAATCTTCCATAACACAGAGGTGATTCTTGGATCTTGATTAGACACAATCGATAGTGTTAGTCCATGCAGCCTTACCAATTCTATGATGTATTTCCGTGTCAGTTGATCCAGTGAGAAATCCTCCCAAATTTCAATGAAGTATTAAGTCTTTGTAATATGATCCTCAATAACCAAGATATAATTGTTTCAATTGGATGAATTTGGAAGTCTAGTGAAAATTTCCATGGTGATGTTCACCCCTTTCCATGTTGGTAAGGGTTATTGTTAAATCATACCCTTAAACTATTCACTCATAGCCTTCACTTTCAGTCATACCAGGTATATTGATTTATATTCAAAGATATCCTTCTTCAATTTATCAGACTAAAAATGGTCTCGGATAGCCAGATACATCTTTGTGTGTCTTCTGATAAAGAAGAAATTCAATCTATGTTCATCATCCAAAAGTTCTTTCTTTAACTCAAGATTTGATGGAACAAATTTTCATGACCCAAATCACACAAATCATTCTTCATCGACATTGATCTATGGGTATTTACCTATTTTGATAGCTTCCTCTTTCTTCTGAATTCTCACATCATCTTTTTGAGACCATTATAGGATATCTATAGGAATTGTTTTGATGAATATGTAACTGTTCCAACCGATCTTATTATTTTTAAAAATATTATTTAACTCTTATAAATATATGATATTTATTATAAAATAATAAATTCAGTATCCTAAAAATTATTAAAAATTATTATTATTATTTAAACACCGTTATAAACTCAATTTCCCATCAAATAAGAAGTGAAATTATCGTTTGTCTGTATATAGGGTCTCATATCCCAACATGGCTATACCATTAATTTTTCAGCACCCTTTTCTATAGATGATAATTATTATTGGTTTACTATTTATATATGATATTTATTAAATAATTATACTTTTGTAATGATAATATAATTTATACCTTTCTAACGTCTAATATTTTTTGAAATGATAATCTCCATGCGTACGTATGAACTACCATCTCCATGATGAAAGATGATTTGTTTCCACTTATATTTTTTATTGATGGTAAAATGATTAATTTTTTTAATATATATGATATATTTTATATAATTATTATTTTAGGAAGGTGAATTATTATTTAACTTTCATTTGTTCTATATAATAAAGAATGAAAACAACGTTCATCCGTACGTATGACCTACCATCACCATTAACTATGTAATTAATTTTTAGCTCTCTAATTTATATAAATTATTATAAATAAGGATATATATATAATTATTATATATATTTTTATAAATATATTTACATTCTATATATTATGGTACTGTGATAAATGTATTAGGACCGGGATAGCCAAACCGGAACACTCCTGGAAAATGAAGCAATTATCACGAAGAATAATGATATTGAAAACAAATTATTAATAAATAGGTGATAATATGTTATAAATAAATAATTCACGGTATTATCGAAATATAGTTATAGAATAAATTTATAATAAATCAATATTTACTATACATTAGGTTTTTACATTAACAAGAAAATGCAATACTTGAGGAATGGGTTTCTCATCTCACTGTAACATATGTGAGACATGAAAAATTCACCATTTTTTTATTTTCTATAGGGTATATGCATCCCAATTGATATGTTATATCATGCATATATTTATATAAATGTTTTTAAAATTTTAATTTCATTTTTTTTTCAGGGTTCTTATGATTTAAAATTTAGTAAAGTGGTAAGGGTTTATTTAATAAAATCATTATTGTTCTAAATTATTTATGTTTAAGTCCCCTTTAGAAAATATTTCTATTCCATGTCTATCTTGAATGAAAAACCTTTTAGAAAGGTTTTTATTATTCAAATATAATTTTTTTAGAATCATTTTTACTTATGATTTACCAAAACTTTTAAAAGAAATATTTTATATCATTTTTTAAATAAGGATCACTGTGACTTTTCAAAAAAAAAACAAATGGAAGGTATGTTTTTTTAACATAGATGGTATAAGAATATTTTTCATTCTTCATGATATCTAAATTTTTATAATATAACATTAAAAGTATATATATTTATTTTCAATGATTTTAATTTATCCTCGGATTACTTTTAAATATAAGTGATTTTAAAAAGAAAATTTTATTTACATAAATAATTCTTCCAAGTGACATTAATTTGGTATTTCGTAAAAAGAAAGATCTTCTGAGGATACATAAATTTTACTAGGATATAATTCAAGGATAACATTTTTTTTTCTAGGTGGTTTGTGTTTATATGTAAAATATGTTTATAAAACCCATTTCTTTTTTCACATGTTTTACTTTTATGAAATTCATATCTTTTCGTGGGTTCACATATATTTTTCGATTTTTAATCATGTGGTAGAAATATGTAATGTATTTGTTATGTGAAAGGTGGAAAATATATATCCCAATAGCTCATTTGGGAATTTATTATTTCTTATCTGATATTGAGGGGAAACAAGTCAATGTGCTTGATCTATTATGGGAAACATGTCGTTGTTCTTGATCCCCAAGCGGAAAAAAGTATCGATTCTTGATCTAATGGTATTGGTAGATATCGTTGACTTATTAAATTATATTATATACTTATGATGGTTCATCACACATGATCCTATGGTTCAATGTTATTTCTAATGAATTATTATTCTTATGATATATGTCACTCCCTGACCATGGAATTTCATTAATTATATTCTTTTCATGTATTTAGACCTTTTGGATGATGTTTGGGATATGTTCCCAGTTTGAATTTTTTTAATTTGAAAGATCATTAGTTGGTTCCCCATTTGTTCCATAGATAACCTAGGTATTTGTTTTGGAATGTGGATATTCTAGGCTTGAAAATAGGTGGTGAAAATTTGGTTCATGGTTAGAGGAGACTGTGTACCCTCACCCTGAAAACCATGAGACAAATGTGAATTTTTTTTTGTGGCAACCACATTGTTGGTTCATGGATTAGAAAACAACGATACATAACCATGGGGCATGTCCCTCTTTCACAGTGTGGGTTGCATGGTTGGCACATGGTCTATGAAACCATATAGGCAAACCATGAGATATTCCAAGGTCATTAATATTTTGATATTACCCATTTTTTCTTCCAAATTTTAACCCCAATTCATGATTTTCCTCCCACATTAGACACAGGCACACCATTTCCAATGTTGAAGCTTCTTTATGGCTCCTAAGTAAGATCCTTTGGGTTTTGGATGATATTCAATTCTCCACTTTCCTCTCCCTTTATTTATTTGTTTCTCTTGGTGGTGTTTCCTTCTTGGACGATCCATATTTGTCATGGTTGATGTGTGGTTTGATTTCATTGGTGTTAGGGTGTGCAGATGTTCACTTCAGATTGTTTCATCAATCTCCTTAATTTTAGTTTCATTTTCACATAGTGGATTATGTTTTTCAATCCCTTTCCCTTCCACCACATTATATTTATTCTTATGATTCATTGAATGCTTTCAATATTTTGTAATCATGGTTATTATGTCCTAGTATAAATTGTTTTTGTATTTTCATAATGGAAAATGGGTGTGAAATGGTTTTCAAAATTGCATCTTTGATAATTTCATTATGTAAATTCACAAATAGTTTTTTAATAAAATCTCAATTGATCTTTAAAGTGATTTTGGTTTTTGGGGTTGCTGTTCTCCCTAGCTTATGGTTTGGAAATGCTATTTGGTTTAGATTTTGGTGTTATCTGTGGAAATTGGGGAATTGTATGGTGTGATTATTAAACATGGCTTCTTTTTTTTGTTTAAATGAAATTGATGTATCTTTAAAAATTCATTTTCAAATTTATTTGAAATGCACAGGTGCTGGAATATGGTTATCAAAAACAAATTTATTATGATCAAATTATGCTTCTTCATTGTGATTTAAAAACATTTTTTATGCCCTGGGTGAAAAGTTAGAATGTTTTAATAAAGGATTTGAAGGTGAGAATGGGAGAAAAGTATGTTATTTAAAAATAAAATGGGTTTTTGGTATATAAAATTCCTTGGTGTGCACCTCAAATTTGTTTGTAAACTGTAAAAGCTTTTTGGAAATGTGTTATATAACTGATTTGGTGTGGTGTGAGGTTGGAAAGGGGATTTTCTACTAGGAGTGGTTGAATTTCAGAATTTTCATTCTTTTATGTTTTTTAGGACCAATTTGGAACTTGGATTAAAATATGGTATCACTTGAAGCATGTTTATTTCAATGGTTCTTCCTCTCATACGAAGATTTTTTTTTTCCAAAATGGTTTTTTGATTTCTAAATGATGCATTGGTGCTTCATGTGACGATTAATTTTGACTCAAATCGATTTCTGAATTCTTTGTCTATTTGGAGAATTTAATATATGTCTTGATGAATGATTTTCCAAGAGGAAAATTTGTTACTTCATAAACACATGTTAAATAAAATTATATAAGGGATCCTTTGGAATTGTGAATGTGAAGTTGGTGTTTTATGTTAACTTTTGATAATGATGTGGAAGTGGATATGTGAATGTATTTGGATTTGAAATGTTAAAGACCTGGTTGAAACATTGTTTTCACATTAAAAAAGTTGGTTTTTATGTGATGTTATTTGAAGAACTAATTATCACCTTGTTATGTTTTAAAAATTGGTTTTTGAGATCATGTGGAGTATGGGCCCGATGGGCATGTATGCATATTTTGGAAAATGGATTTTAAATTCGTCTAACATAAAGAACTAGTTTTTATTTATATAATTATCTGGAAAATGGGCATGATTATGGAAAATGGTGGTTTTTATTTGAGCATTATTTATTGAATAAATTTTTTTATGAAAGAAAGGAATTTTCATGTGTGTTCGTGTTGTTGGCTAATGTTTGGAAACCACTAGACCTTGGGATGACATCTAATTTACTAGATCTAGCATTGAAACACTATTTTGAGTTGGATATCCTTAGACATTGTGATGTGTTCCCCTCTAGTGTCTCCTGAATGGGGATGTTGTGGGTTACAGTTTCGATACCATGTTTCACCAAGTATTATTACATTCATGGAATTCGTAGGAATTATCTTGAGGGTCGGGTAATGGTTTCTTATTTCCGCAAATAAGACGAGTTGCGCCCTTTGGATTTGATGAAGCCATGTTGGAAATTAAACTGGATTGGCTTGTTTAGAGTGGACATTTGGTTATTGACCATAGAGCTACACAATACACTAGCAGGTGAGTTGGAAATTATTATATTTTTTAATTGTTTCTAGAAATGTTTAGAAAGTTCTCCTTATTATTATATATATGTTTTTTTATTTTTTCTGCATGTTTGGATTTTAGCCCTTCTAGTTCATGTAATTTTATTTTTTCCGTAAATTTATTTATATCCTATTTTATTACTTAGAATGTATTTTTACTTTCATTTTTTTCATTAAAATTGTTTTTTAAAAGTGGATCTTTTTTTGAAAAGGGATGTTGCATGTGCTGTTTTAAAAAAGGAAATTTGTGGATAGATGTGTTTACATATTAGAACTTATATAATATCCTATTTTTAAAATTTATTTCAAAACAGTTTGTTTTGGAATGTTTTGGGAAATGAAATTCATGGAAAATCTAGTGATTACATACTGAGCTATTAAAGCTCACACCCTACTTGTGCCACTCAACGACAGTAGAACCAATATGTCTTGTAGATTCATGTTTCATGTTTGGTTGTACCTTAGGAGAAGGTTGGTCTTACTGTTGGAGGTGACCAAGAGGTAATGTGGAGATCGTGTCAGTATAGTTTTCTCTCATTTTTTGTATATAGTTCTATTCTAGCATAAAATTATTTGTATTCTGATTAGGTATTATTTATCGATATTCAATTATTTTTAGTAATGTTTCATGATTATTATTTTAATTTTATCCTAGTTTGTTTTGGAAAAACCTTTCCAATTGTGATTAGTTTTGTTCCTAGCAATATTTTATATCCCATGGGGATATGAAATGCCCTTCAGGCCATGTATCGAACTGTATTAGGTATCAAGACAATGGGAACCCCTACTTGGTTAGTGAAAAAAATTGTATGAGAGGTGGGTTATAGTTATTTGGGGAGTAATGTATATTTGAGAATATGAATGTCATGACTTAGGTGGTAGTATTGGAAGGTCTTCATGAACCCTTTCTTAATCTGATCTTCAAGTTTCTTGGGGTAGATCAAGATTTTAAGTCATTGGTTTGATTTGGATTCATTTATGAGGAATGATAATGGAGGTGAGTCGTTGTAATGCTGTGATATCAAAGAAATTAGTGACCCATGTGGATCTTGAGTACATGATTTAAGTTCCTCTTAGTTGTTAATTCTTACTTGGGGTCTGGCCAGCTAACCATGTTACCAGTTTAATCATGGTCACTAGTTACTCACTTTGGTAGGTCTGTGTGAGTTATGTTTTATTTTGAATTCGATTAAATTTAGTTGGATTTTGAAATGAAAACTATTATTGAAAATGGATATTATATCATTCTAGTGGTTTTGAGTTTAAAATAATGGGTTTTAAAAGGTATCGTTATTTGAATAGAAATTTTGGTGAATGCTTGGGTTTGTGATGAAATTGTAAGTGTGACCCTCTATATTTTATAGGAATGTTCTCATATGTGTGGGTATATGTAGAACATGCATGATGGAATGAGTTTATGGATTTTATGAGTTTAAGTGGGATGATTTTATATGAGACTGTTCATATGATTCCATGAGTGAGTATCTTAAATCAAAGGTTTATGTTTGTTTCGTTTATAAAAAGTTATTAAAAAGAATATGATTTCAGGGTAGGTTTGATTATATAAAGAGGGTTAATTTTTTGGGAAAACTAGATTTTGGTATTTGGAATATGAATTTTGAAGAATTATGTTTAGAATTGAAATGAATGGTGGTTTTGGAAAAGAGTTTTTTTCATTGGGCATGTAGTGTTTTGAATGTGAGCCAATTGTTTTTGGCTTGACATGTCATTTACAATTGTGGTTTGTGTTGATGTTGATTTTGGTTCTGTATTTCTTATGTATTTTAGAATATTCCTCCTTGAATGGTCCCTAATGTTTCAAGTTGGTCATGTCATGTTTATAGTTCTTCTCGGTTGTTTTCCGACTATCATGGTGATCAATGTTCGTTACAGGTAGTTCTATAGATTGAGGAAGTTGAGTATATTTTTAGATAAATGGGAAATCTCGATGCTATGAGAGTGTGTGCTATTAAATTTTTTCATTAAGGGTCTAGATTTGTAATAGTGTATTGTGATTGATCCATTATTGATACTTGTTGGGATGACCTGGTTGGTGTTCAAGACCATTATTGTCTAATGGTTTTTACCAGATGAGGTGATGCCAACGAAATTGAAAGATGCCATGAGTATTTAGTAAGGCCAACAGATTGTGAAGTCTTATGTTAACCATTTCATAGAGCATGTTTCCAATTCACTGGAGGTATAATTATAGGTTCTGTTGAAACCTCCTCTTTTTATTTGGCGTATTCATCTAAATATCATGCATACATCGCTTTCCTCTAATTATTTTCGTTTTGAGATATTGGTAGTTTAATTGTTCTTAGCTATGTTGTTTTTTGGAGGGAAGTATTTTTGAAATGTAGTATCCCTTGTCACTCATGGAGGTTCCCTATATGGAGAGAGGTGTGTGCTAGAGGAACTTGTATAGAATAACCCTCTTTCAAAGGTTCCAACTTCTTGTTCTTCTTTATGTTCACATGGATATTTTCAACAAGGTTGATATGCATATTAAAATCTGTATTTTAAAAATCAATGAAAGAACCACCATCATTGTGGCCATTTGATCCATCTATAGATTTTTTTGTAGGAATAATTTGTTGAATAAGAAGTCTTGGTCAGAGGATGTTAGCTCCATACTATGAGGGATCCGATGCATCAAGCATCAGATCTCCAGATTCATGCCCTAGAGTGAAGCATGTGTGTAGTTAGGATATTTATAGGGGAGTTATAACCATTTACCAATTCTTGTCTCCAATATTTTAGTGGATATAATTTATGTGTCCTATTTTAGTGTCTTTCTTGTTGTGGGTTACTCAGAAAGGACTCGGTGGTCTTATTTTCATATCATCCCATTTTTGTGCCTTGGTGTGGATATTTAGTTGGTTTTCCTTTCATAAATCATTTTTAGTTTTCACTTGTTCTTGTTTATAGATATATGTGCTTGGATATGATGAAAATTGATGATTTTATCTTGTATTCAACCTCACTATTTGGTTTGGGTTACATTTGTGGGTTTGCCCCTAATTGTTTGGAGTTCCCACACCGATCTCCATATGGAGGTCTTGTTAGGATTTCATTTGTTCGGATAATTAGAATTCGTTCCATGGTGCTAGTCAGGTTCTTATGGTGGGGAGAAACCTCTCATGTTCTCCAATTTTTCTTAATGCTATGGTGTCCTCCTAAAATGGCCAGGTGTGGTTTGCGAAGTGAAAGGTCCCCTCGAGGTTCACGGTTTTGTTCGAAGTTATTTGGTTTTGGGATCGGGTTTTGTTTTTCATTAGGATGGGTGAAATTATGGGTGTATAAAGTGTTTTTGATGGGAATAATTGTTACACTATAGGCTTGGAATTTCCTTTATTTTATTCTTTTTCTTGGCTTTGAATATTTTCGATGAAGTGTGAGTTGAGTTTCAGGTTTGAATTTTTGAATTTTGAATGTTCCTGGTTTGGTCCCATGTTTGGTCCATAGTTTCCATGAATTTTTCGGTTTAAAGTTGATATTTTCGACTTGATAGTCGGTGGCACACAGTGGGCACATAGTTTGTTGAAATCGTGTGCCCTCTCCTAATAAGCTGTTTGAGAAATGTGCATTTTGGATATTGTAGAATATGTAGTTTGTAAAATCGTAAGACATAACCATAAGAAATACCCTAATTGGATAGTGAGGGACACAAAATTATAAAATGGTTTGGAAAACCCTTTGGCCAAACCGTGAGAGTTTCCCAAGTCACTAAAAATTGGAAATTTCTCATTTTCCCCTCTGTTGTTTTAAACCCAATTTGTTATTCCACCCATTAAACCTTGGTGCACTATTAGGGCCTCCATGATTCTTCTCCCTAGCTCTCCTTCCACCATTTAATCTTCTTTAATGTTAATAGATAATACTCTTTGAGTGTTTGGTTGATTTTAAATTCTCTTATTTGTTCCATCTTAGTTTCTTTATTTCTCTTAGTTAGTTTTCCCTCTTATCTAAACACTAAGGGTTATGGTTTATGTGTAGTTAAATTTAATTAAAGTTAGGGCATGTAGATTTTATCTCATGATTAAGTATTCCTTATTATAAATTTTGTTTTATTTCGAACACCGTTGAGGTATGTGTTTCTATCTATTTTCATTTTAATACATTCTTTTGATGTTTGGTATTTCCTTTAATGATTTCTAAATGATATAATTATTTTTGTGTTGTTCTAGAATAAATTGTATTGGTATTTTACTGATGGAAAATATGTTCTAAATATTTTTCACAAGGGTATCATATATTATTCCTTTATGAAAATGCACACAGGTTTTTTTTAAAAAAAATTTAACATAATCTTTTATGTGATTTTGGGTACTATGGGGTTGTGTTCTCCCTTGGTTAAGTTCTTTGAAATTTTTTGTGTTGTGATTTGGGTGTTATATCTGGAAATTGGTGAGTTTTATGGTGTGATTCTTACATGTGGCTTGTTGTGATGGTTTAAAATCAAGTGATGTTTACTTTTTTCAAAGTGATTTTAAATACACATATTTTGGAAGATGGTTTTTAAAAATAAATTTATTATGATCCATGTAATCCTCTTTGTTTTTCATTATAAACATGTATTATGAACCACGTGAAATGTGAGAAATGTATTCCCAAAGGTATTTGAATGTGTGAATGTGATGAAATTATTCTTCCAATATTAATTACTTTTTTGGTTATGAAATTCTTTGGTGGGAAACTCAAATGTGTTTTTAAACTATAAAAGATTTATGGAAAGGTATTTTAAAATGGATTTGGTGCGTGTGTGACATTATATATGATTTGAATGTGTGGATTTCATAATGTGTTTTATCTATTGTTTCTTAAGGGCCCTTTGGAACATTGATAAAAATAGTCTCTCCCTTAAAACTTTTTTTCCAAAGGCTCTTCCTCATATACCTCTTACCTTTTCAGAAACTGTAGTTTGATTTAAAAATGGAGTGTTGGTGATTTTTTTGAAAATATATTTGATTGAATATGTGTTTCCAAATTTATGTATCATTTGAAACTTTTATGACATGTCTTGATGAATAATTTAAAAAAAAATTCACAGAGAACTATGGAAATACTTTGTAACTAAAATGATATAAGTGCTTCTTTGGAACTATGTGAATGAAAGTGGTGTTTTATATTGACTTTGGAAAATGGTGTGTAAATGAATTTGGGAATGTATTTGTATTGGAAAGGTTCAAGGCCTAGTTTTCTCTTTGTTTTATCCTTCAAAAATTAGTTTTGATGTTACGTGATGTGAATGACTGATTGTTAGCCTGTAATGTTTTAAAAAGAATGTTTTTGAACTCCTGTGAAGTCTAGGCCTAATGGGAATGTTGGAATGTTTTGGAAAATGGATTTAAGACATGGGTATCATGAATTACTAAGTGGAATTTTTAGAATGATATAGAAAATGGTTGTGATTTTGGAAAATGGGGGTTCCCATGTGAGATTAAATTGTTGAATGAATGTGTTTGTAAAATAAATTGATTTTCACATGTTTTCATTTTGTTGGATTATGTTTGGAGACCACAAGAACTTAGGATTCTACCCCCTTTAGTGCCTTGTTAATGGAAACATTATTATGATTTGTATACCACTAGAACGTGGGATGTGCTACCTTATAGTGGATCTTTCATGAGGACTCTGTGGGTTACGATTGCTATACCATGTTGAACTGAGTATTATTATTATCATGGGATTCCTATTTGTTTTAATGACTCAAAAATATATAAATAAAACATCCTTCTGGATTTAAATAAATGCAATATGATTATATAAAAAACAAGAAGTTTTTTTAATATATCCAACTGGATTTTAATGACAATGATGTGTAATTACTATTGGTAATATAGCTCTTGGACAATGATTACTTGATTAGTATAAATATAAGATTTTAACAAATATAATTAACACATAGAAAAGAGGTGATTTCCTCAACTAGTAGGATCATACCCTATGAAGCCCGTTTATCATAGATTTTGAGGGAGATAAAATATATTGGATGTCGTCTTGACTAATCCCAAGTTGAGAACGAATACATTAAGTATGAACGGAACCATTTACGAGAGAAGTTCAAGCTCATCAAGATCACAACAGAAACCATGATTTCCAAACCACCCTATGAAGGTCTCCCCATCACACACCTTATCCTTATAGAGTTTTTAGTGTATTAAAGGGTTATGGATCACGTCCCTAGAAATATGATTATGTACTTTATTTGTTATAGAATAATTAATATATTTTAATCATGTTACTTTTACTTTTATAAATTCTTTATATTTTTATTCAGTAAAACATAAATAGTATTTTTGGATAACATTAAAATTAAATTAAATTATTTATTTTTATGACTTAATAGATTTCTAAAAGAAATAATATTTTAATATAATATTATTATTAAATAATTTTTATTAAATATGAATGATCGTATATTTTCTATGAAGTGAAATGTAAAATTTATAAGGGTTAAAAAATGGTCATCTCAAAACATCCACCACTCCTTAATAAATGTTGATTTTATTTTAAAAGTAAAAATTCACATATATAGAAAATTATTTAGTTAAAAATAATTTTATTTTTGGAATCAGAATGTTGAAATTAACCAATAGTGTTTTTTTAACATTTTACAAGACAATCAAAATTTTGGGTAAAAATTAAATACCATATAAATATAATTTTTTTTATTATGGAATCATAATGTCCCAAAAGTGATGTTATATACAGCGAAACATAAAAACAAAATAATAAACAATTTAACATTAAAATAATTTTATTTTTTGTTTCTTTGATTAATTTTATAAAGCCATTATGAATCCTCCAAAACCATTAATATATTTTCAGGTTTTAAAATCATTTATTTTCATGCATGAATCACATTAACATAAGAAAAAAAATTATTTTATTAATTCCGTCCCTCTCTTTCTAAAACAATGAGAACCACTCCCATTTTGAAGAAACCATGGGCAACACCATAGGATTGTTTGTGGTTTTGGTGTCCAAAAACTAAAAAATATAGAAATCCCCCTCATTTCTTATATGAATCCACCAAATTTCCCATTTATATTCATGCAATATCCTTTTAGCATTTTAATAATCTTCCCTCTACTCTCTAGAGTTCTACAATGGCACCATAGGCTCTCTAGAATCCCCTCCCAATCATTTGGTGTCTAAACTCTAGTAAGGGATCTTTCACTATCATTTTTATTCAAGCACTTGTTTCATGTTATACTTATAAATTTCCATTTATTAAAGTTTTGATATGTTCTTAAATATCCCAAATAATAAAATATTGTCTGATATGTGATGAAATACCTCTTTCACACTCATTGAACATTCAAATGAACCATTATGTACACCTATTACCATGCTAATATTTAATAAGGGATCTCTCTATTCTCATTTCTATTTAGGAATTTTTTTATGTTATATATTTTATATTCCATTTGATTATGTTTTTATATGTCATTAAATATTCCAATTATTTTACTTTTAATTTTTAAATGATGATATCCCCCCTTCACTCTCTTTAAGCCTCCAATGATTCTTTTTGTACAACAGTTATCATGTTGATATATTGTTAAGATTATTTCCATTATTCTCGTCTATTGAAAAACTCATTCCTTATATTTAAAATTTATAATTATGGGATATGATTATATATGGCCCTTTTAATTCCAATTTCTTGTATATGTGATTATATATCCCCAACTTTCTCACCAAAAAAAATTGTTTTGAATATTTAAGTGACTCTATTATGGTACTGAAATATCACTGCGATTTTCAATGCCAAAACAATTATATAATGAATACTATACCAATTTCCTATAAACGGTGTTAAAGTTTATTAACATATAATTTTTTATTGGATACTTACATATATTTATTCCAAACTCTTTGATCATGTATTAATTTATGATATTGAATGAATCCAGGTTGTATGTTCCATGTTGCATACTAAAGAATGAGAATGAAATGAATACAACAGGTTTACCAAAAATTATATTTCAGTCCAATAAACTGCATAATGTTTAGTGTCATTGGATGTTATGTTGGGATTGTGAGTGAAACTGATTCCTTTATTGGACTTTTTCCACCATCATGTCTAGGTTGTTTTGTCTTGAACTATGTTTACGATGCAGTGTTTTATGTTGTTGCCACATTTCCCTTATTATTATTATCCCAATATGTCATGTATCATTGGTCATCTTTATGATTCCTAATATTTTTATTCCTCATCGATATACTAATTTTCTAACATGTACTATTCTCATCATTTTATGACTTTTTTATTCCCTTTTCAGGCTTTATAGATTATCCCTTTCTTATGTTTTTCCCCATGCTATCCCATGTAGTTTTAAAAGAAATGGAATTTTAGAAGAATTCCAAGGATGATTTTTATAATATTGTTGTATACCATGTCTACGATATTGTTCTATGTTCCTAAATACCAAAAAAATAATACTTATAGACATTTTATATTGAATAATGTGTAATGTTTTGTAAAAAATAACGAATTAATGTATAAAAAACAACATAGTTGTTATAGTTGTTATCAGAGGAAATGTTCTATTTTTTGGATTAGTATTAGAAAACTCTAGTGAAATACATATTGATAAGACTAAGTATGAGAAAACATCCCTAAATTTTTGTAAGTATAGAGTTTGTGGTTTATCTAGAATATACATCCCATATCTGGATAAATAAAGTGGATGTGGTTCTGGAATAGATATACCTAAGGGTAGCAACTCCGACAGGGTGTGTTAGGCTAGTCTTGGTGTAATATGGTACATAGTAACATGCCTTATTGCACACCTGGTTCGATACATCTAAGTGATATGCATTAGTAAATTTATAAGTTCATTACGAACCATTATTAAGGGAAAAAGACTGCTAAGGGTATATTATAAGAAATATATCATGGATAATATAGATTGAATCATATAAAATAATAAGTCAAGGAAATAATTGTATACTAGATGTTACCCATTTAATTTTTTTAAATATTTATTTATGTGTTTAATGGTTTAAAAATAATAACCCCTATATCTATTTTGTATAAAGTAGATTGTTAGAACTAGAATAAAAAAATATAAATATAGTTATCATCGATAGTTCTTTGTATTCCATTATATCTTATAATTTTTTAAAAACTATTCAAACACCACCATTAATATTGGAAGTGGAGTTATTAGTGAGAATAGAAAATAGTGAAATTATTACATAATGAGTATATAACTCCACTCTAATCAACATTAATTGGATTAATTTCCCTTAGAACATTTTCATACTCCCTTTTGAAGAATTTTCTGCAATTTTGTGTTTGTATTAGCTTTCCCTATATAGAGCCAACATAAATTTATATGGGATGGATATCAATATCCATATTGTAAATAAACCCTCGATTCTGTATAAGTGCAAAGAGGAGGATGAATCTTATTTAGCACCAACATCTTAAGAGTGGATATTATTTCCTTATTAAAAAACATATGTAGCATAAAATGGGGAGTATATATAGTGGACCATCTCCTATGAAATGTCAACTATGAGGGAATACACATATTTTTTGGTCGTGGAATTTCTTGGTCTTCCGCCAACCTGAGAGGTTGAATTTTCAATCAGGATGATACGTGGGGTGTTACCATTGTCCAATACTACATATAGAAATATTGTTGAGTAACTTGAGTTAAAAAAGAAAAAAGTACTGGGGAATTTAGATAAAGAGATCATAAAGCCAAGTGATTCTCAATGGGGTGCACTAGTCCTCTTCATTATGAAGAATGATGGGTCAATGTGCCTTTTAGTTGATTATCTTCAGCTCAATAAGTTCATGGTAATGGAAAAGTATCTTCTATAATATATTGATGAATTTATTAATCAACTACATATAGCACAATAGTTTTCATAAGTTGATCTGTGGTTGGGATATGAAAAAGATTGGGTGAAGAAGGAACATAACCCCAATACTACTTTTTATACAGGGTATGAGAACTATGAGATTATAGAGATTTATTTCGAAGGCACAAATTATTAAGAAATATTCATGGACATGATTAATATATTATTTAGATATTACGTTGACAATGTTTTGGTTGTCTTTATAGATGATATTATAATATAATCCATAATTAAGGAGGGCATGTTGAGCATATGAATTGTATGATGAAGTCCTTACTAAAGGATAATGTTTTTGAACATTATAGAAATTGTGAGTTCTGGTTGAAGGAAGTATCATTATTGGATCATATCTGCACAAGCAATGAAATAACTACGGAACCATAAAAAATACAAGCAATTGAAGGAGGTATGAGGCCAATATCTATGACATATATATAGTTCTCTTACATTATCATGGTATTATAACTAATATGTGTGAAACATAATTCAATTTTCAATCTCTATGACAAATATAACTCATAAGGGAGTCAATTTTTATTGGAATGAAGAATGTGAAGAGAGAATCAAGGGGTTGAAAAAGAGGCATATCAATACCCTTATACCCATACAACCCATATGTGGTGAAATTTTCATAGTATTCCAAGATTTGTCAGAAAAGGTATAGGACTATGTGTTAAAACATAATTGTATTTTCATAGCTTATGGTTCATGGATGATTCTATTTAATGAATAGTACTACTTACTGCTTGAACTCATGTATAATATAGTAATCATCGAATTTAAAATGTGGTGGAATTATCTATTTGGGGAGAAGAATGAAATATATATGTATAAAAACTGTTTGAAATATATATTCACATAGAATTAGAATAATATGTACCAAAGATGTTTTTTAGGGAATATAAAGGCCTCGAACATCTTAATAAACTTCTACCCTGGTAAATCTAATAAATTATAGGATTTTAAATGTAGAAAGAATCCAAGAAATAGAGCATTCATAATAATTGATAGGGATCTGATCTTACAGGATTTAGAATGGATTTACCTGGTAATAATAAAAGAAGTATCATCATCAATCCTTTAAAAAATAATTTCTCAACCATCCCTTATGGATAGGTAAAAAGATTCTTAAAGGGATGTTGTGGGAATTCAGAATAAAGTGGAAACTCTAAAGAAAGGTAAATCCTTAAAATTAAATTTTATTTAAGGAGTTATAGTATATAGGTCATGACTATGTGTACCCTAAAATTCTATATTAATGATAGAAATATTGGAAGACGAATATTGTTCAACATTATCCATTCAACCAGGAAGCACAACGATTTATCCAGATCTCCTAGATCACTATTGGTGGGAAAATATGAAGAAGGGGATTTCTGAATCTATATCAAAGTGTTTGGTATGTTTGTATGTGATGTATGAATGTAACAATTCTAAGGGGATGATGCAACCATTACCCATACGAACATACAAATGGGAAAACATTACCGTGTAATGATTCCAATAAAATCAAAAGACATCAAGTGGAAACAATTCAATATATGTTATTGTGGATTATCTTACAATGATAGCTAACTTTATAAAAATTCATGAATACTTCTCACTATATAAACTTTCACGGATATACATGAAAGATGTTTTGAGGCTTCATGGAGTACCACTATCAACTATACCCAAAATAAGTCCTATATTTACATATATGTTTTGGAAAAGTTGAAAACATTATCTAAACACTGATATGAAATTTAGTACGGAATATCATTCTCAAACAGATGGAAAACATAATTGTACTTTTCAAACAATGTATGAAATGTTGCAATCATGATTAATATACTTCAATGGAGGATTGGACCAACATCTTTCTCTCTTCAAGTTCTATTACAACAACAATTTCCGATCAAGCATTCAAATGGATCCCTATGAATCCTTTTATAGGTGGAGTTATAAAACACTTTCATGTTGGGATGAAGTTGTGGAATTATAATTGTTAGGTCCTAAAATGGAGGAAGAAATCATGGAAATGGTCAAGACAATTTAAAAGAACATCAAGGCGGCTCAGAGTGGAGAAAAGAGATATAATCAAAATCATCGATGAGGCCCAGAATTTGATGTCGGAGACATGGTATTACACTATATAACTCAACGTAATAAAGTGATGATATTTGGGATGAAGGGAAATCTTAGCCCAAGATACATTAGGCACTTTGGGACCCTTGACCATAGAGAATTTGTGGCCTAAAGACTTGAAATCCTACATAACCAATCACAAGTGTATGATGTATTCCATGTATCCCTCGGGAGAATGTACATACTAGACCCCTCACATGTACTCAAACCAGATGTGGTGCCAATGGAGAATTATCTCTCAATGGAGTAGCCAGTGAAGATCTTAGATTAAATAGAAATTTTTTTTGTTAAATAAGACAATACACATGGTCAATGTGTTGTGGAGAAATGTCACGATAGAACAAGTAATGTGGGAACTATAGAGAGTGATGAAACAGAGTTACCCTCATCTTTTTTAGTGGGGGAAAAGGAAAATTTGTGGGAGAAATTTATTAATGGTGAATTAATGTAATGAACCAAAATATTATAAATAAAATTCCTATTTTTATTTTAGTAAATGTAATATGATTTTAGAAAACACATGAACTTATTTTATTATATTCAGTTGGATTTAAAATACCATTAATTTTCAAGACATTTGATAAAATTATCCATTTAACAGTGACCGTATGATTAGTTTAAATATAGATTTCATCAAATCCAATTTACACTGAAAAATGAAGTGATGATCTCAACTATAAGAATCATACCCTATAAAGCCCATTTACCATATATTCCAAGGGAGATAACATATATAGGATTTTACCTATATCAGAAACTATCTGTGGTCCAACAAATTATGTATGAATAAAACTGTTTATAGGAGAAGTTCAAGCTCATTGAGATCATGAACCAAACCATGTTCACCACACCGCCCCATGAAAGTCCCATCATCGCGCACCATAATCCAAGTGATATGTAAGGGGTTTTAAAGGTATATGTAACAATATCCTATTAATATTATTAATCATATTATTTTTTTAATAATGAATATATTTACACCAATTAGTGTTACCTTATAAATGATTTTTTGATTGAATAAAACATAAATATTATTTTTAGTTAAAATTAAAATTCAATTAATGAATTTTTTTTGATGAAATATTTTATTTTTGAAATATTTTTTTACAAATTATTATTATAAAATATTATTTAATAAATATAATTTTTCATATACTTTTTTTGAAGTGAAATGTAAATTTTATAAGGGCTAAAAAACTATTATTCCAAAAAACATAAAATAACTAAATAAATTATAATTTTAATTTAACAGCGAAAATTAAAATATTTAGAAAAATATTGTGATAAAAAAGAAATTTTTGGAATCAAAATGTGGAAATTATCCAATTGTGAAGTTTTCATAATTTTCCGAGCGAATAAAATTTTCTTGTAAAACCTATATACAATATAAATATATTTTTTGTTTTATGACATCATAATGACCCAAAAGAGATGTAAAAAAACAATAAAAGTATCTAAGTCTAAATATATGTTTTAACTTTAATGAAATGTTTTTTTTTGTTTTTTAATTAATTTTATAAATTCATTATGAATTATACAATGGCATTAATATATTTTATGGCTAAAAAAATCATTTCTTTAATAGTATATCTCACCTCCACATAATAAAGGGGATTATTTTTTTGGTTTGGACCTTCACCTTATAAGATAGTTATAACCACTCCCATTTTTTGAATCCAGGGTAAAAAAATGTGATGGTTTTTGATTTTGGTTATTTTATTATGTACAGTCCAAAACCTAATAAATATTAAATCCCACATATCTTCTATATAAGCACACCCAAACTCCTATTTATCTAAACTAAAACTACTTAGAGAATTTAAATACCCTTCCCTATTGTCTCTGGAGTCTACTCGACCCTCCCAAGCTCTCAAGATCCCACTTACAAGCATTTAGGGTCATATAGTCAAGTTAGGGATCTTATAATCTCCTTTTTTATGCACTTATTTTATTATAGGCTTATTAATTTCACTTTTATTATGATGATATTTGTTATATCATATCCTAGATACTGTAATTTTGATTTCTACATGATTATATAACCCTTCCACTTTCATTAATCCTTCCAATTGATCATTTTGTAAAATTGTTACCATTCCTAAAATTAGTGAAGGATTTATCACTTTTAATTTCCATTCGAGCACTTATTTTATGTTTTGTATCTTAAATTCAATTTTCATATGAGGGGATATGTTCTTATATGTTACCCTGACATTTTATTTAATGGAAAAATTTAATATTTCCCTTTCAGTCTCATTAATCCTCCCATGATTCTTTTTGTACAACAATTACCATGAAAAAATAGTTATGATTATTTTCTTCATTCATGTCTTTTATTAAAATTATGCATTATATTTATAGGATATAATTTTGGGATATCTTTTTACATGTACCAATTACTTCCCATTTGATGTATATTGGATACTACGAACCATTCCCTCTCAACAACACATTTTTATAAATAATTATGTGACATCATTATGCTGTCGAAATTGCATTGTGATTTCAATGCCAATACAATTGTTTAGTAAATACCATAAAATTTTCCTATAAAGGGTGTTCCAATTTATTATCATATATGTTTTTATTGGAGTATTAAATATATTAATTCCAAAATAATTGATCAAGGAATAAATTATGATGATGAACGAATCAATGCTGTATAATCTATGTGGCACACTTTAGCATGATAATGAAATGAATGTGATGGGCACACCTGAAATTAAATAACACTCCAATTCATTGGGTAATGTTTTGTATCACGATACATCATGTTGGGGTTAGGTAGTAAACCTAATTAAATTATGATACTTTCTTCCACCATGATGTACTAGAAATTTATCTTTGACCTATGTTATTAATTTAGTGTTTTATGTTGCTTCCACATTTCCCATGTTATGATTTCCATGAAATATCATGCATAATTGTTCATGTTTATGATTAATACTATATTTATACCCCACTGATTTCTGGTTGTCTAAAATTTATTATTATCTTCATGTTGTTTCATTTTTATTCCAATAATGGCCTTCATAACTCACCCATTTCTTATGTTTGTCCGTAGTTTATCCCGTGGAGTTTTAATATACATGGACTTTTAGAAGCATGTTAAAGAAGTGTTTCATAATGTTGTTTTATCCCATGTTCATGATGTTTTTATATGTTCCAAATTCACAAATACACTAGAATTATAAATCATTCAGGTTTAATTATGTGTAATTTTAGGTAATAAACACTAAATTAATGTGTAATAAATAATATGGTTATTATAGGGGTCATCTAGTGGGACGAGTGATAGTTTCTTGTCAACCTTGAATAGTAAAGTTTTTCCCCTAGATTTAATGAGTCTAGGTGGGATGTACAACATGATTGGACTGTTTATAGGGTCCAATTGGTCATTGACTATGTAGTTGGACCACACTCTAGTATGTGTTTCCTAAAATAGTATATCCAAGTATTATTTCTAGAGATGTTTATGAATTTCCCAAAATTACTATCTATATGTTAATTTTATTTCTTATTTTGGTTTAGATTTTAGTCGTACTAGTTCATGTTAGTTGGTTTTGATTCCTTAAATTTATGATTACCCACTTTTGATTATTTTTACGGATTTGTACAGGGGTTTTGGACTTGAAATGGGTTGTGAAAAGAGGATCTGTTTTTGAAAAGGTAACCTGCATGTGTTATTTTAAAAAAGAAATTTTTGGATAGAAATGTTTACTTACTAGATATGATTTAAAATTCTATATTTGAATGTATTTCAAAACTGTGTTTTTGGAATGTTTTGGTAAATTTAATTCATGGAATCTATGGTGGATACCAAATATGTTGTTTAAGCTCATACTCTACTGGTTCCACTCATCATCGGTATACCTGAGTTAACTTACAGGTTCTGGTTTCTAGTTCCGTTATACAATTGTATCAGGTTCGTCTTGTTGTTGGTGGTTACCAAGAGGTTATGTGGATACCATGTTATTGTGGTTCATTCTCATTTTTTATGTTGATCTGTTATAGTTTTGCTGTTTTCATATCTGTATCATTTTTTTTATATTCAATTATTGTTGGTTATGTTGAATGATTTGTTTTTTATTTGATCCTGGGTTGTTTCCAAAAAATCATTCCCACTGTAATTACATTGTTACCTGACACTAGATTCTTTCACATGGGGATCGAGAATTCCCTTAGGGTCATGTCTCCAATCAGGTCAGTTATCAGGTTGGATGGAATCCCCGCTTGTTTCATGAACTTATATGTTTTGAAAATGATTATTTTATTTTTAATAACTCATTTTTATGAACAATGTTATATTGGGACCCAAATTTCTACAAATGGTCATGATCTTAGGAAACTATGCTTATGTTATGTTTTCTTTTGATCATAAATTGATATGTCACATGTTTACACATACTAAGCATCAAAGATAACCCTTTTATTACGTTTCATTTCCCCCGGATATAAAGAATGTTTTTAGTAGGGTATTCCTATAATGATTATTCTATTGGAAGATCATTGAGGTATTTGTTGGAGTTCATTCATAAAATAAGAAGAGTATATATCAAATATCCAATGAATCTATAAATATATGGTTCTGCTGTGGAACATATAATTATGTATTGAATTTTCATCTATATAGATGTAGTATTTTTCTATGAAAATCTCGGGACATTATATTTAACAAGATGAACCATCCTAATTACCCAGGGATAATCTCACATCTCTATTGGCACCAGACAACTAAAAAATGTCCCATACATACAAAATTTATTTATTTTTCTAAACAACATTAATAATCTCTAATAATCCCAAAACTGAATGTAATTCCCCCTACGCCACTATTATAAAGAGTACGATATCACAAATAAAATAAACGAGTAATACTAAACCAATAATTTCTCACCATAAAAAAATGATTTATTCATATATACACTTATGAATTCTTATCAGAATAAAAATGATAAATGATAATAAACAATCAGTTTGATAAGCAGTCTCTTTTACAAACCCCTACACTACGAATGAGTTCTGATATAATATTTCCAGTGATATATATTTTATATGTCATAGAAGATGAGAATTATTGAAATATGTAATCCAAGCATCATAGAATACAATATTTATATACTAGGTTCCATAAATCCTCACTTAATCCAGTCATATGTTTTCATGATATACTACTTAAGATATATCATACATATATTGTGAGAGTTTTTTTTACATTCATGGAGTGAAGAAAATAATGGACAATAATATCATTTTTAGTTATAATTCGCTAGAATAAAGAAGTAATATACCCATTTGAAATAATATTTGGAAAAAATTATTTATTTCACAAATTACAATTAAACTAATTATAGATAGAATGAAATACAATTATTATCCTAAACTCATAAATGAAATATGTTCTCTTAATCATTGGAATTAATTTGATTTGAATGTTATTAAGTATCTCCAAACCAACCACTAACCATATAAACTTTTTATAATGTTCACAACATCACCGCTTATAATTATCATATATTTCAAAATATATAAATCATTAAACCCATTTTGGAAAATAAATTTTATTAGGTACATTTATTTAAGGTTGTCTAGAACCTAACCCTATTAAATATCACATACCAACAACTCAATGATAGATAGAGATATAACTACTTAAATATAACCAACAAATTCCTTAGGAACCTAAAATTTACCCATATAGATAACATATTAATAGAAGTTAGAAACAATATGTTATGTATCAAATTTTGGTCATTAATTTGTAATGATTTAAAGTGAATGAAATTTTAGCCCATTCCAATTTAGAACTCGAAATAGGGAGAGTTGTTTTATAATTTTTGATTTGGACATCATATTTGAAATTTATATTTCATTCCAATGGTTATTTAATTGATGGATTGAGGATCAGTACTTAATTTTTATGGTTGTGTTAATATTATTTTGGAAACACCTACAGTTCTAAGTCATTCACTGACAATGGGTATCTAGTGGGATCTCACTAGTTACCCAGTGACCTAGGAATTTGAAAGGGGATCCTTGGGGTTACATAGATTTGTTTGAAGGAATAACTTGTGTTTAAATTAAAGGATAGGTTTATTAGTATATTCACCACACCTATTCACTCAAATTTCCTTCTACATCACTCTTTACATCCTCTATAAACTTGAGAGATCCTTTTTGGGATCTTTTTGGATCCCACTTCCTCTCCTTTTTCCAATTTGATTCATGGTTGGTCCATAGAGTTTTCAAATTCGAAAGATACGGTAAAAAATTATCCTATGTTACCATATACCCAATTTTCATTAATTTACTCTATTTTCCTATTCCATAATTAGGCATTTTATTCTATGTTTACCTTGTATTAGTGAAATCCATTTGTGAATAGAGAAACCACTTATTTGGATTCATGGAATATTTTTAAGGGTTTTTCTCAATATTCATCACCATTTTTATGGACGTTATTTGATGTAAGATTTCATTTTATGAATTTCTTGGTTTTATCCAGAGATATAGGGTTAATATAATAGATATTTTTTTGGGATTTTAGATAAGATGATATTTGATAGAACACATAGATTATCTTCATGACTTTTAAATCAGGTTGAGGAATCCTTCAATTTTAGTAAAAATGTGATTTGGGTGACTTGGTTAAGGAATTTTTAACATGTGGATTATAGATGATTCCTTACTAATTTATATTAATTAATAAATCTCTCCAATTTTAATGGTTTTTTTCTCATTCCATTTTATAATTCTAGAGTTGTGTTTTTCACATGACGTCATATTGATTTACAAAAAATTATTAATAAATATTATTATATAATTTGAATATATAAATGAATGCATTTTAAGGGATTAGATTTGCATAATTTGAAAACATTTAGGATGTGGTTTTATATAATAAAATGTAGGGTCAATTTCCCTCTATTTTTATTAATGATTTTTTTCTTCTTTTATAAGGTTAATTAAATACTATTATTACAATTATTGATGTTTTTTACCTTGAAATATGAATAGGGTAGTACATGCTAGGTTTTTTAATCCATTCAACCCCCCTGTGACTGAGTTCCATTAACATTACTCTATTGTTACCATAGGATGATGTCAAACCCAAGGTATATATTTCTACCAGACATACCTAAGGATATTTGTTATGCACAGACTGGTATTTTTTTATAAAACTTCGTATTTAATTTGTATGGATTATCATGTATCTGACAACTAATTAATTTATATTTAAGGAAATTAGATCACCCCTTCCAAACTAAAATGGATTGAGTTTATGTTAATAAACCACATATAACCGAGATTTTAGATGATTATTCAACGATGAGGTGAATATTAGGTTGATTAAGTTATAATATAAGAATTTATATTAATCATAAATGGGTTTAATGTTATATGATAGTCTTAGTAATTAGAAAATCAATGAGTTTGAATAATGTTAATGGTGGATAGATGTTTATGTAAAATATTATTTTACAAGATGGAATCTTATGGAAATGTTTTTCTTTGTTAAAGTTTATTCCTTCGATTCAAGGAATAAATATATGAAAAAAATCATATTTTTAAAAATAGTTTCATCTTCTTATTTAATACATTTTTAAAAATATGTATATATTTTTTTCTAATAAGGTGATTATCAAAAAATAAGTTTCTAACCATTCCATTAGGAATATGATTTTCTTACTTGTTTCTTTAAAAGATTGAATTTAAATCATAATCGAAGATAGATGAGAAAATTAAGTAGTAAACATTATTCACCATCAAATATTATTTACAAAAGACATGTATTGTAATAGTAAATTTTTTTTTGAACTATAATATTAATGTTATCGGTTACATTTGTTTTTAATAAGAAGTGTATGAAAAATGAATCACAATTCACTTATACGTATTGATAATATGAATTCAAAAGTTTATTAGTTTGTGATATGACTAAATTTTGGGAAGATATACCTTACGTGGGAAAGGGAATATTAAATCTCATTATAGATAAGTATTGATAATAAGGGGTATTGTACTACACTTTACTTTCATAATATGGTAAACATTGAAGCATATCATCCTCGATTGGATATTTATGACTCTTATTATGGGAACATATTTCCATTTATAATTACATGTATATACGTCATTCTTCCTCTTATCTGGATTATGAAAAACTATTTTTTATTCTTGGCCTATTTCCATGATTGGCGTCATGTTTTTATGTTTATACATCATACATTTTTTTTCAAATGACATATTCGAATTAAAAATAATAGGACTATTACATGATGAAAAAGAGTTTATATTATTTTATTTCATTCATATTTAATATTTTTATAGATTATTTTCATTAATATGATGTAGATTATGTTTTTTGTTAGCATAAATCATGTATATTATATGATGTAAATAATGTCTAATTTTTTAATATAGATAATATTTATTTTAAAACTATGGAAACTATATTATATTTTAGTATTTTCTAATATTGATATGATCTTCCAATTTAAATGTTTTGATTTTGTGATATTGTCTTTATCTATAATATTAATATTATTTATGATATATATATATATATATATTTATTAATCCTAGTATTGGAGAATCTAACTTGAGACATGTTCAATAAGAACACATTGGAATATGTGTGTTTATAAAAACAATATTTCATTATTTGAATAGATGATGGGGGAGCTCCAGCACTCAATCATTTATCACTATCTGTGAGGAAAATATTGGTTATTCAGTAGTCAATCATTTTTACCTTATCAATTAAGAATTGAAGGTGTTATCTATAAATCAATTATTCTTTACTCTTATGTGAGAACGAGAGGGGGGTACAAGAACATGATAGGATTTTCCATATTATATAATGATTATTACATAAAAAACAAGTATAAATGTACATAATTCTATATTTGATTGACTTGGTCAGACATCATTGAAGAACCAACCCATTTGGTATTTATGTATAATATATATATTTTGAGATGTTGCTTATAGTAGGTTTGGATGAGGTGACTAAATATTTAATTGTGTTTTATTGTCATATGGTATCTGATTATCTGATTCATAGAGAATCATGTCTGTATAATTTACTATGTTTTGGATTTAAATTTATATTCTAAATTGATGATAGTTTCCATGCACTATGAATATATTCAATGTTATTTTTTATATCTATGTTAATGTATATATATTATTATTCATGTACTTTTTAATTATTATATGTTTTTTGAGATAGTCTGGGTGGTTCCCTTGTGATTATTTATCCTCACTCCATACATTGAATCCCTTGCTAACATACATACTCTCATTTAATCTATTTATAGTTTGATAAAGTAATTCAGTATCTATTTAATATTTTTTTATTGATTTTCCATATCATAGGTATAGGTTTAGCCTCTACACAAATGTTGGAGATGATATTTGGGTGGATGGAGGATGTGTTTTTCTCGTCTCAAATTGATTTATAATTTTTATAACTATACGACTTCTTTCTATTTATATATCATTAGGTAATGTTTTATTATTTTTTCCTTATGGATTTATAAGATATAAATTATTATTTTGTTTTTTAGTTCCTTGTAGTATCTATATCCCTTTTGACCTACAAGGTTTCAAATATTTGATTGGGAACATATAATATATAGATAAGTCATGTCATATTACTAATTTTATATATTCATGTTATATATTCAATTACAAAGTGGGTATATCATTCCCCAAAAATATAATAAGAGCCACAAGAATATTTAATTTTTTCGAGAGATCGGAATGCCCACTCGGGGTTAGTAGCACTAGTTTTCAGTGTAGTTTGATCATCCTGGGTAGGGTCTATATAAGGTGGTGTTAAAGATTTTTTGGGTTTACAATGATAAATTTTTATGTATGAGATATATGACTACTATGACTTAGAAAACTACCCCTAATGGCCCAATCTACCTATTTATATGGGAATCTCATGTTTCTATGGAAGTTCATGTTTTTTGTTTAGGCAGTATGGTTTTAATTGAGCATTTTATTAGAATTAATTGAGAATGATTTGGAGGAAATCCAAGAGTGAAATATAACATGATCAAGAGAAATAATTATTAATGATTCATGTATCATTAAAAGATTTATAAAGGTATAAATTGGTTGGAAAATATGGAATAACATGTGATTTCCTATGATTATTTATATTTTTGTTAGATCTAATTAAAATTTTATGTTATCTAAATAATCAAAAATACATAACTAGTTCTTTATTATATATAGGTGAAAATTACGATAATAAGATTTAATAATGGATACTATAGATTGTGTATATTAAATTTATTTCTATTCATTGCAAGTATTTCTTGTTTAATGTTATACATTAATGCATGATCCTCATTTTCCATTTTAAAAAATATCATTGATTATTAGTTTTTAAATTCCATTTTATTTTTGATAATGGGTCATTATAATAGTTTCTATTTGGTATTTTTTAACATGTGTGTTATATGATACTTATTTAGTGATTTACAGTGGAGTAGAAAACATGTTTTTCTATTTTATATATCTTGGAAAACATGTTATGGATATATTCCTTATGATGATGACATGTTTTAGGTGTCAATGTACATGAGTTATGATTTTTCATATATTTTCAAATATAAATGTCTATAAATAAACCATTAATATTCTCGAGTAAAAATATATTGAAAAAAATAATAGATTCTACATAATAGTGACAAACTGATGATTTAAAGAAAAATAATTTTTTTCTAATGAAAAAATATTTTGTTTTTAAAATGAGATGGATATTATTGTAAATCTTTTTGATAACCCAGTGATTTAAATTTATAGGGGAATTTTTAAAATTATTTCTTATACCAGTCGGTTTCATGAAATCCTGCATTTTAAAATTGGAAAATTGGTTTTGAATTTGAAATAGAAGGTTCATGGGATAAAAAACTCTTTCATTTCCTTAGGTTTAAAAAAGTATGTGGTTTTTATATATAAATATTAATTTGAAATTATATATTTTGAAATGTATATTGAAAAGTGATATTAAATGGGTTGGTTAACTTGGAATGGTTATTTTTCAAAAGAAAACAAATAAATTCTTTTCTTAAGGTGGTATTCTGAAAAAATTTAATCTACGAAATTTGGCGTCTTAAAAAATAATGAAATGTGGATTTTTAAGAGGGGTTTGGTTTTTTTAAACCATTTTATTATTGAATGTTTTGAGAAGCATGAAAATAAAGTGGAAGGGTAGGTATAGATATCCCTTAAGAAAATAATAGGGATGGGAGAACCATAGATCACGGTTCAACTAATTGGTTTATAGAATACCGAGAATCACAAGGGATGTTCATTTTTATTTTTGGTATTATTTTCTTATGTTGATGATAGATTCATATCAGTTTGGGAGTTTCTTATCTTGATCAAGATGACTTTGGGTTATTTACTGATGTATGGGTGCTTCATATATATTAATAAATTAGGGTATTTTGTGATATCTGTTTGATTTTGGAGTTTTAAATTTAGTTTATAGTGGATTATATGAATAATAAATAAGAAAATAGGATATGGATCTTATATATTGTAAGGTTATGAGACCCATGGAAATGTCTCCCATAACTACTCAGGGATGACTGTTTGGTTTATAATGACCCATTTTTGGGTTCGATGGAATTTTTATTAATTTTGAGGATTTTAATTCTTATAGATTCATGTATTTAAGGATATTTGGATAATTAGAGAGGTTAAATATTTATTTGTTGATTTGGACCTCAAATTTGAGTGTTGGGTTTGATGTATTGGATGATTGTATGTGTGTATAGAGTTTCATTTCTCAAATTGGAGTATTGATTTAAGCTCAACATACTGACAAGTGTATTACTAAGACTACAAGTTTAATTAGGTACATTATGGGAGATCACTTGTTACCATGTGAGAGAATGTAGGGTACTAGTTGAGATACGCAATGCATGGATCACATTGGGGTGCCACAATGTACCCAATGGCACAAAATCAAGTACATTATAGGAGCATGTTGAATTTTTATTTGTATAAGAGATATCAAGTCTTCCACCTCCACCTATTTAAACCGTTTTCCTATCTTTTCTATAGTGATTAAATCCTTTCTATATTTGAGAGCTCCTCTTAGAGATCTTTTGGGTTTCCCTCTCAATATCCTCTTGTTTTATTTAATGTGGATTTATATACTTTGTTTTCTAATTCTAATGAAATTTTTATCATTTATACTCTTCTTCACCATGTTCTTCATTCATTACTAAATTCCTTCCCAAAATTAGGGATAAATATATACTATTTTAAAATATACTAGTGAAATCCATTTTGGTTCAAATATTATACACTTTTTGGTTTGTGGAAACTTATACTTGTTGATTTAATAATTCATTTACAATTTTATAGAAGTAAATTAAGGTATAATTTATTTTAATGATATTATGGTTTTAGGGACAAACATTATGATGTCATCTTGGATATTTTTGTGGATTTTGAATGTGATGATATATGATGTATCATAAGGATTTTCATCTAAATTTTTTTCCTTTGGGGTTATAGACCCTTTTATTTTTTCAATCATGTGATTTGGGTTACCTGATTAAGGAATTTTTATCATGGGGTTTCTAAGTTCAATGACATTAATTGTTAAAATTTAATGAATCTCTGAAATGGATTTAAATTATGGTCTCTATCATGTGAATAATTATTGATCTATTCTTGTGACATTCATATCTAGTGTTTTCCCTATCCTTTTTAATAAATATTAATTTATACATTGAAAATATAAATGAAAATATTTTTAATGATTATTTTAGTATAAAATGAATTTTTTTTGTGATGTTTCTTATGATATAACATATGGATAGTTACTATCTTTTTTTATTTAATGAAAATATAATCCATAATTTTGTACGGTTAGTTCCTTACTATCCTTGAAACTATTGTTGATGTTTACATTAATATTCGAACTAGGTTTCCCATGTTGTTTTATTCTACGTAATTCATACAAGAATATGTTCCATAAATTTATTCTATTATTACATGAACATAAAATGAAATCCTCTGGATTCCTTTTTTACTAAACTATCTTGAGTATTGACAACACCCTTAGAGTGTTATTTCAATGTAATCCTATGTAGATTTGTTTGGAATGATTAATGGGAAATATTTTTAATTTTCAGATACATTTTTGGGACTGAGGGTTTTCTAAAAATAATACTTCATGAGGGATAGGGGTGAGTTAACTAATTATATAGGTAATGTTTATATTAATTGATTCTAGATATAAAATATTTGAGTAATAAAAAAAGACAATAATAGATGAATTAAAAATACTCAAGAGATATAAATTAGTTAAATAGAATAATTAAATGAAAAAATTTATAATGAACATTATAACTTAATACTATAATTAGGTTTTGGATAATAATATATAAACATATAATTAATATTACAAAATTATATAATAGTTCATATCCCCGGATCCATTTAATTTTAATCTAATGTGATAGGAAAATCAATATTTACACCCAAAGGATACATATGTTCCAAAACATGAAACCTCTTCCTTCAAATGATATGAAGCTTGAGTCATATCCCATTGGTTCATTAATAGAGTCACTAATGAGTCATATCCCCATAATTCTTTGAATAGAGTTTGGAAACATGAATATATTACCTTAGAGAACCTCAAGTATTTGAAGATCAAAATCATACATGGCCTTATCAACATGTTTTCGGGAAACATAAATGATTGGAATCAAATATTCCAATCCAAAAAACCTCTTTAATTACAAGATGATCAAAAATAAACATATAAAATAGGAATCCAAAATATTCTATTACAACATCCTCATAATCATTAAATATAAGATCACACTAAAAAACCAAAACAAACATAAGCACTCATTCTTTGAGATATTGTATAACTCTAAAATAATGGTGTTCTAGAATGATCTTGTATCATCAAAAAATGATCCGTAACACCTTGGTACCAAATTTATAGGTGATGAGTGTAAAAAAATAATAACTCAAATTTATTATTTCATTTAGAATAACTATCTATTATAACAAAATTAGAAACTTGAAAATGATTTATTACTTGAAATGGTTTAGATGTCATCATGATGTCCTGGAATATACATAGCTTGGAATCTGATCATCTCGAATATATTATTTGGAAGATCAAAATACATAAACTAAAAAATAGGATTCAAGAATGTAAAACTAAAATATCAAGTATATTTTTGTTTCATCGAAACCAATGACAATGATTGTATTTCATTTAGATAAATTAATCAAAAACCTCAGAAAAACTACCATATTTTGATAATCACAAAACATGTAAACAAGTATTGATAAAAGGAATAATGATTTAGGTAACACTCCAAGCTCTAAAAAAACTAACTTACTCCAAAAATGAAAAAGATGTGTTCTGAAAATACCCCACTTTCAAAAAACATAACGAAAAAATTTTTCTCTACAAATTTCATTATCATTATACCCATTTGTAATTTAATAAAGCTATCCCCCTTAATTTCTATAATTTTCCCACCATTGAACATTTTATCCCCTTGTCATATTATCAAAAATAAATTTGGGAATATTAAATAAATAATAATTGGAAATGTAATCCAACATGATTATAAACTCATTAATATTGAATCATATAAGCAAAAATTTAATCCTTAGGAACTTTTTTAGATAAGCTCGAACAAAATTCATACGATCCATGTATGAATTATAACCGATATAAATAATAATTTCATGTTCCATAAAATTATGTAAAAATTAATTCTAAAAACGATGATTGGTCTTACTGAGTAGATCCATTAGAGAAACATTAATGTAATCTTTACTTTTTATAAGTTATCTTATATCAGGATAGAAATTAATATGCATCTGAAAGGAGTATATTAGGAATATCTAAGAAATTTATATTTAATAATCATTAACAAAATTCCAAAAATATTATTTGTATACCTTCCTTATAGTTTTCCCCAATTCTATGTAAATATTAGAGAGTAGTTAAATGTTAGAGGAATGATTAATAGAAAGAATAAGATAGTCATAAAACAAGGATCATACAGTTAATTTTTTTACTATATTCAAATATTTTAGAATATAATAGATTTTTTAATGTTTTAGTAAGATAGTTTCAAGGGCTGATAAATTTGAAAATAATATCACATTTTTGTATATGATTATAAATGAAGTTTTATATTATGTATATATAATTTCCATGTGTTTGATTTATAATATTATTACATAAATAAATAGAATTTATAATATAAGAAATATATAGTTTGAGTTAAAATCATTCTAAAATAATTGATTATGTTTTTTCAAAAAAGTGGATGTAATAAAATAGAAATACAATATATTCATCTTCAATGGTGAGAAGTTCTACCAAATGTTACTTCTTTATAGACAATGATTCATAAATTATCCTATGAAATGAAATGTTCTAAAAGTAATCTTTCTATCCATTCTACATACTCAAAAATCCATTTCAGAATAACTCTTATGAATAAAATACAACAAGGAAGAATATAATATTTAAATATTATTAGTTACTAAAAGGAAAATAAAATCATGTTTAATTCCTTAATATAGGATTCGTTTAGATTATATTTTAATATAACAATCAATTTAAAAAATAACATAATTTCATGTTGACTCGAAATTAAAAAGAGAAAACATTTGATCATAAATCTATACTATTTTTATCTACTTGTTTAAAACATTAAACATCATAAATCTTACTAGTAGTACCTTCCATAGAAATATCAATAGAATCGTTATTGAAGGAAAGAAATTAAAGAAAATCTTTCATACACTTATTTTGAGTTAAAATAGTTCCGTATTTTTTAGTTATTTTTAAGCTGTAAAGATATTAATCTCACCCATTATACTCATCTCAAATTCAAATTCCATATGTTCGGAGGTAATTTCATCAAATTATTTTTAGTTAGATCAAAAATTTATAATTTTTCCATAGATTTTTATGACTATTAGTTCATAAAAAACATTTATGATAAAAATACTGTGATAATCCATTCCTTGAAATAATTAATTTTGAAGTTAAAACTTGAATAATATATTATTCCTTGATCATAGGTCGTTTTTATGTCCTTAATATTCTTTGGTAGGTCTATAAACATTTTCCATAAAATTATAATATAAAAAACCACAGGGTTTTCAAATATATTCCTCCCCATGAGCATATATATTAAAGAATAGACCCTTAAAACCCAATTTAAGATGGGTAATATTGAAATTAGAAATGAAAGAAAATAGAATTCACAATAATTAGAGACTCAAACTTTGGGAAACCACTATGCATAGTCTATGTCCTCTTCTGAATTATAAACTTTAGAAAAATGAATGGACTTATTTTGAATTGTGACTCAATTTTTATAACAATTATTTTGGAAGACTACTAAGGTGTTCATCTAAATTCAATTTTTTTACATTCAACTTAATTTCTTTCTTCGTTTATAATAAATTTATAAATATAATCACCCAAATAATAATTTATTGTTTTAGTTTTACATTGAGATAATAATGGAATATAGTCAAATGCATTCTATAAGGAACTCATGGTTCTAACTTATTAATCCTCTTCACCAATGGTATTATCAGTCGGACGATTCTTTAAAATAGTAAGGATTTGCGGTAAAAGGTTATTTATTTATTCAAATAAAGTATTTTTATTATTAATAAGTTCTTCGATTCAAATGATAATACCTAGTATATTTGGTTAAAAAACTAGTAATGAACCATATGGAGTTTGAAAAACAATAATCCATTTTATTTTTACAATATTTCATTTTATTATCATAAAGGAACTTGTCTATTAAATCTTAACATGTACCATTTCTGAAATTTTATGTTTTTCATATATTGAAAATATGATAATAAAAAATAATGTAAAATTAACGAAGAAAATTTTATTCATAAGGTTTTAGATCAAATTTATGAAGATTAAATCATGTATTAAGAATGAATACTTTTAAAAAAAATATAAAGAAACCAAGTATTTCCATCTAATTACTAAATTATAAGGGGGTTTTCTAAATCAAGAATGGTAACTTCAACAGAGATGTGTTTTTCAATATGATATTCACATAATAAAAACTAATCAATTTCTTGGATTATGCTATTACTCCTTTCTACTGCCCTATTTTGTATGGAGTTCCCAAAACTAATATGTAATTTTTCATTCCTTTTAATATAAATTTTTTAATTAGTAGAATTTTTAAACTGCCTTCTATGATCACCACAGATAGTGTTAATAATTTTTTAATGATTTAGAACTCTTTTAGAAAAAAATTTAAAAACTGAGAGTCCTTTGAATTATGTGAAAGAAAATAAACCTATGTAAAACTAGTGTAATTATAATATATATATATATATATATAGAGTTTGAATCGGATACATAAATTATTTATTCATCTAAAAAGGTCTATGTGCATTAAGTATAGAGATTTGGAAGTTGAAACCTAACCATGAGGTGTAAATACAGACTTTTTTTTCATATGTTATTTTTAGGGATTAAAAACTCTATAAGAATAAAACATTCATTATAAAAGATCCTTTATAATAAATTTCATAGAAATTTTCAATTTTTATTAAAATTTGAGTGAGAAAATATTCAATTCCAAATCCATGACATATCCTTTATTGCACTTACTCATGGAAATTGATGGCATGTATAATATTTATGTAAATATTTTAAACATTATCGTACATGTCAGTAGATAATATATAAACTCCAAATAAACTATTGAGGTCATAGTTTTCATTACCAAAATTTAGGGACTAACCGTAATCACATAATTGGCTTATTATAATACAGTTATACTAATGTCTTGAAACAAAATGATAGTTTGAAACTAAATACTCCTTCTGAAATGATATATAATATATTATGATTATTCCATCCTACACATTATCTACAAATGGATAATTTCTACCATCAATTAATATAATGTTTAAAAGTTAGACGTGTTTTTGATCATGCATTGGGAACAACCACTATCTATTTACCAAGTGTTAGAGTTGTTGATACTCACCCTTCTAACCTGAAATAAATGATAATAAAAAATAAATACCCAATGATTTTTAGGTCTAGAAATATTAGGAAAACAATGCTTTTATTAATCACATATACCCAACTATATGATTTTGAATATTAAATAGAACATTAATAATATACTAACAATATTTTTTAAATAATTGTTTCTTCCACAAAGAGCATATATTCTTCTAGTTTCCTTTCATTAGATACCTAGTAGAAGAAGGTTCACATTTTGGTATAAAAATTATTGTATGAATAAGAAATATACATAAAGATGAATGACTAGTAATGGAATATGTCTAAGCTGGTTTAATTCTTACAAGAAGTTTTTTTGATGGTCTCCACGTTGAATATAAAATTTGAATGTAACATATTCAACCATTCAACATTAGACTTAAATATTATTACAATATTATGATAATTATAATTTTTAAAAGACAAATTAGATTTGATATTCAACTTAGAATTAAATTTTAAAATACTTCTATTAGACTCATAAATATATACCTTTAAATGATAATATTTCTTAATCAACATCTTATATATTTTCATCAACATCTGGTATATTTTCACTATGTTAGTCACATATTCCTCTATTTCCTCAAATGAAAGAGTACCATATTCATTATTCATATAATAATAAAAAGTTTATATTCTAAATACATATTATTTAGATATTCAATAGTATTATTATACATAAATAAATTTTCATTTTGAGGTAGATGAGATAGAATCTATTTATCATCCATCTATCATCACTGTTTGACCCACTATCTGAAGATGAATCACCATTGACACTCCAAGTAGCCATAAAATTCAAAATATTGTTACCATTACACTTTTAGGATAATATAGATTATTTATCTTTTATATTTCCTTGAATAACATGGTTTGAGATGTCTTCGATTCCCATACTCACAAAAAATAACCATTGAAGACTATTTTCTTCTTATGAACTTTTCATGCATGCCTCTTATATTATTATGATTTTGTATGGATTGTTTTATTTCTTGTTTTTGTATTCATACATTAATCAAGTTGATATAATTTTAATTCATTAATATCCATATTTCTATGATATAAATTCATTATAAATAAATGATTCAATGTAAATGGTTTTGATGTAATCGCTATGAATGATTTGTTAGCAAAAAATAAACTCAATCCTTTTGTTTAACATTATTATCACCTTCCTTCACCTGATTCTAATTTTATATTAACATTTCTATGAGATAATCAAGAAGCAACTTTATAGAATTATTTATTTCATCAAAAAATATCGTCATATATTTTCATTCTTTTAAAATTGTATCAATAATCTTCTATAAAAACTATTTATAAATAATATCCTTTTCATCTAGAGACTATAAACCAACAATAACATTTTTTTATCTATTGATGTATTTGTAAAAAACTTTCTCCATTTGTAAAATCAGTAACTATATAATATAAAAACATCATAGATATTCTGGTCGCCTACATATTCTACATTTTAAAAAATATAATGTCAAATTTCATCAAGATATATTTGAAAAATATTTATAAGATAATTTATTTTCAATGATCCAAGTTAGAGTACATAAATGAGTATTGTATAATTTATATTTCTATTGATATTAAACCTTCTTTTCACATGTAATATTTTAAACTTGATTCTATAGAATCTTGTAACTCTCGACCATCATATGGTAATTTTCCAATCCAATATTTATCAAAAAAGTCTTCAATTTATCCCCTAATTGTTCATAATTTGATCTATAAAAAAGGGTCATCCAAATAAGATTTTTTAGAAGTTCAGATATGTATGAATACCATGGAATTTATTTCACTTCTATATGTTACTATATGAAAAATGAGAATTTATTAGATAAAAAATATTCTCCCAGTATAGAATATTCAGAGGGGGGGTGATATGATTTTTTTAAAACATACTTTTTATCTATCCTGGAAATGTATAGTCCAAAAGTTCATGGTTCCCAACTATTCACCAAAACTAGTCTTTATCTTAAGTGAACATGTAAATATTTCTTTGATATGACTATTAATCACTACTAGACCAGTTATCATTGTAAAATTTATAACAAGTTCACTGCCTAGAAATGGTATATGACTTCTTCCTCTCTTCTTCTAACTAATTATTTAGAGGGTTAAAAAGGTAATAATTTAAACATTTATGTTGAACTATCAATTGTACAAATAAATTTTATAATACCAAACAACAATGGATATTTTCTATAATGTTATATTCTTTAATTTCCAATCATCTATGATATTCAAAATAACACTATACTTAAATGATAAATCATTAATGGAAATCTTCAAAATCACTCCCTACTATTCAATCCTATATATTAAATGATGTATAATTTGGGTTCCTTCTACATTTATTCATAAATATATTAAAGTAACAATATATAATATGAGTTTACTTTCTTTTATACATCTAATTATCATATATGCAGAGTATTTTTGGATTTTAAATTCAAAATATATGTTTTAATAAACATCAAACAACCTATATATGAAATCAAACCATTGATTATTCATCATGTAGTTATAAAATATTGAAAATTATTAGATCATATGAAACTTATTCCATAAACGCTATGTTGATAAATATGATCCAAACCAACAATACTAAACATAATATGTAGTTTTTCAATCACAATGGTGTGGCCTTAATTAAAGACAACAATTTAGAGCACCACATTATACCACCCATGATATGTTACTCCAAATATATTGGAATGAATCCTATCAATGTGAAAAAACGACTTTAAAATGGTTGAATCCACACATACCTACGTGATTCAAATTCAATTACAGAGACTCAATAGTTGAAATACATTTTTCAATAGCATGGGATTATCTAGTTCCCTATTTCAACAATTATTATATATAGTTCAATTACTCTCACACGAGATCTATCACGACTTCCATGATATCTGTTATGTAGTGCCCCATTTTATAAAAGGATTCATTTAGTATAAAAAAATAGATATTCTATGAGATGGAATGAATATGATCCCTATATTAGTTATGTCTTTAAAACCATGATTACAATGAGAAATAACAAGAATTTTTTTTGAATGTCTAGTCAATCATGTAAATTACATTCATTTTCTTCAATTCACTACCATTTCTATAATTTATTCTTATGTATATAGTGAGATGCATTTTTCTAAACTAATATATTTCAGTAAACATGGGAATATTTCTTATCATCTCAAAAACCATATGTGTACTAGGACATTTCTAAATTTTCAAACATTTATTCATGCCACCATGGAATAAAAAATGACTCATATACACTATGATGTTTCCCACATGTAAATATATCAATTGAAACAATGTGTGTTATGTTATATCCAACATTATCATTTCATACCAAAATGATTTAATTTTTAAATTTTTTCGAAAATTGTTTTTGATTCTACACTCAAACTATTTATTAATTCAACACAGAACATCAAAATGTACCATGATTAATCACTATGTCATGTTGAATGATCCCTTCAAAAACATTCTCATTGACATACCATATTTTCACAAAGGCTTCATCCTTATTCGTATGACAACAATCAAAATCTCTATTGTAAAAACATTTAACATATTATAACAACTGGTTTCATCAATCCCCATCCTTTTATTCAAATTCACATATTCCAATATTCTCTTATATATGAGAACCTCCCCCTATAATCATTATCTGCATCTGATAATAAAGTTCATTGTAGAATTCTTTTCCAGATCTGAATTTTTAAAGCATTCAGAATAATCATTGGTTCTAAAATATGAAATGATTTATTAAAAAAATCTATAAACCTATTGAAGTTAAATATCACTACAGGAAGTAATAAATATAGTGATAGATAGTTAATTTCTACAACTATTTTCATATTTTATGATAGAAGTTTATTTATGATATAAATTATCCTTAAACGTTTCTTTCCCCTAGCTTCTTAGAAAAAAAATTAATTAACAAAAAAAAAATAAACTTGTAAACCATTATAAACAAAAGTATTAGGGAATATTAAAACTCCATAGGGTGGGGAGAGTATTTGATCTCAGTGGTTCGACCTAATATTTTAATATACATGAGAATTCATTGTTTTGGTTATTATTTCAACCATAAAATGTTGTATTCCATCAAACTCTATTTTAAGAATATTTTTTACACAATTACTTTATTAAATGATTCCATATAATAATATTATTTTTGTAAAAATGGTGCATCCAATTATTTGTTAATTTAAAAAAAACTCTTAATATTTGATTGAATCACTATCAATTTTGGTACTACTTTTCCATGATCTTACAACTATTTTTGCATCCATATGAATTGTGTAAATTCAACGGTAAAAAAATATTTCATTCATCTAGTATACTCAAATGATTGAAAATATTAGATCTTACTTATCCATCCTATATAGTTTATTCCAATGAAAAAGTCCTCACCGTTAGTAGATTTTAAATCCATAATAACACTATATCTGTCTATATATATAAAGGCTACCAAATAAATATCTTCTACAATCTTGAAAACTAATCCAAAATTCAATGTTCACAAAATATACCACATTAATTAAATTAATTCTAGAATATTTTAATTATTTATATAGATTTAAAATAATTTTTCCAAGTATGTATCACAGAAGATATAATTCTTAGTTATTATAAAATAGAGTAAATTGATAGTTATTAATCTATATAATGTTGTGTATACTCACTCTATTTCCTTACACTTTCTATTTTTCAATCAAAAACTATCATAATTGAAACTATTTTATATTCATCCATTAAAAACATTATTTAAATTATATTATAAATATTATATATGATATAAATATATTACATTTATTTAGATTAACTTTTAGTAAAAAAAATAAGGCAACTCTCCAACCCTAGAAATGTCCAATTCTAATCACATAATGCATTAAAATGCATGAATATAATTTTTCCTTTGAGAAATGAATAGGATAAGATCAATATACATTGGTACCAAGAACCATTCCTCATCTTTTAGTTTCTTATAGATGTTGTTATCAATACCTCCCATCTATAACTCAAACTTTCTATGATATGAATCTCAACTTGTATACCAAGCATGGAGTTACTACTTTATACCATCTGATTCCTTGTTAAATTTATAATCAATTTAATAAACATTTATAATAAGAAATCCTAGAGGTTGGTAGATGTATACATATTACTTAATAACTCCATTCAAGAATTTTTTCATCATATCTATTTGATAAAATCTAAAATTCCTTTGAATATCCAATTAAATAAAGTGTCTTATTGATTCCATTATTCAAACCATAAAGAATATTTCATCACCATCAAATCCTTAAAGCTATTTATATCCTTTACATATTGGCCTTGGTTTATTTTATTCCACTCATATATTTGCATCATGCATGTTTTTATGACCCACTATATACCAATCATAATATGATGTCTATGTCTATCCAAAATTTCGAAATTTTATTTCTAGAAAATTTTGTTCAATAATAATTCTGGGGTTTAACCTATGATTCAACATTTCATAATTTTTTATAAAAACATGATTCTTTCTCTAGTAATTGAACAATGTGATCCATTTTCAAATTATAAAGATTTTTGTTTGAGAAGATTTATCTCAAATATAATTATTTAGTTCAATTCCAACTCTATATCTTCTTGTTTGGGCCATATATTGATTTCCTTCATCTTCATTATTTTACTATGATTCAACATATAAATCTTTATCGATAATGGTATTTTGAGATTATATAGAGTACTATATTATCTCTTATTCTACTTCATTATCTTATTTATGGATAAAATTTCTATGATTCTAATTTTCTTCATGTTTCTCAACATTCACACCACTTATTTAGCCGTTATTTTGGGTACATTTATTGAAGCATTTATTGAATTTAATCTTTGATGAATATGCTAAAAATATCCCTCCATCTACTCAGTCACCATAATTTCCATGATTTCAATATTTCTACGAATTAAATAGTTTCCTACAAATACATCGAGATAATTAAATGATGGTTCCCTTCAACACAAGAATTTATCAATAAATATTTATTAATTCCTCTAAAAAATGGAATATTATCAATAGATTTCTCCACTTTATTACTTATCTATACTCCACTAATTAATTTGAACAACCCTCTAGTTATATATACCGTTATCTTATTCTATAGTATGAAAAAAATTATTCTCATTTAATTCCACTTGATATAGGTTCCCATATATTATCCATCCATACATAATATAATTTATAGCCTTTCTGTTGATACGTTTTCTTTTTCAATTGAATATGACTACCAATCCCATGTCACTATACCGAATCACCCTGAAATTTTTCTTTCTTTGTCCAACAATATAGAAAACATTAATTATCCATCAATGTTTCTATAACTAATTGATTTTTACCTATCCCTTTGATATTTAGAGCTCCAATATTTTTGAATTAAACAATTTTATGGACTCTACTTTTACATTCTTATATTGGTCCATATTACCTAACATGTGGGAGAAAAAATAGCTCACATGAATATTCTAAATTCTATTATTTTCATCCTTTAAAATATATCCAATAAAGAGTAAATTTATCCTTCATTTTCATCTCCTTATCATTCATTAAAATTTTAGAATGAGTTGCAATGAATGTTAATTTGTTATCCACTTATTTAGTACAGGAAATTAGGTGAAATTTATATTTTGGATTATATTTCATTAAAATATAATTTTTATTTCATAGGAATTACCAACCCTTACATGGATATATTATATAACATTATGACCAATGTAATAAAAATTAAAAAATATCACTATAATGATTTTTCTTACAAATTTGAAGTATAAGTTTCTTTTATCCAAAAATGGATTCCATTTGTTTATCCTATAATGTAACTTTTTACATCACCATAATTACACATTTTATGGTCTATGTAGAAAAAACATAGAACATCATTATGGAAAATATCATGTTTCTTCCATCTCGGCATATTTACGTGATTTTGAACATGTTTATAATTGTAGTTATGTTCTCGATGATTGATAGGTTTTTCCATTTATATTTTTTTCGCATGAAACTTACGAATTATACTTTTTATGATCAAATATAATTTCATAATACAATTTTTACCATGATATTGGATATTTGGGTATTTATTTCTTCCTCAAAAGTCATCATTCATTTTTCATACCTTTACATCAATACTTTATTTGAAAAAAAACTATATCATTTTCTTTGATTCAGCCATTTTTATTATAGTCCCAAGATTCATTTTAATTGATATAACATCCACTTAATTAGTTTAAATGTTCTTACCTAAAAAAATGATAGAAATATTATAATTTATGATATTTTTTGATTCCTCAATATCAAACCTATGAATCATTTATTATTTGGGTTTCAGTAAATAATTCTAACTTTATTCCACAAATTTATGTATATGATCAAATTCTGTATATATATCAAAAATTAAATCTAAATATTCCTTAATTAATACTGTAATATTAATGTTTTTATTTATTTTTAAATCATTCTCCTCAAAGGTCAACTAAAATTCATCATTGTGATCAACAATTCCCCTGAGTTGATCATCATCATATACATAGATTTTGATTTATCCATTGAATCCACCATAATATATTCTCTTTTTGAGATAAAATATATTTCAATTCCATCTAATGGATATTCCTCAACCTTATCTCCCTCTTTTCTCACTAAGATCTATCTCTAAAATTTATTTTCAGATGAATATCCAGAATTAATGTTTCTTATTGCGTAAACATATTTCATTTTCCTTATTTTAATTCTAACTCACATTACTTTATATTATATACTTTGTATAAAAAATAGATACATTCCCTACTATTACAAAAATAAAATAGGATAAGTGTACCATAACATAAAATACTTCTTCAAAACTTTTAAAATTCATTGGCTAAAGAGACATGAAATCATGACTAACATTTTCTTCAATTTTAGCATATTTATCCTATTTCTTGTCCACTACCATAAATGAAATTTATTTTGATTAATGTTCTAACTATAATCCAATATTAACTATAATATAATATTTAACTTCTTTTATTTGTAGATCATTAATATACAACTCATTAATATTTACTTCATAAATTGAATGAACTTTTGGATATAAATTAATAGAAATACAAATAATTATTACTTCACTAAAACAAAATATTTTATCTCATGAAAAAGTATATAGATATACCAATCCATTTCAATAATATATTTAAATAAACCATTAAAATTTTGACCTGAACTCATATTCAAGTCATCAAATTTGAATTGAATAAATTAAAAGTTTTCCTTCATTTAATTTTCTATCAACTTTTAATATATTTAAAAAAATTTACGTCTTTTATTTGGTCACTGGATAATCCATAATATATATATATATATATGTGTGTGATTAGATAATTATCCCACCTAAGGATTTTGATCACGAACATTATCATTCAAAAATCACTTATCTACTTCAATTATAGATCTCACATAGGATCACTGAATTTAATTCCATGAAGACTTATTGTGTAAACATCAAGTCCAAGAGATAATAAATAATATTTCATTCTATTCTTCAAAATGTTTTAATTTATAACTTAGAACAAGTGTACTAACATAATATTCACATATTTTTTCATGACAATATGCTCTTCTAATAGATTCAAGATGAAATAAATTTAGGATCTAAGACCAGTTATTGTATCCTAAGGTCCCAATGTACACCCTAAGAGGGGGGGGGGAGAGAAAAATATGATCTAATTAAATTTTTTATTTAATATGATTATATTATATTTTTTTCTAATTTATAATGAAACTTTAAAATTTTGATGATGAATACATGAAATTAACAACAAAATGCTATAAATATGTAGAAGTATGGATACAAAGATTTTTTATTAGTTCACCCACAATAGGATACACTCGAGATGAACATAACAACAATATATTGAATTCCCCATTAACAAATACCCATGTAGTTGTTATTATAAATATTATAATAACATTACTACTCATACATGGTCCATGAATTCATCTTATATTCCAATAAATCTTTTTAAGAGGCTCATGAAAGTGATAATTTCAATATTCAAGTCAAACTCACATTGAAAAGAAAATAAATTATAACACTAAACATCAATTTCTGTTCTCAATTATTATATGTTCATAATAATTATATTTTTAATGATATTCATAGAAACTCCTCACTTAAATATATGATCTTTAATGGAAATATATAGAATATCAACCCATCTTTTAATTATTTATAATCAATGATGTTCACTAATTGTTAAAACTCCTTTAATTCTTATAGATATTAGAATATCCCTCAATACTAGATGGTTAGTTTCTTTTATACTGTTTATTACCATGATTCCATTTAATATTCAATTTGAAATTCAAAATTAATATTATAAACAACACAGAAATTCAATTTCTTCAAATAAATCCATTGATTCAACGTTATGTATTTTCATCAATTTAACTATATTTGAGCATTTGAGATATATTCTATAAAATCCAAGATGTTTAAAAGGATTCAAATTAAAAAAATAAATAAATGAAAATTAGAATTTTCTAAATACCATATTGTATCATATTTTGAAAACAGTTATCTACAGAAATGCATCTGCATGACCATGATATGATACTAAAAATACCATTGTGTATAACTTCTCTTATTTAGGATTCCCTTCAACAAGAATGAATCTATTCTAACATGATCATTTCCTTCTCAATTCGATAAACCTGATGCAAAACATCAATTCTTCTATGGTGTAAAAATTCTTCCAATTTTTATATTAATAATTATTTTATATAGTCCAATTACTATCATATGATATCTTTTCACAAATTCCACAATACCCATGAAGTGTTATCTAATATTACACAGGTATTATTTCAGTGTAAAATTAAATCTTAATCATTTTGGAATAGATCTTCAAAAAGTTTTAGTTAGGTATTTAACAACTATAATTTCCAAAATTCCAAGTGAAATGGATTGTATTCTATTTCAAATATCCATTTTTTCCTACACATTCAATTTTATTTCACTATTTCTTTTACAATTCAAGAAATCACTCTTATATATACAAGGAACATCAGTTTTTATTTTTCCACATTTCAATAAACTAGTTGATATTACATATACTCTCAAAATCCATTTGTATACTAGGATTTTCCAAATATTCAAACATGTATATGTGTCACTATAATTTTTACAATGGAATGTATGGGCATCTACATTTCCGATAGGTAAACTTCTCATTTGAAATACTTTCCCCCATAGTATATGCATTGTGAATTTCTAGAGTGAAATGTTCATAGTTTAAAATGAAATTCAACACACCTATAACTTATTCACTCTAGATACTTCTTAATCCATTATGGCATGTATCTAGACAAACGAAGGAGACTCAAAATGATGCGGGTAATGGAAAGATGAATGATTCATTCACCAATATGTTCACCAACATTTTATATATTTAGGAAAGCATAATAATTATTTAACTGTTTATCAAAGGCATTCAGATACGAAATATAGAGAATATATAACTACCTATAGTTCTAAAAAGTAAAAAATTAAATATTATAAAAAATAATGAGGTTCTAGATTATATCAATTTGAATAAAAAAAATATGATTAAAAGATATAGTAGTTATTATCCTAATAAAAAATCTCTTTTAGAAAAAAATATGTAGGAGGATCTATACAAAGACCCAACTAATTAAAAGTTTTTGAAACTAGAAAATTCATTGATAACATTTTCATAATCCAATGTTCTATCCCCAGACATCATCAATAGAGTTCATAGAAAGTCCAATCCAAATAATTATTCTAGGAGAGTTCATAAATATAAGGCTCTCACCCCAGATCTGTTGAGTCAAAAGTCATCTTTTGACCTTTTAATTTCCTTTTGTTTTGGAAATCACAAAATCTATTTCCCAATGAAATCATATATTATTATTTAATTTTTCTGTTTTACCTTTATTCATTATTATTTTCCATATTAGTATGGTTATAATCATAACCCTAAGTTTAATCATATGACATGATTATTGTTATAGCCCCAGATATGATTTTCATCATACCCACTGAATACGATCTTTAATCAGACAGAGAAAATACAATTTCCCTACTACACACCATTAATTATGATACAAAAAAAATCTATTGTATTCATTATATTAATGAATATCATCATACTAATTTACTATTAACATTTTTATTTTATCAAAAGTGAAAAATTATGTTTGGACCTATTCTATCATATAAGGAAAAAAATATCGTATTGAAAAGAAAACCATTTAATAAAAACGATGTCAGGTATTCCATTTCATTATATATCATCAAAATTTTTCATTTCTTCAATTAAATGATGACTATTGGAGTGCCAAGTATCCAAGACCCTTGGAATTATTAGGATAAAATATGTCTGTTGAAATAAAATATTACCGTTTGAGCCAACACCTATAAATACCCGTTTATTTGAACAAGCTTAGGACTTTTGACGAATTCAAGACATCCTTCGAGACCTCTATCATATCTATGCCTCATGAAAATGACTCTAAATTCTAGTTGTGAACATATCATTCTACATACTTGTTACTCTCAAGTGTATTTCTTTTCCTAGTGTGACATCAATCATTGGTGATTATGATTGATGTATTCCATGGATAAGAAGAAATAAGTACCGATAATTTATAGATCGAGGGATTCCAAGGATATGAAGATATAGGAACTGACCACCATATTGATCAAGGGATTACAACGATACCAAGACAGAAGCTGGTCATCATATTGAGTTCTTACCCTACTATTGGTAAGACAAACTTTCTTGAATTTATAAATCAAGGACCATTATCCAATGTTATTGGATACCCATCTCTTTGGGTTAAAAGAGTTGTATTCCATTAAATTTATGCTACATTGTAATAAAAATTGACTCATTTTATATATTAATTTAACTATTTCTCATTTTGAATATTATTACCATTATAATTGCGATAATTTATTAATACAATCTGATTATGAATTTTGTAATTACATTTTTAGTGATTATGATCATTTCAATCTCTCAATACATTTCAGTATGCTTTATGTCTGAATAATTGTATTTTTTTAATCTGAACATCATAACCATAGTGATTTTGAAATATTATATACATACTCTATTTTAGTCTTTTCAATTGTGAATATGATTAATTTCATTTATGACTTGTGTATTATGTTATCGCAATCAACCCAATTACGAAACTTTTATTACCGAACCGAAGGCCCTGTCTGATTAATTTATTAAAACCTTAAGATGTATATTGAATTTAATTAGAATAAATAGTTTTAAAATAAATTATTTTAGGTTTAAAAACATATGTTTTAAACCTACAATTCAACTCTCTTGTATTATTCCATCTGTATATACATTACAATCCAACAAGATCTCATCTTAGATTATAATATCAGAATCATATTAATCATTAATATCGGGACATCATTAATCATATATGTTTTCAATTATAATTTACCATCCATAAATCTATTTCATGATAAAAAGATTCAAATAAAATGATTTTAATAAGAAATTTAAATATTTTAAAAATAAAATCATCAAAATTGGTTGATATAATACCACAAAAAATAATGATTTAAAACACTAAGGTGGAAAAAAATTATTGCATAAAGTTATTGCATCATAAGTTAGCTTAAAAAACTAATGATCCATGAATCATAAATCCCGTATTTGTAGGAAATTATAATAAAAAACTCAAAACTAAACTTTCTGTGTCCTTATAGAACATCAATAACATATAACAAGACCATAATCGCTAACAAGATCATCCAATTGAAATGATTCAGGTGACTTCATAAGGATCCAGATTATAAATGGTTCTAAATAATTTCATCCAAAACATGTGATTCGAAAGTTTAAAATGAATACAATAGAAAATATATTTCATGAAAGTTAACCAAAAATATAGAATGTATTTTTGGATTCTCAAAAAAATTATTTAGAAAATATTTCTACACATAAATAACTCATTAATCCCTTCAATAACAAGATCACCTCTTTATACCTAATCTCAAATGATTTATAAATTAATGGATGATACATAACCTTCTATTACGAGGATGCTTTGATGGTGAGGTGATTTTATGGTTGATTGAGTGGGAAGGTGTTAATTCACATCAAAATCTATATGGTTTAATGTAATAAATATATTTGACATATGTTAAACCAAATTGTCTCCATAAAATTTAATGGTGGATGGATGTTTATGATTTTATCCCATGTGTTTCCTTTTTCAAAATATATCCTTATTTAAATACTTTTCCTTCCTTTCCATGATTTTTTTAAATCATGTATTTAAAAAAACTCCTGCTCGCATTTATAACTTTTTAAAATATATGATTTTAATATTTTTTTTAAAAATTTTTGACCTAGAATTTGGTTTGCAATATCTACATTGGCTAGAATGATCCTTTTCTATTTTTATAGAGAAATAGTAAATGAAAAAAATACATTAACATGGTTTAAAACATTTGGGAGAAACTATGTTCCCCGAAAAATATGATTTTGGAAACACATGATATAGAAAACAAACTGTATTTTAAATTTTTAATCATAAATATGTTGATCACACTTCTTATAATCATGTAATGCATATAAAATAAATTTAAATACACTTTTATGAATTTATATTATATATTATATTGTTTCTTGGTATGTGATTTAACATAATAGTGGGAGGTATAACACTATATTCAGTAAGTGACAAGTGAATCCCATCATTTTAAAGTATAGATAATGGAGATGTATTGAACTAAAATTAAATTTCATAAAATGGTGACCATTAAGGAATATCATCCCATATGGACTAGTTATGAATATTATTCTATGAACACAAATTCATTTTTCTGCACAATATATAGTTCAAATACATGAGTTATCATGTAAACTTATGTGAGTGGGGGTGGGGGCATTAAGAAGATGTGGAAATTTTTTTTATCCAAAACCAATTTATTATTAATCCTTTAAACCCTTATGGATTTTGGAACGTATATTCAGTTTAATACTATTGAATATTTTCTTTTTAACCAAGAAAAAACATATATGAAATGTTGCATAGAAATTAATATTTAGAACATATTTTTTGAATAGGTTTATCAACTCCTAGTAAACCTACTCCTTATATACTATAGATTCTCAAGTCAGAAATTCAACACTAAAATATTTTTTTAATATATGTGGAGTGTTTTATGTTTGGTATCCAAACCCATAGATACCATATTACATAGTTTTGTTTTACCATTTTACATTGGTAAATAACTTATTCATTCCACAAAATCAGTTCAAGCTGACATCCAAATGGCCGATCTTCTTAGATTTATGAATCCTCTTATAGAAAATCAATAGATTATCTAGTGATGTCGCTGCACTATGGAATATGATTCCTATAACAATCCAAATTTTTATTGACATGTTTTTTTGAATAAATTTTAATTTTAATATATATATTAAATTCAACTATTTCATATATTACTTTTATTTGAAAAAATGACATGGCGTATGTTACACACAACACCGACTTGGCATATGATACACAGAACAATGAGTTTCTATGAAACATCACCAATTATTGTTATAATTTAAATGAGATAGTTATAACATACTAATTAAAATAGGTATATTAATAGCAGTAACTACTTTTCAAATATTATCAGTAATTGTTTTATATAAATAGAAGATATTGATAAATAAATATATGATTTTTAGTAATAACCTTTTTAAATATAAAAACACATCTTTCTCAAATAAAATCTTTATAATAATGAATGTAACTTTAGATAAATTTAGAAGCTAAAAATGATAAAAATATTCATTTTAAATTCATAATATCTAAATTATTCTAGGGCGAATTTTGGGATTTTTTTGACAAACATCATTTTGAGATGAATAGTGAAAAATATCAGATTTTAACTAAAACCATCTTTTTAATTTAATTTATTGATATGTCTAAAATATATTTGAATTTTTTTTTTCATAGTTGAATTATATAATAACATTAAATATTAATCTAATTTTTGTCATTAGAACCATTTACACAATGAAATTGGATATAAAACAAAGCCAACATTGGATAATTTTTTTCATTAAGAACCCACGAAGTCATTTTGATTACATGATTAATTTTTAAATTAATTTATTAAAATTATGTATTTAGAATTTTTAGAAATGGATTTCATATTTGAAATTTACATAATTTATAATGTGTAATAATTTATATATTGTTTTGGACCAAAAAATTTAGTGAAAATGATTAAAAATAATTACAATAGTTAAGAGAAAAACTAGGATAATAAAGTACTAAACCATAAATATAATACCCAAAAGACCAAGAAAATTGTCAAAACAATCCATTGGATATCCATATTTAGACCCTATAATAAATTCTTACTACCTTGGTTGTAATTGGATAAACTTGAAACATAAAAAACATGGGTGGAATTCTCTCTTCAAATATTTACAAGCATTTCACTCCACCCCCACTATAAAAGGCCACCACCTATTCCAATACCTAACGTCTCTAAAACCAAATAAGATAGTACAATAAATGGCCAATGAAGTCCCCAAAAATAATCTATGTGTCCTTGAAGCCATATTTTTGGAATAAATACTCTCAAGGATTCCTTTTGGCACAAACCAAAAGAAGTTACCCAATTTAGAGCTAATTTATTCGCTCAAGCTCTTTTCCTTTATTATCCTTATCCACCACTACACTCTTTTTATTCCATTAATTTGTGAAAAAACTATATCCAAAATATATTAGTATGTTTTTCTTCTATGGTTTTTCCAACATTTACACACACCCCAATTAAATATATGTCGAACATACTATTTATGTGTATGGCGAATTACTTTCTCACGGATTGATGGTTGTTCATTTTTCATTTACAACCAGTCATAGTGTCAATTATGAAAGAAAATATGTTTATATATGTAAAATATTTAATTATTCATTTAATATTATGTATTATGTTTTCAAAAAAAATATATTTACTTTCCATTTGGTGTTAATATGATAATATCTTTGGGGGAAGTGTGGACTACCACCCCCTCAAAGCGATGTGATTCGTTGACACACAAAATTAAATGAATTAAGGATTATTTTAATTGAATACAATGATATATATATGATATATTAATTATACTTGAATAATTATAAATATAAATACACAAATATATATACATATTTCATTTCATACTTTTTTCAATATGAAAATTTAAATGAAAACAACATTCATGTGTAAGTAAGGCTTACTGTCTCCAAGAAGGGTGTATTATATTTAATTCTTCTTTATGATATAAATTATTATAATATGAATATAATATATATAAATGATATTTATATCATGATTTAAATTTTGTAATTATGATATAAGTACATGGACCAATGATATAACAAATTAAGACGCATATGAAGAACAAAGCGAATATTGCCCGAAGTGACACATTAAAATAAGATTGTTAACATGAATATAATTTAAGGACATAATCAAACCATATATGGTATTATATATAAAAATATTCTTATTTAAAAAATTTATAATAAAAATATACTTATTTTATAGTAATCTTGTACAAGTACAAAGAGAGTCAAGACACAAGTTAAGAGGATTTCATCTCACCTTTACTTTCTATGAGATACATATTATGTTCACTACTCTTTCATATAGTGTGGTTTAAGTAATTTATATGATATTATTCTATTTATATTATACTTAAATTTATTGTTTTTCACATGGACATTTTACTATCCTTATTTCATGGGGTTTAACTTTCCAATGTTACTAAATGAGTAAAACAATTTTGTCTCAATTCTCCTTTTTTAAGACTAATGATTTGTTAATACACATAATATATTATTGGAGGCATATGTAATTCTATTTTAAAAGTTATATAAGAATATACTCATTTTCATGATATCTTATGCATCATGTAACTTCCTTTTCACACATAGAGATTATAATCCCAATTTTACCAATTATAAGAGTTTTTTTAGAAAATATCATTAATTTTTAAAATTGTTTATGTCTATGCCTCCATTGATGAAATAATATGACCCATATCTCATGAAAATAGATGAGTATACTTATCCTATGTTTTTTAATGATATCCTAATGTGTTATTACCAATTTACCACCTTTTGGTACTTAAGATTTTGTTTATTTTTGTAAAATATAACCATTTATCTCTTCGGTCAGAAATAAAGTGTATTCCAAAACCATGTTTTGATGTTTTTTCAAAACGTTTTCAAAAGATCCATAAAGATCATTTTCAATGAAAAATAATTTTAAAATTGTTTAATTGTTTTCAAAGTGTCCTTTATTATTTTTGAAATATATTTTCAAATAAAACTCATTTAAAATTTTTTTATGTTATGAAAATAATTTTCCTAAGATAAATGTATATTGTTTGCAATAAATTTTATTAAAATATAGTAAAAAAATATTTCCCCTATAAGATAACATCCATTGGTGATACAAAATACTTAATGTTGAAATATTCATTTTTTACATTCATATTATTTCGTTGAATGGATTACTTTTTTGATGGCATGGTGTGTAGGAATCACATAACCCTTTCATGGGATATATGCTTTTGAAACCTTCTTCTTTTCAAAGGTTATTTTTATGATGAAATGATTATGAAACCTATCTATTTCCACCAGTTATGAAATGTTTAAATTGAAATGATACCCATATCATTTCATCGGTTATGATGTGATTATTTATGACCTTTTGGCCCATGTTTGTTTCATTTAATTATGTGAAGGGTGGGACCTATATCTCCCTAAAATTCATTGGGTAATGATTTATATATCACGTGATAGATAGGTATGTAATGAGGGTCAGTAAATTCAGTAATACACAGATGGAATGAGGGTTACATGGTTTATTAATACAAGGCTGGAACAAGGGTTCACTGAGTTCGGTAATACTAGGCTTGAACGTGGGTTACCGGGTTTAGTAAGGTACGTTTTCCACTATGATGGTCATGGAAGTGATGCTTTGGCTACTATGAATATCATAATGTATTCTTATGTGTTTTTCGAAACTCCATGTTTTCTTCTTATGTTACACATTAATGGGATATGATATTTATTTCATTATGATTCAGGTCTTATGAACAACCAATAATTATGAAATGATCACTGTAATTGTCAGTGATTTTTAAATTATGATCTTCTAACTTCATGATCATGTTATCATACACTTATTCTTAAGGTCATGCTTACATGTCTCTATTATTTAACCTTATTAACCATTTGAGATCATCCATTTTTATGTTTCCTTCCCTAGGATATGAAGATATGTATTATGTTTGATGTGTCTAAGAAGGGTGCTAGTCAGGAAGAACCTAGTGTGAGATAAAGTTGTCCTTTTATGTACCACTAGAAATGTTTCCATGTTTCCAAAGGCACTAGACGAGTAAGTTATACTTGTGTCTATTTGTGTAATATTTTTTGTATTCCTAAAAAGTTTTTAATGTTAATTTTTGAAATGTGAGGGTCACTATATTATGTATTAGAGTAAATATTTAGTAAACCATTGGAAATTAGGATAATGAAACATTAGTGAGACTGTATGGAAATGTCTATGGATAACTATAGTGATGAATCAGAATATAGGAAAAACTATTAGATTATAGGTGAATGATAGAGTGACTGTTTTCCTAGAAATATGTCTCAAACTGGATACTATAAGTGGATATGGCTCTCGCATAGACATACCTAGGGGTAAAAAATTTAATAAAATGTTCCAGTCTTGACTTTGGGTAATCTATTACGTGATAATGGGCATTGGTACACACCTGATTTGACACTCTTGGTGGATATGATTTTGGAATTATAAAAATCTTTCTGAACCATTATGAAGGGTTTAAATACAAGGTTACTATTAATAACCTAGTACAAAAATACTATGTCAAAAATTAAGGAAGATATCATAAGTTATACATCTTATAAGTAATTTTTCATGAATATATAGTTCCTCACTGTGATAATTATTTCTTAATATATTATTTTGGTTTTATTCAATGGCTAGAACCCCAAGGAACCACGTTAAGGAACATCATGATGGAAAATACAATGATTTTCCTCCTGATCAACTGAATGCAATCAGATATAGAATACAAAATTCTATTTCTACACTCACACCGATTTCTAAATCTATGAATTGTGGTGGAATTCCAAATGAGAAATAGAGGGAACATAATTATTTTGAGTATTTAATGAGGAAACATATGCCTTCGTTCAGAGGGTATTTTGATCCAATTGTTTATGAATAATGGATTAGTTCCTCTGATGATATATTCACAGTGCTTCAGTGTTCGGAGCATGAGAATGTCATTCTGGTTGTTTATCAATGAGAAGGAGAAGAAGATTAGTGGTGGATTCTAATAATCAATATGATACATGAGGATGAGTTTGAATCAATGGATTGGGATTAGTTCAATAACTTATTTTTCAATAAGTAGTTTCCTCGAATTATTCCTACCAAGGTAGAGAAAGAGCTCCTTGATTGTAGTTAATGTATGATGAATATGTTGGTACCTATGAGGATAATTTCATGGGACATGTGAGTAACGCATTAGGAATTATCTTCCAACACGAAATATATGATTATAGGATCTTTTTTGGATTAAATCCCAATCACATAAGGGTTTTGTTCACAAGAGACATTATTGTCTATGGAAAAATTGTGCGTTATGAAATCTAGGTTGAAATGGAGGTATGATTAACAAATCAATATCACGGATTTGACAAGAAGTGGAATATTTAGTTTAATGGAAACACTAAAAACCATAAAGAAAAGAAGATTAGATTTTTTTATTCTCCACATGTTGGAAAAAGAATAGGTGAAATTTCATTGGTGGTTTAATAAATATTTTCTGTGTGGAAGCGAAGTCCATCAAGGAATTGATTACCGAGGAGAGGGTAAGAAGTGGGATCAAAATGTTAACAAAGAATGATCCTCAGATGAATGAACCTTGCAGGATTCAGTGCTTCAAGTGAATGGAGAATGGGAATTATTGTAACCACAATCCATACCCAATGGTTGGTGATGATGACTGAAGACAATAACCTCTTATACCCGGGGAAAAAAATAAAAACTCATGAAATAACTATATATAAGGAGTGGTGTGATAAATATGTGATGAAAGGTATTGTTACCACCCACTCTATAATTAATAAAGTCATAATTGATTCTAGATCATCCCCCTCATTCATATCTAAAGAATTTCCAATGTGTGTTAAGATTCTTCCAAAACAATTATAGGCTGAATTAGCAGTACAGACCCCTAATGGTTCAATGATTGCGTCTCAATTCTATGATTCCTCCCTGCTTGAAGTCTGTGGGAATTTATATCATTCAAATAGTTCCATTATTCCTTTTTTCCAATTTGATGTCATCTTAGGAATGGATTGAATTTATCTACAAAAATCCCACATCAATTTTCAGGTAAGGTATATTACATTGGATATTTCAAACCGTCCTATGATCATCCATAAATGTGATGATAAATATGATCATACTGTGGATATTACATGAATTGTATCAGACTTAATTCCAATTCAAAATAGTAGTTTATCTAAAATGGTTGGGGAGAAGATCAACATTGATTAGATGCCTACTGTATGGGAGTTTGTGTATGTATTTCTGGAAGTGTTTCCTAGTCTTGCACCCAAACAGAAGGTCAATTTCTCAACCGAACATGTATTTGGTTCCATACAAATTAAAAACACTCTTCATAGAATGGACCAAATTGAGTTGTCGGAATTGGAGGAGAAACTCCAAGAAAACATTGATAAGGTATTAATTATGCCATGTGTGTCACCTTATGGCTCACCAGTTCATTTGTGAAATATTAATGTTGATCAATGTGACTCTGCATTGATTATTAGGAGATGAACAATATCACACTAAAGAAATAGTATTCTATTCCCCATATTTATTACTTGTATGATCAATGGTGGATAGTTGAATACTTTTCTAGGATTGACCTACGTTCCACATTTCATCAATTTTGGTACAAGAAAGAAGATATAACAAAGACAAAATTGCATATAGGGAATGTTCATTATGAAGATACAGAGATTCCTTTTGGTCTTACTAATTCCCCTACAATGTTCATGGATTTAATGATTATATTCTTTAGTGATTACCTCAACTATTTTGTGGTTACTTTATAGTTTATATCACTATATATTCATAGATCAAGGAAGAGCATGATGAATACCAAAGAATTGTTCTGAATATATTATGTAAGGATAGTTTATATGAACAATTTACAATGTTTGTATTTTTTCTACAAAAGGATTCATTTTTAAGTCACATAATCTCCAGAGATTGTATAGAAGTAGATCCACCAATTACGGAGGCTATTGAAAGATTGAGTACACCGACAATAGTGACTGATATTTTTGATTTTATTGGACTAAATAGATATTATCAACAGTTTATGGAGATTTTATCAAGAATATCTAATCCTCTAACCATGTTTTCTCAAAAGGGTGTTAAGTTACTTTGGGAAAATGAATATGAGGAATAGTTTATGGAACTAAAGATAAGGATGGTAAGTGAACCTGTGCTAACATTACCTTATAGTGGAGAAGGGTTGGTAATCTATGGTGATGAATCAATGAAGGTATTGGGATGTGTTCTTAGAAAAAACATGGTAATAGCATATTTCTTCTGATAGTTGATGATTCATGACAAAAAATACCCCACTCAAGAATTGGAGTTAGTAGCAGTAATTTTTATATTAAATATATGGAGGATTTTTATTTATCAAGAACAATATGATATTTATATCGATCATAAATGTTTGAAATATATATTCACATAGATAGTGTTGAAAATGCACCTAAGAAGATGGTTATAATTCGTAAAGTATTATGACCAATCAATACATTACCACCAGGTGAAAGAGAATAAGGTGGATGATAATTTGAGTCTAAAAGATCATGATAGATGTAACACCCACAAATGATAAAGGGTGAAATGACTAAATGATATGACCCATGTCAACAAGGCACACCTTTCTTTTTGGGATCTTATCTGATTAGAACTACACAGTTAAGCGTGTTTGGCCTGGAGTATTGATTTGGATGGGTGACCTTTTGGAAAATGTTTCTCAGGGTGTGTGTGAGTGAGGAAAAAACACACTAAAAGGGAAATGTGTTGGCCTGTGGGGACTATAATTATTTAGATGACCCGTTCAGGCACATGGGTGGACCCCGGTGTGGGCCCCACGTGTCTTCCACGAAAATGGTGGTACCTAGTGGGCCAGGACAAGACGACAATGTTAAGGCTGGGTGTCTGTGCTGTCACCGGGACCCAGTTGTCACATTTGGTATCAGAGGTGGTACCCAGCCTTAAGTGTGGTGCACTGTCTAGGTTGAGATGTAGGGTCCACAACTATGACGTTGTGATCTGGGGGGGGGGGTGTCACGACCCGTCCTCGGGGCCCGTGCCGTGACTACCCCAAGCCCGCCTTCCATAGGCCATGGGCTGGAGACTAGCACCAAAGGTGTAAATCCCAATAAAGAGGAAATGCATTGCCTTTATGAAACGAAAACACACTAATGGAGTACAAGCAGAAGCTACACTAAGTAAAGTTGTATAACAAACGTGCTGAAAGTACAAGGGGATAGAAATACAAGCCCAAAAGAAAGGTACAACTACAACTGAATGTGAAGTAAAACTCAAAGGACAATAGCTGAAAGGTGACAAGCAGCTCCTGGATCGTCCTCCGGGTTCCTACCTGATGGGTAGGTACATATGTCCTCCTCATCACTCCACGTCTGTCTGTCTCCTCTGGGTACCGAATCGTCATGAGATCCACCTCCGGGTACCGACTCGTCGTGAGATCCACCTCCGGGTACCCACTCGTCGGGAGATCCACCTCTGGGTACTATCCAACTCTACAAGCCTCAACCATGATCAGTGATGTCCTTCATCTGCAACCAACACAATGAAGTGCGGGCAAAGCCCGTGATGGGATGAGTATACGATACTCAGTAGGGACCCCGAGACCCTCAAGGTATCACTAAAATCCAACAAGGATAATCAGAAAGAAAATTCTCAACAGATAACCCTTACTTAGGTATAAGCCCATACTTATACCTAAGTTACCATGTAACCCATCTCAGCCACAAGGTATCACACAGATATGAAGTCGACGGATGACCACTACCTAGGTATATGCCCATACATATACATAAGTCATCTAGTAACCCATATCAATCATGAGAAAAACACAACGGACATTAACTCAGCTCAAACCAGGATTTTCATTATCGAAATCGGAACTGCTGAAGAGCTCCGTCTCTAACGAGTACAGTGATCCGGTCACGACTCTGAAGAACTGATCACTAAACTAAGACTATTGAGGTACTCCTCCTGTCAAGTTCCGCGAGTCAGCCACCTCACAAAGTAGTGATCTTCCGCCATGGGTCTGCCACCTCAAACAGTAGTGCTCCCCCTCATAGCCGATAGAGGTACTCTTCCTGTCGAGTACCGCGGGTCTGCCACCTCACAAAGTAGTGCTCCTCCGCTATTGGTCCACCACCTCACAATGTAGTTCTCCACACTAGTCAATGAAAGTCACTCCGAATCAAATCGGAAAAGCAGTCATCAGGTCTCAGCCAGCTATACGGTCTCCGTACTACGTACGCTCATCTCCAAGAGGGTCTGCTCCACGAGCTATAGGTTGATACTCCAAGTATCACAATGTACCATGAAGAAGTATCTCAGTGAAATGCCTCGTCATAGGGGTATCAATGCAATAGACCCAGCATCAATCAGATGCCCGGACTGTGAGTTATTAGGCTTTTTATCCCAGGTGCCCAGTTTGTTTTGTGTGCGAACCAACCCGAACATAACTCAACTTTACCCCGAACTCACATAGGGTATACTAATAGGGACCGTTCTCAACGTGATCACCAACGCCGCTTACGGTTCGTCAAACGTACATCCGGTCTGAAAGTTATCGACTTTTCCGTTCCAGGGGCCCGGTTAGATTTCGAGTACAATCCAACCCGGACATACTCCAACTGCATCAAAACCTCGAGCGGATTAAGCCAAAAGGTCTTTGTCACTAAGAGGAATCCAACAATGTTGATGGCACATCAATCGGACCTCCAGATCTCAAGTTATAAGCATTTCCGCTCCGAGGTCCTAGTTGGTTTCATGTTTGAACCAATCCAGCCGTACCCAGTGTTCTTAGAAACCTTGAGTGTAATATACCAAAATGACCGTTTCGATCCAAGGATTTCATATCAACATATGGTGCATCGATCGGAGGTCCATAGCCCATGTTATGGGCGTTTGAATGAAACTGCCCAAGAATAGGGGGTTCTGGCCCGGTCCGACCCAGCCTGATACCCCTGGGTCGGCCCGAACCAGGTCGACCCAACCCGGGTTCGGGTCCGTCCCATTATGGCGCGGCCTGCGTGGCCAGTGAGGAGCGGGGGGATACAACCCCCCGGTTGAACGAAACCGGCGCGACTTAATGTCATGCCGCCCAATCTAGAATGGCTTCTACCGTTCTGGTTCTTCCTCTGCCGACGCGGCTGGGCCGCGGCGGTTTTCTCCAACGGTGCACCACCGGTCACTGGCACCGCCCTCTACGGACCACTGGACGTGCTCCGATGGTCTGTTTCTCCTGCTGTCTTCGCCAACGGTCCTTTGAGGGCCTTCTCTTCACTTCGATGGCTTACAAACTTCATTGCCGTCCCGTCTCACCATCGCCGTCAATCCGCGCACCAACAACAATCTGCGGAGGGTTGTCGGGCCTTGTTGGTTCGGCCCACGCCCTCCGCGTTAGGTGTTATCAAATGAAATGATTTAAACAGGATTTTATAATGAATAAAAATTTAATTTTAATTAAATAAAGTTGAATAAAATCATTCCACAACTTCTTAAATGAGTTGTAGCATACCAATGTTCCCATCCCACAATTTTAAATAAAACATTCGCGGATCAAGTCAATGTTGAGTTGTTCTGTGTTCTTTGTTTAGAAGGAAACAACCATGGGAAATAATATCATTCTCAAATAATCCCCCCCCTCGAAATTGACTTCGCACGTCGTCGAGTCACGGAAGTCGAACGTCGTGGTAGTCGGGCATCACGGAAGAACGGTATCGATTCCGTCTACGTCGGAAGAAGAAGAAGAACGTTGTTGTTGGAGTCGGTATCCATGGTCGGAGTCTCATTCTTCGTCGAGGGAGGACACTTTTCTTCTCTTGAGCTCTCCACAAAAATCCTCCCAAAACAACAAAAGCCAATACTAGAATAAAATCAAGGCTCTCCCATAATATTCCATTGCTTTGTTAATTCAAATTAATTCAAATAACCAATCCATTAATTAATAGAGTTGTAAAATATTAATGGGAGAGAGGGGAAGGTGGAAAGTCTCCTCATATTAAATGAGGGAAGTTGTCAAAGAATTAAATAAATGGGGTGTTAGGGAATTTGAAGGAGGTGGGGGCTCGTGTGCCCCCCCTACTCCCTCCCAAGAAAGAGGGGAAATAAGTCATGACCCAACTTTATTTTCCATAACACATAAAGCATTAATAACGAAATAAAAATAAAATTGTAAAACAAATTTATTTTAATTCTTCACATTTTTAACAACTCCTCCCGAGAAAACAAAACTCCAGAAAATGTGTTCTTAAGAAATTACCGGTGTTGCGGTTTCATCGGTGCCCTCAGATTTCGATTCTGAGAACCGGTTCAAAAGTTTGGAAAACCCGCTCGTTCGTTCACTGACCGTACCCGAGCTAAACATCGGGACTTGATTCCGGGCACACCGGGCCTCAGAATCAGGTTCCATCAGAAAATGTGGACTCGTAAAATTCCAAAATAAATTAAGAAAAAAAATGTCCTTGAAATTTCTAGTTCTTTACCCTACTCCAACCTCAGGACTTTATGTACCTGTAATGATATAACACACACTAAGGAAAACAAAGTGATACTGAGCATGTATCTGATCCCTTTTCTCCCATGTGCCCTCCTAGAGGTTCTCGATCTACCAGTGAAAGTGCACCCGAGGAATCAACCTTCCATGTCAGACCCACTCCTGTCGATCCTCGATATCCACTAGAACCTCCGTGCATATTGCCCTGTCATCGAAGTCCAACTCCGTGGGGTCGATGACTTATGAAGGATCATGCACGTATCTTCTCTGCTGAGGTACGTGGATGATATCATGCACTCGATGCAACTGAGGTGAAACGGTCAAGCGATAAACCACTTCGCCTACCTTACTGAGGACCAAGAATGGTCCATTGAAACTCGGAGATAACTTGCCTCCTTGGCCACATCTCCATAAACCTCTTCGAGGTGAGACCCGTATAAGGATGTGGTCGTCATCCTCAAACTCTAGAGGCCTTAATTTCTTGATTAGAACTGAAACTCAAAACTCCTGCTGCAATGAGGGTATGGTTTACATAATCAAGAGTGATCGACCGCAACTTCCTGTGCATAAGTTTTTCATATGCTGTATGGGTTTTCCTTTTCACTAACCAAGGAAAACCCACCCAACGTTGTAGATAAACCACAACCTTTTTGGCAAATACAATCAATCTGAAAATGAATTGTGAATCCAATCTGTACCGAGACCAACGTCGTAAGGCCTCGACCGCGCCACCAAGTGATTCCAACTGAAACTCTCACCTCGAGGGTCATACCGCACTTTTGGTGTAAGTGTGATTATCGGGTCTCCTCCCAAGGTATCTCCAGATGTGAGGGTCAATTCTACGGCTTACCGGAAACTCTAGGTTAGGGACAAGATTCGTGGAAAGAAGGAATGATTCATATCAACGCCTCTTACTATGGCAGCTAGTAGTGGACACCGACTGTCCCTCAAATCATTTTTAGAGCCATTAGGTCACACTTCTAGACCGCATGTAGCCGCACTCTTCCCTTTCCCTCCAACTCCCTAAGCCTAGCGGGGACAACTAAGGTGGGTTGTTTTGAAATGTACACCACCTCATGCTGCTCTCCTAGCTCTGCCTCCACGTCTGCTGCTTCGTAGACTCATCTCTCCTTAATTCTTCCTCTTCTTGAAACATTTTACGCCCGAGTCTCTAAGACTGGCGCCCGTTTTCTATTTCTTACAGCACTGTGAAGTCTTCATCCACTCCTGGATGATCTCCACCCTCTTTGCCTATGATCTGAAAGAGTTTCTAAGATTTCTCCTTTGCCGAAATGAGAAACCCAGTCTCATCCCCTGGATGGACCATGCCCATTTCCTAATATAGTCAATCCTGACATGAATGATGCATTCATCCCATGTACGACGTTTTAAGGCCTCGACGTTACTACCAAGATATCCAACCGTCACTCTCACCACCAAGGGTCGAGTCACACTATCGGTATCAGTGTGAGGTCACTGGGTCTCCTCTAGTAGAAATCTCGAAAGTGATGGTCAAGTAAATAGTTTTAACCAGGACCTCTCAGTATCAACCAAACAAATGGACATGAAAGAAGTCATCAAAAAGATAATTGTCTTTCATTACTACAGCTCGAAGTACAAAGACACAAATACAACAACACCATGGAACTAGAAATACAAGGGAAAAAAGTATCCACTAGTTCCGCTCTTGTACACTTGCTTCCAGAGCTCTACTGCCTTGTCCACTGCTCGGATGTTGCTCAAGCACCCCCCACTACTTCTGTTTTCGTGGCTCCTCCAATGCATGCGGATCAACTGTGCGGGGAGTCGGACAGTCATGCGCCATGTGACCCTTCCTACCGCAGGAGAAACACTATCCGTTTCTGGCACGCTTGGATCTGACTCCACCGCGGGTGCCCCGCACTACCGATCCTATAACCCGTGATCGCCCATCTGCTGGTCTGGTCCTCTTGGCCCCTACATCATCTGTCTACTACATAAAGATGACTCTGCTACTGATCGAAAATCCTACGGCAAATGCAGCAGCTCTTGAACACGCTTAGGGTGTAGAGTCACTGGTATGAACTCCACCCTGAATATGGTCTCGAAGTCTCTCCAAGTGAAGGTCATATCATCGTAAAACTAGATAATCCGGCTCCACCACCTGCCTGATGCTGCCTAAAGGAGGCTAGTAGAAAGGATCACCATGAAGTTCGCTGGTGTACCTACTATCCTGAATACTCTCACCACAGCCTCCAGCCAATCCTCACCTGCCTGTGGGTCCGTCTCTTCCTAAAACCTGGGTGGGCTCTAGCGCTGGAACTTGTGCAGCGTGCTCAAGTGGCGTGTATCGCCTGCTGCTGGGGCTGGTGGCATTAGCGTCCCAACGTATGGTAGTACCATGGGTGCCTCCGCTGGTGCCTCAACTGTAAGAGGGCCCTGTACCGATGCCTCATCGCTCGGCAGGCTGTCAGTACATACATCCCTCAGGGCTCTAGCTAGTCATCTGTGGAAAGAAATCCTGAAAGAATCATACCTGACATAGACAAACGATTATACCAGGTGAGATGACCTAGTTTGATCTGTTTTAAAGGGGAAAATTTTGAAAACACACACGTAATTAGTGTTTTCGTGCACTGAGTTGGAAATCAGAAGTTAGGGTCCTGGTGTATGGATACGTCGGCCGCCTGCACCAACACTAGACTACCTAATCTGAAAACCACACTCGGTACTCTTAACACTATTGCTTCACAGAAAACAAAAATCAGAGTAATAATTTGTGCGGTAGAACTGACTGCTCTAATACAAATTTTTCATGACCCATCCTCGGGGCCCGTGCATGACTACCCCACGCCCGCCTTCCATAGGCCAGGGGCTGGCGACTAGCACCAAAGGCGTAAATTCCAATTAAAAGGGAAGGCATTGCCTTTTCTAAATGAAAGAACACTAACAGATTATAAGTAGGAGCTACACTAAGTAAAGCAGTATAACAAACATGCAGAAAGTACAAGGGGCCAGAAATACACACCCAAAAGAAAGGCATAACTACAACTAAATGTAAAGTACAACTCAAAGGACAAAAACTAAAAGGTGACAAGCAACTCCAAGATCGTCCTCCGGGTTCCTACCTGAAGGGTAGGTACATATGTCCTACCCAGCCCTACACATTTGTCCGTCTCCTCTAGGTACTGAACCATCGTGAGATCCACCTCTGGGTACCGGCTCATCGTGAGATCCACCTTCAGGTACCGACTCATCGCGAGATCCACCTCTGGGTACCGTCCATCTCTACAAGCCTCTACCACGATCAGTGATGTCCGTCGTCTAAAACCAACACAACGAAGTTCAGGAAAATCCCATGCAGGGGTGAGTATACGATACTCAGTAGGGTCCCTGAGACCCTCAAGGTCTCACTAAAATACAACAAGGATAATGAAAAAGAATGTTCTCAAAAAATAACCCTTCCTTAGGTATAATCCCATTCTTATACCTAAGTTACCAAGTATCCCATTTCATCCACAAGGTATCACACATATATGAAGTCGACGGATAACCACTACTCAGGTATATGCCGATACATATACGTAAGTTATCTAGTAACCCATCTCAATCATGAGGAAATCACAAAGGTCATTGACTCAGCTCAAACCAGGATTTTCATTATCGAAACCGCAACTGCTGAAGAGCTCCATCTCTGATGAGTACAGTGATCCTGTCACGACTCCAATGTACTGCTCACTAACCTAAGACTGCTGAGGTACTCCTCCTGCCAAGTACCGTGGGTCAGCCATCTCACAAAGTAGTGCTCCTCCGCCATGGGTCTGCCACCTCACACAGTAGTGCTCCCCCTCAAAGCCTACAGAGGTACTTTTCCTTCCGAGTACCGCAGGACTGCCACCTCACAAAATAGTGCTCCTCCGCCATGGGTCTACCACGTCACAAAGTAGTGCTCCCCACTGGGCTATTCAAGTCACTCTGAATCAAATCAGACAAGCAGTCATCAGGTCTCAGCCAGCTACACGGTCTCCGTACTCCGTACGCTCGTCTCCGGGAGGGTCCGCTCCACAAGATACAGGTCGATAATCCAATTATCACAAAGTACCATGAATAAGTATCTCAAAGGACCGCCTCGTCATAGGGGTCTCAACACAACAAACCGCACATCAATTGGACACCCGGACTGTGAGTTATTAACCTTTTCATCACAAGGGCCCAGTTGGTTTCGTGTGTGAACCAATGCGACCGTATCTCAACTGTACCCCAAACTCACATAGTGTATACTCATAGGGACTATTGTCAATGTGATCACCAACTCTGCTGACGGTTCGTCAAACGGACGTCTGGCCTGAAAGTTATCGAGTTTTCCGTTCCAAGGGCCCGATTTGATTTCAGGTACAATCCAACCCGTCCATACTCCAACTGCGCCCAAACATCAAGTGGAGTAATCCAAAAGGTCTGTCTCACTTAGAGGAATCCAATAAAGTCAGCAGCACATCAATCAGACGTCCAGATCTCATGTTATAGGCGTTTCCGCTCTGAGGGCCCGATTGGGTTCGTGTTCAAACCAACCTGGCCGTATCCAAAGTTTTCTGAAACCTTGAGTATAATATACCAAAACGACCGAATCGATCCAAGGATACTATCTCAATTTATGGTGAGTTGATCAGAGGTCTATAGCCCAGGTTATGGGTGTTTGAACGAAACTGTCCGAGAATAGGGGGTTCGGGCCCGGTCTGACCCGGCCCAATACACCAAGGGTCGGCCCGAACCGGGTCGACCCAACCAAGGTCCGGGACCGGCCCATTAGGGCACGGACCGGCCCGACACAGGGGCCCGGCCAAGCCTGGGTGGCACGACCTAGCACGGGCAGTCCGGCCCGGCGCGACCGGTCCGGCTGGCGCAGCCGGGGGGCCCGGCACGGGCGCGTCCCGCCCGCCCAGCAATGAACGGGGGGTTACGACCCCCCAATTGAACGAAACCGGTGCGACTAAAGGCCGTGTCGCCAAATCCAGAATGGCTTCTCCCGTTCCGGTTCTTCCTCCGCCGCTGAGGCTAAGCCGCGGTGGTTTTCTCCGGCGGCGCGCCTCCGCTACCCTCTAGGGGCCACCAGACGCGCTCCGGTGGTCCGTTTCACCTGCCGTCTTCTCCAGAGGTCCTTCCAAGACCTTCTTTTCACTAGGACAGCTTCCAAACGTCGTTGCGGCCCCATATCACCATCGCTGTCAATCCGCGCACCAACAACAATCTGCAGAGTGTTGTCGGGTCGTGATGGTTCAGCACGTGCCCTCCGCGTTAGGTGTTATCAAAGGGGGAGAATTAAAATGGATTTTATAATGAATAAACATTAAATTTTACTTAAATAAAGTAGAATCAAATCATTCCAAAACCTCTTAAAGGAGTTGTAGCATACCAATGTTTCCATCCCGCAGTTTTAAATAAAACATTCACGGATCAACTCAATGTTGAGTTGTTCTATGTTCATTTTTTTTGAAGGAAACAACCATGGGAAATAATATCATTATCAAATAATCCCTTACGTCAAAATTGATGTCGCATGACATCGAGTCGCGGAAGACGAACGTCGCGGTAGTCAGGCGTCGCGGAAGAACGATATCGATTCCGTCGACATTGGAAGAAGAAGAAGAACATTGTTGTTGGAATCGGTCTCCACGGTCGGTGTCTCATTCTTCGTCAGATAGAGGGAAATTTTCTTTCCTTGAGCTCTCCACATAAATCCTCCAAACACAAAGAATTACAAGACTAGAATAAAATCATGGCTCTCCCATAATATTCCATTTCCTTGTTAATTCAAATTAATTCAGATAACCAATCCATTAATTAAGAGACATGGGAAATATTAATGGGAGAGAGGGGAAGGTGGAAGGCTCCTCATATTAAATGAGGGGTGTTGTCAAAGAATTCAAAGAATGGGGTGTTATGTAATTTGAAGGAGGTGGGGGCTCGTGTGGGCCCCACCCCAACTCCCTCACAAGTAAGAGGGGAAATAAGATGTGACAGAACTTTATTTTCCATAACACTTAAACCATTAGTAACGAAGTAAAAATAAAATTGTAAAACAAATTTATTTTTATTCTTCACATTTTTAACAACTCATCCCGAGGAAACACAACTCTAGAATATGTTTTCCTAATAAATTACCAGCGCCGCAGTTTCATCAGTGCCCTCCGATTACGATTCCGAACAGTGGTTCACATTTTAGGAAAACTCGATCGTTTGTTCACTGAACATACCCAAGCTATACTTCTGGAATTGATTCCTGGCACACTAGGCCTCAGAATCAGGTGCCGTAAGAAACTGTGAACTCGTAAAATTCCAAAAAAATTAAGAAAAAAAATTTCTTTGAAATTTCCGGGTCTTTACAGGGGGTGGATTGTAACGCCCCCAAATGATAAAGGGTTAAATGAAAAATGATGTGACTAATGTCAACAAGGTGAACCTTCCTTTTTGAGAGCCTATCTGATTAGAACTCCACAATTAAGCATGATTTTCCTGGAGATGTGATCATGATTGCTGACCTTCCCGGAAGTTTCACAGGGTGTGTGTGAGTGAGGAAAATGCACACTCGAAAGGACATGTGTTGGAATGTGTGAACTATCATTAGTTAGATGATCTGTTCAGGCATGTGGGTGGACCCTGGGGTGGGCCCCACATGTCTGGCGGGCTAAAGGTAGCACCTGGTGGGCCAGGACCTGACGACAATGTTACGGTGGGGTGGTTGTGCTGTCACCGGGAATCTGTTCTTGCACTTTCTTATCAATTGTGAGGAGAAACGATGGTCTAATATTTATATATTTCCATATGATAGATCTCAAAATCCTGAAGGAAGGAGAAAAATATTATCATTCATAAATGAATGTTCAACCCTCTATCAAGGTAATGATTAAGGAGGTGGTGAAAGAAGATGAAGAGCTAGAAAAAAAGGTTAGGAATGTTCCTAAATTAACCTCAATCAGGATGGAATGATAAGGTTCAAAAAATGTGTTTGTGTTTTCCATCAATGAAGGATTTGAAGTAAGAGCTGTAAGATGGAGTTCAAAGTTTGTAATTCTCTATTCTCATTTGGAGTACGAATATTTATATGGACTTACAAGAATTCTTCTAGTGGGATGGCTTCAGGATAGATATCCAAGAGTTTGTATCTCGGTGTTTAGAATGCCAACATGTTTTGGAAAAAATTAAAAAGTCTAAAGGGATGTTAGATCCATTAACCATAACCTAATGTAATGGGGGAAAATCAATATAGATTTTTCTGTTGGAATACCCAAATCCTCTAAAGGGTTTAATACTATATGGGTTCTATTTTTATTTCATTACTATGTCATCACACGTTATTGCTATAAAATTAGAATTTTCCCTTGATTGCCTTAATAAAATTTTCAATAAAGAAATAGGTAAGGTTTCATGGTGCACCAAATTATACTATATCATATTGGGAGTCTAGTTTTACCTAAAACATCAGAAAAAAATCATCACAAACTAATTAATACAAAATTGAGTTTCAACAATACTTATCATTCTCAAACTGATGGTCAGTCTTAAAGAACAATTAAAATGGTGGTACCTGGTAGGCCAGGACCCGATGACAATGTTAAGGCAGGGTGATTGTGATTTCATTGGGAACTGATTGTTACAGTAGCTTATCAATGGTGAGGACAAAAAATGATTAAATATTTATAGATTTTCAAATCATAGATCTGTAAATTATGAAGGAAGGAGAAGAATTTTATCTTTCTCAAATTAATGTTCAGAACTCTATCCAAATAATGATTAAGGAGGCAGAGAAGGAAGATGAAGAGTTGGATAAGAAGGTTAGGAACGTTCCTGAATTAACCTCGATCAGGATGGAATGATAAGGTTCAAAAACCATGTATGTGTCTTCCATCAATGAAGGATTTGAAGCAAGAGCTGTAAGAAGAAGTTCACAGTTTGTAATTCTCTATTCTACTTGGGAGTAAGAATATGTATATGGACTTGAAATAATTCTTCTAGTGTGATGGCTTGAAGAGAGATATCCAAAACTTTGTATCTCGGTGTTTGGTATGCCAACAAGTTAAGGACAAAGTTAACAACTTTAAAGGGATGTTATATCCATTACCCATACCATAATGAAAAGGGGGAAAGTCAACATAGATTTTTTTGTTGGACTACCCAAATCCTCTAATGGGTTTAATACCATATGGGTGCTATTTTATTTCAACACTATGTCATCACACTTTATTGCTATCAAATTATATTTCCATCTTGATTATCTTGATAAAATATATATTAGTGAAATAGGAAATGTTTCATGGTGTACCAAATTATACTATATAATATTGGGAGTCCAGGTTAACCTAAAACATCAGGAAAAGTCTTCAGAAACAACTTAATACAAAATTGAGTTTCAACGCTGCTTATCATGCTCAAACAGATAGTCGGTCTAAAAGAACAATTCAAACCATAGAGGATATGTTGAGATATTATTATATGGATCTGAAAGGTGGTTGGGTTCAAAACCATCCTCTAGTTGAGTATTCATACAACAAATGATTTCTCTCAAGAATTCAGATGGCACTACATTGAGACGTTTATGGGATGAAATTTAGAGCTCCAACATGTTGGGATGTGGTTGGAAAAAAATCCATTTGGACCCAAGATGAGTGAATAAATGGTTGAGAATGTAATAACCATTAATTATCATATCAATGTAAATAAATTTTGGTAGAAACAAAATGTTGATAACATATTCGTGATATTGAATTTAATGTGGGTGAGAATTTGTTTCTATAAATCTCACAATGGAAGAACCTTATGAGACTTGGGAAGAAAGGAAAACTAATACCTAGGAATATTGGAACATTTGAAATTATTGACCGTATCTAGATAATAGACTATTTCATGATGCTTCCTCAAAATCTCTATCAACTATATGATGTGTTACATGTATCTCTCCTAAGTAAGTACATACCTGACTCTTTCATATGTACTGAACTCAGAGTTCACACCGATGGAGCTAGATCATTCTCATTAGGAGAAACCTACTGATATTATGGACGGATCACATAGATTTCTATGAATCAAGACCAATTTCCATGCCAATTGTTTGTGGAAAATCACTAGCTAGAGAAATATATTCCGGAGATTGAGGATATGATGAAGCAAAAGTATCTTAATTTGTTTTTACCCAACTGATGAATTTCGATGGATAATATCATTTTAAGGGGGTAGAATGTTACACCTTGAGTTTTTATGGATAGTTTTCTCAAAATAAATTTAAATTTTCATTTATATATTACAATACACTAGGTTAAAGATTTCATTTTCTCACAAAACCAACGTAGCGTACGTCACACACAACACTGATTTAGCGTATGCCACATGCAACATAGAGTTTCTGTTGAAAATTTTATTTTATTGTTATAATTTTAAAGGGGAATATTATAAAATATCTATTAAAAATATTTATATAATTATTAATAACTTCGTTTAAAACATTGTATACAATTTCTTTATATAAATAAAACATATTTATAATGAAAGATATGAATTTTGTTAAAGACCGTTTTATGTCTAAAAACATGGTTTACTTGAATGAAACACATCTACTAATGATAGTATTTTTATAAAAATTTAGAATATGAATTTTATAAAATAATATCCAATTTTGAATTCAAAATTTCTAAATTTCGGTATGGTGATTTGTTGGGATTTTCTAACAATCCTCATTTGTAGATGATAGTGAAAAATTCCATATTTTAATTCAAGAAATTGTTTTAATTTTATTTATTTTTAAAGATAATATATATTTTAATTGGATCTCAATAATTATTTAGATATTTTTTGTAATATGTGATACATTTACTATCATTGTAACGATTTCTAGATTTAAATTTTATATAAAAATGGTGTAATGTTTTAGCATTTTTTTACATTAAAAACTTGTAGTGTTGTTTCGACACTGAGATTAATTTATAAATTATTTCTTTCCACTTATGTTTTTAGAATTTTTAGAAATAGATTCATTATTTGGAATCCTAATAATTTAAAATGTCTAATGTGGTCACCTTAGTTTCTGACCAAAAAGATTACTGAAAGTGATTAAAATTAATTACCTCAGTTAAGAAACATTTTTTGGCAAATAAACTACAATACGCTAAATTTAAGATCCAAATAAACATAGAAACATTTCAAAAATACATTATCTTTACATATATATACCCTATAATTAATTTTATCGACCTTCTCACATCGCTGGATCAACTTTCAAAATGAAAACCTGAGTGGAATTTTGTCTTCAAATATTTACATGTGTGCCACTCCACCTCCACTAAAAAAGGCCACCTCCTCTACCCATTTCTCACACACCGCAAACCACTTATGTTGGGCCACAACCTACACAATAAACATCCAAAATTTTATCAAATTGACCTTGAATCATTCCTTTGGTAATAAATCCTATCAATAAAACCTTTTGGCACAAACAAAAATGAGTTACGTGATTTAGAGATAACGACTTCTGTCAAACGCTTTCTTTTATTTTCCTTATCCTCACCTCCACTCTTTTTTTTACATTCTACTATAAAAAAAAGTATCCTAATTATTCCAAAATAATTTTATTCTAAGGTATTACATAAAATTACATACTTCATAATATATCGGATATGAACATACTATTTTTTTTCATGGAAAATTACTACCTCGACAACCGATGATTGTTCACTTATCATTTAAAACAAATCATAGTTGAAATATTTATATATATATATATAACATGTTTATATATGTATTATATTTTATTTTGAGTTTATGATTTTTTAATTCATTTTACAACAGACATTTCTTTACTGTTCAATTGGTGTTAATACAATAATCTCTTTTGAGGAAATGTGGACTACCGCCTCTTAAAGATATGTGATTTTTCATACACCACATAAAATGTATTAAGGATGGGTTTACTGAACTTATATGATATATATGACATATTAATGATACATTAATAATTATATATCAATATACATATATATATATATTCTATTTATATAACTTCTTCAAATATGATATTAAAAATAAAAATAACATTTTTGTTTACGTATAGCTTACGTTATCTATGAATGGTGTTTTCAATTTCGTTATTATTTATGAAATAAATTATTAAAAGTTCAGTATAATTTATATAAATGATATTTATACCATGATTTACATTATGAAACCCTGATATAAGTATAAAGACGCATGATATATCCAATTAATACACATTTGAAGAACAAAGGGAATATTTTCCGAAGTGAAACAATAACATATGATCATTAAAAATCAGGTAATATAAGTTCATAATAAATCCATATATGGTATTACATATAAGAATACTCTACTGTAAAATTTTTATAATAAAATTATAATTATTATACATGAATCTTGTATAACTAAGAAGAGAGTCAAGTCACAATGTAAGGGGATTTCAAATGACTTTTAATTTATTTGAGATACATATTATGTTCACCACTCATTCCTTTTGTGTGGTGTTTTTAATTTCCATTATTTCATTATATATATATATATTATACTTAGATTTATGGGTACTAATATTTTCATTTTAATATCCTTTTTCACAGGGTTTAGCTTTTAAAAGATACCAAATCGGTAAAAACAGTTTGTCTAAATTTTTTTTCATTAAGACTCATGTTTTGTTATATACCTATATTATTTTTTAAGGATTATATAATTAAATTTCTCATGTTATATCATGAATCTTATTATCTTCATGATATAGTAGGATTAATGTAATTTCATTTTCTTACATGGAGAGTATGATCCAAATTTACAAAGTAAAAAGATTTTATTGTGAAAATCTCATCACATTTCGAGATTGTTTATGTTTTTTAATCCATTAAGGAAATATAATGATACATCTCTCAATAAAATTCATGAGTTTTCTTATCCTATATTGTTTCAATATATCATAATTTTTTTGTACAATTTGTGCACTATTTTGTATTTACGATATTATTGTTTATGTAAAATATAATAGTCTATCTCTTTGGTTAGAAGTCAATTATATTTAAATAAATTTTATTAGAAAATGTTTTCAAAATAATTTAAAAATTACATGGAATAAATATATCAAGGAAAATTATTTTAATAATTTTTAATTTTTTCAACGTTTCCTTTATAACTTTTTAAATATTTTTTCAATGAAAATTGTTTTCAAAAGATTGATTTTTTAAAAAGATTTTTTCAAGGAAGAAATGATATTTTCCAAAGAAATAATTTTAAAAGATCATAAAAATATATTTACCTTTAAATATAGCATCCATAGATCATACACATGTGTTTATGGAAAAAGTATTCAATGTTTCCAGTCATATTCATTTTTTGAATGGATTATTTTATTGAATGGATTATTTTATTGAGGGCAGGGTGATTATGAATCCTGTATCTATTTCACGAGGTATTTGATTTTGAAAACCACTTATTTTAATGGGATATGTTTATGAAGAAATGATTGTGGAAGTTTTATCTTTCTACAGGTTATGATATGTATACATTTTCATGATACCCATTTAATTTCATGGGTAATGATATATTTATTTAGGATATGGTGGCACATGTATATATGATTTTATTATGTGAAGGTGGGACCTATATATCCCTATAATGCATTGGGTGAGGATTTAAATATCATGATATAGACAGGTCTGGAATGAGGCTCACTCAGTTCAGTAATATAGGTCTGGAATTAGGGTTAATCGGTATAGTAATATATTGTTGGAATGAGGGTTCACATGGTTTAGTAATATAGGGCTTGAATGGGGTTACATGGTTTAGTAAAGGACTATTACCACAAAGATCATCTTGGAAATTATTCCTTGGATACTATGAAAATAATTTTATATCCATATTTGTTTACAAAAAATCCATGATTTGTTCTTATGTTATGATTTAATGGCTTATGATCATTATTTCATTATGAATCATGTCTTATGAACATCCAATATTTATACCATGATCTCTATTAAGACCTTTGATACAAAGGGTATGATCTTCTATCCTTATGATCATGTTCTCACACCATTATTCTCATGATTATGCTTTCATTTTCCCCTGGTTTACCCTTAATTATCAATTGAGTTCACCACTTTTTATGTTTCCATCCCCAGGTTATGAAGACATGTATTATGTTTGACGTGCCTAAGAATGTTTCCAGTAAAGAAGAACCTAGTGGGAGATAATGAAGTTAATTTATGTAATAGTGGTTATGATTCCATGTTTCTAAAGGCACTAGACTAGTACGGTCTTATTGGGTCAATTTGAGTAATGTTTTTTGTATTCCACAAAACTTATGTAATTTTAATGTTCTAAGAGGTAGTGTGTATAAAATTACATTATTAAAAACCATTTATCTTCAACTTACATATACTCTATAACAACTGATCATGAAAATAAACAATTGTTTCAATAAATAACTACCAGATTCACTAGAAACAAATTACTAGCCTCTATTGACAAAATAATCAAATGAATACAACTTCAGAAAAATATCTTACATGGTGAATGTGGAAAAAATATCTCATATTCTAAAACTATTTCATGGATATTAACCAACTAAAAACACATTTATAATTTACATCTATTCTTATACTAAACAAAACATGTTCATTGGTATAGTTTAGCTCACTCATCTAAAAATATTTTCTTTCATTGAAGAACAATACCTTAACATTCAAAACTAGACTGGATCTCCTTCATTCTCATCACAACAAGCAACAGATCCTTCTTATTCTTCATCTTCGGTCAAGTGTTATGGTTCTATCAGATTTCAAATATCTTCTTATTCAAGGATATTTTCTTCACTCATGGATTGACTTACTATAAATTAATTTATATAAATATTTAATGCAATCTTGGATAAGTCATTAAATTTTTTTCTTCTCATGCGTAATATATTTTATTCAGGAAAACACAAATTTATTTTCATCAGAGACATGCAACCATAATTCTACACATGAATTTTTCTTATTTTATTAGGATATTATCAAATTATGATATTTGTAAATAATTTAAAGAATGTGTGTAATCACAAAAAACAAAAGGTAAATGCCACAACCAAGTTTTCTTATACTCTTAAACTCTTTATATAAACATCATTTAAGAGAATCAAAAGGGAGTGTCTCCAAATTTCCTTAACTACTCAATTACATCATTATTACAAAAATTACTTTCTTATTTTTTCTCATTTTTATTCTTCTCTCTCTATAAGAAATATATTTCTTTATGTTTTATATACAAAATCCAAGAATCATATTCTTCTCAAATACAATCCAACCATAAATCCACACTTCTATATTCTTCAATGTGTGTATGAAAATTACACCCCAACAATAGTTTTTGTCACGGACTATCCCTATTATAGCATGAGAGTTTCCCATGAAGACCTTTATATATTCAATTCAATTCATTAAACACTAGTAGAACCTCGTATTATTGCATATATTTTAAATATTAAATCATTTATGTGATATTTAATTAACTTATAGAATTTATCTTTCATTTTCAGATCTAAATATTCCTTTCAAGATTAACATAAATATTAAAATTATAATTTTATGATCAAAATAAATCATTACAAAAAAATCCTATCTCATATTTCATCAAAATATATTTATATATTCTTCTGACTCAATAATCTTATTTCAAAATGAATTAGTCTTTGATAAAAATTTCAAAAATAAACTCAAAATCATCAACATTATTCTTGAAAACCCTTGAAGAATTTTATTTATTTATTAGTTTAACCATATAGTTAATTTTCCCATCTTGAACATAATCAAATTATATTCATCATCGCACATAATTTTAAAAATTTATCATTTCAATCATTAATAGAGCCTCAATTATTTTTTCCTTTTATGATTTTATTCTCCAGGCTTGAATACCATCTCCCATACTATTCATGATTGAATCATGGATAATGATGTTAATTATTTTGGATAGGTTGATGATTCATATATAACATGTACATTATGAACTCAAATTCCAATTTTATTCTAATCAAATTTTATCCATTTCCAATGACGTCTAGAAATCATCAATCCTCATAAAATGTTATACAGGAGTTATAAAACTCTAAATTCAGTTGCCTTAATGCATTTTAAATCCATTATGGTATCTCCATTTTATATAAATTTTTTAGATAGTATAACCAACTTTTAGTACATTTTATTTTCTTAACGAATATATCTCTAATAATAATATGTATTGTTTAGCCTTTAAATCCCACCATTAATTCATCCATGTGAATAACAACCTATTCCATTTCATTTTTAAATATATACCACTTTCCTTTTTTCATATTATGTGGATACTTCCAATATACATTTACTCTTACTAATCCACATTTAATAAAACAATAATAAAAAAGGGATCTTTAATCTCTTCCTTTGAATTTATTTTCAATAACAAAGTCACGTATAAAGTTAATATCATTTATTATCCCCCTTTTTCAGAATGAATGAATAGAGAAATTTTTTTTCCTTGCTCTTATTCTTACCATGGGTGCAGGGAAGGATCTCTAAATGAATGTTTTTCCTTCCATTTTTCATGTAATGTCTTTCCAACATTTGTTTCATTATCTATCTATGTTCTTTATTTATTGCACGATAGATCGGTGAAAACAATTTTTATAGATGTGTTACATCAAAAAAATAAATTTAAGTACACTTGTCGTGTCTTGATGCAGAAAATAATGAGTTTCAATTTGAAAATATGTATTTCCATAACATTAATCAAAATTGATAGAAAATTCTGATATTATTTTCATTGTGAATTGTTATAGAAATTCAAAGTCTTTCTTCCAAAATTGGTTATATAATCAACCCATTTATAATAATAATGTATATGAGTACAATATGTGATTGGGGAATGAAAATCAGACAATATATTGATTTTTTTGTATGGTCATTATAGATTTATATAATAAAATGTAAGGCATTAGACTCTAGAACCCTAATTAAATTTTGTAGATCCCCCTCAATGGATTTAATCTTTTATTAAGAATCCCATTTATTTAAAAATATACGATTCCAATTGAGATGAATGATACTAATTGAATGAAGTATTCAAATTGGGTTATTCAATAGAAGATTCCATGAAGTCTTGAAATTTCAGCTTTTCCCATATGGAATGAATGGATTTAATGAATTTTTTATCTTGATCCAACATTATATCCTCTTAAAATAAGCTAGAAATATAGGCATTAAATCCTTCTTCGCATTCAAAAACATTTTATTTAGTTTTTAATAGTTCATTGAAGATACTTTCTTGATGTTAGGTGTCATAGTTTATTTGAACATGATTGTCCATTCAACAGAAATAATAGTTAAATATTTCTATAAATATATTCCCAGCACATTGGAACATTACACACACATTCTAGAAAAACATTAAGATACCCTTATTGGGATACCTCTAAAATTCTTAATAAGGAGTGTCAAAAACCATACTAATTTAACTATATCTCTCCTAGATCTGTTCCCTTTTTAGTTATTATATTAGTCATTTCATTCTTTATAATCAATGAAATTTTTCAATGTTCCATGTTGTGGATTAATTTTTCACTATATAATCATTTAATTTATGAAGGTTATGCAACCTAATTACCATTCATCACTATATTATTGGGTGTGCGCTTCTTCACTGATTTATAACCTGAGGCAAACTCAATACTTTTTTCATTATTTCTTCACCTTCAATAGTGAACTTCTAATATCATCAAAAATTAAATTATTATTGTTTTTAAAATATTTATATGTATCATATAAAAATCCATATATGAAAAATGATTCAAAAAACTCATCTATTCATTAAAATAGACTTTTCAAAAATAGATACTTTTTTATGATGATTGCTTATTTCTAGTAGGTTGCATATGAAATTTTGATTGTTTTCTCCTTCCTTTAAGTATTCTATGATTTGAAAATACTGAAATATTATACCAACAATTAGTAGACATATCCTTGAAGATTTAGGAAAAAAATATCTTCTAATTAATATATTTCTCTTCACTTTAGGAGAAATATGTCCATAATATATATCTTGTGGTTTTTAGGATGAAATACTGCTATTTTTGGATATTTTTCTGAGGAATCATTTATTAAACTTGATCGATTTAACGATTGAATTATTAACTTTATTTCTGGTATTGTTACTCTATATTTTTTCAATTTTTGAATTTAAATCAACAAATCAAGAATAAAGTATTTATAATTAGGAATGTTTTCAAGGTTGTGGGATAACTTCTTCCATTATCCCAAGGCGACTCTTCATTTAGATAATATAAAGACATCATAGTCACCATTTTGAGTACTATTATAAGAAATAATAATTTCTAATTTCTGTGTGGATATATTATTTTTGTGGACTATCTTCGAGGGCTCGACCAGGGAAGATTACAGATTTTTCATCTTGATATACAACTCCAAACACTTAATTTTGAGAATAATTTTCTAAACAAAAATTGATCTCAACCTATATTCAAATTCTATTTTCAACTATTTAATAAATTTATAATGATTCTTTGTACTTTCTATTAAAACAATTTCAAGGTCGTTTAACCTATTAGATTTGATATATAATTTGGCATCATTTACATCAATAGAAAATCATCGACTCTATTATATAACAAAAAAATTCTTCTCATTAATTTATATGACCTTTAATTTCTCATAAAAATAGAATTAAATATTTTATTAAAGAATATAAAATTTTCCCCTTATTTTTAATATATTTCTTCTTGAATTTGAGTTCCTTGATGAGATAGTGTCATATTTATAACTATTCAAAAAAATAATGTTTACATTCCTCATGTATCATCTAATATCTGAGATATTTCATTATAAACCTCATAGAGTAATAAATCTAAATATGTAAAAAAATAACTCGGAATTTTTTGATTCAATTACCAAACCGTAGAGTAAAAGTATTTCAAATATTCCAGATAGACTTCCTTGTCAAAAATTAGACATGAAACATTATATAATACATAATCAATAGAATAAGAAAGACAAACCCTTCTATAAACAAATTTGGTTAGTGGTTGATATGCTATATTAATTGATACTTTTCTATGTTTCTTAGCCTTAAATTTTCAACTATTATCAAAATTTTGAGATGAAATATCAAATAAATTTTAATAGGTTTGTATCTAAATTTTCTAATAATATAACTTCAAACTAAAATATTCACATTACGTGTTCATGTAAAAATAATTCGATCTTCAAAATATATAAAAATAAAATAGGAATAATATCTTATACTAATTTATTCCCTAATGGTATCATTCAGACACACATAATGTTGGGGGGGGGGGGGGTAAATCTAGTGTGATATTGTTTAAAATAAAAATTCCTTCCTAAACGATTCAACCGCTTTGTAAATTAATCCTATGATCTTAGTTAATACTATTTGTAGTTTCTTCTTTATCCCAATTTACATCTATAGGTAATTTCATTTTGACGATTTTTTGGAAACATGTGTTTCTATAGTGTTCATCCTCTATAGATGATCCCACTTCCTTCCATGCATGGGAATCCCAATTCATGTATTCTATACTAAAATATTTTTATAAAAACATTTTAAGTTTGTAATGTATTTATCATGGACCACATGAACTATAATATAGATGTGGGGGTTTAATAAATTATATAGGAAGAAAATTATTTTTTCTCACAATACTTCACCAATATGGATTTACAAACATTAGTATTTTTTTATTTCCTCCCACTATTGAAGTAAATAAATAGTTTTTCAAAGGATGTCACTACATCAAAAAATCATATAGAATCCTTCAATAACAAAGTGTCTTTAACTGCATTCAACTCTCCAACAACTACCAATTAAACATAGAATATTTGTTCTGTATAGAATCCTCAAATTCTATTAAAATATACTACTGGCCTCTGTCTACTAAATATTTATAATCATTAATCCCAAAGAACATCCTACATTGAAAATATGAATTTAATAACACCAGCACTAAGAATAATTATACGATATTATATCACTAAAATCACCAAATCGATGCTCCTCACTTCTTCCCCTTTACTATTTTTTATAATTTTAGTGTAGCTTACAAAAATCACCTAATTCACATTCATTTATACCTAAAATATACTAATATTGAATGTCGGTATGGTTCTCCTTCGTCCAATATAGGTCATCTAGAAGGCCCCATTTTATACTTTTTTATTTAAGATGTCTAGTTCTATCAAATTTTCACTCTCTTCTAATTCAAGATGTTTATTTAACTCTTGGATGCATATCCTTCCACTTTTTCATTTAGATTTTCATAGTCTTATCAAACAACTAAAACACATTTTGTATTATCCAAATTAGTATTTTCTATTCTAGATAAGACACATTTGTTTTCAAGATAGACACACACACATAACTATTCATGATGATTATTTCCTATTTAACTCAGATATTCTAAAACAACCATAAATAAAAATATTATATGAAATTATTGTAACAAAACCAATCAAATGTATGTTCCTTAACCCCATTTTATTATAAACCCATGACTTCCTTAATAATTTTTTTATAGATTCATAAGTGTGTGCCTCCTAATTTCACGAACTTCAAATTTTCAATAGTTTTACAAAAAAAAATCCCCTCTTCTTCATTATCAATTTTATTCTTATATCTATGTCTTGGTTGCATATTTGTTTATGTTTCTCAATATAGTGTCCTCGATTCACGTTCTTCTCAAACACAATTGAATCATAAATCTTTACATACATATATTTTAAATGTAGTATTAAAATTACATAGAAATAACAACATCGGGCATGTACTCTCTATACTATAGCATGATAGATTCCAAAGAAGACATGTATAATGTTTTTTTCTAAATCCATAGACACAAATAAAACATAATTTTCATATATATTATCAATATTTAATTAAAATCATTTATGTGATATCGAATCCATTTAATGAACATTTATTTCATAAGAAAATCTAATCTTTCAAGTATAATTTCACTAAAATAATAATTTTTAACGTTCAGGATAAATATAATTCTTAGAAATTCATCTATCCTAAATACCTATAATAAAAAATTGTGATATTATTCTCTCCCAAAATTTTTGTTTCACAATGAGTTATAATTTTATAAAAACCTTGAGATTACTCTCAAGTTTAATAAAATTATTATTGAAAACCCATTTTGTTTATTTTTATTTTTATGGCTACTGATCCACTTGATCATCTAATTTTCAGAATTATTAAATTATTGAATTTAGAATATATTATTCTAAAAGTCCAAATTATATATTTTACAAAATTATATAAATTTTAATACTTTCTTTTATTATATTCTCGGGGATTAATGTTAAGTGACCAATGTTTTTAGGGTTGAAACATGACTAATCATTACATCATGATGTTTTGAACACTTTACAAAAACAATGAAATTATCACAAGAAATCTATTTAGAATAAAAAATAAGGAAATCCAATTTTATTCCAAAATATATTCTATTGTTTTCAATAAATGATTATTTTTATGCATACATACATTATATTTATGCTCATGTATTCTTCTATACACTGCAAAAAAACATGATTACATAACCCAGTTGATACTTATAATGGGGTTATTATGTTTACACCTAGAAGACTTCATGAATACATAATAGTAGGTTTTTCTAAAATAGTAGTGGGACAGTGTTTTCAAAAGTTCAGATGATGGTCATACAAAGGATACATGTATTTATATACAACCATGACTTTTCCATTTTTCAATCAACAACAAATGAAAATTGTTACAAAACTAAAATAATAATTCTTAAATATCCATTAATTTTCTATTTTTAAATTTATCCTGGTTGATATAATGATTACAGAAGATAATGAGGTGATTGTTTCATAATCTATATATATTGAAATCAGAATTAAAAATATATTGATATCAAAATCAAGATAATTAAACTGAATTAAAGCTGTCTCCACTATTCTCAAAACATTACCAAATAATTATTCAACTAAATATTCAATATTTTTCATAATTGGTAACTATCTATTTCATGTAAAATATTATAGATAGTAAAAACAAACCATAATAATTATTTTTTCCAAGAATAATAGTTATACAATTATCAAATGTCTATTTTCCATTTTAATTTATCCAACTAGCTATTCAAGGGTAGTATGATCATTCACAACATTGTATGGGAACCATCTTCAATTTTATTTTCCATCATTAGTCACTTATTTTTTATTTTCAATGGAAACATCCAACCAACATTGACACTCTAATTTAAAAATATATGACCATAATAAAAAAGGTTACTTTATATGAAATACCATTTCTAACTTGTCTATTATTTTTAACATATTGTTTATGACAATAATATTTCTATGATTGGCCATTTTCTATTATCTTTAGATTTTGAAATTTTTTTTCTTGAGAATTGTTTGAATGAAAACTAATGAGAATGTTTTCTGATGGTAATTCATATCAATTATTTCAATTGAAATATGTTTATTGTAGTTAAATAGCTTCTTAGTTTCCATGATACATATCATGTTTTATATTAATATAAATAATTTCTATTATATGATATAAAAAATATATATTTCTATTTTTTATATAATGTTTATGAACTATTTTGGAAAACATTTTCTATAATGTTACTATATGATAGAGATATGAAAATCATTTAGGGAGGATTCATTTTCTAATATTTTTTATAAATGGTCTCATATTGTTTTTATATGCTATTTAAGTATTTAACCTAGTAAAATAGGTTCCATTTTGAGACATATACATTGAGAAAATGATGGAATATATGTTTATATGATAATAGTGATGCCTTCTTTTTATGAATTATTTGGGTACTTTAACACTCCAACATTATACCCTACATTGTGTGGATATGGGGGGTTCTCTAAAACTAAATCATTTTACCCTCCTATGTGTGGATGATGTAGAGTTCTCTCACACTCGATCATTATTTCATATTTTGTAAGGATGACGGGGATAACACTTGTATGTGATCCTTTTAACATCATATATGAGGATGGTTATATGTGTATTTTTTTAGTGTCTTTCTAAAATCACATAAATGGATTTGGTGATATATCACCACCATACCTGCCCATTTGGAAGTCATGTAAAATATTTAAATTATATGTTATAACTTAAAGCATAATTGAATAATGCCTTTTTTTTCATTTTGTTGTTATGTTATGTCTAATTTATTGATTCATATAAAAATATGTTTACTTAATTAATATACTTTTTAATTTATTTAGATCTTATTATTTGATGATTTCTACCATTCATTATATATTTTCGTATAGATGTATTTTTGTACCTATAAAATGTTGAATTCAGGTTAATGCATTAAACTTTTTATATTCGTTGATGTGTTGAACCAACATTGGTGGTTCCCTACAGAGTATTTATGATCACACCCTTTTTGGAAATACATCTAGACTAAAAGGAAAACTTTAGGATATACTCAATTTTGAGACTAAGGTCAATCAGTGTTGGGAACATTTTCACCATTTATAACATTTATCTATTTTACCTCTTTGACCCATTAAGATATTGATTCACTTATTATATTTTCCTTATCTCAGTAATGTATATAAAATATGGTAATTATTATGAATAATGTTTTTACATGGTTAACTACTCAACCCGAGTAGGTAGTCCTTGAAATAGTTTGGAAACATTAGAATACAACACAACAACTAGAAAATAGTTATCTGATGTGGCTATATTATGTAAGGAATATCATTGTACTGGTGTTCTAAGAGTAAACCTAAAGGTTTTCCAACCATCTTCTTCATCATTACATAAGGTTTCCAATACCAAATTATAATAACAACACTATTCGGTTCTTGTTGAAAATTTATTTTTATCGTCTTCATAGAATTACAAGTCTATCTAGAATAGAAAATATACTTTATGATTATTGAATCAATGAAGGTTTTGATCAACATAACCAAAATTCTTCTAGCCTAAATAATAATATATTAATTTTTGGGAAAACTATCTCAATTTATAGGAATCAATTATATAAATGTTACTATTGAAGGAATTTTTAAAATTCCTCCATAAAAATATCAAACACTGTTATTTTATAAATTTTTCATTACTATTTTGTAACATATATTTATATAAATCATTTAATCATAATTTCAATATTATTTTGTACAAGAATTATCATGAACAATCATAATCTATTCAAAATTTTAATTTTCAACTTGATTAGATCATATTTCGTACATATATGTAATGTATGGTGCGTAAAATGTGGAATCCTAACACACTCATCAATTTTTAATGTTATTTTATGTGATATCATTGAATTTATTTGGGTATAAAATGATAATTTATTGAAATATTTGTGAAATAATGGATGAAAATTTCACTTTATTCAATTTTTTGTTTCACAAAAATATAAAGACTGACAGTGTATTTTTATTTTCATTGAACATTGTCCTATCCTCTTTCAGCTATATTTCTTTAGGCGAAACACTTTGGATCAAAATATTATCAGAAGGAAGTGTGCTTAAAAAAAGTTTATTCTCAATCATTTAATTTAGAAAAAAATATCATAGTGTCTTATTAGATAGCGATATAATGTTTGATTCATGGGAAGCGACAAAATTTTTTTGCTTAATCAAGGATGGAGTTAACAAAAAAACACTGGTCATAGAATAGTTCGTTAGGAAACACTATGAGTGTGTTAACAAAAGTCAATTGTCTAAACATATTATTCTTCACACAAATTAATGTGTGGTTTTTTCATTTTTCATGAAGCCAAGATACTCACTTAATACTAGATTATCGTGTAAGAGAACTATAAAGATACAAAATTCTCAAAATTTTTCATATAAATCATGAGTGGTAGTAAATTATATCTTCCTTTTGGATCTATATATATATAGTGGAGTTCATAGGACATTTTCACCACCTCAAATACATTTTTTATTCCACATAAATCAATGTTTGGAATTATTCAACATCTGATAAATCATATATTCATCAAACATGAGTTTATATTGTGATGTTTGGAAATAATGATATTGTCTATTTTAATTATATTATTCCTCACGGAAATCAAATTCTTCTATTTTTATTGCATTGAAATTACCCATGGCTATGAAAACTTTATAGGCCATTTTCAAAATCAATTCCATTTCGTAAAGAATGTTCCTTGAATTATATCCTATATGAATGATGTAGATTACATTCCTAGAATTTCATGACCTCATCACTTTAGTATATCAACTTAATAATGATCATATTAACATTGGGATGGATCACTGGATGTTAAAAAATGATATTTAGTGAATAATATAACCCTCAGGTGGCTGATGGTAGAATATGAAATTCTATTGTGATCAGATGACTAATATCTATTTGATCAAACAGTAGATGAAATAGCTGTATGTTTAAAAATGGAATAATACCCTTTCATGTTGTTTTGATCTACATATATTCTTTAAATATCTTAGAAAAACCTTAAAATGAAAATACATTTCATCAAAAATTCAATCAATGAAACATGGTTCTACACCTTGACACACTACACATACCATGCCCTAATGAGCCACACTACACCATTATGTGGTCCACTCTCATCGAGCATGCTATATGTTTAGAATTTTTAAACTTATAAACTCAATGTCTTAGAAAAATCTTTAGGATAACAATACTTGTGTAGTTTCTTATTTATACATTTTCAAGCTATATTTACTTTAATATCGATCATGGATATAATGGATATTCACTTCCAGAATGTTATTTATTTCAATGTTCATAAAATAAATTAAATAGTGAAATATTTATATTTCATTGACCACCATTGACAACAAACATCAAACACTAGTGACAAATAAAACTCATACAAAAATAGGGATCTTCAATCCTCTCCTTTTTATTTATTTGGAATACCTTCAATGTTCATAAAAAATGAATATGTAAATACTTAGATCTATGCCCTTTATATTTCAAAAATTAGAATTCACTCTCTTTCCCATTTATTAGAAATAAATATAATATTCATGATAAAGGGTATTATTTCGTACTTATGGAATGTTCCATCCATCATTTAACTCCATGTCTACAAGATCCATGATCAATGTAGAAAGCCATAGGATTTTATTGAGATAATGAATTTGTCCTTTACCGATGTATCTTGACACCCAATAGAATGAAAACGAATATATTTCCCTTTGAGAGTTTTACCCTACTATTTTAGGCTAAATATACTTAAATTATAAATTAAAGTTTTGTGATAAATATCAACATAAATATCTTTTAGTTAGTTTAAAAAAATAAAAACATTCAAGTGGAACAACGAGGACAATTGGCCTTGGTGATCTTAATAACTTCCACTTTTCTAATGGAACTACTTAATTTAATTACTCCCCATTTCTATTAATTTTATATTTTTATGATAAGAAATGATATGAAATTTTAAAAAACATATTTTCAAAATGATATGATCTTTAGGAACATTAAAAAATAATTAGTTTCGAAATGAATTAAGCTAATGATTCTAGAAGCAACATCATATTTCATCATTTATCTCCACCTCAAGGGAAACACTCATAAATATACTGATAATGCTGAACCTCTTATTGAATGGATTTTATGTTTTTCTAATTATAACAATACACCATGATTTACCTTCAACCTATGACTGAAAAATCCATAATTACCCCAATAATGTCATTCATCCAAACCTCTTCCCAGGGATACCAAATATATGATCAAACAAAGTTGGTGACTTTTTATCCAATTAATATATGATATTATAGTATAGTGTTAATTTTTGTCAAAAATTATCATATATAATATTTTAATTTGAATAAAAATTGATGAATTATTCAAGGATGGTAAATTCTTCAGCTTTGCAGTAAATAATTTGCAGTAATCACAACTAATTGGGTTTTCCACATAAAAACATACTTTACCATCAATTACAATTATTATAAGATAAAATAAATACACAAATATTATGGTAATAAGGTGGATATTACATTATTCATAATTGTGAAAAAACTATTTTGGAATGGGTTTCTCCAACAAGTTTCACTAAAACAGCCCTGCTATGTATTTGATATTTAGACATTATTTATTACATAACATATCAATTAATAAAAACCAGAATAATGAGAGTTCTATTGTCATTAATGATTAGGAAAATAATACAACAACTTAAAACAAAAAATAAAACATCATTATTAAACGATTCTTTTATATGACCACAACATTCCATCGTACTTAACACTGTATGGGATAACCTGAGGATGTACACATGAAAGGGGTGAGATATAAATCCCAACAACGGAGTAAAAAAGGCATAAAATAAAGAATAAAATACATTCTTCGAAATAGGAATATCAATGGATCATAAGAGTAACATGCAGATGATGAAATCATATAACATGATGTTCATAACATGGAAATATTACAACAACTTGAAACACTACATCATTAAAATAAAGGAATCATGTAAACCCATGTCCCAACAGGATGAAAAATGCTAATATAAATGAATCAAGTAAACCTCCATCACCACAAGACATATCCTGACAGTAAACATTACCCAATAAATTTGAGCGCTATGAGGGTGTACCCTTCATGTATGTTTTAATCTAATGCTTTAGTGTGACACATAGATTATATAATGTGGATTCATTCAACCTCATTATTTATTAAAATATAAAGAAATGTTGAATAAATACATGAATGTCTATAATAAATAAGGATATGTGCATAATGATGAAAAATATTGATAGAGAAATGGGCATGGTATTCACTACTCATTGATTTAGGCATGGAAAATAGCGGTGCAATTTCGGCAGCAAAACAATATCACATGGGGAATCATAAAATGGTTTGATGAGTGAGAAATGGGTATATCATATTTTAGGCATGAACTGTGAATTAAGGGTATCATGGATCATAATTTTTCATTTAATGAAACTAAATTTGATATTCATAATATAAAATAAATGCTTGAATGGAAATTAGGAGAGAGAAACCCCATAAAGAATTACAGGAAGGTAACTAGTGTAAATGGGGGGGATTAATGAGATTGAAATGTGTATCTCATCATTAGAAAATAATAAATGAAGTATGAAGGAGATGTTAAAACATATCCCCTAATTTTTAATTGAATAATAAAAAGGGTATAATAATATAAGGAAACATGGAAAATAATTAGAATAGAAGGAACCCTTACATGGATGTGTAATCAAAAAAGATTGGGAGATAATTTTGGGGAGCACAAGGGTGACTTGGGAGGACTCTAGGGAGTATAGAGACGAGTGAGGATGATTATCATGGAGTTTTATGGATAATTAATTGGATCTTCGGTGGGATTATATATGAAAGTATGAGGAATTCGTGATTATTTAGGATTTGGACATGAAACACTAAAATATTCAAAACCAAAACCAACCCATGGTTTTCCCTAGGTTCCTCAGAAAAGGGTATTGTAAACAAATGTTTTATTTGGAATAGGTCAGAAAATATAAAAATATTTACCCTGCTTATGTGGAGGTGAGTCACACAGTCAAGGATATGAATTTAAAATCATTAATATATTATACATTTTGGGGGATTCATTGATGAATAATAAAATAAGGAATATAAATATAATGTCAAATTATATTAAATTTAAAATATATATTTGATCAAATATCCCCTTTATGGTATTAATTACACCACTATAGGGTCATTATGATGTCATAAACCACACTATAAACTTATATATTATTTATTTTTTTTCCCAAAAAATGAACTATCTGAAAAAATTATGTAAAATTATCTGTTGGAGAATTTCAAAATCATGATTCCAAAAATAATATTATATTTTTTAAATAATTGTCTACATATTTGAATTTTCACTTTTAATGTTAGTACCGATAATTATTGAAAATTGACAGGTTTTGAAAAAAACAGTCTCTAATCCTTAATAAAAAAGTACAATTGACTTCATAAAACATATATACACATTTATTATTTATAATTGTAGTTTGATAATAATACCATATTAAAATATTTATCATTCCAAAAATTCATTAATTCTTTAAATTAAATTCTATAAAAAGACACATTCTATATTATCATATAAATGTATGAATCTAATTAAAATAATTACCTAATCATTTAATGATAAGGAAATGATATAGACATCATTTATAAGAAATGTTTTTATAATATTATTAATTAAAGAAATTTTAATATAACAATGCATATATTTCTTAAAATACTATTTTTACCCACCAAATCAATTTATCAAATTCATCATATTTAATAAATACTACTCCCATATAGGAATTTATACCGGAGATTGAGGATATGATGAAGCAAATGTATCGTAATTTGATTTTACCCGACTGATGAATTTCGATGGATAATATCATTTTAAGTGGGTAGAATGTTGTAATTTGAGTTTTTATGGACCGTTTTCTCTAAATAAATTTTAATTTTAATTTATATATTACAATACACTAATTTAAATATTTCATTTACACACAAAACCAACTTGGTGTAAGTCACACGCAACACTGATTTAGCGTATGACACATGAAACACTGAGTTTCTACGGAAAATTTCATTTTATTATTATAATTTAAAAGGGTAATATTATAACATATCTGTTAAAAACAAATATATGAATAATAAACACTTCTATTAAAACATTGTATACAATTTCATTATATAAATAAAACATATTTATAATGAAAGATATGATTTTTGTTAAAGCCCATTTTAAGTTTAAAAACATGGTTTACTTGAATGAAACACTTCTAATAATGAACATAATTTTATGAAAATTTTGAATATGAATTTTATAAAATAATATTCACTTATGAATTCAAATTTCTAAATTTTGGTGTGTTGATTTGTTGGGATTTTCTAACAATCTTTATTTGTAGATGATATTGAAAAATGCCAGAGTTTAATTCAAAACATTGTTTTAATTTTATTTATTTAAAAAGAGAATATATATTTTAATTTGATCTGAAAGATTAATTAGATATTTTCTGTAATAATTGATACATTTACTATCACTGTATCTATTTATAGATTTGAATTTTATAAAAAACTATGTAAATTTTAGAATTTTTTTACATTAAAAACTTGTAGCGTTGTTTCGACCCTGAGATTAATTTACAAAGTATTTCTTTGCACTTATGTGTTTATAATTTTTAGAAATAGAGTCAGTATTTGAAATCATAATAATTTAAAATTTCTAATTTGATCACCATTGTTTCTGACCAAAAATATTTCTGAAAGTGATTAAAATTAATTACCTCAGTTAAGAGAAATATTAGGCAAATAAACTACTATACGCTAAATTAAAGATTCAAAACAACCTAGAATAATTTCCAAAATACATTATCTATACATATATAGACCCTATAATAACTTTTATCGACCTTATCACACCGCTGGATCAACATTCAAAATGACAAACCAGAGTGGAATTCTCTCTTCAAATATTTACAGGTGTGCCACTCCACCTCCACTAAAAAAGCCACCACCTCTACCCATTTCTGGCACACCTCAAACAACTTATGTTAGGACACAACCTACACAATAAACATCCAAAAGATCATCACATTGACCTTGAATCCTCCCTTTGGTATGAAATCCAATCAAGAAAACCTTTTGGAAAAAATAAAAAGGAGTTACCTAATTTAGAGATAATGACTTCTGTCAAACGCTTTCTTTTATTTTCCATATCCACACCTCTACTCCTTTTTTTTACATTTTGATATAAAAAAATAGAATCCTAAATATTTCAAAATATTTTTATTCTAATGTATTATATATAATTACACACTTCTTTATATATTGTATATGATCATACTGTTTTTGCGTATGGAAAATTACTACCTCAAAAACCGATGATTGTTCACTTATCATTTGAAAGAAATCATTGTTGAAATATATATATATATATATATATATATAATATGTTTATATATGTATTATATTGTATTATGTGTTTATTATTTTTTTATTCATGTTACAACAAACTATTTTTTACTCTTCAATTGGTGTTAATACAATAATCTATTTTGAGGAAATGTGGACAACCGCCTCTTAAAGAGATGTGGTTTTTTTATACACAACATAAAATGTATTGAGGATGGGCTTACTAAAAATATATGATATATATGATATATTAATGATACATTAATAATGATATATAAATATAAATATCTTATATATATATATATTCTATTTATATAACTTCTTTCAAAACGATATTAAAAATGGAAATAACATTTTTGTTTAAGTATGGCTTACAGTCTCTATGAATGGTGTTTTCAATTTATTTCGTATTTATGAAATAAATTATTAAACGTTCAGTATAATTTATATAATGATATTCATACCATGATTTACATTATGAAACCATGATATAAGTATAAAGACCCATGATATTACAAATTAAGACACATGAGAAGAACAAATAGAATATTTTCCGAAGTGAAACAATAACATATGATCATTAACAATCAGGTAATATAAGTTCACAATAAAACCATATATGGTATTATGTATAATAATACTCTTCTGTAAAATTTTTATAATAAAATTATAATTATTATACATGAATCTTGTATAACTAAGAAGAGAGTCAATTCACAATGCAAGGGGATTTGACATGACTTTTAATTTATGTGAGATACATATTATGTCCACCACTTATTCCTTTTGTGTGGTGTTTTTAATTTCCATTATCTCATTATATATATATATATATTATACTTAAATTTATGGGTATAAATATTTACATTTTAATATCCTTCTTTCACATGGTTTAGCTTTCAAAAGTTAAAAAATCGGTAAAATCATTTTGTCGATTTTTTTTCATTGAGACTCATGTTTTTTTATATACCTATATAATTTTTCAAGGTTTATATAATTGAATTTCTCATGTTATACCATGAATATAATTATCCTCATTATATAGTAAGGTTCATGTTATTTCATTTTCTTACATGGAGAGTATGATCCAAATTTACAAAGTTAGAATATTTTATTGTGAAAATATCATAACTTTTTGAGATTGTTTATGTTTTGATTACATTAATGAAATATAATGGTACATCTCTCAATAACATTCATGAGTTTTCTTATCCTATATTTTTTCAATATATCATAATGTTTTTGTACCATTTTTCCACTATTTTGTACTTACGATATTATTGTTTATGTAAAATATAATAGTCTCTCTCTTTGGTTAGTAGTCTATTATATTTAAAAAAATTATTAGAAAATGTTTTCAAAATAATTTAAAAATTACATGGAATAAATATATCAAGGAAAATTATTTTAATGATTTTTTATTTTTTCAACGTTTCCTTTATATGTTTTTAAATTTTTTTTAAAAGAAAATGGTTTTCAAAAGATTGATTTCTTAAAAATATTTTTTCAATAAAGAAATGATATTTTAAAAAGAAATAATTATAAAAGATCATAATGATTTATTTACCTTCAAAGATAGCATCCATAGATCATACACATGTATTTATGGAAAAAGTATTTAATGGTTCCATTCATATTCATTTTTGGAATGGATAATTTTTTTGAATGAGTTATTTAATTAATGGCAGGGTGATTATGAAGCCTATATCTCTTTCACGAGTTATATGATTTTGAAAACCACTTATTTTAATGGGATATGTTTATGAAGAAATGATTGTGGAACCTGTATCTTTCTTCTGGTTATGATATGTATACATTTTCATGATACCCATTTAATTTCATGGGTAATGAAATGTTTATTTAAGATCTTTTGGCACATGTATGTATGATTTTATTATGTGAAGGTGGGACCTATATATCCCTATAATGCATTGGTTGAGGATTTAAATATCATGATATAGATAGGTCTAGAATGAGGCTCACTCAGCTCAGTAATATAGGTTTGGAATTAGGGTTAATCGGTTTAGTAATATATTGTTGGAATGAGGGTTCACTTGGTTTACTAATACAGGTTTGAACAGGGTTACCCGGTTTAGTAAAAGAATTTTACCACTAATATGGTCTTGGAAGTTATTCCTTGGATACTATGAAAATAATATTATATCCATATTTGTTTACAAACAATCCATGTTTTATTATTATGTTATGATTTAATGGATTATGATCATTATTTAATTATGATTCATGTCTTATGAACATCCAATATTTATACCATGATCTCTTTTAAGATATTTGATACGAAGGGTATGATCTTCTATCATTATGATCATGTTCTCATACCTTTATTCTCATGATTATTCTTTCATTTTCCCCTTGTTTACCCTTAATTATCAATTGAGTTGACCACATTTTATGTTTCCTTCCCCAGGATATGAAGACATGTATTATTATTGACGTGTCTTAGATTATTTCTAGTAAATAAGAACCTAGAGGGAGATAATGAATTTCATTTATGTAATAGTAATTATGATTCCATGTTTCTAAAGGCACTAGACTAGTACGGTCTTCTTGGGTCAAGTTGAGTAATGTTTTTTGTATTCCAAAAAACTTATGTAATTTTAATGTTCTAAAAGTTAGTGTATATATAATTCCATTATTAAAAAACAATTTAACTTCAACATACATATTATCTATAACAACTGATCATTAAAATCAACTATTGTTTCAATAAATAACTACCAGATTCACTAGAAACAAATTACTGGCCTATATTAACAAAATAATGAAATTAATACAACATGAGAAAAATATCATACATGGTGAATGTGGAAAAAATATCTCATATTATAAAAATATTTCATGGCCATTAACTAATGAAAAATAATTTTCTTCATGACATCTATTATTATACTAGACAAAACATGTTTATATGTATTGTTTAGCTCACTCATTATAATTATTTTCTTTCATTGAAGCATAATATCTTTAAAATTCAAAACCAGCCTGGTTCTCATTCATTCTCATTACAACAAGCAACATATCATTTTTATTATCCTTCTTCGGTCAAGATGTATGGTACTATCAGATTCCAAATATCTTCTTCTTCAAGGATATTTTCTTCACTCATGGATTTACTTACTATAAATTCATTTATATAAACATTTAATTCAATTTGGTTAAGTCATTAATCATTTTCTTCTCCTGAGTAATATATTTTATTCAGGAAAACACAAATTTATTTTCAGGAGACACATGCAACCTAAATTCTACACATGAATTTTCTTATATTATAGGTATATTATTAAATTATGATATTTTTAAATAATTTAAGGAATGTGTGTAATTCAAAAAAACAAAAGGGAAAGGCCACAACCAAGTTTTCTTCTACTCTTACACTTTTTATATAAACATCATTTAAGAGAATCAAAATGGAGTGTCTCCAAATTTCCTTAACTATTCAATTACATCATTATTGCAAAAATTACCCACTTATTTTTTCTCATTTTTATTGTTCTCTCTCTATAAGAAATATATTTCTTTATGTTTTACATACAAAATCCAAGAATCATATTCTTCTCAAATACACTCCAACCATAAATCCAAACTTCCATATTCTTCCATGTTTGTATGAAAATTACACCCCAATAATAATTTTTGTCAAGGACGATCCCTTTAATAGCATGAGAGTCTCTCATGATGACCTTTATATATTCAATTCGAATCATTAAACACTAGTATAACCTCATATTGTTTCATATATTCTAAATATTGAATAATTTATGTGATATTCAATTCACTTATAGAATTTCCCTTTCATTATAAGATCTAAATATTAATTTCAATATTAACATAAATATGAAAATTATAATTTTATGATCAAAATAAATCAATGAAATTAATCCTATCTCAGTTTTCATCGAAATATATTTATTCATTCTTATGACTCAATTATCTTATTTCAAAATGAATTAGTCTTTGATAAAAATTTCATAAATAAACTCAAAATCATCTACATTATTCTTGAAAACTCTCAAAGCCTTTAATTTATTTATTAATTAAACCATATAGTTAATATTCGCAACTTGAACATAATCAAATTATATTCATCATCGCACATAATTTAAAAAATTTATCATTTCAATCATTAATAGAGCCTCAAATGTTTTTTCCATTTATGATCTTATTATCCATGCATGAATACCATCTCCCATACTATTCATGATTGAATCGTGGATAAAGATGTAGATTATTTTGGATAGGTTGATGATTCATTTATAACATGTATATTAAGAACTCAAATTCCAATTTTATTCTAATCAAATTTTATCCATTTCCAATGACATATGGAAATATTCAATCGTCATAAAATGTTATAGAGGAGTTATAAAAATCAATATTAATTTTCCTTCATGCATTTTAAATCCATTATGGTATCTCTATTTCATATAAAACTTTCTAAATAGTATATGCAACTTTTAGTAAATTTTATTTTCTTAATGAATAGATCTCTAATAATAAGAAGTATTGATTACCCTTTAAATCCCACCATTAATTCATCCATGTGAATAAAAACCTATTCCATTTCGTTTTTAAATATATTTCACTTTCCTTTTTTCATATTAAATGGATAAATCCAATATACCTTTACTCTTAGTAATCCTCATTAAATAAAACCATAATAAAGAAAGGATTTTTAATCTCTTCCTTTGTATTTATTTTCATTACTAAAAACATGTATAAAGTTAATATCATTTATTATCCCCCTTTTTCAGAATGAATTAATAGGGAAAATGTTTTTCCTCGCTATTATTCATACCATGGGTGCAGGGAAGGATCTCTAAATGAATGTTTTTCCTTCCATTTTTGATGTAATGTCTTCCGAACATTAGTTTCATTGTCTATCTATGTTCTTTATTTATTGCATGAGAGATCGGTGAAACCAATTTCTATAGATGTTTTACATAAAAAAATTTAAGTATACTTGTCTTGTATTGTTGTAGAAAATAATGAGTTTCAATTTTGAAAATAAGTATTTCCATAACATTATTCAAAAGTGAAAGAAAATTTTGATATTTTGTTTCATTGTGAATTCTTATAGAAATTTAATCTCTTTCTTCCCAAATTGGTTATATAATCAACCCATTTATAATAATAATGTATATGAGTACAATATTTTATGGGGGAATGAAAATCAGACAATATATTGATATTTTTGTATCGTCTCTATAGATTTATATAATAAAAAGTAAGGAATTAAACTCTGGAACCCTAATTAAATTTTGCAGTCCCCCCTCAATGGATTTCCTCTTTTACTGATCATCACTTTTTATCAAAAATATACAATTTCTATTGAGATTAATGATACTAAATGAATGAATTATTCCAATTAGGATATTCAATAGAAGATTCCATGCTGTCTTGAAATTTCAGCTTTTACTAGATCATTCTATTCTATGATTCTCATTCCATTCCCACTATATATAGTCTACCAACATGATGTGGTGAAAAAAATTCCCCTTAAGATACTTATTTTGAGAAGTGGTAATGATATTTTTCTTTAAACCATTGAATATTATTATTAGTATATCCTTATCTTTGAAACCAGATCATGATATGACCTCACATAATTTTCCATTATTTTTCCCATTTGGAAAGAATGGATTTATTGATTTTTTCATCTTGATCCAACATTATATCCTCTTAAACTAATCTATAAATATAGGCAATAAATCCTTCTACACATTCAAAAACATTTTATTTAGTATGTAAACATTCATTGAAGCTACTTTCTTGATGTTAGAGTCATAGTTTATTTTAACATGATCGTCCATTCAACAGAAATAATAGTTAGATATTTTTATAAATGTATTCCTAGCACATTGGAACATTACACCCACATTCAAAAAAACATTGAGAAACCCTTATTGGGATACCTCTCAAATTCTTAATAAGAAGTGTAAAAAACTATACAAATTTAACTATATCTCTCCTAGAAATGTTCCATTTTTAGTTATTATATTAGTCATTTAATTATTTATATTCAATGAAAATTTTCAATGTTCCATGTTGTGGTTTAGGTTTTAACTATATAATAATTTCATTATTGAAGTTTATGGAACATGATTACAATTCATCACTATATTCTTGGGTGTGCACTTCTTCACATATTTATAACCAGAGACAGACTCAATACTTTTTTCTTTATTTATTTACCTTTAATAGTGGCCTTCTAATATCCTCAAAAATTAAATTATTATGGTTTGTAAAATATTAATATGTATCATATAAAAATAAATATATGCTAAAAAATTCAAAAAAATCATCTATTGATTAAAATAGACTTTTCAAAAATAGATACTTCTTTTTATGATGATTGTTTTTTTCTAGTAGGTTACATATGAAATTTTGATTTTCTTCTCCTTCCTTTAGGTATTCTATGATTTCCAAATACTGAAATTTTATACCAACAATTAGTTGAAATATCCTTGAATCTTTATCAAAACAAATTACATACAATTAATCTATTTCTTTTCACTTTAGGAGAAATATGTCCATAATATATACCTTGTGGTTTTTTAGGAAGAAACACAGCTATTTTGGGATATTTTTCCAAGTAATAATTTCTTAAACATGATATATTTTACCATTGAATTATTAACTTTATTTTGGTTATTGTTACTCTATATTTTTTCAATTTTTGAATTTAAATCAACATATCAAGAATAAAATATTTAGAATTAGGAATGTTTTAAAGCTTGTAGGATACCTTCTTCCATTATCCCAAGGTGACTCTTCATTCAGATTTTATAAAGACATCATAGTCACCATTTTGAGTACTATTATAATAAATAATAATATCTAATTTCTATGTGGATATATTATTTTTGTGGACTATCTTCGACGACTTGACCAGGGAAGATTACAGATTTCTCATCTTGATATCCAACTCCAAAAACATTATGTTCAGAATAATTTTCTAAACAAATATTGATCTCAACCTATATTCACTTTTTATTAGAAACTATTTAATACATTTATAATGTTTAATTCTACATTCTAGTAAACAAATTTCAATGTCATTTAACCTATTGAATTTTATATAAAATTGTGCAACATTTACATCAATAGCAAATATTCAACTCTATTATATAACAAAGAAATTATTCAAATTAATTTATATGAACTTTAATTTCTCATGAAAATAGAATTAAATATTTTCTTAAAGAATATAAAATTTTCCCCTTATTTTTAAAATATTTTTTCATGAATTTGAGCTCCTTGATGAGATAGTTTCATTTTTCTAACTATTAAAAAAATAATGTTAACTTTACTTATGTATCATCTACTATCTGAGATATTTCATTATAAACCTCATAGTGTAATTAATCTAAATATGTAAACAAATAACTCGGTATATTTTGATTCTATTACCAAACCATAGAGTAAAAGTATTTCAAATTTTCCACATAGACTTCCTTGTTAAAAATTAGACATGAACCATTATATAATTCATAGTCAATAGAATAAGCAAGACAAACCCCACTATAAACACATTCGGTTAGTGGTTTATATACTTTTATTCGTTGATACTTTTCTACGTTTCATAGCCATAAATTTTCAACTATTATCAAAATTTTGAGATGAAATATCAAATAAATTTTAACAGGTTTGTATCTAAATTTTCTAAAAATATAACTTAAAACTAAAATATTCAAATTATGTGTTCATGTAAAAATAATCGGGTCTTCAAAATATATAATGATAAAATGAGAATAATATATTATACTAATTTTGATTCCTAATGGTATCATTCATACACACATAATGGTGGGGGGGGGGGGGTAGATCTGGTGTGATATTGTATAAAATAAAAATTCCTTCATAAACCATTCAACTGCTTTGAAAATTAATCCTATGATGTTAGTTAATACTATATGCATTTTCTTCTTTATCCCAATATTCATCTATAGGTAATTTCATTTTGAAGATTTTTTTTAGAAACATGTGTTTTTATAGTGTTCGTCCTCTATAGATGATCCCACTTCTTTCCATGCATGGGAAGTCCAATTCATGTATTCTACACTAAAATATTTTTATAAATATATGTTAAGTGTGTAATGTTTTTATCCTGGACCACATGAACTATAATATACATGTGGGGGTTTAATATATTATATAGGAAGAAAATGATTTTTTCTCACAATACTTCACCAATATGGATTTACAAACATTAGTTTTTTTTGGATTTCCTCCCACTCTTGAAGTAAATCAATAGTTTTTTCAATGATGTCACTAAATCAAAAAAATACTTTACAATTCTTCAATAACAAAGTGTCATTAACTGCATTCAACTCCCCAACAACTACCCATTAAACATAGAATATTTGTTCAATACACAATCCCCAAATTCTATTAAAACTGACTACAGACCTCTCTCTACTCAATATTTATAATAATTAATCCCAAAGAACATCCTACATTGAAAATATGAATTAAATAACACCACCACTAAAAATATTTATAAGATATTATATCACTAAAATCACCAAATCGATACTCCTCACTTCTTCCCCTTTATTATTTTTTATAATTTCAGTGTAGCTTACAAAAATCACATTCATTAAATTATTTTATACCTAAAATATAATAACATCGATTGTCTTTATGGTTCTCCTTCATCCAAGATAGGTCATCTAGAAGGCGTCATTTTCTACTTTTTTATTTAAGAGGTCTAGTTCTATCAAATTTTCACACTCTTCTAATTCAAGATGGTTCTTTAACTCTTGGATTCATATCCTTCCACTTTTTCATTTAGAGTTTCATAGTCCTATAAACCAACTAAAAGACATTTTGTATTATCTGAATTAGTATTTTCTATTATAGATAACACAGATTTTTTTTCAATATAGGCAAACACCCATAACTAGTCATGATGATTATTTCCTATTTATCTTAGATATTCTAAAATAACCATAAATTAAAATATGATATGAAATTAGTGTATGAAAACAAATCGAATTTATGAGCCTTAACCCCAATTTATTATAATCCCATGACATCCATAACAATTTTTTTAGAATCATAATTTTGTGCCTCCTAATTTCCCGAACTTCTAATTTGAAATAGTTTTACAAAAAAATCCCATTTTATTTATTATCAATCTTATTCTTATATCTATCTCTTGGTTGCATATTTGTTTATGTTTCTCAATACAGTGTCATTGAATCATGTTCTTCTCAAATACAATCCAATCATAAATCTTCACATACATATATATTACATGTAGTATTAAAATTACATAGAAATAACAACTTCGGGCATATACTCTCTATACTATATCATGATAGGTTCCAATAAAGGCCTGTATTTTTTTCTAAATCCATAGACACCAATAAAACATAATTTTCATATATATTATCAATATTTAATTAAAATAATTTTCGTGATATTGATTCCATTTAATGAACATTTATTTTATAAGAAAATGTAATCTTTCAAGTATAATTTCACTAAAATAATAATGTCTAACGTTCTAGATAAATATAATTCCCTGAAATTCATCTATCCTAAATACCAATAATAAAATATTGTGATATTATTCTCTCCCAAATATCTATTTTCACAATGAGTTATAATTTTATAAAAACCTTGATATTACTCTCAAGTTTAATCAAATTATTATTGGAAACCCATTTTGATTATTTTTATTATTATGGAGACTGATTTACTTGATCATCTAATTTTCAGAATTATTAAAGGATTCAATTTAGAATACATTATTCTAAAAGTCAAATATATATATTTTATGAAATTATATAAATTTTTATATTTTCTTTTATCATATTCTCTGGGATTAATGTTAAGGGACCAATTTTTTATGGTTGAAACATGACTAATCATTACATCATGTTGTTTTGAACACTTTACAAAAACATTGAAATTATCACAAAAATAACGCTATTTAGAATAAAAAATATGGAAATACCATTTTATTCCTAAATAAATTCTAGTGTTTTCAATAAATGATTATGTTTATGCGTACAAACATCAAATTTATGCTCATGTATTCTTCTATACACTGCAAAAAACCATGATTACATATCCCAGTTGATACTTATAATGGGGTGATTATGTTTACACCTAGAAGACATCATGAATACATAACAGTAGATTTTTCAAAAAGAGTAGTGGGATTGAGATTTCACAAGTTCAAATGATTTTTAAAAAAAGGATACAAGTATTCTTATACAACCATGACTTTTCAATTTTTCAATCAGAAAAAATGATAATTTTTACAAAACTAAAATAATAATTCTTACATATCCATTAATTTTCTATTTTTAAATTTATCCAGGTTGAGATAATGATTACACCAGATAATGAGGTGATTGTTACATAATCTAGATATTATGAAATCAAAATTATTAATATATTGATATCAAAATCAAGATAATTAAACCAAAGTAAATCTGTCTCCACTATTCTCAAAACATTATCAAATAATTACTCAACTAAATATTCAATATTTTTCATAATCGGTAACTATCTATTTCATTTAAACTATTATAGATTGTAAAAACATACCATAATACTTATTTTTTCCAGGAATACGAGTTCTCCAATTATCAAATGTTTAGTTTCCATTTGAATTTATCCAACCATCTATTCAAGGTTAGTATGATCATTCAACACATTGTATGTGCAACATCTTCACATTCATTTTACGTCATTAGTCACTTATTTTTTATTATCAATGGAAACATCCAACCAACATTGACACTCTATAATTTAAAAATATATGGCCATAATAAAAAAGGATACTTTATATGAAATACCATCTCTAAATTGTCTATTATTTTTTAAAATATAGTTTATGTCAATAATATTTATATGATTGGCCATTTTCTATTGTCTTTAAATTTTGAAAATTTTTTCTTATGAAGTGGTTGAATGAAAACTAATGGGAATGTTTTCTGATGGAAATTCATATCAATTATTTCAATTGATATATATTTATTGTAGTTAAATATATTCTTAGTTTCCATGATATAGATCGTGTTTAATATTAATATAAATAATTTCTATTATATGGTATAAGAAATATATATTTATATTTTAAAGATAATGTTTATTGAACTATATTGGAAGCCATTTTCTATAATGTTACTGCACGGTAGGGATATGAAAATCATTTAGGAAGTTCTCATTTTCTGATATTTTCTATATATGGCCTCATATTGTTTTTTATATGCTATTCAAGTATTTAACCTAGTAATACAGGTTCCATTTTGAGACATATACATTGAGAAAATGATGAAATATATGTTTATATGATAATATTGATCCCTTCTATTTAAGAATTATTTGGGTACTTTAACACTCCAACAGTATACCCTACATTGTGTGAATCAGGGGGGTTCTCTAAAACTAAATCATTTTACCCTCCTTTGTGTGGATGATGTGGAGTTCTCCCACACTCGATCATTATTTCATATTTTGTAAGGATGGTGGGGAAACCACTTTTATGTGATCATTATAACATCATATATGAGGATGATTATATGTGTATTTTTTTATTTTGTTTGTAAAATCACATAAATGGATTTGGTGATATATCACCACCATACATACCCATTTGGAAGTCATGTATAATATTTAAATTCCAATCTATAACTTAAAGAATAAATGACTAATGCATTTATTTTCATTTTGTTGTTATTTTATGTATAAATTATTTATTCATATAAAAATATGTTTACTTAATTAATATACATTTTAATTTAATTAGATCTTATTATTTGATGATTTCTACCATTCATTATATATTTTTGTATAGATGTAGTTTTGTATCTATACAATGTTTAATTCATGTTAATGCATTAAACTTGTTATATCTATTGATGTGTTGAAACAACATTGGTGGTTCCCTTCAAAGTATTTATGCTCATACCCTTTTTGAAAATACATTTGGACTAAAAGGAACACTTCATGATATACTCCATTCTAAGATGAGGGTCAATCAGTGTTGGGAACATTTTCACCATTTATAATATTTATCTATTTTACTTCTTAGACCCATTAAGATATTGATTCACTTATTATATTTTTCTTATATCAGGAATGTATATAATATATGGTAATTATGATGCATAATGTTTTTACATGGTTCAATACTCAACACGAGTAGGTAGTCCTTCAAATAGTTCAGAAACATTATAATACCACACAACAACTAGAAAATAATCCCCTAATGTGGCTATTTTATTTAGGGAATATCTTTTTAGTGGTTTGGTACGAAAATCAATTTATATTATTTGTTATATGGATCGTAGATAGTTCTTTATACTACATGTAAATAAAATTTTCCCATTATTGTTAAGGTAATTTATAATAATAATAATGTCTTCCACCTAAAGAGGCATCTATTGGATGTCACAATGATTCTATTTCTCTTATAATAAACTATCCTATAGTAACATGCACAACACTTCTTCTAAGAGTAAACCTAAATGTTTTCCAATCATCATCTTCTTATTTAAATAATCTTTCCAATACAAATTTATAATAACAACACTATTCAGTCCTTTTTGAAAATTTATTTTTGTCGTCTTAATAGAATTAGAAGTCTATCTTGAATAGAAAATGTACATTATGATTATTGAATCAATTAAAGTTTAGATCAACATAACCAAAACTCTTCTAGCCTAAATAATAATAAATTTATTTCCGGGAAAACTATCTCAATTCATAGGAATCAATTATATAAATGTTACTATATAAGGAATTTTATAAATTCCTCCATAAAAATATCAAACATTGTTATTTTCTAAATTTTTCATTATTTTTTTGTTGTAACATATATTTATAAAAATAATTTCATCATAATTTCAGAATTATTTTTTACACGAATTATCATGAACAATCCTAATCTATTCAAATTTTTAATTTTCAACTTGATTAGATCATATTTCCAACATATATGTAATGTATGGTGTATAAAATGTGGAATCCTAACACACTCATCAATTTGTAATGTTATTTTATGTGATATAATTGAATTTGATTGGGTATAAAATGATAATTTATTAAACTATTCGTGAAAGAAAGGATGAAAATTTCACTTTTTTCATTTTTTTTGGTTCAAAAAAATATAAAGGAAGACAATGAATTTTCATTTTCATTGAACATTGTTCTATCCTCTTTCAACTATATTTATTTAGTTGAAACTCATTGGAACTAATTCTTATCACAAAGAACTGTGATTCAAAAAAGTGTATTCTCAATCATTTAATTTAGAAAAAAATATCATAGTGTCTTTTTAGATAATGATATAATGTTTGATTCAAGGGAAGAGACAAACTTTCTTTGCTTAATCATTGACGGGGTTTACAAAAAAACACTGGTCATATAATAGTTCATCAGGAAACACTACGAGTGTGTTAACAAAAGTCGATTGTCTAAACATATTATTCTTGACAAAAATTAATGTGCGGTTTTTTCATTTTTCATTAAGCCAAGATACTCACTGAATACTAGTTTATCATGTAAGAGAACTATAAAAATACCCAATTCTCAATATCTATCATATAAATCATGAGTGGTAGTAAATTCTATTATCCTTTTGAACCTATTTATATATAGTGGAGTTCATACGACATTTTCACCACCTCAAATAAATTTTTTATTCCACAAAAATAAATGTTTGGAATTATTCAATATCACATAATTCATATATTCATCAAACATGAGTTTCTATTGTGAAGTTTGAAAATAATGATGTTGTCTATTGTAATTATATGATTCCTCATGTAAATCAAATTCTTCTCTTTTTTTGAGATTGAAATTACCCATGGATATGAAAAATTTATAGGCCATTTTCAAAATCAATTCCATTTCGTAAAAAATGTTCCTTGAATTATAACCTATATGAAAGATGTAGATTACATTCCTAGAATTTCATGACCTCATCACTTCAGTATATCAACTTTATAAGGATCATATTAACATTGGGATGGATCACTGGATGTTCAACAATGATATTTAGTGAATAATATAACCTTCAGGTGGCTATAGGTAGAATATTAAATTCTATTGTGATCAGATGACTAATATCTATTTGGTGAAATAGTAGATGAAATAGAGGTATGTTTAAAAACGGAATAATAGTCTTTCATTTTGTTTTGATCTACATAGATTACTTAAATGTCTTAGAAAAACCTTAAAATGAAAATAAATTTCATAAAAAATTCAATCCATGAAACATGGTTCTACAACTAGATACACTACACATACCATGACCTAATGAGCCACGCCACCCCATTATGTGGCCCACTGTTATTGAGCATGCGATATGTTCAGAATTTTTAAACTTATAAACTCAATGTCTTAAAAAATCTTTAGGATAACAATACATGTGTACTTTGTTCTTTATACATTTTTCGAGCTATATTTACTTTAATATCGATCGTGGATATCATGGATATTCCCTTCTAGAATGTTATTTCTTTCAATGTTCCTAAAATAAATTAAAGAGTGAAATATTTATATTTCATTGTCCACCATTGAAATCCAACATCAATCACTAGTGACAAATAAAACTCATACAAAAAGCGGGATCTTCAATCCTCTCTTTTTATTTATTTGGAATACCTTCAATGTTCATAAAAATTGAATATGTAAATACTTGGATCTTTGCCCTTTATATTTCAAAAATTTGAATTCACTCTCTTTCCCACTTATTAGAAATAAATATAATATCCATAATAAAGGGTATTAGTTACTACTTAAGGAATGTTCCACCCATCATTTAACTCCATGTCTACATGATCCGTGATCAATGTAGAAAGCCATAGGATTTTATTGATACAATGAATTTGTCCTTTATCGATGTATCTTGATACCCAATGAAATGAGAATGAAAATATTTTCCTTTGAGGTTTGTACAGTACTGTTTCAGGATAAATATACTTAAATTATATATTAATGTTTTGTAATAAACAACAACCTAAAACTCTTGTACATAGTTTTAAAAAATAAAAACATTGAAGTGGAACAACGGGGATAAGAGGCCTTAGTTGTCACAATAACATCCACTTTTCTAATGGAACTACTTAATTTTATTACACCCCATTTCTATTAATTTTCTATTTCTTGATAAGAAATGATAGGAAATTTTAAAAAACATATTTTCTGAATGATATGATCTTCATGAACATTAAAAAATAATTAGATTTGAAATGAAATGAGCTACTGATTCTAGAAGCACCATCATCTTTCTTCATTTATATCCACCTCAAGGGAAAAACTCATAAATATACTGATAATTCTGAACCTCTTCTTGAATGGATTTTATGTTGTTCCAATTATGATAATACACCATGATTTACCTTCAACCTGTGACTGAAAAATCCATAATTTCCCCAAGAATGTCATTCTTCCAAACCCTTTCACAGGGATACCAAATATATAATCAAACAAAGTTGGCGACTTTTAATCCAATTAATATATGATATTATAGAATAGTGTTAATTTTCATAAAAAATTATCACATATAATATTTTAATTTGAATAAAAATTGATGAATTATTCATGTATGGTAAATTATTTAGCTTTGCAGTAAATAATTGGTAGTAATCACAACTAATTGGGTTCTCCACCTAAAACATCCTTTACCTTCAATTACATTTATTATAAGATAAAATAAAATACAAAAATATTATGGTAATGAGGTGGATATTACTTTCTTCCTAATTGTGAAAAAACTATTTTGGTATGGGTATCTCTAACAAGTTTCACTAAAACAACCCTGCTATGCATTTGATATTTAGACATTATTTATTACAAAATATTGCAATTAATAAAAACCAGAATAACGAGAGTTCTAGTGTCTTTAATGATTAAGAAAATTATACAACAACTTAAAACATAAAATAAAATATTATTATTATACAATTATTTTATATGACCACAACATTCCATCGTTCTTAAAACTGTATGGGATAACCTGAGGATGTACATATAAAAGTGGTGAGCTATAAATCTCAACAAGGGAGTAAAAAGATATAAAATAAATAATAAAATACCTTTTTGGAAATAGGAATATCAATGGAGCATAGGAGTAACAGGAAGATGATGAAATTATATAACATGATGTTCATAACATGGAAATATTACAACAACTTGAAACACTACATCATTAACATAAAGGAATCATGTAAACCCATGTCCCAACAGGATGAAAAAAGGTAATATAAATGAATCAAGTAAACCTCCATCACCACATGACATATCCTAACACTAAACATTACCCAATAAATTTGAGCGCTATGAGGGTGTACCCTTCATGTACATTTAAATCTAATGCTTAAGTGTGACACATATATCATATAACGTGGATTCATTCGACCTCATTATTTATTAAAAGATAAAGGAATATGGAATAAATACATGAATGTCTATAATAAATAAGGATATATGCATAATGATGAAAACCATTGATAGATAAATGGTCATGGTATTCACTACTCGATGATTTAGGCATAGAAAATCACGGTGCAATTTCGGCAGCAAAACAATATCACATGGGGAATCATAAAATGGGTTGATGAGTGAGAAAGTAGTATATCATCTTTTAAACATGGACTATGAATTTAGGGTGTCATGGATCATCATTTTTCAATTAATGAAACTAAATTTGAGATTCATAATATAAAATAATTTTTTGAATGGAAACGAGGACAGAGAAACCCCATACAGAATTACAGGAAGGTAAATGGAGTAAATGGCGGGATTAATGAGATTGAAATGGGTATCTCATCATTAAAAAAATAATAAGTGAATTATGGAGGATATGTTAAAACAAAACCCCTCATTTTTAATTAAAAAATAAAAAGGGTATAATAATATAAGGAAACATGGAAAATAATGAGAATGGAAGGAACCCTTACATGGATGTGTAAACAAAAAGGATTGGGAGATGATTTTGGGGAGCATAAGGGTGACTTGGGAGGACTCTAAGAAGTGGAGAGACGAGTGAGGATGATCATCATGGAGTTTTTTGGATAATTAATTGGATATTTAGTGGGATTATTTAGGAAAGTACAAGGAATTCGTGATTATTTAGGATTTGGGCATGACACACTAAAATATTCAAAACCAAAAACCAACCCATGGTTTTTCCCCAGGGTCTCCAGAAAAGGGTACTGTAAAAAAATTATTTGTAATAGTTCAAAAAATATAAAAATATTTACCCTGCTTTTGTGGAGTGAGTCACACTCTCAGGGAAATGAATTTAAACTCATTAAATATATTATTCATTTTGGGGGATTCACCGATGAATTATAAAATAAGGAATATAAATATAAAATCAAATTATATTAAATTTAAAATATATATTTGATCAAATATCCCTTTGATGGTATTTATTACACCACTATAGGGTCATTATGATGTCATAAACCACACTATAAACTTATATATTATTTAATTTTTCTCCTAAAAAAGCAACTATCTGAAAAAATTATATAAAATTATCTATTGGAGAATTTCAAAATCACGATTCAAAAAATAATATTATGTTTTTCTAAATAATTTTCTACATATTTGAATTTTCACTTTTAATGTTAGAACCGATATTTATTGAAAATTGACAGGTATTGAGAAAAACAATCTCTAATCCTTAATAAAAATGTACAATTGACTTCATAAAACATATATACACATTTATTATTAATAAATGTAATTCGATAATAATACATTATTAAAATATTTATCATTCCATAAATTCATTAAACATATATATTAAATTCTCAAAAAATACACTTTCTATATTTTAATATAAATGTATGACTCTAATTAAAATTTTTACTTAATCATTTAAAGATAATGCAATGATATAGACATCATTTTTAAGAAATGATTTTATAATATTATTAATTAAACATAGTTTAATATTATAATGCATATATTTCTTAAAAGTACTATTTTTACCCACCAAATCAATTTATCAAATTCATGATCATTAAGAAAGACTACACCCATAAAGGAATTTATGGAATAAAAAATTTATTTATAAAAAGAGATTACAAAAATAGAAACTAATTCCTTGACACATAACCCCTTAAAAACCCTCATATGACCTTTCTGTATGGTGTGCGATGATGAAAAAATATTGGGTTTTCTTGGATAACATCGCTTGGGTGATAATTTCTATTATGTTAAAATTCTCCCATAGGTGATTCTGTTCAAGCTTAACATGTTGATGCTCTGCTAGGAATTGGGTAAGAGAGAAGCCTAGTTGGGTTTTCTCTTTTCTGCGCACTGAAAAATGTGCTTCGTACAGCCCGAGTCTATTAGATAAGACCATCATCTCTTTTGTTTGTGTGAAATGGATTTTTTATAACCTTATATTTATATTAGTATTGTGATCAATATTTAATGGCTATATTATCAACGATAATGATACATAATAGTTACTTAATCCCAATTGAATATAACAATTTTTTATAAAAAAAGTTCATTTATTTTCTATATCCATTAGACATTAAGAGAATGTGAATTTTACTTATAAATATTCATGTCATTAAAACCTTCCCACCATAAGATATTTCTCCCTTAAAATATCCTATTCCCACACTAAAAGAAATGAGCGTACTCTACCTCATCATTTACTATGGTTCTATTGTTCCGTCTTTAAACTTGAGGTTTCAAAACAACACCTTGATGAGGGGCATCATAATATTTCGTAGAAATTTTTATCTACTATATAAGTTCCTCACTAGCTTCTCTTTATAGGATAGTTCATTCCCCAATGTTACCACCTCTAGATTAAGTACATGTGATGGGTTAGGTGTGTACTACCTCAACATTGATACATGGAATAAAACAAGTAATTGATACAGGTTTGGTGGGAGTGATAGTCGATAGACAACTACTTTGATGCGATCAAAGATCTCAAAAGGGTCAATATACCTTGGACTAAGCATTCCGTTATTCCCAATTTTCATAACTATTTTCCCTGGAGATATGTGGAGGAATACCATGACACCAAAATGAAACTCTAGATATCATCATTGATTGGCAACATATCTCTTTGTTGATTCTTAGCTGCATTAATATGATTTCGAAGGACTTATCCTTCTCCGTCATCTCATTGACCATTTCTGGACCTAGAAGTTTTCATTCCCCAACATCAACCCATCATGCTGGTGTTCTGAACATTTTCCCATAGTGGGATTCATAAGCATCCAATTGGATTCTTGATTGGAAATATTTATTTTAAGAGAACTCCACCAAAGGAATATGTTGGTCTCATCAGCCCTTAAAGTCTATTGAGTAGGATATCAACATGCCATCTTGTGTCTGGATCATCCATTTAGATTTTCCATCAGTTTGAGGGTGATAGATTGTGATGAAGTCCAACTTAGTGTTTAGTGTGTATTGGAGAATCTTCCATAAAATATAGGTGAATCTTGGATCTTAATCAGAAACAATCGATAGTGTTACTTCATGCAACCTTACCAATTCTCTATTGTATTTCCATGTCTGTTGATCCTATGAGAAATCCTCTCGAAATTCAATGAATTTTTATGTCTTTGTAAGATGGTCCACAAGAACCTAGATATAATTGTTTCCATTAGATGTATTTGGAAGTCTAGTGAAAACTTACATGGTGATGTGCTCCCATTTCCATGATGGTATGGGTAATGGTTGGATCATCCCCTTAGACCTTTTCCTCTTAGTCCTCACATGCCGACAAACCAGGTAAATTGATTTATATTCAGAGATCTCCTTCTTCATGTTATCACACTAATAATGATCTCGGATATCCTAATACATATTTGTGTGTCTTGGGTTAATGAATAAATTCAAACTATGTGGATAATCCAAAACATTTTTCTTTAACTCCAGATTTGATGGAACACATTGTATTGACCCAAATATTTCAAATCATTGTTCATCAACATTGACTTCCGAGGATTTCATTTTTTTGATATCTTCCTCTTTCTTCGGAATTCCTACATCATATTTTTGAGTATCCTATAACTTTTCCAAAAGAGGCACTTTAGAAATAATTTGTGAAAAGATTGATTGAGTTTCCTTCTTTATGATTCCCTGGTCAATAATCATTAAATCTAAGAAGATTGTATCATTCTCTATTTTCATAAATGATGCGGTCTGGTGCACCCAATGTTGAATTACATGGGCGTAAAAACCCTTTATATAGATTCCCTTGTATTTGTTTATTTATATCCTCAAGATACAAAATAGAAATTATATACAGAGTCTTGGATAATGGCATTTACCTTGGTATAAGATCAATTGAGTATTCAACATCTTTTCAAGGAGGAAGACCAACAACTTCCTTTGGAAACAAATCAATGAATTCCCTAACAATAGGCATGTCTCCAAGGACGGTTCCTTCTTTAGACACAATCATCTAAGAAATATACAAGTTCTCATAGGGAAGTAATATCCTTGCAGGAGAGGATTTCTAAAAACAAGATTCATCCTCGCCGTTGTACTTTTATGGAATCGGGGGGCGATTCCCTATATAGAGAGTGATTTCCCTCACACGACAATTTATGTTCGCTCTATAGAGATAAAGTCAATAAATGCCAAGAATTGCATCAAATTACCCAAAGGGAAGTACAATGAGATTAAACAGGATGTTCAATCCTCAAATTGGGATAGGGGAGGAGTTATATACATTGGATTCCATAATTTCCCCATTTTTCTTTTTCACCTAAATCTCTACTTACATTCATTATGGTGATGTTTGGATTGTTATACTAATCTTTGGGGATATAAAAAGATGCATAGAATCATGTATGATGGCCCTACCTTTCAATTTTTTATTTTTATATTACATTATCCAATATAGATATAGGAATGAGTACTTTTAAACTTTTAAACACATAAATGGGAATCCAATGAAGATAAAGTGTTAAAATACATTTATCTTCTTAACTTATGAGTTTTTATGCTTCAATATATATTACCCATGACATACATTCTAACATATATTCATAAACGTTTGTTTTGTTCCATTAATAGTGGTTATTAATAATCTTATGAATTTTCCAAATCATATCCCACGGGTGTGTCAAACGAAGAGCGCAATATGGCCCTTTGTCGTTCATGAGTTCCCTTTTGAGTTTCACTCAAAGCAGTGTTTTCGAGTTTAACCCCTAGATACATCTGTGCCTAGAGCCACCTCCACTTGTTCGTATCCATAAAAGGGTGTATTTTATTGGTAAACCACTTACTATATACTCACAAAAATTAATGGATTCTTTTCATATACTCAGTCTTATCCCTAAGTCTTTCACTATAGATTTCTAATCCTAATCCACAAAATAACTAAACCTATCCTCTAATAACAACTATAGGAAACCTACTCATTATTTTATATATATAGACGATTTATTATATAACATTTAACTTAATACAAACTAGAACATCATGTGTTATAGTGTATTTGTGGGTTAGAAACATTACATAAAATCATAAAATATGAAATGCAAAATCATTATTGAATGATTCTTTTACATGGTCACAAAATTTCCTTCGTACTTAACTCTACATGGGATAACATGAGGATGCAAAAAAAGAAAGGGTGGAGTTATAAATATGAATAAGGGAGTAGAAAAGTCCTAACATGAAGGATAAAATTAATGTTAGGAAATAGGAATATCATTGGATCATAAGAGAAACATGAACATAAAGGCATGATATAGGATGATTATCGTAACATGGAAAATTGGAAACAACATAAAACACTGCATCAATGAAATAAATGAATCAGGTAAACACAAGTCCCAACATGATGGAATAATTCCTCTAAATTAATCGGGGAAACCCTTTCCCTAATTGATATATCATGATACAAAGAATTACCCAATTCATTGGAGGACTTTCTAGGTACACCCTTCATGATCATTTAAATCTCACACTTATGTGAATCACATAGATCATATAACATGGATTCATTCAACATAGTCATTTATTCCAAGAGAAAGTAATATATATTACATACATGGCATTATATTAAAAATAAGTATATGTTCATAATGGTTAATACCATTGATAGAAAAACCGACACGGTATTTATTATATAATGGTTTTGGCATAAAAACGTTGAGCAATTTCAGCAGCATTACGACATCACATGAGGATTCAAAAAATGGTTTGATTAGAGAGAGAGGGGTATCACTTCATTTATACATGAAATGGGATGTAAAAGGACCATGGATCTTAATATCCCAACATATGAAATGGAATTTGAGATGTATAATGTAAATGAATTGTTTGATTGGAAATGAGGAGAGAGAACCCCCATACAGAATTTTCTCATAGTAATGGGTGTACATGGGAGGGATTAATGAGAGTAAAAGGGGTCTCTAATATTTAAAAAATAGTATGATAATTATAATATAAAGTTTAAAAGACATACCCCATCTTTTGTAATTGAATATTTAAATGTGTATAACAGTATAAGGAATCACAGAAAAAATGAGAAAGGAAGGAAGTCTTACTTGGATGTGTGATCGCAAAGGCTTGGGAGAGGCTTATTGAGAGACTGTGGGATCTTTGAGAGAACCCTAAGGAGTGTATATCCTAGTGAGGATTATATTTTTGGTGTTTGATTGTGGATGAATAAGTACTTTAGTGGGTTTATATATGAAAGGATGGGGAATTCATTATTATTTAGGTTTTGGACACTACACACTATAATACTCAAAACTACATACCAACCTATGGTTTTTGTCCATTATTTATAGCCAATGGGACTGGAGAAAATAATTTTATTTCAAAAAAGGATGAATATTTTAAAAAATTTCCCTTTATTATATGGGGGTGAGTCACCCTCTCAAGGAAATGAAATTAAAATCATAAATTATAGTATACATTATAGAGGATTAACTAAGGCATTATAAAATAAGTTAAATAAATATAAAATAACATTATATTAAAGTTAAAACACATAATTATTCAAATATACATTTTATGGTATTAATTACACCAATATTGGGTCCCTATGTTGTCATAAAACACACTATATTCTTATATATTATTTAATTTCTACCCAAATATTTATCTGTCTCAAAAGATTATGAAAAATAAACCATTGTAATATTTCAACATCCTAATTCCAAAAATTATATTTATTTTCTCTAAATAATTTTATAAATATGTGGATTTTTACTTTTAATGTTAGAGTTAACATTTATTGAAAATTATTGGGTTTTAAAAGAAATAGTTTTTATACATTAATAAAAAAATACATTTCGCTTATAAAAAAATTTAAACTCATTTTTTACTAATAACAGTAATTTTATAATAATATTTTATTAAAAATATTTATTATATCAAAACATCAATAATTTTATAAAATAAATTTGATAAAAATACATTTCTTTTTTATCGTATAAAATGTTACACTTATCAAATTGATTATTTAATCATTTACCAATATGGAAATGATATAATTGTCATTTATAAGGTGTGTTTTTATAATTTTATTAATAATAAAATAATTTAATATAATGATGAATATATTTCTCACAACTACAATTTTTACCCGAAAAATCAATATATCAAATTCATAATTTTTTTAGAAAGACTACTCCCAAAATGGAATTGATAGAATATGACTTTTATTTTCAGAAAGGAATTACACAATAAGAATCTAATACATCCTCAAACAAAACCTTATAACTCCCACATAAGACCTCAGGGTAAGGTGTGTGATAGTGAAAAAATCTTGGGGCGGCTCAGATAAAATCATCAGGGTGGTAATCTCTGTTAACTTGAACATAAACCAGAGGAGATTTTAATCAAGAATAACATATTGAAGTTTAATTTGAGCTTGTTCAAGAGAAAAGCCTTGTTACACTACCTCCTTTCCGAGCTCCAAAAAATTGGCTTCGTATGACCTGAGTCTACAAGATGTAGACATCCTCCAATTTTTCTATGTCAAAAGGATTTTTTCACACCTTATATTTATAAAGTGCATGTGTTTTCTATATCAATGATATATTAAATTAAAAAGAATATTTTTTGTAAATGATTGTTTCATTACATTCACTATTTCATTTACACTTTATAATTACACGTATGATCATCAATTATAATTATGGATGCGATGGTATTATTACTTCTTAAATTTAATTTTATGTGAGCCTTATTTTCTCCAGGTATTGTGAGTAATTTTTATCACCTTGGGAAATATTCATCGTCTGAAAGAATTATTTATTATCTAAAAATATTGTAGAAAAATATTTTTGATTGTGATATGAAATGTTTCAACTCACACAATAAACTTCTTAAACACAAGAGTGGAATTAAAAAAAACATATCATATACTTTCCCTCCATCTTATGGAATATTTAATTATACTTTTTCACTAGCCTTATCTTGAACTTATTTAATTTTACATTTTATTTTATATGCTTATGGGAAGATAAATAGAAAGTAATTCTGAACCCTGTATTCTTATTTGGACATCCAAATAGATTATTTTGTGTTCCATCGATATTTTTTGTTATTTTGGATGCTACAAAAATCATAATCATCTTGGATTTGGAATCCAAGGTCTTCTCACCATTCTTATTTGATACCTATATCTTTATTTTAAAGATTTTTTCTTGTTTATTATCATCCTTTTATTGTCTAATTTAGGTATTATATTTGGCTATATGTAGAGACTGGCATCCACAGTTCATGTTACCACATCTATTGAATTCAGTATAGATATTTTCATGTTTTTCAAATTTATCTTTAGTGTTTATATTTTTAATAACATGTAAATTCTAATATTCTATCAATGGATTACTCCCCCTAGACATGGGAATCCTTTTTGGTTTTTCATTTAACGTATCATTCCAATAATTAGAAACATAATTCCCAAATCTATTGAGAGAACAATATATACCCACAAAATAAGATCTTATTATTTATTCTATAGTATTTTTATTGGTATTTATCATATCTTGTGGGTTTCTTTATTGGGAAATACACAAACAAAAATCTTTTACTATCAAACCTGATTTTGGAGATAGGTATATTATATCATTTAATATTCCATTATTGTTCAAATTTTATTTTATAACTTATATTGTTTACCAAAATAAATTTATAAACAACATTACAAGATTCTATGGGAGGTACCAAATTCTTCAAAACTACTAAGATATATCATTTAATGCAGTCATGATATTATTATCACATATTGGTGGTATTAAAAACATAGATTCCTATAGGGATTATTAGTAACCAAATCAACTATATCTTTATTTCTTGATATCTCTATATGTGTCTTCAAATGATTATACAATTTAACATCCAATCCTTGTCATTTAATGTTATGAAGGATTATCTAATATTCAATTATAATAGTGTTCTATTCTAAACCATTATTTATTAATTCAACATACACTTCCTATATCTTAGGATTTTTTTAATAATTAATCAATTTCAATGATCTCCTAGATATTTTCATACAATTTTAGATCATTAAAATTAATTGTATTTTTCAATTTTTCTTCATGTGCAAGGAGCATTTATTCAAAATCCTTTGTAAATCCCTATTTCTTATCAACTTAGTTAAACCATTTAATGGAACATATATCTAGCCCATATAAATTGATGAAAAGGCTCTATGAAATATACATATTATACTAGTTGGGAGAAATCTTCCTACATACATTCAAAGTTGACATAAACAAGAGAGAATATTTCCATAGGAATTCAATGTTGCATATATCCTTGTCATTCCATTGATATCTCTCGTGAAGATATATATTGATCTTCATCATCACATGTGTTAGAATAATCATCTATAGTATATTTTAAAATGGATTTTCAAAATCCTCATGACATCTCACTTTACTTGATTTAAAGGAGGTAGAAATATTATCTTTATCCATAGAGGGAACTTTGGCAACCTGATCTTTACCTTCAATTCTTGATATATCTCCACTACTAGAAAGGCGTGTAAAAATTGATAGAACCCCTTTATTATATAATAGGTAATTATTATTCGACTTTCTTTTCTCTTTTATTCTCTTATTCATGATGATCTTGGATGAAAGTAATTCTACTAAAGGATAAGTGTGTCTTCATCAAAACTACATTTTATTGTTAACAGAAGAATAAAACTAGAATCATTGAATGAGAATAACTACCACATAGAGAATCACGTAAATGCGTACCATGGATCTGATACCAATTGAAAGGACTGCATTGGGATATACTCAACACTGTGTGGGGTAGTGAATTAGTGTTGGGACCATTTTCACAAAATAATTCTATTATTACTTTTACCTGTTGGACCTATTAGGATATTGATTCTATTAATCTATTATCCTTATTCCATTCAAGTATATGAATGTTAGGAAATATGAAAAATTATATTTTAAAAGATTCACTACTCAATAAGAGTAGTTATTCCTTGGAATGGTTTGGAAATAAATCAATACCATAAAACAAATAGAAAATAATATATAGATTTGGTTATAATAATCGGGGAGTATTTTGTTTTGATGCAATATAATCTATAGGCACTGCTTGTTTTACAAAAAATAGAAGGTTCATCACACTACCATTTAAGATAATATTTACATTCTTACTAGGGTAGTAAACAAAACCAATAATGCATCCACCATATAAGATTCTATTGGATTTTACGGTCCTTCTTTGTTCTTCCAAAAAAATATTCACATGTCACATGCACAACAGCTGAAAAGAATTTCTTTTTCTTAGAATAAACCTAAAGTATTCTCAATCATGTTCTTCTTCTTCTACTTTTATATATGATACCAAATTATGGTAACATCCCTGTTTTCTATCTATTCGAACCTTTAATCATATTTCTAGTATACTGAACATCTAGTATTGTTATACTCACAAATATACTTCATGACTATCAAAACAATGAAATCACATCTCAACAACGTCATAATTATTCTGGCTTGAATAATACTAAATCAATTGTTAGGAAACATATGTCTCTTATTGAGTCATAAAGATATAAACATAATTATGGACTGAAGTCTATTGCATCCTTGATACATAATATAAAAAATTCTTATTATATCAATTCTCTTTTATTCTTCTTGTTGTATCAAATATTTATACTACTGAATTTTGTGGTCATTTTAATTTTATTTCATGCAATAATTATCTGAAAAGAAACTCAAATGGTTCCCATTTTTAATTTTAATCTAAATTATATCTTTTGAACTTCATGCCTGTACTATATGGCACATGACACTTAGAACACAATAACACTCATAAATTGGTATTTTATTCTATATATTATAATTAAATCTATTTTAGGTTTCAAGTGCTTTCATTTTTACTTATTTATGAAAGCATACATGAAAATTCCACTTTATTATTTATTTATTCATGGTGATAGGTAAATAAAAATAATGTAATTTTACACTGATTATCTGTTATGAACACCTTATTCTGTTATCTTCACACAAGTACAACTTCACGAAACATCTATTCTCAAAAGAATGTTTGTTTCTTGAATAGTCCATCCCATTCATGTAATTGAGCACAATATACCTTTGTCTCTTCTTTCTTCATGAATAAACATTTATTCATGAAAATAAAATAATTTTTTCATTTAAACATATTGGGAGTATTCAAATCAGTATTAGGGTGTAGAATAGTTCGCCGAAAACACCATGTGTTTCTTAACACGTGTCGAGTGTCAGCAAATCTTCTTCATCACAAAACATTGTGTGGGATCATCCCTTATTTATGAATCTGAGAGGTTCAGAAATCATTGCATCATTTAATAAGATAACAAGAAAGATAAACTTTTTAGAGATATTTCATAGATATTGGGAGTTCCATAACATTTAATCAGGCTTGGGCGCTTCGATATTTATACACGAGTCCATAACACCTTTTATCCAATTCAAATCCTAAATTTCATCCTGTATAATTAAAATCTTATAATGCCAAAATATATCAAAATTAATATATTATTAAAATATTGGTTTCTATTACTATGCAAACTAATAATGTGGGGATATCTTCTTTTGAGAAGACATCACACATTCATTAAATTCTCATCTATTTTTTATCCTGAACTTATCAATGAACGAAGAAACTTTTTTCATACTTTTAAAGAACAATTTTATTCTAAAAAATAACTTTCTATGAGTTATCACCCCCATGAAATACATAGATTGAATTTTTGTACAATCCTTACCTCCTCTATTTAATATCTCAGTTTAGAAATGATCATAATGGTGCTATGAGTAATCATCATAGTTTCAACCGTGAACTTTTTATAACATAATCCATGTCAGACATCCAAACGTCAAAGATGAAATCCAACTATGATCAAACATCTATGATCTATTGGATCAAATGGACGAAGAAATATTTGTTTATTTTAATATTAATAAATAGTGATAAATGATTCTTTGTCCCATATAGATTTTTCATATAGTTGATTGATTTTTTATAAAAAATATATACCATCAAAGCTTGAAGGCATGAAAATGGGGGCATAAACCAGACAGTTTGCACGTAACATGCCTAGAAATGCATTTTTACTCAATTTGATGGTCCATGGACTCCATAAATGCACTTTTCACACACTATACACACTCGTATCTAGAATACATTACAATACCACTATAATAATCTACCATGGATCCATATTTATAGGCTTGCTCCCAAATGGTTGAACCTAGGGTCCCATATGTGGTTTGAGCTATCCCTCTAGGGGTGGATATTATTAGACGATTTTTTTAACAAATGTCCCACAAAATATATTATATATAATAATTCAAAGTATGACGATCAATAAAAATCATTCTAGACACTTCCATATTCAAAATAAAACCCATGATATAATAAGATATTATGTGGCCATCACATTGATTCCATTTTTTACATCATAAAAAATGACAATTTTATGGCCATTAATTAAGTCCTCATCAGGAAAAATAATATTATCATGTTCATTAATGTATCTCCTCATAAATATAATGGTTTTCATGGATGTATTCAATTTCTCTTATTGTATATTTGGAATTTCAATTCTAAGGATCCCTTTATCATCCAAAAAACTTCTTCATCATTGTAAAAAATGTGTCAATACAAAGTAATTTGTCACACATGTTCTAGAAATTTCGAAAAGTGAAACAATGTTCATACTTCTAAACTTAAAGGCTTTCAGATAGATTTTTTTATAATAACAATTGTTGAGTAATATCTTTTTCACCCATTCAACTAATCTATATTAATTTTAGTATCAATCGTGGATATCTTTGATACTTTACATCCAAAAAAATCATTATTTATAACCTTTTTAACATATTTTATTCAACTAAATATTTTTATTCTATAAAACACCCTTGAAAACTAATAATAGTCATCAGAAAAAATAAAACTCATACACAATAAGTAGTCTTCAAGGCCATGAAACCTCATTTGAGTTCATCTATCCAGGCATAACTATACAATTTTTGTCTGTATTCTATTTCATGTTTTTGGTGAATTGCATTATTTTTTTCTATTTATTGTTCTATTTATTGTTTCTTGTAATTATTGTGTAATATTATATACTATTTAATTAATTTAGGGAATGTTTAAACCTATTTTAGTCATATTTTAAACTGGTATATATAGGCCAGCATTGGGGTAATACCCCCTAACCCCCACCTCAAGAAACACACAAGAAAGTAAAAAATAATACATTGATAAGAAAAATGATTTTTTACTATAGTTTCCTATGAAATCATGGTAAATAGTTTTGGTGTTGGTATTGGGAAATATGCTCATTTAAGCTAATATTAATATTCAATATGTTTTTAAACATGTAATGTTATTTTTCACAATTTTTTTGAATTAAATTTGGTATGGATAATATATTTTATTTCATATCATTAATATAATAAATGGATTAATATTTGGGTTTTTTAATGATTTTATATTAATTCCCATTAATAGTTTTTTTGGTTGTAGCTTTTAACATGTTTGGTGGTGTTGTACATTATTCAATGTTATCCTGAGTGAGTTTTCATTCACCTATTATTTTAAATTGATTTTAAGCCTTTTTAGAATTGTATTAAAAAATATTTTGTTTTTTTAGTCATGGGGTATTAAAAATTATTTTTTCTTGCTTTTGAAGATGTATTATCGTAGATGAGTGTTGAATAATATATATTTTATTGATAAATTTTTAATGGATGAAGATAAATCTGACTCATGGTGTTTGTTATGTTATGCATATAGATTTTTCACCATTTATACTACATATATGTATAGTACCAATCAACTACTTAGATAATTGGTGTTATTCTATTTATATATAAGGGATTAAATAAAATAAAATTGATTTAATTGAAATATGAATTCTACCTGTATTTTTAACCTTTTCAAATTTATTTTTATATTCATAGATTTTTTTGGACAAAATACATTTCAATTTATGTACCCAGTTAAATAATTTTCTCTTCCATTTATTGAATTTTCTAATGGATTGTGTTAATATTATAACTCATGACTTAACATTATGGAAATTCATTGTGAATTTTCTATATATTTATCATAGAACCATATATTTTTAGAATCCATTCATATTGAGAATGTGTATCAATTTTGACCCTGTTAATCATCTATATAAGTGCATCTTCTTTCAAGATTAAGGTAGGTTAAAAGGATAAAAAAGTTGAGTTATGATTATATGCTTTAATAATAAATAAATTTCAAATTTCAAAGACATATTATGACTACTTAATATATATAAAATGATTAAAACCATTTGAAGGATCGAGTATAATAAGATTTAATTATGGCTACTAATGAATCAAAAACTCATTTTCCTATTAATAGTTCAATAAAAGAAGGTATTATGAGGAATTTAGATTATAATTTTACATCTCAGAATATGAGAAATACAAATTATATTATAGTATTGAAAAAGGGAAGAAAATTATGGATAAAGAAATACGGAATCCGTGGTTTATCATAAAGTAACTCATAATACAATCGGGAAATTGTGAGGTTTTCTTTCTGGTAGACACTATATGAAGTGTGTTACTACTATTACCTTATAAAATTTATAGAATAATAAGGTGGTATTAAATTTTTATTAGATTATATATTTTTGTATATTAAAATCTCATGAGGAGGTTATTGAGGATGGTTCTGTTGGGTATCATGTTTTAAATGTAGTTATTCTAGATCATTTTTTTGTTAATTTTATCCTTGATCATTGTGGGTACATAACTAATTTCAGTGTTTTATTGATTATCATGATTTTATAAGGTTATGTAGTTATAAGTTTGAAAATTTTACAGTATATTTAAATAAAATAGTATCATGATTTTGATATTTCTTTATGTTTTAAAAAAGGGATACTTTGGGTCAACCGTGTTTTCTATTCTGAACAGAGGTATTTGAAATCACTGGGGGAGAAAATAACAAATATAAAATGTTTAATTGAGGATATGGTGACCCCTATAAAAGATTTTTCTCACATTCTATACTAACATGAAACCATATCATTGAATTTAAGGGTTGTAATGGATTAAATCCATTTGGTCAGAATGATTGTGAAAAGGTATTCGATTAAATATCATTTTAATTATGTTAATGTGGAATATTCATTGTGTTTAGTTAATAAATATTTGGTTGTGAATTTGTTACCTGAAATAACTAAACATAAGAGTAAGGCAGATAGTTTTTATATCTTTAATAAAATTCTACTTGAGGAAGAGTCTATTATTCGTGATGAGATCACAAAATGTCAAAGAATAATTATCTTAAATATATTTTGAATCATAATGTTGGATATTGGTCTTATTAAAGAAATTTTCAGGAGGGTAACATGTTGGCTCTTATTATAGAATAAAATTATACAAATATTCAACAAAAATTGGTTGAATATATTTAACTCTAATATGTGATTTTTCATTAGGGATAGTCTATAAAACCCCAATAATTTAACCTAAATGTACCTTTAAATAAGATTTTTTATTGAAAATCATTTTTCAAATTAAATGTTGGACTAAAATGAATAAAAACCTATTATTTTAAGGGTATGTATTACAATATGGTATATAAATAAGTACATTGTGTGAATGGAATATTAAAGAATAGTAATTAAATTGTAATATTAATCCTGAAAAATAAAGATAACATAGATAAATTTGAACCGAAATCTAATGAAGGAATTTTCCAAGGATACTCCACTCCTTCTATGTCTTATATCGCTTTTAATAAAAATACTTCTACTACAGTTGAAAGAGTGAATGTAAAATTCGATGAAACTATCCTTTTCTTTTTAAATAACCCAATCCTACATCCTGGAATGTATTTTCAAAAACTGATTATCAACCTTAGATAGAATATTCTTCAAATAATGAAAATTTTCAAGAAAATATTTATAATGCATTTACACAAGATGATTTTCTACAAAATGTTGATGAATATGTTTTACAAAACCCAAATCAGTTGTTTCATAAGAATCGTCCCAATACTGGTATAATTGGTGACATAAATCAACATGTAAACAATAGAGGTTCCATAAGAATTTAAGAAGTCTTCAAGGCCATGAAACCTCATTTGAGTTCATCTATCCAGGCACAACAATACCATTTTTTCCTATATTCTATTTCATGTTTTTTTGTGAATTGCATTATTTTTTTCTATTTATTGTTCTATTTATTGATTCTTGTAATTATTATGTAATATAATATACTATTTAATTAATTTAGGGAATGTTTAAACCTAATTTAATCATATTTTAAACCAGTACATATATGCCAACATTGGGGTAATACCCCCTAACCCCCACCTCAAGAAACAAACAAGAAAGTAAAAAATAATAAATTGATAAGAAAAATGATTTTTTACAATAGTTTCTTATGAAATCATGGGAAATAGTTTTGGTGTTGGTATTGGGAAATATGCTCATTTAAGCTAATATTAGTATTCAATATGTTTTTAATCATGTAATGTTATTTTTCACAATTTTTTTGAATTATATTTGGTATGAATAATATAGTTTATTTCATATCATTAATATAATCAATGGATTAATATTTGGGTTTTTTAATGATTTTATATTAATTCCCATTAATAGTTTTTTCTGGTTGTAGCTTTTAACATGTTTGGTGGTGTTTTACATTATTCAATGTTATCCTGAGTGAGTTTTCATTATCTAATTATTTTATATTGATGTTATGCCTTTTTAGCATTGTATTAAAAAATATTTTGTTTTTTCGGTCATGGGGTATTAAAAATTATTTTTTCTTGAATTTGAAGATGAATTATCTTAGATGGGTGTTGAATAATATATATTGTATTGACAATTTTTTAATGGATGAATATAAATTTTACTCATGGTGTTTGTTATGTTATGCATATGGATTTTTCACCCTTTATACTACATATATGTATAGTACCAATCAACTACTTAGATAATTAATGTTATTCTACATATATATAAGGGTTTCAATAAAATAAAATTGATTGAATTGAAATATCCATTCTACCTATATTTTGATCCTTTTTAAATTTATTTTTATATTCATAGAATTTTTTTCGGGAAAAACATTTCAATTTATGTACCCCATTAAATAATTTCTCTTCCATTTATTGAATTTTCTTATGGATTTTGTTAATATTCTAATTCATGACTAAAAATTAGGGAAATACATTGTAAATTTTCTATATATTTATCATAGAACCATATATTGTTAGAATTATTTCATATTGAGAATGTGTATCAATTTTGACCCTGTTAAACATCTATATAAGTGAATATTCTTTCAAGATTAAGGGAGGGTAAAAGGGTAAAAAAACTGAGTTATGATTCTATGGTTTAATAATAAATAAATTTCAAATTTCAAGGAAATATTAAGACTACTTATTATATATTAAATGATTAAAATCATTTGAATGATCGAGTATAATAATATTTAATTATGGCTACCAATGAATCAAAAACTCATTTTCCTATTAATAGTAAAATAAATGAAGGTATGCTTAGGAATTTATATTATAATTTTACGTCTCTGAAAATTTGAAATACCAATTATCTTATAGTATTGAAAAAAGGAAAAAATTATTGTTAGAGAAATACTGAATTAGTGGTTTATCATAATGTAACTCATAATCCAATTGGGAATTTGTGAGGTTTTCTTTCTAGTAGACACTCTATGGAGTGTATTACTACTATAACCATAGAAAATATATAGAATAATAATGTGTTATCAAATTTTTATTAGATTATATATTTTTGTATATTAAAATCTCACGAGGAGGTTATTGAGGATGGTCCTGTTGGGTATCATGTTTTAAATGTAGTTGTTCTAGATCATTTTTTGTTAATTTTATCCTTGATCATTGTGGGTACATAATTCATTTAAGTGTTTTATTAATTACCATGATTTTATAAGGTGATGTAGTTGTAGGTTTGAAAATTTTAGGGTATATTTAAATAAAACAGTATCCTGATTTTGGTATTTCATTATGTTTTAAAAAAGAGGATACTTTGGGTCAATCATGTTTTCTATTCTCAATAGAGGCATTTGATATCACTGGGGGAGAAAATAACAAATAAGAAGTGTGTAATTGAGGATATGGTGACCCCTATAAAATATTTTTCTCACATTCTATACTATCATGAAATAATATCAATGAATTCAAGGGTTGTAATGGATTAAATCCCTTTGGTCAGAATGATTGTAAAAAGGTATTCGATTAAATATCATTTTAAATATATTAATGTGGAATATTCATTATGATTAGTTAATAAATATTTGGATGTGAATTTTTTACCTGAAATAACTAAACATATGAGTAAGGCATATAGTTTTTATATCTTTAATAAAATTCTACTTGAGAAAGAGTCTATTATTCGTGATGAGATCAAAAAATGTCAAAGAATAATTATCTTAAATATATTTTGAATCATAATGTTGGATATTGGTCTTATTAAAGAAATTTTCAGGAGGGGAACATGTTGGCTCTTATTATAGAATAAAATTATACAAATATTTAACAAAAATTGGTTGAATATGTTTAATTCTAATATGTGATTTTTAATTAGGGATAGTCTTTAACACCCCAATAATTTAACCTAAATGTACCTTTAAATATGTTTTTATTGAAAATAATTTCTAAAATTAAATGCTGGACTAAAATGAATAAAAACCTATTCTTTTTAGGGGATGTATTACAATATGATATATAAATAAATACATTTTGTGAATGGAATGTTAAAGAACAGTAGTTAAATTATAATAGGAAAAATAACATAGAAAATAAAATTATCAGGAACATAGAGTGTTTAAAATCCGTTTTTTATATAAAGATAATCACATCAATTAAAAGTATGGAAATAAAAAAACATATAATAAATATTGAATATATGTTAGAGAGAAGTAAATAAAATGAATGATTTTAGTTAAGATTCTATATATCAGAATGAAATATAACGGTAATCTATATGGATGATGGTTATATAGTTGTTTGAAATATGTCCTTTGAAAATATGGTCATTGGATGTATAATTTTCTGGTATGCATGTACATAATTGGTATATTGAAGGTGTATAATAGTTAGTAACAAATTTATAATAATATAATTCATAAATGAAAAATAATAAGACAAAAAAGATAATATTTAAGTTGATTATTTTATTATAAAAATATATTTTTAGTCATTATAAATTACAATTGTTTTTATTAATTACTGATTTATATACAATGGATTGAAAAAAAATGATTTCTACTGTAAACAAATGTAATCGATGACATAATAAATGAATTATAAAGATGAAAGATTCAATTATGGAAGGGAAAAATGTTTTAATTAAAATAATTGTTTATTATATATGATATTATTTAAAAGTGAATTTAATATTATTATATGAAATTTATTGAAATTAGTTTCCCAATTTTCATATAAAAATTAATTATAATTAAATAAATTTTTTATTTGGTTAGATATAATAATAAATTAATTTAATGTAAAAAGTGATATTATTGATAGGGTAGTTTTTTGAAATTATTGTATATTTTTTTCTTAACAAATAAAATTGATATATTTTAAATGTTTATTATAATAATATGTTTTAATTTATAAATAAAATAAATTAATTATTAATTTATATTAAACAAGATTATGAAAGCTTAATTTTTTAAATGTTGATAATTTATAAAAAGAGTTATATATATATAATTTTACATTTTCATTTAAATGTTTATTTTCCCATATTTAGAAATTAAATTATACTAAATAGAGTCAAACATTGTAATCAACATTTCAAATTTTTTTAATTTGGCCAATTACATTGTTTGGCATAAAAATATGTTACATTGGAAAAAATTGAGTTACCCTGGAAAAAGTAATAGGAGGTAAAGGGGGCTTAAATAGGTGGTAAAGACATTAAATATACAAAACAATTATCTTAAAATGTGTATATGTGATAATTAATGATCTATCATCATCCCTTGAGCATTATGTATCCATTTTACTTCAAAATGAAATTAATTTCACATTATGTAAGGAATATTTACAAAATTGCCACCTTTCCTCACATATAAAAGGTGCCCTCATCAACCCCTTACAAACCACCGAAATAATTTGTTATCTCTTGAATCTATGACCATTTTAAATAACTAAAATCATACATAGACATTTTTAGCCTTTATGCCTTTATTTGGATGTAATACTAATACATTCCTCATTTTGGAACAACCCATATCATGAAAGAGAGAACACATAAAAGATATTAATGAATTTTTATGGATATTATAAGAGAAGTTAAGGGATTTCTCATATGAATTTTCATTTTACTGAGATATATTCTATATTACCCCATTTATCTAATCTGTGTGGTCTATATAATACGAATTAGATTTATTTTATTATACCTTTCATGAAATTAAAGTTATTTAAAAATCCATCACTTGTTTTCTCTTTAATTGGATTTTGATGCAAATGTTATCAAATCTATATAGGTTTTTTACAATATAGATTGGAAATTTAAATATAAAATTTTTAAATTTACATCTAGAGAAATATTTTTTCCATAATCAAGTAAAACCCATAAATTATTTTCTTCTAACGTAATTTTTATGTATTATAGATCACTTTTACATCTCATCCCCCTTTTGTTCCTAATTCGACCGAATGTATATTTGTATGTGGCCCAACCGTATATCTTCTGTTTGGATAGAAATATTTATACTCCATGTCCAAGATTTTATATTGTTATTGGGATGTCCTTTTCGTTGAATCTATGACAACATAAATGCTTTTTCAATTGACTTGAATTTATAAAAGTAATATTCTCTTAATTTTTTTTTAATAATTTCTGTTTTCCACCATAATTGAATTAGTTTAAAAAGTGTAAAAGGAATATCCCTTTGTAATAATCTCCTCATGATTTCATTTTCAAAATTTTATAACCATTCATTATAATAAATATTCATATTCATGTTATCATGGTTTATAAAGTATTATAAATTAATTTTTTTTTTAAATTTTTCATTTTAAAATAATAGTTATAAAACTGAATATATATATATATATTATTGTTTTAAAAATGTAACTACCCGATATTTTATAATAAGTATTCTTTTTAATTTATTTGATGTAATGTGTTTTATTTTACAATAAGATTATCTTGTTGTATACGCCACACTGTATTAGCTTGAAGTATACGCAACACTATTCTTAGATTATGTTACACACAATTTCAAGTTCGTTTAATAATAGTCATTCTACGCAACATTGAGTGTATATATATATATATTCAATGTATAAATGAAATATGGTTATATTTTGTTATACAAAATAATAAAGGATTCTTTCACAACACGCAACCCTGACTTGGCTTGTATTACACGCAATCACGGCCTTCCTCGATAGCGTGTGTTGTATGCAATATCGGGTTTTACTAAACAACGATATATTATTATAATATTATTATGAACTCGACGTTATGAATAGTATTAACTAAATTTTGAATTTTAAAACATTATTATTCGTCTTACACATTTTCTAGAACATGGTATAAGAACAAAATAAATTTTCCGGGTAAAATAAGTATTTTTAAAAAAATGCAGTTTTGTCGCCTTTTTATGGAACACCCAATTTAAATATAGGTTTTGACATGTTTATAAGTTCAATTTTACAAAATAAAATTATTATTTGGAATCAGGATATAAAATTTGACCTTGGATAAATTTTTCATATTATTCTGATAACTTTCATATTTTAATGAATAGTAAAAACATGCTATATTCTAATTAAAAACAACTTTTTTCATCGTAATAACTTATGAGGTTAAATTATAATATTTAATGGTTTTAAAGGATAAATAGAATATATTTTTACCATTTAATATAATGTATGTCATTAGCCTTGATTTTACATTGAATTCGTAGGTTAAATAAATTCAATCTTTTGTAATGTTTTAATCAAAAACCTGTTTTCTTTCGACAACGAGATTAATTTTAATTTACTTTATACAACTTCTGTGTATTGAATTAAGAAAAATGGATTCCATATCTGGAATCAGTGGGTCCAAATTATATTATTAGACTACTTTTTATTTTTGGGCTTTATAAATAGTAACAACGGTAAATTTTATTTACCATAGTAAAAGGTAAATTGGGTAATTAAGGGCAAATATAATATTATAAAATTATCTTAATACTTGTAGTAATATAATTGGATGATTATAATTTGTCCTAATTCATATTTGGGTCGAAATGGAATCCATTAGATCCCACTTGGAGGTGATTAAGACCTTTAGTTTATTTTATTTAAAGGAAAGTGAAATATGTCTCACTCAACATTAATAATTAATGTATTTTTAAAATAAGTTTATACAGAATATAAATTCGGTTATAAATTCTCATTTGAATGATAAAATGTTTTTATTTGTCATGGTAATTTATTTGTAAATTTTATGAGTTATCTAATTACTTTGTTATCTTATACATTAATGATCTAGAAATTATTTATTTAGTGAAAAATCAATAATATAGTTTTCATTTAAATAGTAATACATATCAAAAGGGACAAAAATCTGAACAAAACTTATTATTAGTGTATATTAAAACCCTAATCATCCACTGGCCGAATTGTGGACCATTTGGATCCTTATTAAGGCGATTATGACACTTATATTATTTTATTTTAAATGATGCCAAAGTTGTCACCTTCATAATTTAATAAATATAAAAATTTAAATACTGTTATTTTAAGATGATAAATTCATGTAAAAGTATTATTGTGAATGGTAATAGATTTATCATCATCATAGGATTTTATGTTTAATTTTTATGCAACAAATATGTATATTAAATAATTATTCAAAAATGTTGTAGTAATTATTTTATTAAGAGATAAACCAAATAAATGGTTTTAAAAATAACAAAATAAACATTATATGAACTATTTAATGTGCTCCAATAATTTTATAAATACATTTGAAATTTTATGAATCTATTAAAAGTTTTATTTCGAACATATCTTCTGTATATATTTTATTTAAATTCAAATAAATGAATAGTGTCAAAATTGACAGTATTGTTATTTTATAAAAATAACATATTATAAAATTGTTTAAAAATCACTAAAATATTTAAAAATTTTAAATTTAAATTTATATGGTTTAAAATGTTATAATGTATCAAATTATGGACAATTAAAAACAAATAAGTAATTATTTTTTATAATTTAAAATTTAGAATGTTATTACCACAAATAAAATTAAATTGATTAAATAAGGATAAATCAAGTTGATAATTTTTAAACTAAATTCCTAACATGTCTAAATTTTATTTTTTGATGATATTAAAACCTTATCTCATATAATATTTGGATATGAGTCATATTGGAAGTTTTTATGTGGGTTTGGGATTTAATACAAACTAATATTTCTTATATTTCCAAAGGTGTCCCTATCCTCCCTTATAAAAGGGCACCCCCTCCCTCTCCTCCTCAAACCAATTTGAGCATTCAGGATTGGCCAAACCCTGCCGATTTCACTTCCCCACTTCCCTAGAAACAACGTAGAGGTCCTGGTTTTCTTCAATGACCTATTTTAGTTCCCTAAGAGGAAGTATCAAAGAGGTGCTTCAAAGAAGAGGATGTTTGGATCCATACGAAGCATATCGGACCTAAGGTAAGGGATAACTATTCCAATCTCATTCTTATCTGAGATTGTTTATTCGTAATTATTTACTAGGGTTATATTTATCATCCATGTCCTTGTTTTCTAAATTTTTTTTCATGTATGTTTAATGTCCTTTTTACCCATTTTGACTTTTACTACATGGTATGTATGAAATCATTCTTTTACGAGGTACTTCGAAATTTCTGGCAAAAGTACGAGAAGAATGTTTTTTTAACTTATATGGCTCGAATGGATTTTTACGGTTTTATAAAGCCTTATTTTCGTGAAGCTTCCTCCAAAAGATTTCATGACTATTTTCAACAATATCCTTTTCTTTTAAAATTGCATGACATTTTGTGGAAAGAGAATGATTTTGAAGAAAAATGGATATTTTTCTCAAGAATTCATTTCAAGTGTTTTATCAAAACCATTTCTCATCTAAGATGAAATTATTTCATATGTGTATGTTTCAAGTATCATGTCTCTATACTTTACATGGTTTCACTTTTCTTATTATGAAATGATATCCATTTCTTTTATATGGATTATGTGATGATGGGATGATATTTATGAAACCCATTTTATTTATTGGGTTATTATGAATGATGTATGTTTATTTTGTGGCACAAGTAAGAATGATTTCATTATTAGATGGGTGGGACCTATATCTCCCACACATGAATTTGGTAAAAATTTATATATCATGAGATAGACATGGCTGGAATGGTATGTTCATCTGGTTTAGTGTTACCGGACTGAAACAATGAGTGAACTCGATTCAGAAATGGACTTTGTCCACTAAGATGGTTTTGACAGCAATGCCTTGGCTACTATGGAAATCATAACAAATGCTGAATGGTTTCCAAAATTACATGTCTTATTACCATTCTAGTTTATCATGATTAATATTCCTTTATGATCTATGCTTTATGTACATCCATGATTTATGTCTTTGCTCAAGATTTTGAAGTTTAGATTTTATGTTCATGTTTTTTCATTCAAATGTTTATCGATTATTTTATGTTCTCTATGCTTACCCTTACTGAGCATTTGAGCTCACCCTTTATATGTTTTCTTTTCCTCAGGATTTAAAGACAGTTTTTAGTTAAGAAAACAAAAGGAGAAGTTCTATATGGGAGATGTTGAAGATCTTTCACCAAGATTAGAAGATTGCATTCTGATTTTCCAATGACACTAAACTATTATGGTCCTTGAGTTTTGGTTTTTATTATGTATTAATTATTCTTAAAAAGTAATGTATTGTCCATGTACGTCAAGCTTCGGGTCTCTACATTTGGTATCAGAGGAAAGGATTAGTTAACCATTGGAAACTAGGTTGCGGAAACGTTAGTGAGATCCCTAGAGATATTTCTATGGTATGTCTAGGGATGAACCTAAGGATAAGTATACGTATAGGATATAGTCCTAGAACTACGATAAAGATCATAGAATTTAACTTAAGATGTTTGATATTGAGGGTACTCCCCCTTTACTATGTTGTTTTCTCTAGCATGATTTTTGCCTCTCACACTATTCTTTTTGGGTTTTAGAAAATGGCTGGAAATATGAAGATTCATGATAACGGAGGACATGACGGACAATGGAATGATATTCTTCATGAGAAAATAAATGAAACAGGATTTGGATGTCCAAACATCGTTATTAGTCCTAATCAGAAATCTCATAATATGATAAATAATCTCATCTTTGGTATGTTTCCCGACTCAGATATTAAGCGAAAGATGGAGTTTCATGATGATCAAAGAGGAAAGAAAGTTCAATTTACCTCATGTAAACCATGTGGGAAGAGGCATCATGGATAATGTTTAAAAGGAACCAGAAGATGGTTTGGGTGTGGAAAAGGACACAAAGCCAGTAAGTGCAATGGAAAAGGTTCAGTTAACACCATGACCAAGGATAATGGTATTTCTAAGACATCAACAATGATTAGATGTTTTAAATGTGGAATGTATGTGCATTATGCAAACCAATGCCCTAAGGGAAAATCTCATGAAGAAAATCAGCATGGTCATATGAGTAGTATTTATGTTGATGATGATGAAGAAACTACAAATGAAATATGAGATGAATGAAATGATGAAGCTCAATTAGTGGTTTAAGAAGTTAGTGGAATGCTTGTATGTTTATAAAGAATAATGTATGTTACTATGGAATAAAGAATCATCTAAGGATTGTTACACTATTGTTTTTCATAAAGTATTTGAAAGTATATGTTGAATGGTATCAGTAACCATGAAAGGTTATTCCAATATTTTTGGAAAGTAGATGATATGCGCATAATGAAAGGATAAGAATATAATGAGATGTTTGATTGTATTCATGAGCTCATGAATGATATAAGGACTAAGTGATGTTATGGTTTGAGTATATAGAATTTTTGGGATTTTGGTATGTGGAAAGTGTTAAAATTTAACAACATTCATGTTTTCACTAAGGTTCAATGGATATTCATTCTTTAAGAGAATACATGATTATGGTATTCACATGTTTGTAATTATACCAACAAGATATTTCTTATGATATATTGGGATAAACGATGGCATTCATGTGATTATTATGTGACATTTGAAGTAATCATTTTCATTATACTATGATCTTGGACCGAAGTATTTTAGATAATCCTAAATATTTGAATGGATTTTGTTGGACATAAGTTAGTATTTTTTAAGGATAGAAATTTTTTCAATATTATTGATGGGATGTTATAGTAATGAAGTTTTAAAAAAAGGACAACCTACAGGATGGGAGACAGCCCATCGCGTCGAACAAGGCTGTGGGAATTGAACCCACAACTGAAGTGCGACTGGCCTTTATCGCATACCACTGGCCTACAGAAAGTCCCTGGTTAGTAGAAACTAGTTTTATTTTATTAAGAGTTATGATATATGAAGTATAAGTTCATTTTTGGAATCGTATATGATTATCCTCACCATAGATGGACTTATGTATATTTGGTAACTTTTTCTAGCCTTTTGTTTGAAACAGATGGAATGACCCATCATTCTATCGCATGATCTATTAACACTTCACGAATAACAAATTCAACTTTATTTATTTAAGGGATGAAGTGGAAAATAGTTCAAAGCACGAACAACAGTGAGATTGTACCAAAATCAAGCAATTATTTCTTCTAATTCAAAATTTTCAACTTTAGGGAAATGATATTGAAAACCAAAAATGTTGTCTCAGTGCTCTTATATCCGATGAATCAGATGGTACCTTAGATCATCACAAATTTATGGCTTTGTGATTGTTGGCTTTTTCATAGCCATGTCCTCTACCACTCTCCATCAGAACATGGTGGTTAGATTTTTCTTCCATATCCATATTTCCACCTATGTTCTCTTATGTGGAAACCCATTGATTAGTTAATATGGGTAACCATTACGTTTCATACTTTAGTTTTTAAAGTTATGTTTTGGTATTTCATTTTACGTTGTGTGTTGCAATTAAATAAACTTTCAAGTAGAAAACCATGTATAACCCTGACGAATTTCGAGGGAGAAATTAATTTTAAGGGGGGTAGTATGTAACAACCCAATATTTTTTGATAAGTATTATTTTTAATTTATTTGATGTCATGTGTTTTATGGTGCAACAAGATTATCTTGTTCTATACACCACACTGTATAAGCTTGAAGTAAACACAACACTATTCTTAGACTGTGTTACACACTATTTCAAGTTGGTTTTATAATAGTCATTCTACGCAACATTGATTGTATATATATATATATATATTCAATGTATAAATTAAATATGGTTGTATTTTGTTATATGAAATTATAAAGGATTCTTTCACAACACGCAACCCAGATTTGGCTTGCATTACACACAATCGAGACCTTCCTCGAAAGCGTGTTTTGTACGCAATATCAGGTTTTACTAAACAACAATATATTATTATAATATTATTATGAAATAGCCATTATGAATAGTATTAACTAACGTTTTAATTTTAAAACATTATTATTCATCTTATAGATTTATTATAACATGGTAAAATAACAAAATAAATATTTCGGGTAAAATAATTATTTTTTAAAAATGCAGTTTTTCCGCCCTTTGATGGGGAACCCACTTTAAATCTAGTTTTTGACATGTTTATAAGTTTAATTTTACAAAATAAAATTATTATTTTGAATTAGGATATAAAATTTTACCTTGGATAAATTTATCATATTATTCTGATAACATTCATATTTTAATTAATAGTAAAAACAAGATATATTTTAATTAAAAACAAATTTTTTCATCGTAATAACTTATGTGGTAAAATTATAATATTGAATGGTTTTAAAGGACAAAGAGAATATATTTTTACCATTTAATATAATTTATGTCATTAGCCTTGATTTTATATTGAATTCGTAGGTTAAATAAATTCAATCTTTTGCAATGTTTTAAATAATAACCCGTTTTCTTTCGACAACGATATTAATTTTAATTTAATTTTTGAATCTTCTATGTATTGAATTTTGAAAAATGTATTCCATATTTGAAATCAGTGGGTCCAAATAATATTAATAGACTACGTTTTTTTGGGCTTTATGAATAGTAACAACGGTAAAGTTTATTTACCATAGTAAAAGGTAAATTGGGTAATTAAGGGAAATTATAATATTATAAAATTATCCTAATACTTGTCTTAAAAAAATTGGATGATTATAATTTGTCCTAAGTCATATTTGGGTCGAAATGAAATCCATTAGAACCCATCTGGAGGTGATTAAGACCTTCAGTTTATTTTATTTAAAGGAAAATAAAATATGTCTCACTCAACTTTAATAATTAATGTATTTTTAATATAAGTTTATAGAGAATATAAATTCGGTTATAAATACTCATTTGAAAGATAAAATGTTTTTCATTGTCATGTTAATTTATTTGTAATTTTTACGAGTTATTTAATTACTTTATTTTCTTATACATTAATGATCCTGAAATTATTTATTTAGTGAAAAAATCAATAATATAGTTGTTATTGAAATAGTAATACATATCAAAAGGGCCAAAAATCTGCACAAAACTTATTATTAGTGTATATATAAACCCTAATCATCCACTTTCCGAATGTTTAACCATTTCAGTCCTTATTAAGGCAATTATGATAGTTATATGTTTTTATATTTAATTATGCCAAAGTTGTCTCCTTCATAATTTCATAAATATAACAATTTAACTATTGTTATTTTTAGATTATTAATTCTAGTAAAAGTATTATTGTGAAAGTTAATAGATTTATATTCATCCTAGGATTTTATTTTTAATTTTTATGCAAAAATAAGTATATTAAATAATTATTCAAAAATGTTGTAGTAATTATTTTATTAAGAGATAAACCAAATAAATGGTTTTAAAAATAATAAAATAAATATTATATGAACTATTAAATGTGATCCACTAATTCTCTAGATACATATGACCTATTATGAATCTATTAAAGCTTTTAGTTCTAACATATCTTCTGTTTATATTTTATTTAAATTCAAATAATTGAATAGTGCCAAAATTGACACTATTGTTATATTATAAAAATAACATATTATAAAATTGATTAAAAATAAAAAAAAATATTTAAAAACTATAAATTTAAATTTATATGGTTAAAAATTATATAAAGTATCCAATTATGGATAATTCACAACAAATAAGTTATTATTTGTTATAATTTAAAATTTAGAATGTTATTACCACAAATAAAATTAAATTGATTAAATAAGGATAAATCAAGTTGATAATGTTTAAAATAAATTCCTAACATGACTAAATTTTATTGGTTGATGAGATTACAACCCTTTATGATCTAATATTTGTATATTAGTCATTTGGGATGTTTTTAAGTGGGTTTGGGATTTAATATAAACTAATATTTCTTATATTTCTAAAGGTGCACATCTCCTTCCTTATAAAAGGGAACCTCCTCCATCTCCTCCTCACACCAATTTGAGCCTTCAGGCTTAGCCAAACCCTGCCCATTTCACTTTCCCACTTCCCTAGAAACATCCTAGAGGTCTTGGTCTTCTTCAAAGACCAATTTTAGTGCCCTTAGAGGAGGTCTCAATGAGGCGCTTCAAAGAAGAGGAGGTTCGGATCCATACGAAGCGTATCAAACCTAAGTTAAGGGATAACTATTCCAATCTCATTCTTATCCGAGATTGTTTATTCATAAGTATTTACTGGGGTTATATTTATCATCCATGTCCTTGTTTTCTAAAAATATTTTCATGTATGTTTAATGTCATTTTTACCCCATTTTGACTTTTACTACATTGTATGTATGAAATCTTTATTTTACGAGGTACTTTGACTTTTCCGGAAAAAGTACGAGAAGAATGATTTTTTAACTTATACGGCACGAACAGATTTTTACAGCTTTATAAAGCCTTATTTTCATGAAGCTTCCTCCAAAAAATTTCATGGCTATTTTCAACAAAATCCTTTTCTTTTAAAATTGCATGACCTTTTGTTGAAAGAGAATGATTTTGAAGAAGAAAGGATATTTTCCTCAAGAATTCATTTCAACTATTTTATCAAAACCATTTTTCATCTTAGATGACATTATTTCATATGTGTATGTTTCAAGTATCATGTCTCTATGATTTACAAGGTTTCACTTTTCTTATTATGAAATGATATCCATTTCTTTTTTATGGATTATGTGATGATGAGATGATGTTTATGAAACCCATTTTATTTATTGGGTTATTAAGAATAATGTATGTTTATTTTTTGGAACAAGTAAGAATTATTTCATTATGAGATGGGTGAGACCAATATCTCCCTCCAATGTATTGGGTAACGATTTATATCTCATGAGATAGACATGGCTGGAACAGTAAGTTAATCCGGTTCAGTGTTACAGGACTGAAACGAGGAGTGAACTCGATTCAGAAAGGGAGTTTGTCCACTAAGATGGTCTTGGCAGCAATTCCTTGGCTACTTTGGAAATCATAAAAAGTGCTGAATGGTTTCCACAATTACATGTTTTATGCCCATGCTAATTTATCATGATTAATGTTCCTTTATGATCTATGCTTTATGTACATCCATGATTTATGTCTTTGCTCAAGATTTTGAAGTTTAGGTTTTATGGTCATATTTTTGCATTCAAATGTTTATGGATTATTTTATGTTCCCTATTCTTACCCTTACTGAGAATTTGAGCTCACCCTTTATATGTTTTCTTTTCACCAGGATTTAAAGAATGTTTTTAGTTAAGAAAACAAAAGGAGAAGATCTTTATGGGAGATGTTGAAGATCTTTCACCAAGATTAGAAGATTACGTTCCGAGTTTCCAAAGACACTAAACTATTATGGTTCATGAGTTTTGGTTTTTTTATGTATTATGTATTCCTCAAAAGTAATGTATTGTCCATGTACGTCAAGCTTCTGGCCTCTACATAAAAAAAATATACCAATGCTCTTATAAATGGAAGTTTCCAATATATTTAAATACATTAATGATTTTATTAACTCACTAGGGATATTATCTAATGATTAAATCTATCTTCTCGCTCTAGATATATTTTGAAGAGGTTATTTTGAAGTATTCATGATACCTATTTCATTCTATATTTTAAATAAATATAATATAATTGTGAATGTTTTCATACTCATGTGTCAAAAATATGAATATTTTTCATCTTATTATGGGAGGTAGAAGAATTATATATCCATATACTGAATTGGGTAATGTTTTATAACACATGTTTTATGGTTGTGGTATAGAGGTGCTTACCACAATCCCAAATGGTTATGGTACATAAGTGGTATCCCAGGCTCAAAAGGCAGTGTTACATGGTTTCTTTTTCATTGTGTAAAAAGTTATAGATGTGGTTAACCTAATTCTGAAAATTTTCATGAGTCTGTATCCCAAGACTATTAAACTTTAGTAATGTAGATATCTTATTCTATTATGTGATTAATGATTCTATGAATAACATTTACTCATATTCGATGGTCATTTTTATGCCATATTTTTATGTTATACATCCTACTTATATCGTGTTCCCAAATCATTGAATCATATTTCTGCACTCTTATTATTAATTTCTTATATTAATATAAAAATTTTATTCCAATAATAATGACTTTTTATATCTGTATTTAATATAAAATTATCCAATATTATGAAACATGATTTCATTCTTATACCAACATGCTAATCTTATACTCCCTTATAATGTTCGATTATTATCTCTTATAACTCTTATTGAGAATTTAACTCACTCCTTTCTTATGTATCCATTCCTCAAGATTTTAGGAATACTAATATTTATGAATTTTCTTTATGAATTACACATGTATAGAATCGTTTTTGACATAATCGGCTAATTGTAAAATTATTAGTCCAAATTACTTATCTACAAAATGCAAATCCATTTGATTTTAGGATTGTATATAACATTAGGATACAAGATATTTAATGATGAAAAATATATGTATTTTATTATTATTCCATATCAATTGGTATCAAATTATATGACATCCATAACTAAAAGTGTGGTTCTAGGGTGTTTTAGTTATTATTAAAGAATATTTATGATTTTTTTTATTTCTTGCACCAGTTCTAGTTGTGTAGTTTAGGGGAACATTAGTTAGTATCAAATTGGGGTTTAGATATTTTTGGGACTATGTTAATAAGTATAAGAGAACCAAACTTAAAATCACCCATTATGAACTAAAAGTAATGTAAGATGAACCAAATTTATCCTAGTATGAAATGAAGGTGTCATAATTTAGGAGTTCTTCAGATTTATTTAGTTTATGACTACTTACATGGATTATTGTTACATGATATGAACAATATATTCATTGGTTTCAGTAAATTTATTGAATTAGGTGGAATTGTGTTAAAAATGGGTGTGATTTACAATATCATGATTTTCCTAGTGGGAAACCAAAAGTAATGGGAGTCAATGTTGATACTTTTGGGTTAATTCATACCCAACTATATCAAGTTATGGATTACAACATAAGCCTTTTTATCCCAAAATAATACAAATGAAATGTAAAATGAAGTTCTAGGGACACTCAAACAATGTGTAAAATGAAGGAAATAAAATTCAATCACTTATATCACTATAATATTTGAAGAAAAGGTAGGAAAAAACAAGTATAAGATGAGAAAATGTTTAAAACTGGGATTACTTGGCAATCCAAATCCTAATTTCAAAAGAGAGATGAAGAGGATAACTAATATCGCTGAGGGTTCTAAGGCCCTATATAATTCATCACCCACACTTCAATATTCAAATATAAGTAATTTAATAATTATTCAAATCAATACTATGATCCAAGGAAAAATATTGATTATAAAATCTGACAACCTATAAGACCTACACAATAAGGTAAATCCTGTGAAATCACATCCATTGAAGTTGGAAAAGAAATAAAAGTGGTGTAAGGTTCACCCATCATTAATTCTAGGACTATAAAGGCTTTATTAGATTATGTTTGTAATAGATTATTCATAGATGTGATGTTTTTTAATGGAAAATAATTATAACACAAATGAATAAACATTGAATTATAATTCAAAAATTATTTTTCAAAAATTATTTCATATGAAGTAAATAAATAATCACAAATTGAATTTTGTTAGTATTTCCACCCACAAAATATATTCATTCTACCTTTACTGTAATTTAATTATAGTTTTGGGATGCTTTTTAGCTCTCTAAATAGATATTTTTTTGAATTTTGATATAAGGAAGCCACATTTCATATCCTATATAAACCCATGGTCAAATTTCAATTAAAAAATTAATATAAACTTAGTACAATGATTACTCCCAATCACGAGGGGTAATTATATCAAATTACGGAGGAGATAATAAATTTTTGGGGTATGACTATTGTGACAGGAAATATGAGTTTCCTAGTCTTAACCATAATAATGTAGATTATATCTCATTAAAAATTATATCTTGAATTTTATATGTCTTGTGGATAAAAAAAAAATAATTTCAATAGAGATATATGGATAAAATTAGAAGGAAACTTTTAGTTTATGTGAGGTAGATTATAATGACCTAATGTTTTATGATAAATTTATTTTTGAATAAATTCACTGTTGACTATCTTGTTTAACAAGAAACACGGAACTAAAACAAATAGAGATATATATTATTGGGATAATTATATTAAAATGAGATATAAAAATTGATACAGTGTGAAAATGTAATATGAAACAACATTAAAAAAATTAATAGAGGAGTAAAACAATAATTTATTAAAAATAAAATGGACATAAATCATTATAAATACAATTTTCCATGAAGATCAAAACCCTAATTGGAACTATAGAATGATGGAATATAATTGTAAATATAATTGACTTTTTGGGAGAGAAGTAAATACGACGATTTTTAGTGATATTTCTATATATATTAGTGAAATATTACATTTATATACATGTCCATTTGATATATAGCTATCAAACATATAACCATTAAGAATATGGTGATTGGATATATAGTCATTGTGTATGCGTGTATCAAATAGGTATATTAATTATATTTTATTATTATAAATAAATAATTAATTATATAATTCCCAAAGTAAAAATAATTAAACAAAAATATAAAATTTAATAAGAATATTTTAATATAATATTATATTTTTAATTAATACATATTAGAAATATTATTTTTTATTCTTAAAGAGTGAATTAATTAAAATGGATTGACGAAAATTAATAATTTGTAATATAAATACATATAATCTCTTAAGAAATTACTGAATTATAAAAAATACTAATGTAATTATTTAGGGAAAATTTTCCACCATGGATGTCCACGTGGCACTTTATAGGGTTAGAAGTGCATATTATTGGATAACCATATCAGGTTTGTGTCCTACCACAAATGAAATTAATTGGGAAAGGATAGAGTGCAAGTTGGTGGTTGAGCCCAAGATAGGTGTGGTTTTGTGCTCATTAGGACCACAATATCCATAGTCCTTTTGTAGTATTAGGCCAACTTTAGTAGTAATGACACCATGTAATGCTATAAATGACAATGATTCAAACACTTTAAGAATACCTTATGGTTTATTCTGATGAAATTTATATTCTATAATTTATATGATGATTTAGATAGTAGTCTAGTCCATGATACAGAGTAACACAACATAAGAAGTATGTATGGGCCCATTAGTCTAGGAAATAGAGATTTCATTCCATGTAGTCTTTTGTCCATCAAGTAATATTGGTCCAGTAATGGAGTGGATGAACCCATAGAGAGGGGGTGTGGAATTTACATACTATTCCTTGAGTGCATGTGTTACTTATTCTTCTTGTGACCTCCGATTACATTATTAAATTCCTATGTATTTAAATTTAATTTATTTAAAAACACTATATTATTATATATGATTCGATTTAAAATTTAAATTTAACTTATTTTTTGGAATTTCATGAAATGAATTTATTATATATTCTTATAAAAAGGGATTAAAATTCATGAAATTATTTTCAATTGGACTGAAATAATAATAAAATTATTTAATATTAAAAATAGTTATTTCTCAAAGGTATGTTTTTGGGTTGTGTTGTGAATTACTAAATTAAAAAAATTAAATTGAACACTTATTAGGTTATTCTAATAAAATATATCAATTTAAAAATCTATATACATATATAAAAATAATTTTTATTTTATATGAAATTGGATTTATAACAGTTCAGGTTTAAAATGTGTCATTTTTTATAAAAAAATGTAGAAATATATATATTTTATGTACTATATAAATATAAAATTTCTAATTATAGAAATTAAATTAGAATAAATTGATTCAAAAAATTTAATTGGAATTTAAAAATTTGGTATAGAGTTCAATATAAATTTAAATCAAACAACACATTACCAAGGAAAAAATTGAGATAACATAGTAATGGTAAAATGAGACAAAAAGGGGTTTAACATGGGGGAAGGGTCAGAAAATATACCAAAACATTATCCCAAAATATATTTATATGATAATTCAAAACATAAACTCATTCCTTTTTCATTAATAAGCCATTTTCCATAAAAATAACATTCCTTTCACTTTTAGGATGGTATATTTAACAAATTTACACCCCTCTAAACTTATAAAATGACCCCTCCTCTACCCTATCTAAACCACTAAAACCATTCAGTTATCTATTGAATATCTTCAAATTATTTATCACTAACGACCCAAACAATTATAAATAAAATTCTAAATTTTAATTTAAGTGAATGTGTTATGGTTATAGAAAACACATCCACTTATTTTGTTTTTATATCATATTAGAATTAAATGACCATTGAGTATCATTACCAATTCTAATATATTCTTCGAATTGTGATCACATTATTAGTATAAATATAGGTTTAAAAAATTAAATATTCATAGACACATGATGTTATGACCTCAACCGGTAGGATAAAACCCTATGAAGCCCTTTTATTAGAGCTTCTGAGGGAGGTTACATTTCGGGGATTTAACAACACGAATCCCAAGCTGAGATCCAAGAGTTTAATCATGAGTGAAATCATTTATAGTAGAAGTTCATGATCATTGAGATCACAACCGAAACCTTGTTTTCCAAATGGCCCCTTAGAAGCCCCACCATCATGCACCTCACTCTTAGGGTTTTGTCTTGTGTATTAAAAGAATATCTATTAAGGCCCTAACCGTAGTAATATGTAAATTATTTTGTATAAAATAATGAAAAAAGCATCATTATATGATTTTCACTTTGTAAATGATTTTAATGCATGATTTGTATTTTTGGTTAATATTCAAATAAGATTAATGAATTTATTAATTAATATATTTTTGAAATAAATACTATTTTAACAAAATTGTATTATTTAAAAAAATTATTATATATTAAATATCATATAATTTTGATGAAGTCAAATGTAATTTTTATAAGGGTTCAAAAACTCATATTTGAAAAACAGTTCTTTTTCAATAAATGTCATTTTGTACATTAATAGTGGAAATTGACATATTTTAAAAATTATTTAGATTAATTAAACATTATTTTTTTAATTGGGTAATTGAAATTTCTCATCGGTGAATTTTTCAAACTTTTTTTGAGGCAGTCAAATTTTCAAGTAAAAGTTCAGTACATTATTAATATAATTTGTGTTTTATGAAATCTCAATGATCTTAAAGTGATGTAATAAGTAACAGAAATGGGATACACAATCAAATATATGTTTTAAATTTAAAATAATGTGATTTTTTGTTTATTTCATTTCTATTTAAAACCATTATGAACCTCCCAAGAAATATAATATATTATAATATTTTATGATAATGTATACAACTCCTATTTTAAACCATTGACCTTATAAAATAATGTATACACCTTCTATTTTTTATAAACCATGGGATGAAAACTGGGATACTTTATGGTTTTGAATATTTTATTATGTAGATTTCAAAACCAAAATAATAAAGAAATCCATTCATTTTTTATGTAAACCAAATTAATACCCCATTTATATTCCCTTTAATTTATTAGTTCACATAATAAATATTCCCTACACTCCCTAGAGTCCTCCCAAGGATACCCAACCTCTCAAGAAACCTAACATAGTCCTTTGGAGTCACACATTCAAGAAAGGGATCCTCACCTTCCTCTTCACCTTTAAGTTCAAGCACATTTATTGAGATTAGTCTTCATAATTTAAATTTTATATATTCTAATTAGTTTATAATAATTAAATTAATATAAAATTTCTTTTATATTAATGTGTGATAATTTATCCTCTCTCATTTTGACCCTTACCTAAGCTGTTACTACGCCCAAATTCTTTGAAGTATATTCCACTATCATATTTTATCAAGATCATATTTAAGGTTATGTATTTTAATATCTATTTTAATATTGGGATATGTTATTAAATACACCCTTTAATTTAAATCTTGTGTATAAATGATAATATTCCCTTTCACTGTAATTTACCCCTCCTATGAACTTTTATGGACACCCGTTACCATCCTGAAATTTTGTATGTATTATTTCATTTCTCTAATTTCTTCAAGTTTGGTTATTGTGTTACACTTTCTATTTACTATTAAATATGTTGGGGAATTTATTTCCATGTATACGTTAATTTCCATTTCATTTTTAAAATATGGGAGCCTTGTCTCTCTCTCATCAACCCAATTTATTAATTTTGATGTGTTGCTGTTATTTTTCCGAAATTGAACCGTGATTTTCAATTCCAAAATAAATTTGTACTGAATATGATACGCAATGTTATATAATAGATATTCACCGTTATGAACATATACTTATTTTTTGGACTTTTATCTTTGTATTCCAAAACCATGATCATGGAATAAATTATGACGATGAATGAATCCATGTTGTATGATCAATGCGGCACACTTAGGAATGAGAATGGAATAATTACGATGGGTGAAACCAAATAGCTCTCCAATGCATTTGGAAATGCTTTGTATCATGATACGTCATGTTTGGACATGAGTGTTAAAATATTCCTTTAGGGGGCATTATACACCATGATGTCTTGGTCAGTTTAACCTTAAACAATGTATATGATTCTCTATTTTATATTATAGCCACATTTCCCATTTTAAGATTATAAAGCTATATCACACCTTATTATCCCTGTTCCTTTTATGCTCTATTGATATACCTCTTTTCTAAAATGAATTATATTCTTCATAGGCCAAATTTTCAATTAATCTAATACATGGTGAATTGAAAATATACAAGAATCTATAATTAATTTCTATGTGGAAATTGTTGAAATTAAGAAACAACTATGGGAATATATGGATAATGTATTCATACGCCAATGTGATTCACCATAGGTTGCACTAGACCACTTTTTCAAGAATAAGGATGAGTCAAGGTGCCTTTCTATTAATGATAATGTGCTAAAAAAGATCATAATAAAGAACTTGTATCCTTTTCCAAGAATTAATGTATTGTTTGATATGATACATGGAGAATAGTACATTTACAATGTAAATCTATGTAAGGAATATTACCATGTTAGGCTGAAGGAGGATATCCCCAGTACTACTTTTCATATATGTTTTGGGTACCCCGAGTTTATAGTGATACCATTCAGAGTCACTAAATCTATAGTAATATTCATGGTTTTAGTGAATTGAGTCTTTAAATATTACATAAACAAGTTAATTGTAGCCTTTCTAGATTATATTCTAATATAAAATGAAACCATGGAGGATCATGCATAACAACTAAGCATAGTGATAAATACCTCGTTAAAAGATAATCTCTATGAAAAGTACAACAATTGTTATTTATGGTTGAAGTATATCTTATTCTTGGGGAATATAATGGCAGGAAATGGGATATCTTTGGATCCAATGTAGACCAACAAATATTAAAATCTACAAAGCCATCATCAGTGATAGATAAGCATAGTTTCCTTGTGTTATCTGGAAATGATCACCAATTTTTGAGAAATTTATTACAATTGAGAAACCCTCACAACAAGATAACATTGAAGGGATTCAAAGTATATAAAAATGAATAATGTTAAGAAGACATAATGGATTTGAAATATAGGCTTATTTTTTCTCCTATGCCCACACTACCAATAATTGTTGAACATCTAATAAGTATTAGTGGTTCTTAAATAAGCGATTGGGTTGGGTGCTGATGCAAAATGAAAAGACTACAAAATACATTATGATTCGAGATTATTTCCCACATGATCAACTCATACAGATATACATCAGAGAAGTGGTAAGTATTCATGCCATACCACTGTCAATTATGTCAAATCAAGATCCATGATTTACATATATGTTTTGGAAAAGTCTTCATCATGATCTAAACACTATTTTGAACATTAGTACGACTCATCACCCTCAAACTGATGGATAATCTGAGCAGTCTATACTTACACTATATGTCATGACGAAAGAATGATCAATTAAATTTAATGGAGGTTGTGAGCAACATCTTCCTATAGTTGAGTAATTTTACAACAATAGTTTCCACTATAGATTACAAATTTATCCATATGAATCGATTTATGGAAATATGTTAAATACATCTTCATGTTTAGATGAACTTGGGGAATGAAAACATATAGGTTTTTATATAGTTTAAGAAATAGCAGAGAAGGTTAAACCTATTCAACAGAACAATAAAGCTACTCAGAGTCGAAAAAATCACTATGCTGACAATAGTTGACTTGAAATATAGTTTCATGTTGGAGACCTTGTATTCTTATTCATATCTCCATAAAATAGATTGATGATATTTGTGATTAAGGGAAAGATTAGTTCAAGGTACATCAACCCTTCTGATATCATTGATTGCATCATAGAAGTTGCATATCGACTAGAAATCCTAACAAACATGTCTGAAGTAAAAGACATATTCCATGTATCCCTATTCAGAAAGTAAATACCTAACCCATCACATGTATTCAATATATAGGTGGTATCACTGGAGAATGAAATTTACTACGAGGAGTTATCAGTGAAAATCTTAGATCGTAGGGAAAAGGTTATACGAAATATGCCATTCCACAGTGTCATGGTGTTATGGAGAGACCAGACCTATAAAGAAGCAATGTGGGAACTAGAGGAAGTGATGATGTATGGTTACCATTACAAATTTTGCTGTGGTAGACCTACAATTTGAAGGAGAAATTTCTTGGGGGGGGAGATTTTAATGACCAGAACTATTAGGAATAAAATTTTCCCTTTTGATTTATGAATATGTATTATGGTTATAGAAAAAATGTGAAACTTATTTGTTTTTTATATCCAATTAGATTTAAATGATTATTATATATCTTTATTATTGCCAACATTGTCAATGAATAGGTATCACATGATTACTATAAATATTGGGTTTTAATAAATCCATTTTTCATAGAAAAAGGAAGTGATGAACTCAACCAGTAGATTCATACCGTATGAAGCCCATTTTTTAGAACTTATACGAGAGGATGTTTTTATATTATTTTTCCTAGACCAAGGCCTATATGATATCCAGCAACTTAAGCATGACTAAAATGGTTTACGGGATGAGCTCAAGCTCATTGAGATCATAACTCAAACCATGTTTGTCGAACAACCAAATAAAATACCTACCATTGCTCACCTAACTCTTATGTAATGTGCTTGTGTATTAAATATATATTTATCAAGACCCTTGTAATAATAATATATACATTATTTTTGTATAAAATAATGGAAAAAATTTCATCATATTATAGTTACTTTGTTAAGGAATTTTGAAGAACAAATTGTATTTTTGGTTAATATAAATATTCAATTATTGAATTTATTAATTAATGGATTTTAGAAAAAAAATAATATTTTAATATTAATATATTATTAAATAAAACATTATTAAATATAAATTATCACATATTTTTTTATTAATTCAAATTTTATATTTATACGGGTTTAAAAAATGTTATTCTCAAGACCCCTTTATTTTCAATAAATGTAAGTTTTTATTTTAAAAGTGAAAATTATCATATTTATAAAATTAATAATATAAAATCAATATAATTTATCGAATCAAGATTTCAAAATTATCTATTAGTGAATGTTCAATAATTTTCAGAAACCACGAAATTTTCTAGAAAAAATTAAATTTCCTATAAATATAATTTGTGTTTTATGAGTTCAAAATGACCAATAAGTGATGTAATAAGTAACATAAATTAGATCCATGAAGAAATATAGGTTTGCTTTTAAAATTATGTGATTTTATGTTTATTTTATTTTTCTAAATGCATTATGAATCATCCTAGTCTTGTAATATATTTTAATAAATTAAAATCATTTCTTTAAGAGTGTGACTCACCTCCACATCATTAATGGTAAAATTATAATAAGTATGGCCCATAAACATATAAAAGAATGTATACCACTACAATTTGGTAGAAACCATGGGAAAATACATAGGTATGGTTTTTTGTTTTGAATATTTTATTATATAGAGTCCAAAAAAATAATAATAAAGAAACCCCCACCTTTTCTATACAAACCAACCCAATCCCACATTAGTTTTCACTCAAACTCATTAGATGTAACATCCAAGGTAAATAAAGAATAAAAAATTTTAATATTTATTAATATTTGTCAATTAAATATTAATTTTACTTTAAAGGGGTTGCTATGTTCGATAGTGTACGCAATACGCAACAAATATATTCTTTGAAATCTTACATTGCACAACTAGTAATAAAATAATACTATTTTAAATGGTAGTTAACACATAGCCGTTTATTGGAAATAATGAATAGAAATAACTAAAATGTTATTATATATGTTTTTTAAATGTTTTTACATTTATCCAATAAAGGATAAAGGCTTAAAATACGAAAAGGATTCCATTTTAGGAATATGTACTCTAATATTCACTAAAGGTCCACTTATCGCCTTTTGATGTTGAACCGTCATTAAATATAGTTTGGGTCAGTCTTATACATTATATTGTACCAAATAAAATTCTTCTTTAGAATCGGGACATCAAAATTTACTTTTTGTATATTTTTGGTATTTCTCTGATAAAGTTCATTTTTAACGAATAATGAAAAATGTTGTATTTTAATTCGAAACCTATTTTTATGCTAATTTATTTAAATTATTAGATTATATTTTTAATTGGTTTTAAAGTGAAATTAGAATATATTTTTACAATTTAATCCAATGGTGGTCATTAGAATTAATTTCACTTTGAAATTTGACTTAAACTGGTGTCAATCATTTGATATATATTGTTTCAAAAACACACGCAATTTGTTTTGACAGCAGGAGTTAATTATTAAATTAATTAATTCAACTTATATGTTATGAATTTTTAAAAATAGAATTCATTTTTTAATTTGGAATATCAAATATAGCTTAGGGTAAATGTTTGGAATTTTTCTGAAATACTTCAATTTTTTATGAATAGTGAAACCACTAAGTGGCAGTTAAAAAACTAATTTTTTTGAAACTTTACGACTTCTATGATTTGATTTTCAAAACTCAGACATACATGGTGGTCATTATGAAGTAAAATGCGGTTCAATGGGATTAAAATATTTTTTGGTTAATACTAACTTTTATGTTTTTAATCGCGATTAGAGGTAATTAGTGTATTTAAAGGTAAAGATAATGTTTTAATAATATTAAATGACCTTGACACATGTCCTACCCTTATTGGATGTGTCATGGGCGACCAAGATAATCCATGGGTCAACTTGGGGACCCCATAGAGCCACTTTGGTATGAAAATGTCATTAATAACGTTTTATTTGTTGTTAAAATTATAATGTCACAAACATGTGTTGTTTTACTAAAACAATTTTTAAATGGGGTTATACAAGTCATAGTTTTGACTATAAATATTCATTAGAAAGCTAAACCAATTTCCTACATCATGATAATTTTTTTTTAATTTTTATACATTATATAAATTAAATTATTTATGACACCATGATGATGCAGCGATTACCTCATTATTTAACGATTTAAATAAAATGAAATAATAATGTAAAATATAAGACCTACACATGTCAAAAACCTATTGGATGGGTGTATTTCAAACACATATAACGTTATCCTAGAAATACATAATTTTGGGTCCTTTAAAATCCGAAAAGAATTTTATAATAAAGTAACCTTTTATAACGTTCCAAGAGTGTCCCTCCTCTCCTCTTATAAAAGGCCCCCACCTCTACCACATTACCCACACCTCTCAAGCCTTTGGCTCGGCCAAGCCATACCAATTTTGTTTCTCCAAATCCTTATCTTACTCCTAGAAGCCTCACTTTGGGCATAAGTCTTTCCAAGGAAGCCTTTAAGCTCAAATCAAAAAAAGATACCCGATTTAAATGTAGTGTCTTCTCTTGTGTTCTTATGTTTTATTTTGCTTCTCCAACCCCCTAAACTCTTTTTATTACATTATTTTGTAGCGAAAACAATATATTAAATATAATATGATGTTGTTATGAGAATTATTAGAGCTACACGTACACACACCTTCGTCTAATGGTTAAAGAACATACTGTTTCTGTGGATGGTGAATTTCTGCCTCACGAAACGATGATTGTTCAATATTATTTTAACACCTTTAATGGTGGAAATTAAGATGTCAATCTATTTATAGATTATATATATTATGTTTATTCTTTCTTTATGCTTCTGTATTTTTAATTTATGGCAGAAATTTATGGTTTCCATTATGGGTAAACATGATAATTTCATTTTAGGAAGTGCGGACTACCGCCCCCTCAAAGTGATTTGATTCATTAATGCCATATGTGGGAGGTATAAATGATGGAGTTAATGTTATTATATATGATGTCATACTGGAATTATAATATAACTTTATATAATTTTGATTTCACCCCATTAAATAAGAAATATAAATGAAAGTAGCGTTCGTGCGTACGTACGACTTACCATCTCCATGAACGGTGCATTTAAATTCTTACCTCTAAATTTTATGTACTATTATAAATACATGTATATGATGGATATATATGCTATATATGATATAAAAATCATTAATATCTTTCTGGATATAATGAACCTTTCACCACATAAACAACATGTAATTGTAAGAAGCCCATTTTTGACTTTAGTACCAAATATCGACAAAATGAACTTTATTAAATTAAATGATTTACATTACTTTTATAACATGGAAATAAGATATATAAAAGGAATAATAAACATGAAAAATGTTATTAAGAAATTATAAATTAACTTTAGTTTATTATTCATGAGATTAAATAGCAATCGAGTCACGTCGGACACGAGGTAAGGGGTTTCGTCTCAATCTCCTTTCATTTAAGAATATTTTGTTCAAATACAAGGCATTCTTTTATACGGTGTATAAAGACCTTTTAATTTTACTTTTATTCAAAAGTAATATTTTTATACGTATCATTTTACTAAACTAAAAACGGGAATGTTTTTGCCGTACGTATGCAGTGACAATGACATTTTCTGCCGTTGCGAGTATTATTTGGTTTTTGGCTTCCTCAACAAGCCGTAATGATTTTAAATTGAAATCAATACCTTATAATCTTTTATGTATTTTGGTATTTAAAATTGTTTTCATAATGGATTTTTTATGTAAATATATTTATGTGATATATTGTGATCGAAATGTGGAAAAGTTTTATTTCCATTATATTTGTTTTATGTCTTATGATTTTATAATGGTACTTGGACATTTGATGGGTGGTTACGTGATAAACCATAGGACGGGTGGTGCCGTGAATACCAGGACTAGTTGTTACGTTATAACCTCTAATTCATTGGGTATAGAAGTCGGCCATATGGCTATTCCATTAAGTGATATGTGTGGAAGTCGACCGTATGGTTATTCCATTTAAGTATGTTTATGTCCCAAGTTACCTTATAAGTTTTTTGTTATTTATATGGGTTATATGGTAATCTTTTGGTTACAAAATGGTATGTAATGATATTTTGTTCAGTGAAGAGTATTCACTACTCTATAAAGGTGAAAAGTGTTACTTTGATAAAGTAATCATGGTTTACTTGTTGTTTTTGAAAAATTAACAGTTTTTCTTCTTTATGTATCCATTACTGAGCATTTTATGCTCACCCCAAGTTTGTTTTGAAATGTTTTACACATGAATTAATGTGGAATAGGGTCAAGGATGGGATCAAGGAAAAGTCATGCTATCTAAAACATGAAACTAGACATGTTTCTTTTTAAGAGTTTTTATTTTATGGAAACTTATTAGATGTGTCTACTTTGTAATCTTTTGAGATGTAATAGTTATGGTCTAATTCTCTAAAACTATAAACCTGAAAAGATCCTCAATCTGAATTATTCATTTAATTCAATTTTAAGTGACGTTTAAGGTCGGGGCCTTATATTAGATCACGTCCAATCACTATAATCCACTCCCTATATTCATCCTAAGGTTCTCCAAGCTCTCAAGAATCCCCTACCAAGCCTTTGGAGTCCCACATTCAAGTAAAGAATCCCCACATTCCTCTCCTCCTTTCAATTCATTCACATTCATTGAAATTAATCATATTAATTTGAATTTGATATATTTTCATTATGTTATACTAATTCCCTTACAATCCAATTTATTTTATATTAATTATTTATCGTTTATTCTCTCTCATTTTTACCCTTCATATGTAGTTACTATGCTAAAATTATATAAGGGATCTTACACTCTTTTATTTTATCATGCACTCCTTTAACGGTATGTCTTTTAATTTCCATTTTCATATGGTTGGATCTATTATTCCATATACCCATTAATTTCCATTTAATTTATAAATTATTATATCCCCATTCAATCTCATTTATCCCTTATATGATGATTTATTCACATCCATTACAATGCCAAAAAATTTTAATTGCTCATTCCTTTATCCTCTATCTATAAGTTTTTTATTATGTTATGCCTTATATTATAAATTCATTATGTTGGGTAATGAATTTAAATGTCCATATTAGTATCCATTAAATGTATAAATGACGAGAGAATACTTTAACTCTCATTAACCAATTTTTTGAATTTTTCTGTGACACTACTATGTACTAGAAATTGCCCAGTGATTTTCCATACCATTCTAATTGTGTAGTGAATACCATAACCAGTTTTTTCATGGGTATTCACCATAATGCACATATACATATTTTATTTGTGATATATATATATATATTTTCCACAATCCATGATCAAATAAAAAATTCTGATGATTAATGAATCTTTGTGATATGATCTATACTGCACACTTAAGCATGAGAATGAAATGACGATGAAGGGTTCACCCTAATGGAGCTCAAATAAAATAAATAATGGTTACTGTCATGATATATCATGTTGGGGATGGGGGTTTACCTGAATCATTTATGATACTTTTTCCACCATTATATCTTGGAGGGTTTAGCCTTGATCTATGTTTTTTATGCAATGCTTCATGTTGTTGGCACATTTCCCATGTTATGATTATTTTTCTATATCCTTATTTACTATCAATGTTCCATTTATGCTACATCGATATTCATACTGTCTATCATGTGTTGTATTCTTAATTTTATGACTTTTTTATCCCATAGAGGTATTTATAGGTCACCCCTTTTTATGTATGCCATCGAGTAATCCTATGAAATATTAAGTAAGAAGGAATATATTGATCATGTTAAAGAAGTTTTCAAAAAAGATGTTTCCTTTAATGTTTTCTGTTGTTATATAATGTTCATAATTTACCTATTACACTAGACCTCTTGATCCTATGGGTTTTTGTAAGTGTAATTTTATGTAATAAATCTGGTCTAAATGTGAAATAAAGAGTAGGGTCATTATACTATCTCTAAAATAAATCTCGGACATTTTGTAGCCAATAATTTAATGATGGAAACATAAATAGTTCATTCCAAAGAAACCTATGTTAAAAAAGAGAGAAATTTTCAATTTTGTTAATGCAATTTCAAGGAATAAAAGAGTATTTACAATAGTTTTCTCATATCATCATTCCTTTTGTTGTGATACGTTTCATATTAATCACTTTCTTGTGGTGTATATACTATTATTATATAAATAAATAAATAAATATATATATTATAGATTTCATGAAATTAAATAAATTTACAAAACAATATCAGGTTTTAACATTATGTTGGTGTTGTTTAAAATGTTAACAAAGATGTAAGGGTTTATTTTCCACTCTCATTTTGAAATTGAGATTGTTTACATTTTGATTTGCATATAGGGAAATTTTTTATGTATCTTCTAATCCTCATATAATTTCTTATCATCTAGTTATTTACAGGTATGAAATATTTCATTTCCCATCTATATCCCTTTGGTTGATAATTCAATGGAAATGATATTTATATGTTGATCCAAACACATCTCTTCATTTTTGGCCAGTAATATTTCTCTTATATGTCCATGTTTATTATATTTTTTACGTCCTTATATTTAATTATATAATTTATTAAAGGATTTTTCAAGTGACATGAATTTATTTATAAAACGATTATTTTGGTAAGACAAGTGTCCACTAACATTGACTCTCTTTTTTAAACGTGTGAAAATATTCATCCATGGTAACACTTTCTATATGATTTTATTTATCTTATTGTATTACCTCTCTTCATATGAACATTCCTCTCCATGTTTCGATGTTTTTCCTGTGTTATATGTATTCCTATTATTTTTTTGAATATTTCATTTTAAAAAATTATATTTAAAACATTATTTCTTTCTATTATTAACGAAATTTTGAAATTATCTTATAAAAGGGGTTTTCAATGACTTCATTAACATTTGAGGTTTCGTATGAATCTGTGGGAATATTTTATAATGATAAATCCACCTCATTTCCCTAGATGGATTATGATCATGCAATGTTAATGTTTTCATGATACCTATTTCATTCAATGTTTTAATAAATATATGATAGAATTATGTATGTTTTAATGTTTATGTGGCACACATATGTTTTAGTTTTTAAAATTTGATTGGTGGAATGAGAATTATGTATCACCCCAAATATTTGGTAAAGGTTTATATCTCATTCGGTAAGGTTATGGTGTAATGGTGGTTAGCCCAAGCCTCCAACGATGTTATACATGAGTGGTTATCCTAATACAAAAATGTTGTGGTATGCCGGTGGTTATTCCAAGCCTAAAACAACCCAAAAGTGGCGATAATAAAACTAATACATTAAAAAATTTGTTTTACTATGCCTAAAAGGTAAAAGGGTGGTTTTCCCAATCCTAATATATTATTTTAATGTTGTTATAATAGTCTATTATGTTATGAATGTCTTAGTGGATAACCTTGAAACATGTCAACGATCATATTCATCATATACTATTATGTTAGGTATCATGACTTCATCATACTTTCTTAATATTGAATCATATTTCAATATGCCTATTAGTCATGTCTCATGTTATAATAAAATATTTATTTAATGAAACATGAATTCTGATATGCATTTTGTATGGTTTGTTTGTCTATTATCATTCACCTTGATCACATTCTCTAAACCATAAGCTTATCTTATGCTTATAATCATTTATTGTTGTCTCTTAACTTTAACATTTTTAGGCATATGAGATAACCCCAAATGTTTCCATTCCCCAATATATGAAATATATTATTATTTATGAAATATCTATAAGGATAAATTATTTATATAATACATTGGTAGACATTGATTAATTATTCTAAAATAATAAGTGAGCGTATATAATCAAAAAAACACTAAAACTCTTGGTTTGAGGATAGTGTATGAATTTTTTATATGTAATGTAAAATGATGAAAAATATATGAGGAACATTTGTGATTCTTCTCACATTCATTAAAAGTATACGAGAATTATATTTGGGAGTTTTGTTCTGGGGTCTTTCATATTTTTATGTTGTGTTGTTTAAATATTGTTTCTTTAAGAAATGATTTTTCATTCAACATTTTTTACAAGTGTAAGGGGTTATTCTAGATGGTTTTTCTGTACTTGTTATTTCTCACTCCCATACTTTGACCATACTCTGTAATTTACAACATTCACCATTACTTAACATCATACATGATGATTGGGAAGTATTGTTAAATTGTTAAGTGTCATATTTTAGCATTAGTCATTTTGACTCATTTATTCCTATTTTTTATATCAGTTTATACTTGTATTTTACCATTATTATCATTTATTTAATGATTTTTTAAAATTTTAATATGAAAAATTATATTAATTAATAGTTTTTGATAAAAGCATTTAATTTATATTTAATTTTTTATATTAATTTATTTTTTTACAATTTTTACTATTTTAAATTATATATCACAATGAATTAAATATATAATAAAATAAAAATATTTACTTTTAAACATGATTATTAACATAATATAGAATATATAAAATATTTAATATAAATTATTATGAATGAAATTATAATTATTTATAAATGTTAAAATATATTATTAATATTATAAATATTTAATGTTAAAATAATATTTTATTTATGTACCTATAATGTTATATATTAATATTTATACTTATTTATATGGATATAATTTTAAATAAATTACTTTAAATAAATTATTAATTATTTTGGTTTTATTTTAGATTTTTTGAAGTAGTTATGAATATGACTAAGATGGGATAGGATGCATTAGTATATGATGAGAAATAAATAAATATGATTAAATCCACAATTCAAAGGAGAATGTTAATTAGTGGGGGGAACATCCCCCTATTACATTTTTCTCAATTAGTGGGTGATAAGAGCATTCCATTTTTTTAATGAAATCATAAAATATATATAAAGAAATATATTCCATGGAGGTATAATTTTGAAAATGTGTATCAACACATTATCATGAGATTATTATTTAGTTACACATTAAGGGGATTAAATTCATTATGAAAGTTTTTATATCCTTATTATATACGTATTTTTATAGAGGATGAATATATTTCATGGTTAAGGTAGAACATTAGAAAACCATTATGAAAAATATATGCAGTCGCTACATTCCAATACTTATGTGGAGGTATGTTGCTTGACTCAATGAGAGTTATGGGTTTGTGTGAGTTTTGTAGTTGTAACCCCTAATATCTTGTAAATAAATATATATTTACATTAAAAATATATCATGTTTTATAATTTATCATAATGGAAATAGGTGATATCAAGATTTCATGACCACACTACATATTTGTAGTTATAATTCATAGGATATTAAAAGGGTTAATAAAACAAAAGGTTACATTTCAATTAACCCCATTATAATTTATTAACTATTGATCAAACAGACCATGATGAGATTTGTAGGGGATATCACTTCTCCACACAGAATGTTTATTATAAACCAAAACTGATTAGGGAACATGACCTCTTTTTTTATTTGGATTTTAATAAATAATCCAAGAACAGAGTAACTTTTACTCTATCAAACATGAATATCCATGTTCAATCACACAAACATGATAGTGATACCTATGAAGTATCCAATGGGGGTCCTTTATTTAAGGTTATAAATGGATTGAATGGATCTCTTAGTGCTTGGGAAGGATATGAAACTGGAATATCCGTGCTCATTACCTCTTCGCCATGTTTTTATATAACCTAATAGATAATGAGAAACAATCTGATAGATCTATAAAAATTTATCCTGATGATTATCAAAGTATTAAAATCACAATATTACCAATAATCGACAATCTAGGAACATATTTATAAAGTCATTTTAAAGAAACCCTGTTAAAATTGCGAATTCAACATATGAAATTGAACATTTCCAAGGATACAAATATTTATAACAATCAACTCTTAAATTTTCAATTCTTAATAAATTATTCTCATTTTTTAAACATTGATATATCATAATCATATGTTAAAAAAGTGACATTTATATCATAATTTAGGATAATACTAAAGAGCTATGTGATATTTTATCTCAAATAAAACTTATGTGCACAACATTATGCCTTAGTGAAATTCACAATGAAAGAATCTATCCCAGTACTTACCAGGACGAAGTCTAAACCAATATGAGGTAGTCTAAATATTAGTATATATTATAGGATTTATGATAACATAAAGACTAAAATATGGGGTGGGGTTAAATATAATTTCTAAAAAATTAGATTTTTTACCTATACCCATCTATCGATTGGATCCTATATTCTTTAATATCAAATTTATAATCAGATACAATCGAAATAGATAAAATTTAAGTAATCATTGTTTTTAAGAAAATAATATTACAAAACTAAACATCCCTTATAAAATACATAATGGAAATAATTACTTGTAAAACCAGAAAAATATAACATTATAATGTTTCTAAGTAAAAATAATCAAAGCTTAGTAAAATAAATAAGAATACTTTAGCATTTTTTTAATGGATTTAAATAACCTTTAGTTAAGGTATTTATTGTTTCAACCAAACTGAATGGTCTATAGTTCTTCAAGAACAAATCCCTCAATCACAAAGTTTAGAATATCCTTCGTTTTCTTAGCACCATAAGACATCAATCACAATGATTAGATTTAATAGTATTATATCCCTATATACACTTTATTAAACTAGATCAGAATTTGTAATTAAAAAATCAAACATTTATAAGGAATTTGAAGTCATCACACAAATTCATTAAAATAAAATAAACAAAAAATATTGAAAAATAAGAAGTAACATGATGTTTCAATAGATTAACATTTATATGTTTTTAGTTAAGAAATAATTAATAATGACATATAAAAATGAACCTCTATTTATAGGTACAACTTTAATGGTTATAATCAATGATTCTAGAAGTTGGTTGTAGTGGTCTTGGATGTGCTTCATCATGAATGGTCATCATGATCTGTACAAATACCATCCAATGGTTTTTTTGATACCATCATTACAATTTTATTAAATAATATTCCTCATAATAAAAATATATTTTTCCATATAATTATAAACATTATTTATATGATAAACTAAACATTGTTTATATAACGGAATATACTCTTTCAATACAATAGAAAAAACATTGTTCATTGGTTCGAATCAACATCCTTCGTCTGGTGGATTGAACTGGGTTTTTTGATGGAGTAATTTGATTACATCATCCTAATAAAATGTCTATATTCATCAAATTATAATGTTTTATATAAAATAAATTTGAATATAGGAAGTATAAAGTTAGTAAAACATAGTATTTATGTAAGTGTATTGTGATTTTAAATACATGTATTTGAAAATGTAGAAAGTAGGACTTTGGACTCAATAATATCCCTCTTTTGAAAATAAAAAAACAAAACATTATAACAGATAACTAACATTGAAAACTTATAATATATTTTTCTAACAAATTATAACTCATTTCTTTTCTCCCCTATCTTTATATCTCCATTATTTATTTATCCAAATATGAATGGATGATTTTTATTAAAAATTTATGATAGGTACTAATCATGTAATTCTCTATAATCATTAATAAATTAACCCCCTTCTATATTTTCAAAATAAACATGTAATATACAGTACATTAGAAAAATTATATGAAACCTTCTATGTATAACAATTTATTAAAAATGAATATTCATTCAAAATATTATAGAAATAATATATATCCATGATTTATTGAAAAATAATTCAATTGAATTATATGATGAAATATTTATTAAAAATCATTACTTATTGAAAATTATTTTTATAATATTACAAAATCAATAAGGGTTTAAAGAAAAAAAATCATTATTTCTTCAACAACGTCTTCACAATGCATTTAAATTTATTAAATCAATCATGAAATTTAAATTAATATATTTATGAAGATTTAATTTTATTAATAATTTCATCCAGTACATGAATATTCCTTTTATCTTTCCTTATCTTGAGAAGTCATTCTTCAAGAAATTTTACTTTTGCAATTTCAAATTTAAACATCCAAAAATTTTATACAAGAGATTAAAATTTATTTTCCTTTCTAAAAAATATTTCTTCTAAATACACTGCAATAATTTTGAGATCATCTACATATTTTTATCATTCTGAGACCTTGAATGTTAATTCACACACACAAACATATATATATATATATTTATATAACCAAATATGACTAATTACTACCCCCAATTTTATGATCATAAAATTTTAAATAATTGTCTGTTTATTTGAACAGTGTAACAACTTGTTTTATCCTTCTTATTTCATCCTTCAAATTACCAATAAAATATTTAAAATCTACATCCTACTTCGCAATGGTCTTAGCTTGCTGTTTAAAAGAGTTTATCTTTTATAAGGCATATATCTTACATTTATTGTACTTACAAATAGATGAAATCATCAAAAAATAATGATTTTAATCTTCATGATTATTTAATACATTATTAAAACTTATTTTATTTTCTAATATTTTAACATAACATCTTACTAGAGGATGAGTTGAGTTTGATTATATGTCTGAAGCATATTTTTTTAAGACTCTCCTCTTTATTACTATATTTTATCCGCTTCTTCTAATACACAAAAAACTCCAATATTCCTATAATATTAAACCATATCTAATATATTAGTATGTTATATTTGACGATCTACTTATCTTTCTGAAAATTATTCTTCCCCTAAAAAATCAAAATCAGGATCCTTCTCCAGCTGAGACTATAAAAACAAAGCCCAATAAAAACATTCTTCTTGTAGTTTTTGTTATTATTATTATTTTTGTTGTTGTTGTTCTTATTCTTCGTCTTATTCAGCTATGTCCTTTTTATAAAACAATTGCTAACTTCTCATCACTTATCAATAATTGTATTCCTGTTTATTTTTAAAACATCATGATCTTGAAATTATACATGTTCTTGTAAAAGGTTTTCTTCATCCCTAAAATTTCCTTTTAATATTTTAATTTACCAATCAACTTATTAATTTATATCTTTTTTTATTATTATGAAATAGATTGGCCTTAATCCATTTTTTGTGGAATTGATTTTTGATCTATCAAATAAAGTATCAGATAGATATCCAATATTATATTAATTGAAAGAGATGTTTCCTTATTAGTAGCACATAAGTATCTATAAGCTCTCTATGATAATTTCATAATGATTTTTATTACATTATCCTCTTCAATGTTTTTATAAATCTTCTATTTATTAACTTATTTTGTAAGATATTTAGGAATATTCTCATTAAATTTGAAAACCTCTACGTTATATAAACCGAAACATGGATAACATTTTTTTAATTTAGGTTTCATAAATTCCTTGATTGTTTCATCAGATATGGTATTAACTTCTATAGTAGATCTGAGAGGATAAGAACCAAAATTTCATTCTTCTCTTCTTTCCATCAATAATTTTTCTTCAAACACAGCCTTTTCTAATTTCCAATCAAAATTTTTCAGATGAGGTATATACATAATTATCATTATAGATTTTCTTTATTCAATAACGAAAAAACATGTTGACTCATATAAAAACAAATACATTTTTTCATCAAATTTATGAAATTAACAGACATATTTTTTACGAAACAAGGAAATAAAATAATATATATATTTATAAAACCTTTTATTATAGATTCAATCAAGTGATTTTTTTGGAAATGTTATCATTTTTCATGCTAATCAATAAGTCTAGAATACAGATTTCATAATGTTGTAGAGTATTTCTGTGAATTTTCCTTATGATAATATAACACTTCATCCACAGGGAAACAACCCTTTCACCTTGAGATTATTGAGATAATTATATAACTAATTCATACAAATAAAGCAATTATATCTCATCCTTTCATATCTCAAAAAATTAATGTATTTCCAAAACATTACGAGTAAAAAAATGGGATTCTTCATGAAGAGGAACTTAAAGTATTTATGATTCTTATTCAATGTTAATCTAGTTGAATTATTCAAAATTATTTTAATAAATAACCTCCAAATTATCATAAAATAAGAATATCACTAAAGAATAAAAATATTTTATTGTTATTAGATAGTGAATATCAATGTATTATATTTCTATATTGACCTTATAATAACCATGAAATAGAATTATGTTCATTATAAAAGAGTTTATATTTTAAAAACATATGTTTCCAATACATCATTCTTTTACTAATTCAGTTTTTGAAATATTTTATGAGGGTTCGCATTAATAAAAAGGCAACGGTTTTAGATCATACTGAGATTTATTATTTCAAGAAGTGAAAATGATTGTTATAAGAGTATATTGAGAGATGATAATCAATATAACTAAAAATGTGTAATTTTGGATGAGGTGACCCACACACATTTTTATAGACATGGTGGGGTGAGCCTTTAACTTCCATAGATCTAATGGATGAAATACACATTTTGATGTTAAGGTTGATGTTCTTCATCTCTATATTAAATGAATTGATCTGAACTCCTTATGGTTTCTAAGAATACTATTATCAAATGAAGTTTTTTCCTTGAAATAAACACAATGGAGTATAGAAATGAAATTATATTTTTATAAAAATTATTAAAATGGGAAGCAATATGTAATATAAGTATTCAGTGATTGAAAAGATAAATGATTTAGGAAAGCACCTCTTGGAGTAAAATAATTGTATTAGTAAGAAATTTTTATTGATAATGATTTTTATTGTATTATATAAATAAAATTGTTTCCAATAAACTATTTAATAATTTAATCTTTGATAAATTTTTGAGAAATTCATGCGTGATAGAATTTTCATGAAAACACTAAAAAATATTTTTTTTGAAATGATAATGAATATAAGAAATACTATATTGTTTATATGTATTGTGCAATTTTCAGAAAAAATAATGTTTTCTAAGATAAATAGAATTTTTATAAAAGAAACGTGTTTATAAAACAAAAAATTTATTATAAAAACTAATTTTTTGATAAATATAAATATTTTTTTAAAATAAAATATAAAAAAGCGAGATATGTACTCCATATTTTAAAATGATTTTATAAATAAACAGAGATTGGTAAACGAGAAGTAGATATGAATGAACATTTTGTATTTTCCATTACTATAATCTATTTGAAAAATTAAAATCTATCTAAATTTAGGGGTTTTAGAATAGATTAACATGTTTTTCATGAATTTCAGTGAATTGTGAAATGATATCTCTTTTTTGTTTGTAGTCCCAATGTATGTGGTGTCTCATATCTCTCTACTTATCTCACGAGTGATGTTTAATTTTTTTACTTAATGTAATGGAATTTATATTATCATAAAAAAATAATTTTCTTAAAACTCAAGTCAATAATAGTTATTGTGTGTCTATACCACTTGAGAACAACCACTTCCAATAGCCACATATTCTTCCTTATAAATATAAAGTACTTCATAATATATTTTCAATCATGACCAAGAAGAAAAATCATCTCATTATAAATTAAATGTTCCAAATATAGTTTTTCTATACAATTTATGACCTATAAATTTAACATTTGAAAAATAATTATGTTCAAATTATTTTGTCAAAGTATAAAAGAAGACAATATACATATGTACCTTAAAATAATGAATGTAATTTTAATATATTTAATATAATATTACTTTGGATTATCTTTATATATTTCACAATGTAATATAGAAATCACAAAAGATGGATTACTATATATTAAGTGCAGTTAGCTACCCATCATTCCACTATAAATATTTTGATCAATTGGTTTTCTAGATTCATAAATATATATAGTATTTGAGGATCCGATATGAGTACATCTAATTTTTGTATTTTCATATCCAAATTTCTTAAGAAAATATTTTATATACTTATGTGGAAATATTAAATTTTCTTCTTTTCCTGTGAAATTTGAAAACCATGAAAGAGCGTATGTTCACCCATAAAGCTCATCTCAAACCCCAATTTCATAAGATGTATAATGTAATCTATTAATTATTTTCACTTGATCCAAATAATATATAAAAACTATAAATTTGAATAATAATGACATTTTTAGATTCTATTTTGATAAAAAGTGTTCAATCTAAAACTCACGTAATAAAATATTTTGATAATTAAAATCTAGTTATTTTATCATACCAGGATGATGGGGATTATTCAAGTATATATAGTACATTATTGATTGTAAATACTAGATATCAAGATTATTAAATTTTCAAAAATTGTGGTTTCTACTGTATAAAATTCCTCATTTATGTGTCCATTAATTAAAGAACACCTCACTACATTTTATATATGCCTTGAATTTTGAATAATGTCATAAGATAGATGTAAACGAATAGATTTAAGTCATGATAATGGAGCATAAGTTTCACAATTTTTTATGAATTATTATTGATTGTTACCCTGTGTAAAAATTTAGCCTCATTACTAACTATAACTTCATTTTCATTACAATGATTTTAAACAACAAATTTCACACTAAAAAAAAGATTAATATTTATTTCATTAAACCAAATTCTAAACATTATTCTTTTCAAATTAATTGAGTTCATGTTGCATAGATTTAATCCAATATTCATCGCATAAAACATCATTAGGAGACATATGTATGAATTGTAGTAAAAATACATAATTTTAATTTTTATTTATTATCTAACATCTATTTAAAACTAGATTATGTATACCACCAATGATATTATCACCAGGATGAAATTTGGTTTTTGAAATAATATCAAAATATTGGAGTTGAGGTTTTTTGAAAACCAAATTATTTGTTTCACCAAATTTAACATGAGTTCTTTCCTAAATATTATTTGTGTATTTATGAAAACCATTATAAGAATTACTTATTTTGGAATATGATACAAATATTCCCTCATTATATTTTGAGGAAAATTTATGTATATTATCTTTGGTATTTTGAAATTATACTTTTCGTTCAGATATATTGAAGTCGAAATGTTTTTTCTTTCTACCTGTCCATAAATCCTAAGGTGTTTTATTAAAAAAAATCCTGTCAAAACATTATATATTGTATAAAGTGAATTTATACCTATTTCTACCTAGAAAATATTATTTATTTAATATTAAATACAATTGTTTCATGTAATTATTAGCAGAATACTAACTGTTCATTCAACTAAACCATTGTTTTCTAAATTTATTGGCCTTGAAAATTTATGTATTATACCTTTTTAATACAATAATTTTAAATGAATAATTAAAAATTGTACATAATGATCACTATGGATAGTTACCATGGAATGAATTTTATAATTTTTAACATGGGCTATAAGATATTTAATATAGAAAAAGGATTCGAACATTATTTCAATAAAATAGACCCATTTATATCTTGTTTTAAAATAAACTAAAAAATATAAATATTATAGTCCCCCAATAATTCTAGTGTGTGTAGTTTCAAATAAATCCATGTGAAATAGCTATAAACAATCATAATTTTATAATTCACTAATAGATTCAAAACTTGACTTCTGTGGATTTCCATATTAACAAACGTTATAAACATTAATGTAATTAAACCCATGTTTTGATAGATCTATGAATAGACTTTTATCAGAGAGTTTGGATAATTTTTATAACATTATATTTCCTTAAACCTATAGTCCAAAACAATGATTGATATTATATTTCACTATGAATGTGAAGATACTGTATCTTAATATCTTTTATGTTAAATGTTTGTACCTTATCATTCCCATTTCAGAAAGAATACACATATCTTCTGATTAATTAGAAGTATATTTATAATTAAACAATCTCAAAAGTGATCCATAATCACATAAATTAATTTTTCTATAATGTATGTTCTTAAGTTCTATAATAATTAACTATATGAAATTAAATATTAAATAATAAGATAAATATTATCTAATCCAATAATTTTTCCTTAATGAATTTTACTAAAAGTGAGTTTACATCATCTCATTTTACTAATGTTATTTATTAGATATTTATTCTCCATCATATTCATAGAACACAAATAATCTATGTACTAGATATTAATTATTTTATTATACTTCATATTTTAGTTAAAGTAATAAGATTAGTATTTTGGAACCAAAAACTACATGGCTCTGACATTATTTGAAAATAAAATTGTTAGAATCCACATCACTATAATTTTATTGTGTTTTTTAGTTTTCAATTTTTTTAGAATTTGTTTTTAAATTATAATGATTATACACTATTTATGGTGAATAAATTTTTCAAATTTTCCCCACATTTATATTTTTTACTATATCTGTCACTCTTTGGAACAAAACAGTTTTTTTAGAAAATTTTATTTTTTATTATTAAAATAAATTTTAGATATCTACCTAGGAGGATTTATTTTTCTTTAAATTTCATCACAATTCTCACTATTATTAATGAAGTTTAAGAGTAACTTTTGAAGACATGAAATTTTAAATATTTGTTTAACAAAAAAAATTTTATCATCAACAAATGGTCTACTAGAATTACATTTTTTTAAGTCTTTTTAAAAACTAGGTTTATCAAGATTATAGTTTTCTATCTCTTTTAAAATAGTATAATATATAGTATAATGTGTATAAATTCACGAATTTTCATTATCATGTATTTCCTGAGTGACATACTTGTTTTTGGAGACATTGTATTTTTTTCTAAAAAAACAATATTTTACAACATGCTAAAAAAGGTAATGTATTAATCTCTTTTTATGATGTATATTCATTATCTGATGACATAGTATTTATTCCAATTTCACTGTCACTATAATTTTTATTTAATGTAAATTTGTTCATGGTTTCAGTAAATTCCTTAGATATTAATTAATTATTGTTCTTTGAAATTATAAAAATGAAATCAGTATTCCTCTGTCCTTAACTTTTTGAATATAAATAATTATTCGAGGAACTGTAACCTTCATTTTCCCCCAACATGTCTAAAGCTCTCCAAACATTATTACTATTACATCTATAAACCTTTGTTGAAGTAATTTTGTAATTTATATTCTTATATTTTTCCACTTATGATTAATAAGATTATGTCTTATATAAACCGGATTCTTATATTCCTGATATATCATTTATTAAGAATCCTTCTTCTAAAATTTTTCCTTCAAATTATTATAATACTTGTGTCAAAAATATTTATTACTAAAAATATTGTTCAATATCTTAAAAATATTAGTTAACTCTATCCCAGACTATTCATGATAACATCTCTCTGTTGGACCGTAAAAATTATTTTTCTTCGAACGCTTAGAAGCTTTCTATATATATCACGTACCTTGAAATAGGCGAAGTAGTTGAAAAAGAAATTCCATTTTTTTCCTTTTTCTACCATCTCTTTTCAAAATAGCTTCATACAATATAAGTTTACCAATTAAATCATCTAAACTCAACTTAGTGATTTTCTTTGTATCATCAAGTGATATTCTCTCTGGTTACCACTCTCCTATAATAATATTTACAATCTTTTCAAAAATAACCCAAACTAAAAAATAATTTTCACCCATAGATTATAAACTATCATCAAATTTCATGAATCTATAATTCATTTTAGTAATATTTCCTCTAGGAGAGATGTTTAATTCTTGATAACAAAATTTTAGAATAGCTCTTATAACTTCTATATCCTTATAATTTAAAAAATGGTTAATTTAATAAATTTTCCAAATACCTTTTTATTTTAAAGAGATGAAATATTACTATATATGATACATTCTATAGAATATAAACAAATCATTCCTCACTTTGTAGTTATGTTAATACTACAACTTTTCTTGATATTTAATAGTAGAATCCTCATTGTTAATAATTTAATAATTTCTAGTAATTATTAATAAGGTATCTACATCAATTTTAATACCAAAGGTTTTAATATGATCTCTTTTATTATCATAGTCAGCCCCATCAAAAATCTATTATCTCCTATGATTAGTATTCTCATTTGTTTAATTATTTAAACCTAGAATATTTATAGAAAAAGATATTCTATCTAATTTTTTTTGTCAGTGTTAGAAAATTTTATGCAAAATTTATAATCATATTTTTATAAAAATATATTTAAAACATTAGTCACTTATGTAAGAAAAAATAAAAATAAAAAACTAATATGTTAAGTAGTATAACATCATTTAATAACAAGTTTAGGATCAATCAGTGTCATGACCCCCTCCCCACAATGTGTACCCCTCCTGGGTTGGCAATGCGAAAAGGGAGATAATGACCCCCGAGTCCCACCTCCAGTAGGCCCCGGGTTAGCGACTAGCACCGAGGGTATAATAAAAAAAAATGAGAGGCATTTCCCTCTAAGAGAACACATGCAGAAGATATAGAAAAGATAGAAACCAACCAACGCCATCTCAGAACTGAAATATAAAAGAAACCAAAGTGCACATATGTAATTCCATGAAAAAGTACTACAACTGAATGGGAAAAAATTGAAAGTACCCAAAAGAAAGTAATAACAGCAGCAACCACAAGCCCGAACATCTCCTACAACCCCAAGCAAGTAGAAACTATCTTGATCTTCAACCTGCACCATGTGACCTGAAAAATAGTTTATATATACATAGGGTGAGTATAACCATATACTCAGTAGGATATTGTCCAAAGCCTCTTGTGCTATGTAAAGAAAGAATTCTAAAGCACAGTGAACAAAAATTGAAACTAACTCATCACCAAAATAGGTATACAAAGTTCCCAACTTCACCATGGATATTCTCACCAGGTAACTCATAAAAGAATATAACATATTATAAAAGAATATCCAGGGTACCGTGCTACTACTTCCCAACTAGTTTTCCATATTTCCCTAACGTCGCGCGTCCTGAGCATCTCTCTCCAAAAGGCTTGCCGGCAGAAACCTAGGCGAATCACCATCTCTCTCCAAAAAGTCTTCCCACATACACCTAGGCGAATCACAACAATATGCACCTCAGGCAACAAAACCACCACGTACACACACAATGGTAACCAGGTAGTTTCTGGGAGCCACCACAGCTCGCATTATGTGTATCATACATCAGGTATTATACCTCAAGCCATTACATCCCACACACCGAGTAAGGATCCTCAAGCCACCCGAGCCTATACACGTTACACCTATAGTATTCCATAGGATACTATATCTAGAATATTTGTGTGTGAATAACCACAATCCATTACAACCCTCTACACACATACATAGGTAAAACTAACTGCTATGCCTACCAGCACAAGTATCTACCAAGAGAAGAGATTTAGGCCAAATGGGGTAGTCATCCATTCTTCCTCCCACAAGAATGTTGGGGAAAATAGCCCCCCTAGGGCTTAGAATCCTCGGGGTGTTAGTGGCCCTTACCGATGGGGTGGAGTAGATTATAGAAACAAAAAAAGTACAAAATATATTATAACTCACAACCACAGTATGGACATAACCTTGTCTTAAACTCAACTACAGCTAACATCTCTCGGCCTCCGGGCTTCTACTTCTAATGCTAGGTATCCTATAATCATACAAACACTTAAAAAACATTTTTAGATTTCTTTATTCCCTATTTTCATTTACAAGTTTTTCTTTATGTAGTCTATTCATTAACCATTAACTAACCATGAACCATTCCACATTAGACTTCATTAGCATCGAACCCAAATTCCACTACCCTTTAAAATTACAGGCTCATCATTATGTTCCAGCGAACTCCAACCCCATGGGTTAACAAAATTTATTTAAATATTCATTACAGAAACACTTTCCCATATTCCCAGGCATTCTAGAAAATCATTATATGCTACTAACACAAGGGGCTCATCATGGTGAGTAGATGTACTACCCATTGAGTCATTGCCGCCTAAAGCAAGACCGTAGACCTATCCTCACTAGAGTAGCTAAATACGGAATGCACGTGGCATACCCCGTGCGTCTTCACCTCTTTCGGAAGAAGGGTAAGAAAAACTAGATGCCTTGAGAAGTGGGGAAAAGTAAAGTCGTTTAACAACCAATGAACAAACATGCATCCATCAATCACATACATCCCACTCCATCATCCCTGGTGTCCTCTCTAACACCCAAATGCATAAACCGATTCATCTCTCCACCCTAGGCATCATCAGCTTCCCTATCCAAAAGGCCTCAATGCCCCCACATATCACAACACCCATCCAGGGTCACATCTCATCACAAGAAGCATGAAAAAACAACATCAGACACTTGGGATATGGACCCCTTTTTACATGAAGAGGGTAAATCACAACCCTTCAAGGAATTATCAAAGAATCAATTCTGTAATCCATCTTGAATTAACAGATTTATAATCTGTTGGTTCCAACATCGGGATACCTAACCAGTAAGATATCACAAAAGATTAAACATGCTTACTACGCCAATTTCATTAACATCAAATTGCAACAAGGACCATATTTATTCACATGCCTCTTTATCTTTATCCAAAAAAATATCAATTAATCTTGGTTTACATTATTTATTGGTTTTCATCATGAAAAAGCATAGATATCACACTATCTATCAAAAAAAGAGGCAACAATATACGTTCGATATCAATTTATTTATCTGGTTCAAATATTTATTTTTTCAATTCAATTGTCATCCAGTGGGATAAAACATGCTAACATCACAGTTGCATGTAAAAGAAATAGAAGCAACGAATCCCCTACCTCAATGGTTTGTGACGAAAACCCCAACAAATGAAGAACACACTAGAAAGCCGGGTTGATTCTCCAAGAATCCTCATTAGATCTCTTCTCCTAACACAACCAAGACCAAATCTCATCATATTTGGGATTGATAGAATCAGATCTATCCAAATTGAATATAGGTCTAGGAAACCGAGAGAAGAGGGTACGTAGATCCAAGTCGATCCAAGAAACCGATGAAGTACGAAGAAGAATGAAAAAGAACGATCACATACCTCAAGAAACCGGCTTCGATTCACCAAAATAAGCCTTCTGATTGCCTCCAAAACCCTTGTTTGAGGTTCTCCTAACATCAAGGTAAGGTAATCCTGAGTTATGGTCCCATAGAAGCTTAAAAGAGCAAGTTAGAGGCCAAATAGTTGAGATCCACAATTTTAGGATCTAGTTTATGTGCCCGCATGTTTAGACAAACCATGCACTAACTGTGTTGTCGCTACTGCCTCGTCAAAAACTCTGTATATGGTTAGGATGCATGGTTAGACAAACCAGATGCTAATTGTGCGTTAGCCCCTGCCTCCAATATTTAATACGCATTGTATGGCCGCACAGTTTAGAGAAACCGTGCCAAACCCGGGTGAAAGCTAATGCCTTTTAGTTTTCCTTAAATATTTACCCAAACGCACCCCCAGTCACTACTCAAAAACAACGATAGGTAGAAACATCAAAAGTACATGAATACATAACATGATGTTACAGTTCAAAACTATCTACCATTGAAACGGGTCATCTAAATGGACAATTTTGGAAAAGAGATGGGGATAAGTTACGTTGGCCTCCTTGAACACCTCTAACAACGCATTTTTACAAAGTAGTGGACCGGAGAGGTTCGAGAAATTACAAATAGCAGAGAAATTGATAAAATATGTGGGGGGGGGGGATGAAAAATAGTTTCTAAAAAATAGAACTTATAATAACCATTTCTTATTTTGATCTATCTGATGGTTATTGTGTCCCATGATAACAAGGATGTAATAGGATTCACTCCAAAGCAATACAATTTATATTATTTGAATTATAAATTAATAGAAATTAAAAAAATCAAACTGTCCTTATAAAATAAATAATAGAAATATTAACATAAATAATTAGAAAAAAATTATATTGTTCTAATGTAAATGTAATTGAAATTTTTTAAAATAAATATGATCATGTAAACCATTAGGTTAAAGGAAATCAATGACCTTGAATTAATGTATCCCTTAATTTAACCAAACTGCATGGACAGTCTTTGTTCAAGAAGAAATCCCTCAAAAAAGATTATAATATCATTTTTCTTCCTTGATCACGAATATCATAGTCACAAATATAGGACTGAGGATTCATAAATCAATTAAATACCTCAAAAAAACTATTTTTGAATCAGTTAACACAAAATAAAAATGTTCTAATGAATTTAAAATCCACACTCAGATTCCTTAGAACAAAATACTCTCTAAATAATTAAAAAGTGTTCATAAAAATATGTTACAAATATGTAAACCTTTTAAGGGTTGTGTTAAAAATAAAATCTGTTCCAATATTTGTGAATGAACCACTATTTATATGTAATCCTCCATAATAAATTTCTATGATTCTTGGAGTTTGTTGAAACTGCGTTGGAGATGCTCTATCATGATAGCTCATCAGGATCTTTACAAATATCATCAGATTGTAAATATTATATCATCATTAATATTATTTAAAAATATTTTTCCTATAGTATAAATAATATTTTTCATCCAATTATAAACATTATAATAGCCAAAAGGTTCGAGAGACAGGTATAGACCTGCTCCCAAAAAACTATATTAAAAAAAGGTAAACAGTACGAAGAGCCTCAACAACAAGAATCCTTACAAAGACTTGTATACAAGGCACCTTCATGATCATTGTAGGCCAAAATGTCACAATAATTAGGCATAACAAACGACCAACACGAGCTGGCCTCTATAATCTCCCTTTTTGAGAGGGCATTGAAAACCTGATTAGCTTCACGATACACATGAGAGAAATCTAGGAATAAAACCTCAGCAAGTCTAAGACAGGAGATCCAAGAAGACACCATCCTCCAAGGAACATTCCGAGAGTGATCCTTCAGAATTTCCACAGCAATAGAAGAATCTGACTCTAGCCAAACTCTACACCAACCATAGCCCACCGTATACCTGATAGCCTTGATCATCACCCAGAGTTCTGACTCAATTGCATGAGCATATCCAACATAATGAAAGAATCAACCTTTGACAAAGACTCGGTGCGTTCTGAACACTCCACCACATTTGGCAGGACCCGGTGCACCAGAGGCAGCCCCATCCACATTCACTTTCAGCCATTCAGAAATTGGTGGAATCCACCAAATATATTTGACCATTATGGGCTTCCTTTCCCTGCCATGAACAACAAGATCTCTCAAGAGAACAACGTCATAAATGCCATTCTTAATAGAACCAGTTTAAATCATCGAAGCAAGCCTGATGCTTCTATGAACCACTAGAACACCATCCCGGAAGGATGATTTCATATTATTAGAAATCAGATCATTCTGAGATTTCTAGATTAAAGAGAAAACTGAAGCAACAATAGTAATAAAGAGTGAATTCACGTGATCACTAAAATCCATCATAGTAGCATAACTGAGTAGAGAATCAAGTGTTGAAAGATCAAGACAGCAGTGAAAAGAGGATTGAACATGCTTCCAGAGGCAATCAGAAAACGGACATTGCAAAAAAAATGAAGAATAGATTCATCATTGCTAAGGCACAAGGGACATACCACAACCAGATAAAAGCCCTTCCGCTACAACACGCACTGAATAGGAATTCTGTTTTTTAGATTCTCCAATGTAAAAGATAAACACTGGGTGGAATATAAGGTTGTCGAAAACCCCCCAGCCCGGAAGGAAGTCCAGTATTGACACCACATTGCAGATTATAATAAGCTCGACATTAAAAGGATCTATTGATATCAGGTTTCCAGAGTAAAGTGTCAGCATCCACATAACTATAGTTATCAATCTCCACCCAAAGATTATTAGGAATGATTCCATAAGCAACATCATTACCATGAAGATCAGCAAACGATAAATTCTTCAAAGAAAGGGGGATATTAACAGAGGAATTAATTGGAGAAGATAACCAGGGGTACTCCAGCAGTTTAGGAGAGAGTCAGGGCATACCATCCATAACGAGTGGGACATGATATTTGAATAAGCAGCTCTGATTGAAGACCACACAGAGGATTTTAAATATACACACAAACCTTTTTGCAGTCGATAAACAAATCTATCAACCAGAAATTCCAGAGAAAAGTCAGAATTTGAGAGAATCCTCCAAGTGAAGTTCTGAAGTAGAGCATTATTAAAAATTCTGACATCTTTAATACCCATTCCTCCCTTGTTAACCGGCTTGATGCAGTTTTTACAAGCAACAGTATCAAGCTTTTTCTGATGAACTGTGCCAGTCCAAATGAAATTTTGTATCATTCTGGTCAGTTCCTTAAGAATGTAAACATGCCATCTATAAACAGAAAAGTAGTATACAAACATAGAAGTGACAAATGAGTTGACAAGGAAAACTCTCCTAGCCTGGGACATGGACTGCCCTTTCCATCTTGCCAACTGATTAGTGATTTTCAAAGCAATACCCTCCAAATGAGCACATTTCACTCTTCCCCAAAATAATGGAATTCCAAGGTATTCAAAGGGCAGTGAACCTATTTTAACACCAAGACTACGTGAAACCATGTTTTTCTTAGAGATACTAATTACTTCACCAAAGACAACAAAGTATTTGTCCCAACTGGTAACCTGACCTAAAACTTCTCCATAGTGAGAGAAAATGTTCTTAATACTGGAAATTGTTTCCCTGTTGGCATTACAGAAATTAAGTATGTCATCAGCATAGAGTAAATGCGAAGGAGCAAAGGAGTTCCTACCAACCCTCATTCTTTGATATAAACCACTATTGACAAGGTCATGGAGACACATACTCAAATAATCCTCAACCACAGAGAAAAGAAGCCCAGATAGAGGGTCACCTTGCCTGACACCTCTAGTGCATTGAATGAAACCCCTAGTGGAACCATTGACAAGAATGGAAAGACTAGAACTTTTCAAAATAGAAGATATCAAACCAATGAATCTTTTTGAGAATCCACGCATCTTAAGAATTGAGATGATAAAGTCCCACCTTATAGTATCAAAGGCCTTGGAAATGTCAACCTAAAGAGCCATGCTACCATGCTGAGTTTTACCTTTCATAATATTAATACACTCGGAAGCAGTAACAAGAAAATTCTGAATATTCCTTCTAGGGACAAAACAAAATTTATTGATAGAGACTAGATTTTTGGCAACCTCACCAAGTCGTATTGCCATGATTTTACTGATGACCTTCGGTAAAGAATTCCCAATGGCAATAGGCCTGAAATCATTGATGTCCAAGGAATTGTCCTTTTTCGGGATCAAAGCAATAAAATTAGAGTTCATCCCAAAAGGCAAGTAGGAGTGATGAAAATAATTCTCTAACAGCATTGATCACATCAATGTGAATGATATCCCAGTACAACATAAAGAACTTGTTTGTGAACCAGTCAGGACCAGCATCACTGTGCATATTTAAAGAGAAGAGTGAAAATGAATTTCGTTAAGAGAAGGAGCCTCATTAAGTTTTTTGTTCTGGATATCATCCACACTGGGTTCCACACATCTAATAATATTGTTTGAGCTGTTTCCACCAGAATCAGAATATAAATTCTCAAAATAACAAGTCACCCCATTGGTAATGTCATTTTCATATGTAAGCAAAGAATCATCAATATTAAGGGCCTCAAGAGTTCTCTTAACCTTGTTCTCCCTATGCAAGAAATGAAAAAGTCTTGAGTTACTATCCCCATCCTTAAGCCACTTGGCATTATGCTGATTACGATCCAGATTATCTTTCAAAGTGATGAGATTGTCAAGCATTGAGGGAGCTTGAATATCATCAAGAGATGGGGTATCCTGATGCAGATTACTCTTTTGGAAACTTAGCATGTAAGATTCAGACTCTTTAATCTCACTCAGAATAATATAGAAGGATTTTTTACTCAAGTCCTTGAGTATGGATTTCACAATTTTTAACTTGGAGGACAGAATGTGAAGGGAACTACCAAAAACATCGGAATTCCAGGCCTCCAAGATGATTTCCCTACAACCAGGAACAACCGGTCAAGCGTTATTGAACTTAATGAGTAAAGGTACTGATCTCATGTTACTAAAACAATGATCAACCAGAAATGGATTATGATCCGAGTGAATTCTAGGAAGAGTCAAGCCAGAGATATCTATCGCATCACTCCTATCATCCAATTTCACAAAACACCTATCTAATTTTCTTGTCTGCCGCCCATTAATAGTGTACCTGATCCAAGTAAAATATGCACCTAAAATAGGAACCTCATACAATTTACAACGATCAATGCAGAGACAAAAGTCTTTGGCTGAAGCTCTATAGAAATTGGCCCCAGTTTTCTCATCAGGCCTCAATACGGTGTTAAAGTCCCCCAGCAGAATCCATCTAGTAGACATGGATTCAACAATGTTGACTAAGGTTTTCCATAGTAGCCTCCTTCTGATATACTGATTAAAGGCACACACATAAGTCACACAGAAAGGGTTGTAATGAAAACAACAAAATAGGGTAACTGATTGTTGATCAGTTTGAATAGAATCAATGGTAACACTATTGTGCTTCAACACCCATAGGGATTTATTTTGATTCTCCTGCTGATTGGTTGTAGTAAGAGTGTATCTGAGGGCATTCCAGTTGAAGGCCATCCATCTATAAAAATCCATTCTAGTCTCAGCAATACCCAAAACCATGGGCTTATAGGTCATAATGAAATGCTTCAGGGTTCTGACCGTGGGAGGGTTCCCAAGACCCTAGAAGATCCAAAATAAGATCTTCATTTATTGGCAGACCTTTGTCTTGTGCAAGGTCTAGCATAGATCACAACTAGGCATTCACTAGGGTATGACTCTGCCTTATCCACTGGTTCACAAGGTAGATCATCTGCCTTGAGAGATTCACAAACATCATCAGAGAGTGGAAAGAATCTATTCTCCGAATTGATGGGAAAATTGAAGGAGGAAGGAAGAATCCTTTTTACCACCTCTTCCAGTGGCACCTGGGAGAAAGCCTAAGGAATTTCCTGCCCAGGTTGATCCTCACCCAAAGGTGGCTCATTAATGATTGAATCCTTCATATGACGATCATCAAATTTACTGGGAGAAAGCCAGTTCCAACTGGTTCCTCCCCAGCAGGATCACCAGCAGGTAGATTCTCACCCAACTGGGGCACATGCACAAATGAATCTTGAATAGGCTGAACACCAGAGCTTTCAAAACTGGGAAAAATAACAGGTCCATCTGGTACCTCCTCAGCAGGATCACCAACTGTTTCAGCAACCACAAAATTAAGATTATGTTCACTCCCAGAGGATGTATTGCCAACAATCATAACTGGTGCCTCATTTTTGCCACCATCCCCATCACCAGTCTGCACCAAAGAGGGATCCTGTAAGGGGATCCCTAAACCATTGAAATTCTCACCAGTGGGAACATAGCCAGTATTGGATTCCAAGATGGAATCCTGTATCTGCACATTGTCATTCACCTGTTCCTTGTCAGGTTTCTTCCATCGACAACTACCAACATCATGGCCTCGAGAATTACAAATGGAGAAAAACTTATTCCTGTTGCATTCAGCAGAAGTGTGCCCAAAAATATTACAGTTGAGACAAAACTTTGGTATCCTCTCATAACCTATCACAAGATTAATTCTGTCATCCCTGGTGGTGAAGAAAACCTCTTCCACAAGAGTGTCTGACATGTCAACTTCCACTAAGATCCTCACAATGTGACCAAAATTAGGATTATCAGTTTGTTTATCAAGCCTGATCTGATTTCCTAAAGAAGATGCAATGTCCCACAGAATTTAAGGATGCCAGTAGAGCCAAATTAGTTTATGAATACAGATACATACCTGAGAAAAAGAATTCTTGACTGACCTTGGGTCAAAATTCGATCCCATTCATGGACCCGAAGGAAACCAGGATGCAAGGGAACCGAGCCCACACTCCACGCACACCTTTTTCGTTCATCAGAGGGGAAACCGATATGATAAAACCCACGTCCCATGGAGGTCATCTTCAAATCACCGAAACCCCAAATTTCTGCCAGTCTAGCTGTGAGGTCATGAAATTTCCATGGTCGCACACCTTTTGGGATCACAACACGAGCTATGATTGAGAACATACACAGTTTTACCCTTTCTTCCACATCAGCTTGATTCACCGATACATACGCTATCTGACACCTATTTATATCAATCTACCAATTTCACTAAAACCATATATAGTTATTACATATTCCCCTTATATAAAATCATATGTCAAAACTTGTGAAACCATGTTAAAACTCTTCTTACATATCATAATTTTTTTTATAAAATTATCACTATGTTTTACCCCATGTCACATCATAATTACCCACTTATGAAGATCTTCCCAAAATATATTATGGATACCATCTAAAATAATTCTAGTGTAGATCTAAAATTTGTGTCAAAACACATTATAAAAGAGCTTAACCCTCATTCAAATACTAATAATGTGTGTCCCCATGGGATATTGTAACCCTAATAATAATTACTCATTCTATAACCCATGATTATTTTAATAATGGTTACCTAAGAATATAATCAAGGGTACTCATCCTATAAAATATTTTATGTTATCCCCATGAAACACTTCAATCTCTATACATCTGTCTACCAACTGTATCACATAAAAATATAAAAAATCATATAAACTCTATCTCAAAAATATTTGAATACCACGAGACCTGGAATATGTAAATACTATATATCCAACTCATACGTTAAAGATTCTTTGAGTATAGACTGAATAGAAAGTTGAAAAAATCTCATGTCATTCAGTCAAGTAGATGAGAACACCACATAACCCTCATCCAAATATAAAATCAAATCACATTCACCTAATCTAGGGGTGAAAAAACACTTCCTTAGTCTATCATAATCAAGGTATTTTATTCCATACTCATCGCATGAGAGGAAAAATCGCTTGTAGTTTATGACTCAATCAATGACATGATCAACAATATACCCAATCACCTACATTAGCATATAATAAAGGATAGTGTAGTAATTTTATCAATGTTTAAAGGTTATATTTTTAGGTATCTTTCTATCTTATGTATAGCGATTAAAAATGAAATATTTACCACCAAAATACAAAATAAATTTTTCATACCCCTTTATAAAGAATACACATTGGTTCATCCAGTGCATAAAAGTCATTTTTTGTCTAATGAGAAAATCATATATCACTATATATAATCTTACCCATTATAACATTGACATATGTCAAAAACCAAAATACCCCATGAGGAAAGTATTTTATGGATAACATATGGTCTTACTTGGAGAGGTTAATTATAACATAACATCCTGAATATATCAATGCAACAATAATGAATGATAAATTAGAGGCTAACATATTTTATATAATGATATATTTTATATTCATAAAATATTTTATGAATTCTATAAAATCAATATTTATGAACCTATCAAATCATATCCAATATGATTTACCACTAGGTCAGCCTTATTTGTGATGTAGTTTTATGGTATAGTTAATATAATTATATCTCTATAAAAGTATTGTCACATATCAATTATAAATAATGATAAAACCTCATAATATACTCTTTTAGAGAGTAACATCCATAATGAAAACATACTCTAATAGTTAAGATACTTAGAAATCATATTCCTAATGTTAATGTATTTGCATATAGTACTCTAAAACATATACTACTAAACACCATGTTGTGTTATGTTAGTAACTTCTGTCTTCTACTTAAAACACTTCCTAATTTAATCATAAGTTTATATATGCTATAATATTTCCAATTAATAATCTCTTTTAGATGATATCGATTTCAAAATGAAATTATTATCCCTATTATTATCACAAAATCATCCTAAACACTTAAATTATATAATGTGAAATTCAATTTCAATTTCACTGTTTAAATATTTTTTATTATACATTTAAATTGTATAAGTCTAAACATACTCCCACTATTTTCAGAGAAAATATTTTCTCTAAAAAATATCATATGAATATATATAAAATACATCGTGTTATGAAATAAATTTTTTTAAATAAATGGGTAATATTTAACCATTAAAATATTAACACCCACAAATCATATAGAATTTTATATTTTATAAATATTTTTTTTAAAATAAAAAAATATTAAATTAAAATGTGGTTGAAAATAACTACCTCAACATCTAAAAAAATGATATAAACTTATATCTTAGATAAAAAAATTATCCACATTTACTTTTCAAATATGTTATAGAATATTGTGATTCAAAAATCATGTGTGTCAAAATCATCATATGTTATTATTCATAACAAATCACAATATATGAGAAAAACCCATAAACTATCATTATTGCAAACATATCTTTTTGTAGAAAACTTTTCTTATCACATAAGAGAATGAAAATGAAAATAAAAATCTATTATTTAGATCCATTTACGGCTAAAATAATATATTAAATTCAACACTATCATTTAATATCCCTTTATATAATATCTTGAATGAAAACTAAAAGCTCCAAAAAAATTATTTAATATTGATCTATTGAGTATTTAAAAAATTTAATTTTTTTTTATCATATGATTTTATAATTTAATTATTGATTCTATAAAAAAATACATGACATGGAATTTACATTGTGTTTCATAAACCCCTTAATGTATTTTGGGATTTTTTTATAAAAACATTGACCTTATTTATGAAACATTATTTATGTTTAATGATCATGGATGATAACTAGATTATCTAATCTTCTTATACTGGCTAAAATCTATTCATATATATACTATGAATATATAAAATGACCCTAAACACACCACATCCATCAAAATTATTCTCATAAAATTTATAAAATCAGGTAAAATTTTGTTTTATATATTCAACATCTCCAAACCATTTTATTGATGATTTCATAATGGATTGAACATCCATATTCTTAATAAAAACAATATGTCTCTCGAAATAATTTACATACCAAATCAAATAATAAATTTACATAGGTCATTCTTCATATAATATCATTGGAACTATAAAGGGTATATTTTTATACATAAAAAAAGTATAAATAGACGAACTGGTTCGCCAATTTCAGTAGTTAGTTGAGAGGGATGAAATTACCCTAACACATAAAATTTACCTTCTTTATTATGTAGGATTATTATGTTTATGTTATGGTCAAAGAATTTTCTTCCATTAAACTACTTTTATAATATTAATCTCAATGCCATTTTCAATGATTATGATGCAATTTTATATACAATATTTTTTTTATCATATTAGTATCATGATTTTCAATCATTTAATAAGTGATTTTATTAATTATTCTCCAATAAAAATTGATTAACCTTTTTAATTTACATAAAATCGATTAGTATTCCAAGATTCAGATTTCATTTTTATTTGGGTATCTTTATACATTCCCCCATTATGTATATGTTTAGGTATCCTATCATTCTAACAATAGAACATGTTACTTTAGGGTAGTTTAGTAAGAACCATTTTTTACAGGACATTATATAGATAAAATACTATATTTCAATAGTTCATTTATCATTTGAGATTCCCATCTAATTGAAACCCTAAATATATCCCAAATACAATAACATAATCCTATTTATGTCACCCGTAACATTTTTCTATACACAAGATAATACATGTGTACACATATATGGCATGACTTCCCCAATTGCATGATTGAGATCTTAACCCATGTCACTTCAAAATGAATATAACACTTAGTCTTTTTAGGTGTTTGAAAATATCACTGTATTATTTAACATATTCAATTTCCATGTATTAATTCTTCATATGATTTATTAATTGTATTCATTTTACCCAATAAATACGTTCAATCGTTTTTAAGGTGTTACTCTTTACACAACCCATAGCTGGTGTTACTAACAAAAATTAATTTAAAACTATATCTACACATATTCTAATTTATCACATGGATTACGTGACATAAACCATTTCACATAAAATATTGTAATACATTGAAATAAATAATCCATAGAAGATAATCACAGTGAAATAGGTTTACAACCTCTATATTTCATTAATGGGATTATACTCTAATTCTAGTGGGAAAACCGAACCAAAGTCACTCTACCAATAGTTATACACTCAAAAAGACCTCAACTCCATCAAAATTCAAACATATAATTTGTATAAGTTATAATTAAATTATTTATTCAATATTCTAGGAAAATGAAATCCTAATTAATATAATAAGAAAACTAAATCAATTATTGTAAGAAACATGTAATTACATAAACACATGTGAAATAATTTTAATAAATCTAATTAACACATTAAACTAAAACATATATTGATTAATTACCAATTCTTTATGTTTGTGAATAAATTTGGTTCTAGAATTAATAAATGAACATTTAAGGAATTTAAACAATATATACAGAATTTATTAACAATTAATAAATAATAAATTTATAATTAATGAATTCATTTATATAAATTTTTTAATATAAATAATATCACATTTATTCTAAAATATTATTCTTTGTATTATAATTTAAATGTAATTAAATATAAATTTATTAATAATCCAAAATATTTCTTATAAAAACTTTTATAAACATGCATACAGTTATATTTTATATAAACAATTTATATAAAAATCAACCTCAAATATTTTTAAATGAGGTATTTCAATATAAGTTTATTTATATTTTCATTTTCTAAAATTCATAAATCCATAAAATAATATTTATTCTTAACTTTATTTTATAAATTATAAATACTTTATATTCTATTTATCTTATAAATCATCCTTAAACCAACATTAAATTTTTTTAATAATATTTTTGCTAAGATGTAATGCCATCCATGTATTAAAAAAAAGCGTATAGGGGCCATGTTGTTAAAAAAAAATTAGAATATTAATTAAAACAAATTTCATTAAAATTATAATATGTAAAGAATTTATTGATACAACCCATGAAATGTACCTCATACGGTGAAAAATCTTTATAATGGGGAGACTATAGTCATTTGGAGATGGAAAGGTTATTGCAATTTGATGTCCATTATATAAATAATGACTATTATAAACTTAAAACTTTTCTTTATCCATGATTGTTTTGGAAAAATATTCTAGATTTTCACTACTGTGAATATATTGTGGTCATATTAGACTATGTTATGGTGCTTGTGTTTATTCATATTCCATAAAAACAATGACTATTATAAGTAGTATACTATAACATTGTTCCACCACATTATGATGCTCTTTTTAACCAAAGATTTTCATTAATTTTTTTTAATGATATATAATGTTATATTATAAAATTAATTAGTACCATGATTTTTTTAAGAGAAAATTAATTCCATCCTTCTAGAAAATTGTTGAAACATGGTAATTTTCTTTGAAATACATCAAATGTAACACCCCAAGATTCAAGCTAGTACACATTTATTAATGTATTTTTAGTATAAAAAGTTATTTGGTGATGTTTCAAAAGGATCATATGAGTATTGTAATAGTTTGGAGGATTTTATAATGATTCTATATTTGATCATGGTTATTAGAAACACTGAAACAACTTCCAAAATAATGTTCCACTAAAACAATCACATTGGTTATGTGCATAGTTAGGCACATGGTTTTCCTGAAATAGACGTTCACCTTTGGGAAACCATGTGATACTAGACAGTGGGATTTAGTATGGTTGGTGAAATTTTTTCGAACCATTGAAGCAAACTGTGTGATCCAACTGTTCAAGGGCTATTTGGAAAGAGTTGATAGTTTGGAGTTAGCACACGGTTTACCTAATCCCAAGCCCTGACCATAGACTATTGAAATCAAGATCCATATTTTATGGATATAACTTGGTTTAAACCCCTTAATGAATTCCTTTTCCCATATCCAATAATAAAATTAATCCCACTCCATCCAAAGGATTTAAATACCCTTCCTATTGATCTGGGTGCAGTCCATTAGCGAATCTAAGTGTGTTGGAGGCCCAAATTAACTGGTAAGGGCTCGTTCATAGAGGGTTTCCTCATATTTGTTTCTTCCAATATTGGATTAATGAATGAAATCTATTATGTATATATTCATATAATGTGATAAAAATCAGGATGATATATGGTTGTTTTAGGTAAATAGTACAAGATAAAAAGACATTACATGGGGTTTCAGGTTGTTTTTTTATTGTTTTGTCCCATTCTTCATTTTTAAAATATTTTAGAAGGAGTATTATTCATTTTCAAATGCAATTAGATTCAAAATTGAAGGATTGATTTCATATTGATTGAATTTCTTGAATTGAATTTTGAATCTGATCTGAGAAATATTGATGGAAACCCTATTTGGCGATGGATTGTGAAAATTTTGAAATTGGTTGTTTCGTAGAAAGTCCTTTGTTTCCTAATTTTAAAATTGTGATTTTAAAATATTTTTTTATTCTTGGAAATAGGTTTCTAGAACTATTTTCAATTAAGGTATTATTTTAATTAATTGTTTTATCACAATTGTTTTGGAATTCTATTTTTCATAACTAGTTAGTGTGTGTTCATGTGTATTTGGGAGAGATAATTGTATGATGTTTTCCTCATCAAGATCGGTCATATATGGTTAATAAAATTCTTCTATCAAAATGTATAATCATGTGATGGATATGGGAAAGTATAAATCACCCATCATGAGTGTAAGGAGGTCCACAGTTTCATGAATATATTCATGTTTTGTTGTGTGGATTGTAATGGGTTATGCCTAATGGATTTTAGAAATGGTGTTAAAGAATTTTTTGATACATTCAATTGAAAACTATTATATATATATATTATTTATCTCTATGATAAAATATATTAAATTATTTAAAGCTATTTTATATAAAAATTATAATGTTTTTAATCCTAGTGGAATATTTTGGGGGATGTATTGGGGTAATCCTGCTGAGTTATATAATAACCCCATGCTTGGGTAATTTGGTGTGTTTGAAGATTATTTATTTCAATACATAGTTAATAGTAAGGTATCTAATTTATTTATTCATTCATTGGGATACCATGGGAATAGACTGTAGAGTTGGATCTAGATTGAGGTAGTTGGTCTTTGAGTTGGTTTCACTGGTGTCTTCGAGTCTGGGTAGTTCTAGTTTTGTCATCATACTCTGATATTATTATTATTAGTTTAGTTACTTTTTATGTTATATTTCATTATAATCATGGATAATATTGTTTCATATTTGGTTATGGTTATTTTTTAATGATTTTTTATTTCAAATTTTAAAATCATCCTCCAAATATTTTGAAGCCATTGGAATTTACTTCCAACCATTGGTTTTGTGGGGATGCCATCGATGACCTAATAGATTCCCTGTCACTTTTCAACCATATTAGATGGGAAGGATGTTAAAAATGGAATCATTAATGGTCAGTGCATGTATCATTTTGGGTTAAATATAATCAACATTTTTGGTCTAGGAGTCGGAAAATCATTCTGGTTTAGTCCTTATGTTGGATGGGTAGTAAAGAGATATGATCACTAGAACTTGTAAATCATACCATAAAGAGGAATATAAAACCATTTATAATGAAATTATTACTAATAATGAGTTTCAGTACATGATTGTTTTGAGACACTTCTCGGAGTTTTAACCTCATCATCATGGCTTTTGCAGAAGATAATGGAATGACATGCATAGATAGAAATACATTCCCACGAAGATTTCATATTTCATTATGTGTTTTATTTATGATTTTATGACAACGTATTGATTTTTGATATTATTTGAATATGGATGGATTTTAAAATAGCATGGGAGAATTTTAAAAAACTATATGACATTGGAAATTGCTGAATTTTGGAAAGCCATGTTTTGATATCCCGGAAGTTATAAATTTGAGATTTCTAAGCCTGTAGTTTTTATAGAGAGAGTATTAATGGATTTTTTTGGAGATAGTGAATTTAAAAGTTAGGAATAAAATAAACCAACAAGAATAGGATACATATAATGTGGCTTCACATGATCCATATGTGAACCAACAACTATTTGAGGGTATTATCAAGGAATTTCAGGCTATGGATAGAGGGAATATAAGGGATGAACCCAGGTAAGTGGTACATTCCGTTCAGTTCTAGTAGTAGTATTAACTCATATTTTGAGGTAATTAACAGCCAATAAAATAATAATATTGGATGAATACAATTAATCGAATCTTTGGTTTCCTAGGAACAAAAAATTGTTGAATTTGAATATGGTAACTTTCATGTTAGAGGATTTATCATGCTATTGGTGTGATTTAGCAGTTCAGGATAAATTGGACCCATGAATCACATGAGAGAATTTAAATAATTGGTCAACAAATAAATATATCCTTACATATATAGGATTGTGATAATAAATTCATTTCCACTTGTTGTAGGAAATTCTCTCAGTGAAAGAGCAGACATTTAAATTTAAATATTTAGACAGTTTTAATTAGAATTTGTTGAATGTGCATCCCAAAATAAATGATTTGTTTTTAATTTTGATTGAAATCATAAATTTACTCAAATAGTTGTTTTCCTATGTTCAAAATATTATATTGAGACAGTGAATATAGTGACGGTGTCAGAAATAGAACTCTCAGGAACTATGATTGGGGAAGCATGTTGATAACAATAAGAAATGATGGTATGTCTATTTGTAGAAATATAGGTAAGAGGGACAACTATTTATATAGTTGTGGTATTAATTGAAATTATATGGATAGACTAGTAAAGATTACCCCTAAACCAAATAGTAATCCAAGATGATCTCAATGTGGTTCGTTTGATCGCATGAAATGAGATTATACATCACCACCTCGATCATTTTTCAATGGTATCCAAAATGGGGAATCTTCAAAACTATTTCCATACTATTACAAGGAAGGGTGTGGGAGACATATCTCATGTCTCATAGATGTCATATTCTCTGATGGGATGATGGTAGAAGAATATTTATTTCTATCAGAATAGAGGATATCAATTGAGGGGATATCAATGGTTTTCTAAAATTAAATTTCATTCGAGATATCAAAAATTGGGGGATCATGATAGGATATTAAAAATACATATTTCCGGAGTATTTATGGCCATTATGTATAGGTGGTTATTAATTTTTGTCTTATGAATGCACTAAATTTCATTATGGAATTGATGAATTGGATTTTTAAAAGGTATCTGGATTCATTTTTTGTTGTGTCAATGGATGAAATATTGGTCTATTCAAGGATAAAGGTTGAGCATGATGAATAGTTGAATCAAATGTTGGGTATCTTTAAGGATCATCATTTGTATTCCAAAAATTCAATTTGTGATTTTTGGATACTTGCAGTACATTTCCTTGGACATGTTTTCTCTGAAAAAGTTTTTTCTATGGATCCACAAATGAAAGAGTCTGAGATCTCGTGGAAAATTCCTGATATTGTGTTTTAGATATACAGTTCTCTAGGACTAGCTTATTATAACTAATGATTTCTTACATGATTATCATGAATAAAATCAACAAAGACTAAATTTTCAAGGAAAAATATTACATTCTAATCTAATGAGGAATTTCAGAAGTCTTTACAAGAGGTTAAAGATAACTTTTCATAAAAAATCATTATATTACCAGAATTAGGAAAGGGAAATTTGGTTTATTATGATGATTTGTGATATGGGTTGGGATGTGTTCTCACGTATAGAGATCATGTTTTTTGCTTATGGATCCTAGATGTTATGGATACATGGAAATAACTACAAAATACATGAATTGGAATTGGATATTGTATTCTATGATTTTATGTCTTGGAGGTATTACATATTTAGTAAGAAATTTATGGCCTTTAAGGATTATATGATTTTGAAACACATTTATTCACAAATATATTATAAAATATGAAAATGAAAATGGAATCATTGTCTTCAAATTTTCTAGTTTGTCTTAATGTAAACAATAGGTAAATTCAATTAGGTGGTGGATTCATTAAGCATAATGTATTATAGTAAGTTGGTGAATGTGGCATTAGATAAATGGAAGCAGATGTCAGTGATAACTTATATGCACTTAGATTGTAAAAAATAAGGTAATAATAAATATTTTTATCATGTTATTATAGTACATAATTTTGATTAGAAGGTTAAAGAGTCACAATCATCCAATAAAAATGTGTTGTTAGGGGTTCAAAACTCAATGGTGGGAAGACCATTGGGGGATGGAATCTTGAAAGAGTGTCAACATTTTTTTGGGTAGATTAGAAGTTTATAAATATGGATTTATAGGTACAAATTCATTATTATTACCACCATTGAAGAAGATATATTCATCATGGAATAGAAAAGAAATATAAGGTATTTGAAGCACAATTTTGGTTGGTTTTCATGAAAATAAATGCAGCTCATTTTTTTTGATATTCCTCACATATTAATATGTTAAGGCAGTTTACCAGTAGGAAACTAGTGTATTGTAGACTTTACCAATTGTTTACACAAAATGGGAGTATATTGCTGCGGATTTTGTAATATTTCTACAACGGATGGTTCAGTAACATGATCCATATGGGTGAAAGTAGATCGGCTCACTAAAACATCAAACTTGATTCATATTAATGAATCTCATATAGTGAAAGAAATGTTAAAAATCTATATAAGGGAGGTGGTAAAAAGGAATGGAGTACTAGTTTTTATACTATCACACTGATATCCATGGTTTACATCTCCTTTGTTAATATTCTTACCGCAATCCCTTTGGATATAGTGAACTATGCATATGACATATCATCCCTATATTGATGGAAAATTAAAATTTGTTATAGACCTTGGATCATATTCTTAGGTTATTTGTAATGGATTTTAGTGGCACTTGGGAATAGTACATACCATTAGTGGAGTACTCCTATAAAAAAATTTATATGGCCTCGATAATATATATCCTTTTGGAATATTTTATGGGTGTCCATTTTATTATACAATTAAATGGGTGGAAAAAGGAAAGACTTAACTAGTTGGACAAATAATTTTCCAAGAGATAATAGAGAAGATTCAATTGACTAGGAACGGAATAGATATGGATCAAAGTCATAAGAAATCATATGTGGATCATTTTTATGGTCATTTTCATTCAAGGTGATTAAAAAAGTATTCTTTAGAATATCACCAAGGCTTGGGCGTCATCATTTTGGTGAGTTGGTAAAGTTTTCCCCTTAATTCATAGGCCCATTTGAGGATCTTGAATGGGTTGTTAAGGTATCATATATGTTATCTTTTCTTTCAATGTTCATTTTAATTATTAATTTATTTCACATATCTAAAATAAGGACATATTAAAATAATCATGAACATGTGATTCAATGTGATGATGTTGACCTAGAGCTATATTCTATATTGATTCATGTGTGATTGCAGATTGTAGATTAGAAAGAGAGGAAGAATCAATAGAAAATAATTGGGGATGTGAATCTTTTATTGTAACATTTTCCAATTTTGTAAGAAACATGGGAACATGATAATAAAATTGTCCAACAATGGCTCAAAAACTTTCACATAGTTTGTGGTTTTTATCTTTTTGGGGATAGAAAGACCAGTGGTGGGGAGAATATGTCACTCCCATTTTAAATTAATAACCCTTTTATTTATGTATTTTAATTTAATAAATCCATTAGGAGATTTTTGGAAGGATTAGAGGAGTTTTAGAACGTTTTTTTGGTCCTTTCTGGGTTACGGTTTGATCATGGTTAGTAGAATCCATGAAACACCTTTTAGAAAATCGTGAAACTAAAACAGTAGGAACACGGTTTGGAAAAACCATGCATCCACCCCAGATAAATTGTGTGATTTTGGAAGATGAGTATATTATTTTTATTGAATTGTTTATCAACTATGAAAATTAACTATCTGATGGGTATTTTGAGGCAGTGGATAGAACCTGATTAGTTCTCGATTTTCCTATCAAAGATCCCTAACTATGAACTGTTAAAAATAAAATCCATATTTTCTATATATAGCCCATTTTACCCCCTTATTGACTCATTTCCCCCTTAAAATGACCATAACATGAATTCCACTACTTCTAATGGTGGGAGAGACATTTCTTATTTATCCAAGTGAAATCTGTTTGTGAATCTATGTACGTTGGAGTCCCAGATTCCTTGCTTAGTGTAGATCATAGAGTTTTTCATTAGCTTTTATTCTATTTTACTAACTTGGATGCATGATTCAAATCTATTGAGGATTAAATAATTTTTTGAGATGAAAATAATGATGATATATGATTACCTTGTGTTATGAAAAAAAGATATAAGGACATTTATTGGATTTTGAAAGAGTGTTTCTTCTATTTTATTCAATTCATCATTTTTCCAAACACATAGAGGTAGATGGATTCACCCTCTACTCCGATTAGTTAAAAAAATTGAAGGATTGATTTTAAATTGAATGAATTTTATAAATTGAATTATGAAAATGATATTAATGTATTTTTTGAAACCCTCTTTAGTGATGTTTTTTGAAATTGGAGAAATTTGATGTTTTTTTGGAATGATATGTATTAAAGGAATTTAAAAATGTTATTTTAAAATTTTGTTTGTCTTTGATTCATGGAATATTTTTTGTTGAAATTTTTATGAGAAATATATTTTTAATTAAATGGTTTGTTATTATAGGTGGGATGTGGTATTTTTCATAAATATGTTTTGAGTGCTCATTTGAATTTGGGATGTATAATGGTTTGGAGTTTCCCCGATCAAGATAGAATAGACATGGGTATAAAATTCCCCACATAAAAATGGTTTATCATGTGATGGATTATTGAAAGGATGACACAACACTCATAAGAATAGGAAGGTCCATGGTGTCCTACATGTTTGCATGTATAGATCAATTGAATGGAATGAGTTATTAAAAATGTGGTTGAGAAAAACTTTTAAATTAATTTGTGGTTGGTCTCCTTAGAAATATTTTTTTTCTTAGAAATGGTTTTAATTTGTTATAAAAAAATTTACACCAGTAAATTCATTTTATATAATTGGGAAAAATATTCTATCTAATTGGCATGTATTGAGAATTCATTGGGAGAATCCTACTGAGATTTATACTCCACCCCAACATAGAATCTTTGGTTCATTTGACAATGATATATATCACGACGTAGGTATGGGAAAGTTATGTCATTTATTTAGTGAGGCATCATGATACCATTGTCATGGATTGTGGATTTGTAGTTTTGAGTGTCTTGGTGGATTCTGAATTTACATCATTAGTGTCTTTGAGTCTTGCTATTTCTTGTTTCCTCTATATACAATGATAATGTTATTGTTGGTTTTTTTATTTTTTGAGTTGTATTTTTTTATATTCATCTATTATATATTTCCTTATTTGGCTATAGTAATCATTGTATGGTTATTCTATTTCCAAATGGAAAATCATCCCCCAATAGTGTTTGAAGCCCTTTTTCATTTATTTCCATGTTTTGATGTCTTAAGGATTTATCCTAAGGCCTATCAGCTCCCCTATAACTTATCAAGCCAATGATAATGGGTGGGATGTTAGATAAAAAACCTCCATGATATCATTTTTCTGTTTCATGACACATTTCATAATTTAATCCAAATTATGTGGAATAAAATGGATTCCACTTATGGGTTTTATTGGGGATAACACTTATCCAAACATGTTGGAAATCATAAACGAAAACATATAATTATAAAGGATATTTATTTTCATTTGGAATGATATATATAAAGGAATATTGGTTTTCATTTTCCACTATCGATCGAGTCATTCCAATCCCCTTTAAAATGAGTTGTAATGTGATAAATTAAAAGTATCCAATGTGTTCCTTCCATATATGGTGTCAATGATATCAATGAATAAACTAATTTGTGGGAAAGATTCCTCTCTTCCTCATGGGATTATAGAACTTCAAAGCTAATGAATAATAGAGTTATATATCTTGAGAGACCCAACATGAGAACACTCATTTTATTTAGATCCTAATATGACCATAATCCATAAATTGGGAACTTTTTTTAGTAGAATATTCAAGAAAATACCATGGAAGTTGAATGTCCATCTCATTAAATGGAAGTTTCATTATCCATTCATCAAATTATTAGTTGTTCATAAATGATTAATTATTAATAATTTTGGAGTAATTATTAAACTTCTCTAGATCATCATAACATGATAAATAAAATTATCATGATAGTTTGTAATATGAGGGTAAAAATGAAGAACATAATATATCAGATAACAAAAAAATTATTTCACAACCCTATAATATGGTTATATTTCCCACCAGATTGTATATATTAGTATGAAACAATAATTACTCTAAACTGTCACACCATGGACTATATTTTCATGAATAATATTTTAGTACTTAGTATTCTACACACTTGTGGTTGAAAACAAATCACTAACATTGAACTCAATTTCCATGGATATATAATGAAATATTTTTTTTATAGTTATATATTAGTGATTATTTTTTAATTAAACTCAATTTAAAAAAAAATATTTAGTGAGGAGTGATTGAGGTGAGATCCAAATACCCTAACATATCTTTTTAAGTGTATCTTATTATTTTGTTATATTTATTATTATAATGGTATGATAAGTATACATAAAATTATATGATGATTTATATATCCATAAATATTATTTACATCTATAGATTACTTGTTTTTTAATGGTCTAAAACTATTTTTATTTATCACATATTTATTTTGTTCAATGGTTATATAATATTTATATTATTCCCCGTAAATGGTTATTTAAGGGAAACATAACTATTATAACATCTTATAAACTCTCAAAATACTATATCTAGATTTTAAATTTTTTATTTCTAATTATTTTCCATAGGATATTAGATTTATCATATAAAATATTTAATTTATTTTATTATTATTTTTCATGAAAATATGGTTCTTATAGAAATGTTTCTTATGGATAACTATCATCCATAAATTGTTTTAACAAATATAAATAATGTTTCTTTTCATAGATCAATAATTTTTAGAGATCGTACACATCAAATCTAATGAAATAAAATTATTTTAATTTGATCCAACATTAAAACAAAAAACAATACAGCACAAAATTTTATTCATTGAAAATATTTCAATGGATTGTAAATAATCCATATTTAAAAGGGGAAAATAAACATCATTTTTTGATGAAACATGAAATTTACTATATTTTTAAAATTGAATTACAAATTAAATTAGGTCAAAGTTTTGAAATTGACTGAGCTATTGGAGTAATGGAATACCATGTTTTTGAGACTATTATGATCAATAGAGTAATAGTCAGTTATCATGTACAAGAAATGTTAGATTATAGTCTATTAAATGAATTCAAATTAGCACTTTAAAAATCTAGTATTTTTTTGGGAATAAAAAACATTAATTATAGATACTATTTCGTATTGATGAAAATGTTTCACTATTTGGAATTAGATATTTCTGATATTTATATGACATATATTAATTGCGTAATACTATAGTAATCAAAAAATGATATCACTCTTTAAAGATATTTTCAACATGAAATATATGTTTTGTGTTCTATAAAACACAATTTTTATGCTATAATATTTGAACACCCATAATTGTTATCATTTTTTTACAATGATTGATAAAGACATATAGAGATGATAATATAATGAATGCTCAATGGACAATTTAATTTATTGAGTAAGGATTCAGAAAATTCAAATGAATATGATATTTTAAAGAACATAAATTTTATCAATATTAATTGTTTATGTCTAAAAAAGATCTATGACAATAAAACATTTATTAGTGATAGAATAATCTTTAATAAATACACAAAACAGTCCTTATAGAGAATCCCTCAAACACCACAAAACATTTTATTCAAAAATTATTATCATTTAATTTTTTTTCCCACAGTGATGCCACACAATATTTAATTTGTTTTCATGGAGTAATATTTTCATCAATCATATTACATTTAATGGACTAATTTAGTAAAAAAATTACTTCAGCCAAAAATGAATATTTTCTATGTTGTTATGAATATTTTATCACTTCTAGTTGAATTTAATATGAATGGACTCTAAATATATAACTGTAAATATGTATTTTATTCATAGATCCACTTCAAATCCGTAATTTAATTTATATACTAATTATATATTTAAAAGCAATTTATGAAGATAAATTCTACATATAATACTGAATATTTAAAAAAATTTAAATATTAATCATGTAGAGGTACATTGAGATAATTAGTAATAAACTTGTAACCAAATACATAAACATTCCCACAATGAAATTTTATAAAATAGAAAATACATGTATAAAATATGTTTATCATTCAAGAAAAATCACTAAATGCATATAAAATATTTTCCATAATTAAATTCATAATGATAAGTAGATTATATAATAATATTATTGTATATAATACAGAAACTCATGTATCCATATAAAATGAAATTCAAAATATTTAAAATTTAATTGTAAAATTCTAAAGGAACCGCGTTTTATTATTATACATATTGATTTTAGAAAAAAATTATATATTAAAAAAATCAATTCTAAAATAATTTAAATATAACATATATTTTAAAAATTGAAACTAAATTTAATACATAAACACATGGAATATCCAAAAATTGTTAAATTAAAGATCAGATACTATGTTATATAAATATTTATATGTTTATGTCATGTTTTTTCATTTACATAAAATGAACAATTTTGTGTTCTATTGTTGTGTTTTTTTAATATATTTTTATAATAATGTTATGTTTTTTGTATTTAAATGTAATGTTTTTGTTTTTTGTTAAATATTATATGGGTGTTGAGTTTTGTTTTAAAAATTGTTTTGTTGTATTTATAAACATTTTTAATCTCTTTGGGTTTTTTTATTTCAATTATATATATTTATATATAAATTCCAATTTCATGTTTTCATACCAAAAAATACTTTAAAAGAGTTGTAAAAGGAATTGAAACTACACAAAACACAAAATCCTTGAACATTATGGGGGGGGGGGAATGTTTTCTAATAATTATATAAATCACATCACTAATTTGGATATATCAATAAACATACAATTTTTGAGATCATGGAACTTTTTTCTTAAATATATTTTTATCAAATTGAATGTACTTGTATTTTCAGAAGTTGTAATAAATTTATCATTTAGAAAGAATTTTTTATTATGAATATTTTTTGGGCATTTTGGTTTAAAAATTATATTTATTTATTTATGTTTGTTTCTAAAATCTTTAAATTCCCTTAAATATCATATCAACTAGAATACGATTGAGTAACAAAAAAGGATCATGGAACAGTTAGTAATGTCATAAATTGACAAGTTCTATAATACTCAAGGTTTTTTTTTTGAGTTTTCATTAATATTATTTTTCTTTTATAATCAATGAATTTTTATTTCTTTTTGATTTAATCTAATTATTTTATTTTCATACATGTCATTAAGGGGAAAAATAATAATACACTATTATATGTAGTCTAATGCGTGATATTTTGGACAGACTATGAATACATTGATATGACCATCCTAAAAGAAATTTCCATGAATTATAAGCTCCGTTTTGGTGGAACATTGGGCCAAAAGTTTCCCAATATTCAATTTGGAATTATAAATTCAAATTACAACCTAAACCATTTTTTTTAAAATGGGTCATATTATTAAGTTAGTATTTTGGAAAAGTAATATTTTGGATTTGACTCATGATGGGAATCTTTTTCAAAAAGATAAGATGTCCTAGAAGTTTGGATATTTTATAAAGTGAAAATAAATTTATATATCTTCATGAAACATAGTTTGAGATATACCACATAATGTTTTCTTAACCATGTCAAATTTTTAAAGTATTTTTTAATATAATTCAATAGTAGATATAGGGTCATTATACTTAATTCAAATATTAGAATAGTTATTTGATAAGAAATAATTCAAAGTAGTTATTTATTAGAGTAATCTGTTTAATTCCATCCATATTCGTTGTATTTTTTTACACTAAACTGTTCATAAAGAGGCTCCCTTTATCAATTTGATGTTATATTATATGGTTCAATATTCTTAATAGATCTCCTAACTTATTAAATTAATGGTACTACCCACTATAAGTGAATTCTGAATTCATTTATCATTTCCTTATACTTTATCATTCTATATCACCATGCTCCCTGTCAGAATAAATGATGAAATTTTACATTTTCTAACATGATTGTGGAATCTATCTACTTCCATTTTCAAGTACAATGACTAAATAATTACTTAATATAATCCATTATCTATCTACTATTGAGTTAATCATGTTTCTTTATTTCTTTTCCATTCCTCTCTATTTGGAAAATCACAGACACATTATCTAATGGAAATTACATTTCCCTAAGGATTATTTTCTTAAGGATAATTTCCCTTATCTAAGGAAATTTTTAACATTTTTTTTCATTTCCATATTTTTTAATCTCTCAAAAAAACTCATTTTACTAATAAGTCAAACATTCAGATTCTTATCTATAACCTCGATATAGAGTCTTCTGTTTTTAGACTACAAATTCTCTGAAATTCCGAATCTGAATTTTCTGAAATTCAGACTACGAATTCTCTGAAATTTAGACTCTAAATTTTCTGAAATTTGGACTCTAATTTCGTCATAATATAGACTCTTATTTTCTTAGAATATAGAGTCTGAATTAATTGGATTTAAAATTCTTCAATTTATAGAATTTAGATTCTTAATCCTTCGTAAAACAGAATCCGAATATCCATGTCTTTAAAGAATTAGATTATTTAGGTTTTTAGATTCCAAATTCTATTTATTCCGTAGAATCCATAAATTCATATTTAATTATGCTAATCCATTTTCATTACACATGTTTTTTTATGTATGAAACGAAGTCGTAAAATTTGTTTCGAAATAACTATTTTTTATGTGACACGTTTACATGTCCCTTTGAATATCATTGAAAAATATGACTATTTGAGGAGGGATCTGACTTTGATGTTTTTCCTATAAATAGGTACTCCTTTGAATGATCGCATTATACATCTATTGATTTTCCTAGATATTTCATATTGTGTTGCTATAAAGTGATTTTTAGAGAGAGACATATTCTCATGATTTGTGCGTTTCATGAACATCTTCTTCATTCAAAAACATCCATTTTAGTTTTCTTCATGTGACTATGATTATTGCTGAGTACAATCGAGGGATTATGAGGATCGAAAGACAGAGTTTTTTATTACATTAATGTTTGAGGGCTTACTGGGATAACCAGATAGGCTCTGATATTCCAATCGAGGGATTACCTTAGTGTTGGTAAGATTGACTTTATTGAAAGTATAAATCATGGGATATTTATCCATGTTTGTTGGATACCATACTCCTTGGGATAAAATATTTCCTACTTTTTACTAGTTATTGTTTCAAGTTTCATTTCAGATATATATTAATAAATAATGAATGTATAACATTATTATAATTTCTTGTACTTTAAATACTCTGATAAATAATATTCTATATGATTTAAGGTATAATCTTCCATTAAGAAAATTGTTCTAAACATTCATTTTTTGGATTCATATTTCTGAACTCTATCATTGTTTTTTCATTATTATGAAATAAAATAGGATGTTGAATTTAACTTGGTTAACTTTGTAAAACATAGTTTTCCTTAATGTTGAAAACCAATGTAGTTAATATTACAATACACCCCCATCTTGTAATTGAGCATCTGCATACACTATTTAGATCCTACACTTGGTATCCTTTGAAGGTCTCTAAAATTATTATACTCACAAATACGTTTTCATGCTCAATTTTTTTTCTTGTTCACATTTTTCAAATATATATTTATATATATTTATAGACATTTTTTAATTAAATTTTGTACAAAATATATTGTTTTCTTACAGAATGGAAGGTATAAATGTTGGTTCCATTGCCAATATTAATCCTACTATACTACCAATTTTTAAGGGTAATGATTATGAGTACTAGAGAAATAGAATAAAGACCATTGTCATTAACACTAGAGTATAAATTTTTTTTATGCATACTGGTTATTACAAAATTCCAGTCAGGGAAGTTAAAACCCTCACCAATCATTAAAAATCATAACATCAACTAAATTAAAAGGTATGCAATACATTATTGTGTTATATTAAATTGAATATATACAGCCAAATTTCTTATTGTGAAGCATCCAACTTCATATGAAAGAAACATAAATTTATACACTTTCGAACATCAAAAGTGAAAGAGACCAGAAGATAAATGAAACGATCAAAATATCATGGATTTTTTTTCTTTTTGTAGAATCTGTTTGCAAAGTGAAGCAATGATTTATCACCATTGCAAATAGTCATAAATATATGGATAAAAAGGGTTTAGATGAAAATGTGCTTATATATAAAATAATTTACATCATTCACAATTAGTTGGAATCCAATAGAACACCATTGATGAAAACTTCAATATTACGCTAGATGAACGTTTTGGAACTCTTCTGAAAAATGAGGCAAGAATAAAAATAGATGCTGATATGAATAATAAGAAGAAAGTGAATAGAAGTGTAACCTTTACTTATACAAAATTGTACACTCCTGAAATGGTTACAAGATATACGTCTAAAGATGTCACTGTTCTATCTAAGACCAGTGAAAATAATCATTTTGAAAATGAATTATCCAATCTTGATGGAAGGATGAACAAGATAGAGAGAAAGAAATAATTTCAGTATTTGTATAAGAAGAATGAGTGAAAGAACAAGGGTGATTATGAATTAACATTTATAAATGAAAAAGTATCTTACACCTTAGGCCAGATTGGCCCATGCTTAAAAAATGATAGAAATGAAAATAGGTTTTTGATGAATAAAAGGAATCATTAATAATATAATGGCAAGAAAGTCTTGAAGGCTAATGATACCTGGAGTTCCAGTAGTGGTGACTCATCTGATGAATCCTCAGAGTATAAATATTCTAGTAATAAGAATCTTGTTCTACTAGCCAAATTACCCATTTAAAATCATTTTCTAATGCTCAGGGTACCCAATGATGTATTTATCACTAATGTATCATTGAATGGAAATTATACTGATGAAAAATATTTTGAATCATCAGATGATGAATCCTCTTCATTAGAAGATAATACCCAACTATCACTTGAATTTGTTTCTAGATTTACTAAACTACATGAAATTGAAAAATTTAAAATAAAAAAGAAGTTAGGGAAAGAAAATTGTAGAATTTATATTTTTAAAAATTAAGTATCATATATTTCTAAAGATTTTGATCAGAAAACTTTTGACTTTGAAAGTGTTTATAAAAGTCATAATGAAATAGATTATGAGAAGGTTAAACTTTCTATGTATATTAAAGATGTTATTTCAATGAAATTGTTTTAGAGGCTAAAACATGTTTCCAAACTAATAAATTTTAGAATAAGAACTTCATTATTAAAAGAATTTCTAAAATATTTTCCATTACAAAATTCATATATAACATATCCATTGGCAAAGAAAACTATGACAAGATGTATTCATAAATCCTTTCTTTATGAAATAGTTATGGATTTGGTTATAATCATTCAAGAAATGTTTTTAGTAATAATTATTTTGATCCCCTGAGTGATCCATTTTGTATTAAATGAATGTGTGGTGGAAATTGGGAGAAAAATGTTCTCATAAAAAACCCATTGTTTAGGATTTCATAAAGGTTATTTTCTTAGAAAATGTGGATTCCTGAAATTTTACATTCTGAGGTTTCTGGATCCAAGATGTTTTGGATTCTAAAAGTCTAACACTTTTATTTTTAGGAATGTAAAGAAACTACCAACTGAAATAAAAGGTATATGGATAGTGTATTTTCACATCATATTAATGGTAAAAAAACTTATTGTAAAATATTATCAATACTAAAGTAGAAAAGTAACTTTTATAGATAATGATAAGGGGGAAATTATTGGTATATGTAATATTGATCTTATTGTTGAAACATTAATTTCAAGAGTTTTATTTGTTAAGGGTCTTAAACACAACCTCATTAGCAGAAATCAATTTTCTGATAAAGGTTACGTAGTGAATTATAGGAATGAAAAATTCTTAGTACACAGTTTCAATGAAGATTTTATTCTATATTCCCATAGGCATGAGAATGTACACCAACTTAACAAAGATTACCTTAGAAGCCATGATCTACCTTTCCATAGTGTCATGGAAGATAAATCTTGGTTATGGAAAAGAAGGTAAAGTCATTGTAACCATGAGAACCTATGAAAACTCTTAAATATAAGAGTTTTTAAGGATCTACTAGAGTTTATATTTTATTCTTAAAAATTTTATGATCCTTGCCAATATGGAAAGATAAATAAATATTTCTTTAAATCAATCTATGAAGTCTCAACTTCGGATGTATTATAGTTAGTGCATGTGGATCTTTTTTGTGCAACACTAACTGGAGGTATTGGAGGAAAATATTATTTATTTTTCTAGTTGATGATTACACTAGATTTACGTGGGTTTACTTTTAAGAAAATAAATATGATCCCCTTTATTATTTCAACAATTTTAGAGCCCTAGATAAAAAGGAGAAAAACCATCCATTGGTAACTATTTATAATGATCATGGAGGTGAATTTCAAAATTCATATATTGAAACTTTTCATATTACGAAAGCAATTAATCATAATTTATTTGCTTTATGAACTCCTACACAGAATGTTGTTATGGAAAGAAGAAATAAAATTTTTTAAGAGATAAATAGAACCATGTTGAGTGATTATTCTATTTCTATACACTTTTGGTGTGACTATGTTAGAACTACATGTTATAAAACAAATCGAGTTTTAATCATAACTTTTCATAAAAAATACCTTATTAATTGTGGACCAGTTGAAAATCAATAATTTATTACTTCAAATATTTGGTTGCAAATTAGTAATCCTGAATAATAAAGATAATGTCCATAAATTTTAACCGAAATATGATGAAGGAATTTTCCAAGGATACTCCACTCCTTATATGTCTTATAGAGCTTTTAATAAAAATAATTGTAGTGTAGTTGAAAGAGTGAATGTAAAATTCGATGAAACTATCATTTTCTTTTTAAATAACCCAATCCTACATCCTGGAATGTATTTTCGAAAACTGATTATCAACCTTAGATAGAATATTCTTCAAATAATGAAAATGTTCAAGAAAATATTTAAAATGCATTTACACAAGTTGATTTTCTACAAAATGTTGATGAATAGGTTTTACAAAACCCAAATCAGTTGTTTCATAAGAATCAGCCCAATACTGGTATAATTGGTGACATAAATCAACGTGTAAAGACTAGAGGTTCCATAATAATTTAAGAAGTCTTAAAGGCCAGGAAACCTCATTTTAGTTCATCAATCCAGGCACAACTATACCATTTTTTCTATATTCTATTTCATGTTTTTTGTTAATTGCATTATTTTTTTCTATTTATTGTTCTATTTATTGTTTCTTGTAATTATTGTGTAATATTATATGCTATTTAATTAATTTATGGAATCTTTAAACCTAGTTTAATTATATTTTAAACCGGCACATATAGGCTATCATTGGGGTAATACCCCATAACCCCCACCTCAAGAAACACACAAGAAAGTAAAAAATAATACATTGATAAGAAAAGTGATTTTTTACTATAGTTTCTTATGAAATCATGGGAAATAGATTTGGTGTTGGTATTGGTAAATATGCTAATTTAATCTTATATTAATATTTACTATGTTTTTAAACCTGTAATGTTATTTTTCAAAAAAAAATTTGAATTATATTTTGTATCGATAATATAGTTTATTTCATATCATTAATATAATAAATGGATTAATATTTGGGTTTTTTAATGATTTTATATTAATCCCCATTGATAGTTTTTTCTAGTTGTAGCTTTTAACATGTTTGGTGGTGTTTTACATTATTCAATGTTATCCTGAGTGAGTTTTCATTCTCCTATTATTTTATATTGATGTAAGCCTTTTTAGCATTGTATTAAAAAATATTTTTTTTTTAGTCATGGGGTATTAAAAATTATTTTTTCTTGCATTTTAAGATGAATTATATTAGATGAGTGTTGAATAATATATATTGTATTGATAATTTTATAATGGATGAAGATAAATTTGACTCATGGTGTTTGTTATGTTATGCATATGGATTTTTCACCATTTATAGTACATATATGTATAGTCCCAATCAACTTCTTAGATAATTGATGTTATTATATATATATATATATATATAAGGGATTCAATAAAATAAAATTGATTCAATTGAAATATCCATTCTACTTGTATTTTTATCCTTTTCAAATTTATTTTTATATTCATAGATTTTTCTGGAGAAAAACATTTCAATTTATGTACACAATTAAATAATTTTCTCTTCCATTTATTTAATTTTCTAATGGATTGTGATAATATTATAACTCATGACTAAACATTATAGAAATTCATTGTGAATTTTCTATATATTTATTATATAACCATATATTGTTAGAATCCATTCATATTGAGAATGTGTATCAATTTTGACCCTGTTAAACATCTATATAAGTGCATCTTCTATCAAGATTAAGGGAGGGTAAAAGGATAAAAAAATTGAGTTATGATTCTATGGTTTAATAATAAATAAATTTCAAATTTCAAGGACATATTATGACTACTTATTATATATAAAATGATTAAAACCATTTGAATGATTGAGTATAATAAGATTTAATTATGGCTACTAATGAATCAAAAACCCATTTTCCTATTAATTGTTCAATAAAGGATGGTATTATTAGGAATTTATATTATAATTTTACATCTCAGAATATGATAAATACCAATTATCTTATAGTATTGAAAAAGGGAAAAAATTATGGATAATGAAATATGGAATCTGTGGTTTATCATAAAGTAAATCATAATCCAATGGGGAAATTGTGAGGTTTTCATTCTGGTAGACACTCTATGGAGTGTGTTACTTCTATAACCTTAGATAATTTATAGAATAATAAGATGGTATCAAATTTTTATTATATTATATATTTTTGAATATTAAAATCTAATGAGGAGGTTATTGCGGATTGTCCTGTTGGGTATCATGTTTTAAATGTAGTTGTTCTAGATCATTTTTTTTGATAAGTTTATCCTTGATCATTGTGGGTACATAATTCATTTCATTGTTTTAACGATTATCATGATTTTATAAGGTGATGTAGTTATAGGTTTGAAAATTTTAGGGTATATTTAAATAAAATAATATCATGATTTTGATATTTCTTTATGTTTTAAAAAAGGGATACTTTGGGTCAATCATGTTTTCTATTCTCAATAGAGGAATTTGAAATCAGTGGGGGAGAAAATAAAAAATAAGAAATGACTAATTGAGGATATGGTGACCCCTATAAATGAGTTTTCTCACATTCTAGACTAACATGAAACTATATCATTGAATTCAAGGGTTTTAATGGATTAAATCCATTTGGTCAGAATGATTGTAAAAAGGTATTCGATTAAATATCATTTTAAATATGTTAATGTGGAATATTCATTGTGTTTAGTTAATAAATATTTGGATGTGAATTTGTTACCTGAAATAACTAAACATATGAGTGAGGAATATAGTTTTTATATCTTTAATAAAATTCTACTTGAGGAAGAGTCTATTCTTCGTGATGAGATCACAAAATGTCAATGAATAATTATCATAAATATATTTTTAATCATAATGTTGGATATTGGTCTTATTAAAGATATTTTCAAGAGGGGAACATATTGACTCTTATTATAGAATTAAATTATACAAATATTCAACAAAAATTGGTTGAATATATTTAATTCTAATATGTGATTTTTCATTAGGGATAGTCTATAACACCCCAATAATTTAACCTAAATGTACCTTTAAATAAGTTTTTTTATTGAAAATCATTTTTTAAATTAAATGCTGGAATAAAATGATTACAAACCTATTCTTTATAGGGGATGTATTACAATATGATATATAAATAATTAAATTTTTTGAATGGAATATTAAAGAACAGTAATTAAATTATAATAGGCAAAATAACATAGAAAATAAAAGTATCAGGAACATAGAGTCTTTAAAATCTTGTTTTTCTATAAAGATTATCACATCAATTAAAACTATGGAAATAACAAAACATATTATAAATATTGAATATATGTTTGGAGAGAATTAAATAAAATGAATGGTTTTAGTTAAAATTATATATATCGGAATGAAATATAACAGTAATCTATATGGATGATGGTTATATAGTTGTTTGAAATATGGCATTTGAAAATATGGTCATTGGATGTATAATTGTTTGGTATGGATGTACATAATTGGTATATTGAAGGTGTATAATATTTAGTAACAAATTTATAATTATATAAATTATAAATGAAAAATAATAAAACAAAAAAGATAATATTTAAATATATTATTTTATTATACAAATATATTTTTAGTCATTATAAATTTCAATTATTTTTATTAATGACTGATTTATATACAATGGATTGATAAAAGTAATGATTTCTAGTGCAAACAAATGTAATTGATGAAATAATAAATGAATTATAAAGAAGAAAGATTCAATTATACAAGGGAAAACTGTTTTATTTAAAATCATTGTTTGTTATATACGATTTTATTTAAAAGTGAATTTAATATTATTATTTGAAATTTATTGAAACTAATTTCCCAATTTTCATATAAAATTTAATTATAATTAAATAAATTTTTTATTTGGTTAGATATAATAATAAATTAATTTAATGTAAAAAGTGATATTATTCATAGGGTTGTTTTTGAAATTATTGTAAATTTTTGTCCTAAAAAATAAAATTGATATATTTTAAAGGTTTATTATAATAATATGTTTTAACTTATAACTAAAATAAATTAATTAATAATTTATATTAAACATGATTATGAATGCTTAATTTTTTAAATGTTGATTTTTTATAAAAAGAGTTATATATATATATATATATATAATTTTACATTTTCATTTAAATGTTTATTTTCCCATATTTAGAAATTAAATTACAATAAATAGAGTCAAACATTGTAATCAACATTTCAAAATTTTTTAATTTGTCCAATTACATTGTTTGGCATAAAGATAAGTTACATTGGAATAAATTGAGTTACCCTGGAAAAAGTAATAGGAGGTAAAGGGGGCTTATTTAGGTGGTAAAGACATTAAATATACAAAACCATTATCTTAAAATTTGTATATGTGATAATTAATGACCTATCATCATCCCTTGAGCATTATGTATCCACTTGACTTCTAAATAAAATTTATTTCACATTATGTAAGAAATATTTACAAAAATGCCACATGTCCTCACATATAAAAGGAGCCCTCATCAACCCCTTATAAACCACCTAAATAATTTGTTATCTCAGGAATCTATGACCATTTTAAATCACTAAAATCCCAGATAGACATTTTTAGCCTTTATTTCGATGTAATACTAATAAATTCCTCATTTTGGAACAACCCATATCATGAAAGAGAGAACACATAAAGAATATTGATGCATTTTTATGGATATTATAAGAGAAGTTAAGGGATTTCTCATATGAATTTTCATTTCACTGAGATATATTCCATATTACCCACTTTATCTAATCTGTGTGGTCTATATAATACGGGTCAGATTTATTTTATTATACCTTTCAGGAAATTCATGTTATTTAAAAATCCATCACTTGTTTTCTCATTAATGGGATTTTGATGCAAATGTTATCAAATCTATATGGGTTTTTTACAATATAGATTGGAAATTTAAATATAAAATATTTAAATTTATATCTAGAGAAATATTTTTTCCATAATCTAGTAAAACCCATAAATTATTTTCTCCTTTGGTAAATTTTATGGATTATAGATCTCTTTTACATCTCATCCCACTTTGTTCCTAATTCGACCGAATGTATATTTGTAAGTGGCCCAACCGTATATCTTCTATTTGGATAGAAATATTTATACTCCATGAACAAGTTTTTATATTGTTATTGGGATGTCCTTTTCTTTAAATATATGAAAACCTAAAGGCTTTTTCAATTGACTAGAATTTATAAAATTAATATTCTATTAAGTTTTTTAATAATTCATGTTTTCCACCATAATTGAATTAGTTTAAAAAGTGTGAAAGGAATCTCCCTCTGTAATAATTTCCTCATGATTTCATTTTCACAATTTTATAACCATTTATTATAATAAAGATTCATATTCATGTTTTCATGGTTTTATAAGGTATTATATATTCACATTTTTTAAATTTTTCAATTTAAAATAAATGTTATAAACCTAAAAAATATATATATTATTATTTTAAAAAAAATATATCAATGCTCTTATAAAAGGAATTTTCAAATGTATTTAAATACATTAATGATTCTATTAACTCACTAGGTATATTATATAATGATTAAATCTAACTTCTCTCTCTAGATATATTTTGATGAAGTTATTTTGACGTTTTCCTGAGAGCTATTTCATTCTATATTTTAAATAAATATAATATAATTGTGAATGTTTTCATACTCATTTGTCAAAAATATGAATATTTTTCATCTTAATATGGGAGGTTGAATAATTATATACCCATATACTAAATTGGGTAATGTTTTATATCAAATGTTTTATGGTTGTTGTATAGAGATGGTTACCATAAACCCAAATGGTTATGGTACATAGGTGGTTATCTCAGGCTCAAAAGGCATTGATACATGGTTTCTTATTCAATGCGTAAAACGTTACAGAGGTGGTTAACCTCATCATGAAAATTTTCATGAGTCTCTATCCCATGACTATTAAATTATAGTAATAAAGATATCTTATTCTATTATGTGATGAATATTTCTATGAATAACTTTTAGTCATATTCGATGCTCATTTTCATGCCAAATTTTTATGTTATACATCCTTCTTATATCAGGTTCCCAAATCAATGAATCATTTTTCTACACTGTTATTATTAATTTCTTATATTAATATAAAATTTTTATTCCAATAATAATGACTTTATATATATGTATTTAAGATAAAAATATCCAATATTATGAAACATGATTTCATTCTCATACTAACATGGTAATCTTATACTCCCTTACAATGTTCTATTATTATATCTTATGTAACTATTATTGAGAATTTAACTCACTCTTTTCTTATGTATCCATTCCTCAAGATTTAATGAATACTATTATTTATGAATTTTCTTTATGGATTACACATGTATATAATCTTGTTTGACATAATCGACTAATTGTAAAATTATTAGACCAAATTGCTAATCTACAAAATGCAAATCCATTGGATTCTAGGATTGTATATAACATTGGGATACAAAATATTTAATGACGAAAAATATATGTATTTTATTATTGTTCCATCTCAATTGGTATCAAATTATAGGATATCCATAACTAAAAGTGTGGTTCTAGGGTGTTTTAGTTATTATTAATGAATATTTATGAATTTTTTATTTCTTGCACGAGTTCTAGTAGTGTAGTTTAGGGGAACATTAGTTAGTATTGAATAGGGGTTTAGATATTTTTGGGACTATGTTAATAAGTACAATAGAACCAAACTTAAAATAACCCATTATGAACTAAAAGTAATGTAAGATGAGCCAAATTTATCCTAGTATGAAATGAAGGTGTCATAATTTAGCTGTTCTTCAGATTTATTTAGTTTTTGACTACTTAAATGGATTATAATTACATGATATGAACAATATATTCATTGTTTCTAGTAAATTTATTGAAATAGGTTGAATTGAGTTAAAAATGGGTGTGATTTACAATACCGTGATTTTCCTAGTGGGAAACGAAATGTAATGGGAGTCAATGTTGATACTTTTTTGTTAATTCTTACCCAACTATCTTGAGTTATGGATTACAACATAAGACTTTTTATCCCCAAATAATAAAAATGAAATGTAAAATGAAGTTCTAGGGACACTCAAACAACATTTCAAATGAAGGAAATAAAATTCAGTAACTTATATCACTATAATATATGAAGAAAAGGTAGGAAAAAACAAGTATAGAATGAGAAAATGTTTAAAACTGGGATTTCTTGGAAATCCAGATCCTAATTTCAAAAGGGAAATGAAGAGGATAACTAATATCGCTGAGGGTTCTAAGGCCCTATATAATTCATCACCCAGACTTCAATATTCAATTATAAGTAATTTAATAATTATTCAAATCAATACTATGATCCAAGGAAACATTCCGATAATAAAATATGACAACCTATAAGACCTACAGAACAAGGGAAAGCCTGTGAAATCACATCCATTGAAGTTGGAAAAGAAATCAATGTGGTTTAAGGTTCACTAATGATTAATTCTAGGACTATAAAGGCTTTATTAGATTATGTTTGTAATAGATCCTTTATAGATGGGATGTTTTTAAATGGATAAAAATCAGAACACTAATGACTAAACATTGAATTATAATTCAAATATTATTTTTCAAATATTATTTCATATGAAGTAAATAAATACTCACAAATTAAAGTTTTTTAGTATGTCCACCCACAAAATATTTTCATTCTACATTTAGTGGAATTTTATTATAGTTTTCAGATGTTTTTAATCTCTCTACATAGATATTTTTTTTGAATTTTGATATAAGGAAGCCACATTTCATATACTGTTTAAACCCATGGTCAAATTTCTATGAAAAAATAACTATAAACTTAGTACCATGATTAATCCCAATCACGAGGGTTAATTATATCAAATTATGGAAGAGATAATAAATTTTTGGGATTTGACTATTGTGACATGAAATAGGAGTTTGCTAGTCTTAACCATGATAATGAAGATTATATCTCATTAAAAATTATATCTTGAATTTTATATGTCTTGTGGATACCAAAAAATATTTTTAATAGAGATATATGAATAAAATTAGAAGGAAACTATAAGTTTATGTGGGGTAGATTATAATGACCTAATGTTTTATGATAATTTTATTTTTGAATAAATTCGCAGATGACTATCTTGTTTAACAAGAAACACGAAACAAAAACCAACAGAGATATATATTATTGGGAGAAATATATTAAAATGGGATATAAAAATTGATACACTATGAAAATGTAATATGAAACAACATTATGAAAATTAATAAAGGAATAAAACAATAATTTATTAAAAATAAAATGAAGATAAATCATTATAAATACAATTTTCCATGAAGATTAGAACACTAATTGGAACTATAGAATGATGGAATATAATTGTAAACATAATTGACTTGTTGGGAGAGAAGTAAATATGATGATTTTTAGTGATATTTATATATATATTAGTGAAATATTACATTTGTATACATGTCCATTTGATATATTGCTATCAAACATATAACCATTGAGAATGTGGTGATTGGATATATAGTCATTGTGTATGCGTTTATCAAATAGTTATATTAATTATATTTTATTATTATAAATAAATAAATAATTAATATAATTCCCAAAGTAAAAATAATTAAACAAAAATATAAAATTTAATAAGAATATTTTATTATAATATTATATTTTTAATTGATACATATTAAAAATATTATTTTTTATTATAATAGAGAGATTTCATTAAAATGGATTTATGAAAATTAATTATTGATAATGTAAATAAATATAATCTCTTATGTAATTAAAGAATTATAAAAAATACTAATGTAATTATTCAGGGAAAATTTTCCACCATGGATGTCCACGTGGCACTGTATAAGGTGAGAAGTCCATATTATGGGACAACCATATCAGGTTTGTGCCCTACCACAAATGAAATTAATTGGGAAAGGATAGATTGTAGGTTGGTGATTGGGCCCAAGATAGGAGTGGTTTTGTGCTCATTAAGACCACAATATCCATAGTCCTTTTGTAGTATTAGGCCAACTCGAGTAGTAATGACACCATGTAATGCTATAATTTACAATGGTTCAAACACTAGAAGAATCCCTTAAGGTTTATTCCGACGAAATTTATATTCTATAATGTATATGATGATTTAGATAGTAGTCTAGTTGATGGTATAGAGTAACACAACATAGGAAGTATGTATGGGCCCATTAGTCTAGGAAAAAGAGATTTCATTCCACTTAGTCTTTAGTCCATCAAATTATATTGGTCTAGTAATGGAGTGGATGAACCCATAGAGAGGGGGTGTGGCATTTACATACTAGTCCTTGGGTGCGTGTGTTACTTCTTCTTCTTGTAAACTCTGATTATATTAATAAATTCTTATGTATTTAAATTTAATTTATTTAAAAACACTATTTTATTATATATGATTCTATTTAAAATTTACATTTAACTTATTTTTTGGAATTTCATGAAATGAATTTCTTATATATGCTTATAAAAAGGGATGAACATTCATGAAATTTATTTTCAATTGGACTGAAATAATAATAAAATTATTTAATATTAAAAATAGTTATTTCTCAAAGGTATGTTTTTGGGTTGTGTTGTGAATTACTGAATTAAAAAAATTAAATTGAACACTTATTAGGTTATTATAATAAAATATACCAATTTAAAAATCTATATACATATATAAATATAATTTATAATTTATATGAAATTGGATTTATAAAAGTTAAGGTTTAAAATGTGTCATTTTTTAAAAAAAATGTAAAATATATATATTTTATGTACTATTTTAAAAATAAAATTTCTAATTATAGAAATTAAATTAGATTAAATTGATTCAAAAAATTTAATTAGATTATTAAATTTTGGTATAGAGTTCAATACAAATTTAATCCAAACTACAAATTACCAAGGAAAAATTTGAGATAACATAGTAATGGTAAAATGAGACGAAAAAGGGTTTAACATGGGGGTAGGGTCAGATAATATCCCAAAAAATTATCCCAAAATATATTTAGAAGATAATTAAAAACATAAACTCATTCATTTCTCATTAATAACCCATTTTCTATAAAAATGACATTCCTTTCACTTTTAGGATTGTATATTTACCAAATTTACACCCATCCTAACTTATAAAATGACCCCTCCTCTACCCTATCTAAACCACTAAAACCATTCAGTTATCTGTTGAATATCTTCCAATTATTTATCACTAACGACCCAATCAGTTATAAATAAAATTCTAATTTTTTATTTAAGTGAATGTGTTATGGTTATAGAAAACATATCCAATTATTTTGTTTTTATATCCAATTAGAATTAAATGACCATTGAGTATCATTACCAATGCTAATATATTCCTTGAATCGTAATCACATTAGTAGTATATTAATAGGTTAAAAAAATACATTATTCATAGAAACATGAAGTGATGGCCTCAACTGTTAGGATAGAACCTTATGAAGCCAATTTATTAGAGCTTATGAGGGAGGTAGGATTTCGAGGATTTACCAACACCAATCCCAAGCTGAGATCCAATAGTTTAATCATGAGTGAAATCGTTTATATGAGTAGTTCATGATCATTAAGATCACAACCGAAACCTTGTTTTCCAAATGGACCCATGGAATCCCCACCATCACACACCTCACTCTTAGGGTTTTGTCTTGTGTATTAAAAGAATATCTTTTAAGGCCCTAACCGTAGTAATATGTAAATTATTTTTTATAAAATAACGAAAAAATCATCATTATATGAATTTCACTTTGTAAATTAATTTAATGCATGAATTGTATTTTTGGTTAATATTCAAATAAAATTAATGAATTTATTAATTAATATATTTTTGAAATAAATACTATTTTAATAAAATAGTATTATTTAAATAAATTTTATTATATATTAAATATCATATAATTTTGATGAAGTCAAATGTAATTTTTATAAGGGTTCGAAAACTCTTATTTAAAAAACAGATGATTTTTAATAAATGTAATTTTGTACATTAATAGTCAAGATTGACATATTTTAAAAATTATTTAGATTAATTGAACATTATTTTTTGAAATGTGTAATTGAAATTTTCAATCGGTGAATTTTTTATACTTTTTTTGAGGCAGTCAAATTTTCAAGTAAAAGTTAAATAAATTATTAATATAATTTGTGTTTTATGAAATCTCAATGATCCAAAAGTTATGTAATAAGTAACATAAATGGGATACACAATCAAAGAAATGTTTTAAATTTAAAATAATGTGATTTTATGTTTATTTCATTTCTATTTATAACCATTAGAAACCTCTCAAGAAATAAAATATTTTATAAGATTTTAAAATAATGTATAGAACTCTTATTTTAAACCATTGACCTTATAAAATAATTTATACAACTCCTATTTTTTAGAAACCGTGGGAAAAACTGGGATACTTTATGGTTTTGAATATTTTATTATATAGATTCCAAAACTGAAATAATAATGAAATCCCTTCCTTTCCTATATAAACCGACTTAATACCGCATTTATCTTCCCTTGAATTTCTTAGTTCACATAATAAATATTCCCTACACTCCCTAGAGTCCTCCCAAGGATACCCAACCTCTCAAGAAACCTAACATAGTCCTTTGGAGTCACACATTCAAGCAAGAGATCCTCACCTTCCACTTCGCCTTTCTGTTCATGCACATTTATTGAGATTAGTGTTTGTAATTTAAATTTTATAAATTATAATTAGTTTATAATAATTAAATTAATATACAATTTATTTTATATTAATGTTTGATGATTTATCCTATCTCATTTTGACCCTTACCTAAGCTGTTACTATGCCCAAATTCTTTGAAGGATATTACACTATCCTCTTTTATCTAGATCAACTTTAAGGTTATGTCTTTTAATATCTATTTTAATATTGGGATATGTTATTAAACACACCCTTTAATTTAAATCTTGTGTATAAATGATAATATTCCCTTTCACTGTAATTTATCCCTCCTATGAACATTAATGCACACCCGTTACCATCTTGAAATTTTGTATGGATTATTTCATTTCTCCAATTTCATCAAGTTTGATTATTGTGTTACACTTTCTATTTAAAATTAAAAATGTTAGGGAATTTATTTCCATGTATACATTAATGTAAATTTCATTTTTAAATTATGGGAGACTTGTCTCTCTCTCATCAACCCAATTTATGAATTTTGATGTGTTGTTGTTATGTTTCTGAAATTGAACCGTGATTTTCAATTCCAAAATAAATTTGTAGTGAATATGATACCTAATTTTATATAATAGTTATTCACCTTTATGAACATATACTTATTTTTTTTTTGGAATTTTATCTATGTATTCCAAAACCTTGATCGTGGAATAAATTATGACGATGAATGAATCCATGTTGTATGATCTATGTGGAACACTTAGGAATGAGAATGGAATGATTATTATGGGTGAAACCAAATAGCACTCCAATGCATTGGGTAAAGCTTTTTATCATGATACGTCATGTTTGGACATGGGTGTTAAAATATTACTTTAGGGGACATTTTACACCATGATGTATTGGTCAGTTTAACCTTAACCAATGTAAATGATTTTCATTTTTATGTTGTAGCCACATTTACCATTTTAAGATTATCAAGCTATATCACGCCTTATTATCCCTGTTCCTTTTATGCTATATTGATATTCCTCTTTTCTAAAATGTATTATATTCTTCCGAAGCCGAATTTTAAATTAAACTAATACATGGTGAATTGAAAATATACAAGAATCTATAATGAATTTCTATGTCGAAATTGTTGAAATTAAGAAAAAACTATGGGAAAATATGGATAAAGTATTCATACACCAATGTGATTCACCAGAGGTTGCACTAGACCTCTTTTTCAAGAATAAGGATGGGTCAAGGCATGTTTCTGTTAATGATAATGTGCTCAAAAAGATCATATTAAAGAACTTGTATCCATTTCCAGGAATTAATGTTTTGTTTGATATGATACATGGAGAATAGTACATTTACAATGTAATTCTATATAAGGGATATTACCATGTTAGGCTGAAGGAGGATATCCTGAGAACTAATTTTCATATAAGTTTTGGGAACCATGAGTTTATAGTGATACCATTCAGAGTCACTAAATCTATAGTAATATTCATGATTTTAGTGAATTGAGTCTTTAAATATTACATAAACAAGTTACTGGTATCCTTTCTAGATGATATTCTAATATACAATGAAACCATGGAGGATCATTCATAACAACTAAGCACAATGCTAATGACCTCGTTAAAGGATAATATCTATGAAAAGTACAACAATTGTTATTTATGGTTGAGTTATATCTTATTCTTGGGGAATATAATGGAATGAAATGGGATATCTTTGGATCCAATGTAGACCAACAAATATAACAATCTACAAAGCCATCATTAGTGATAGATAACCATAGTTTCCTTGTGTTAGCTGGAAATGATCACCAATTTGTGATAAATTAATTACGATTGAGAAACCCTCATAACAATATAACACTGAAGGGATTCAAAGTTTATAGAAATGAAGAATGTTAAGAAGACATAATGGAGTTGAAATAGAGGCTTATTATTTCCCCTATGCCCACACTACCAATAATTGTTTAACATATAATAAGTTTTAGTGTTTCTTAAATAAGGGATTGGGTTGGGTGCTGAGGATAAATTAAGAGGTCATAGCCTATGCTTCAAGGAAGTTGAAAAATCAAAGAAAAAATACCCCAAACATGATCTAGATATAGAATTTGTGATATTAACTTTGAAAATGTAGTAGAATTATATATTTGTCGAGATGTGTGAAATTTATAATGGTTAAAGAAGTCTTAAAAATATATATTCACACAGAAATATCTGAGTATGAGTAAAGAATGATAGTTAGAGATCATCATGTATTATTACTACAGAATCCCTTACCATCATGGGGATGTGAAAAAATTTAAAGATTCTATCATTAGAAAGGATCCCAAAAATCTATCATCAATGAGAATTGATAATGTTCTAGTCTTCTAAGATTTGAAGAGGCTGTACATGTGAAATATTAAAGAATAAACATTATCAATTCTTTCACAAATAATTTTAAAACTATAAAATCATGAATGGTTAACAAATGATCAAAAATATGATATTGGAATTCGGGAGAAACTGGAAGCTATAATAAATTGTTAATACCTATAGTTCATTGTAAATGAAAAGGGAATTGTGAGACTTTGGTCAAGAATATATATACCATAAAATCATGAGTTAATGATGGAACTATTGGATGATGCACAGAGTTCGACAATATCCATTCACCTGGGAAACAAAATGATGTATTGAGATCTAAGTGAGAAATATTTGTGGGATAATATGAATATGGAGATCCCTGATTATAAATTAAAGTGCCTAGTATGTTAGTGGGTGAAGGATTAAAGGAAAAAGTCTAAGGGGATGAAGCAATAATTACTCATTCCAACATGAAAATTGGAAAATATCACCATCAAATTTGTCACCAAACATCCAAATACATCCAAATGAAATAATGATATATTAGTTAGTGTAGATAATCTTACAAAGACTACAAACTACATTATGATTAGATATTACTTCCCACATGATAAAATCATACAAAAATACATCAGAGAAGTGGTAAGGCTTCATGGTGTACCACTGTCAATTATGTGAGATCAAGATCCATGATTCACACATATGTTTTGGAAAAGGCTCCATCATGATCTAAAAACTATTCTGAACTTTAGTACGACTCATCACCCTCAAACTGATGGCTAATCTGAGCAGTCTATACTTACACAATATGTCATGATGAAAGAATGCTCAGTTGAATTTAATGGAGGTTGGGACCAACATCTTCCTCTAGTTGAGTAATTTTACAACAATGGTTTCCACTCAAGATTACAAATGCATCCATAGGTATCCATTTATGGAAAGATGATAAATATATATTCATGTTTACATGAACTTGGGGAATGAAAACATATAGGTCCTTATATAGCTGAAGAAAGAGCAGAGAAGGTTAAACCTATTCAACAGAACAACAAAGCTACTCAGAGTCGAAAAGATAGCAATGCTGACAATAGTTGACTTGAAATATAGTTTCATGTTGGAGACCTTGTATTATTATTAATATCTCCATAAAAGAGATTGCTGATAATTGGGATTAAGGGAAAGATTAGTCCAAGGTACATCAACCCTACTGATATCATTGATTTCATCATAGAAGTTGCATATCGACTAGCAATCCCAACAAACATGTCTGAAGTACAATACATATTCCATGTATCCCTATTCAGAAAGTAAATACCTGACCCATCACATGCATTCAATATATAGGTGGAATCACTGGAGAATGAAATTTACTACGAGGAGTTATCAGTGAAAATATTAGATTGTAGAGAAAAGGTCATACGAAATAAGCCATTCCACAGTGTCAAGGTGTTATGGAGAGACCAGACCTATAAAGAAGCACTGTGGGAAGTAGAGGAAGTGAAGCAGTAGGGTTACCATTACAAATTATGGTGTGGTAGACTGAATAGTTTAAGGAGAAATGTTTTGGGGTGGATATTGTAATGACCCGAACTATTTGGAATAAAATTCTCCCTTCTGATTTATGAATATGTATTATGGTTATAGAAAAAATGTGAAATTTATTTGTTTTATTATATCCAATTAGATTTAAATTGTTTTTATATATCTTTATTATTGACAACATTTTCATTGATTAGTGATCACATGATTACTATAAATATTGGGTTTTAATAAATCCATTTTTCATAGAAAAAGGAAGTGATGACCTCAACCAGTAGATTCATACCGTATGACGCCCATTTTTTAGAACTTATATGTGAGGATTTTTTTATATTATTTTTTCTAGACCAAGGCCATTATGATATCTAGAAACTTAAGCATGACTAAAATGGTTTACGGGGTGAGCTGAAGCTTAATGAGATCATAACTCAAACCATGTTTGTCGAACAACCCAATAAAATCCCTACCATCACTCACCTAACTCTTATGTCATGTGCTAGTGTATTAAATATATATTTATCAAGACCGTTGTAATAATAATATATAAATTATTTTTGTATAAAATAATGGAAAAAAATTTCATCATATTATAGTTAATTTGTTAATGAATTTCAAAGCACAAATTGTATTTTTGGTTTATATAAATATTCAATTATTGAATTAATTAATTAATGGATTTTTGAAACAAATAATATTTTAATAATAATATATTATTTAATGAAACATTATTAAATATTAATGATTATATATTTTTTATTAATTCAAATTTTATATTTATAAGGGTTTAAAAAAGGTTATTCTCAAGACCCCGTCATTTACAATAAATGTCATTTTTTAATTTAAAAGTGAAAATTATAATATTTATAAATTTAATAATATAAAATCAATATTATTTTCCGAATCATGATTTCAAAATTATCCAATAGTGAATGTTCAATATTTTTCATAAACCACCAAATTTCCAGGAAACAATTAAATACCCTATAAATATAATTTGTGTTTTATGACATCAAAATGACCCATAAGTGATGTAATAAGTAACATAAATTAGATCCATGAAGAAATATATGTTTCCTTTTAAACTTCTGTGGTTTTTTGTTAATTTGATTTTTCTATAGCCATTATGAATCATCTTAGTCTTGTAATATATTATAATAATTTAAAATCATTTATTTAAGAGCGTGACTCACCTCCACATCACTAATGGTAATATTATAATAATTATGACCCATCAACATATAAAAGAATTTATACCACTAAAATTTGGTAGAAACCACGGGAAAATAAAGAGGGATGATTTTTTGTTTTGAATATTTTATTTTATAGAGTCTAAAAAATAGTAATAAAGAAACCCCCCCACCTTTTCTATACAAACCAACCCAATCCCACATTTTTTTCAATCAAACTCATTAGATGTAACATCCCAGGTAAATAAAGAATAAAAAAATTTCATATTTATTAATATTTTAGAATTAAATATTAATTTTACTTTAAATGGGTTTCTATGTTCGATAGTGTACCCGATACGCAACAAATAGATTCTTTGAAACCTTACGTTGCACAACTAGTAATAAAATAATATTATTTTAAATGGTAGTTAACACGTAGCCATTGTATTGCCGCGAATGAATAGAAATAACACAAATATGATTATATATGTTTGTTAAATGTTGTTACATTTATCCAATAATGGATAAAGGTTTAAAATACGAAAATAATTCAATTTTAGGCATTTGTACTCTAATATTCACTAAAGGTCCACTTATCGCCTTTTGATGGAGAACCGTAATTAAATATAGTTTTGTTCACTCTAATAAATTCTATTAGACCAAATAAAAATCTTATTTAGAATCGGGACATCCAAATTTACTTTCTGTAAATTTTTGGTATTTTTCCGATAAAGTTAATTTTTTAATGAATAGTGAAAAATGATGAATTTTAATTCAAAACCTCTTTTTAATATAATTTATTCATATTATTAGATTATCTTTTTAATTGGTTTCATAGTTAAATTAGAATATATTTTTACCATTTAATCCAATGGTGGTCATTGAAATTAATTTCACTTTAAAATTGTACTTAAACTTGTGTTAATCTTTTGATATATATTGTTTCATAAAAACACACAATTTGGTTTGACAGCGGGAGTTAATTATTAAATTAATTAATTCAACTTATATGTTATGAATTTTTTAAAATATAAATCATTTTTGAATTCGAAATATCAAATATAGCTTAGGGTATATTTTTGGAATTTTTTCTGAAAAACATCAATTTTTGATGAATAGTGAAACCACTAAGTGGTAGTTAAAAAAACTGATTTTTTTAAACTTTACCACACATGTGATTTGATTTTCAAAATTCAGACATACATGGTGGTCATTAAATAGTAAAATGTCGTTCAATGGGATTAAAATAATTTTTTGGTAAATAGTAACTTTTACGTTTTTTAATCGCGATTAGAGGTAATTAGTGTATTTAAAGGTAAAGATAATGTTTTAATAATATTAAATGACCTTGACACATGTCCAACCCTTATTGGATGTGTCATGGCCGACCGAGACAATCCATGGGTAAACTTGGGGACCCTATGGAACAACTTTGGTAGGAAAATGACATTAATAACTTTTTATTTAATGTTAAAATTAAAATGTCACAAATATGTGTTGTTTTAATAATACAATTTTTAAATGGGGATATAAAAGTCATATTTTTGAATAAAAATATTCATAAGAGAGATAAAGAGATTTAATACATCATGATATATTTTTTATAATTTTTAGACATTATATATATTCAAATATCAATGACACCATGATGATGCAGTGATTACCTCATTATTTAACTATTTAAATAAAATGAAATGATAATGTAAAATCTAAGACCTACAGATGTCAGAAACCTATTGGATGGGTGTATTTTGAAATCTTATCACCTTTTCGTCGAAATATATAATTTTGGGACCTTTTAAATCCGAAAAGAATTTTATAATAAAGTAACCTTTTATAAAGATCCAAGAGTGCCCCTCCTCTCCTCTTATAAAAGGACCCCACCTCTACCACCTTACCCAAACATCTCAAGCCTTTGGCTCGGCCAAATCCTGCCCATTTTGTTTCTCCACATCCCTCTCTTAATCCTAGAAGTCTCACTTTGGTCAGAAGTCTTTCCAAGGAAGCCATTGAGCTAAAATCAAAAAGAGTTACCTGATTTAAAGGTAGTGTCTTCTCTTGTGTTCTTATGTTTTATTTTGTTTCTCCAACCCCCTAAACCCTTTTTATTACATTCTTTTGTAACAACAAAAGTATTTTAAATATACTATGATGTTTTTATGAGAAGGATTAGAGCTACACCTACACACACCTTCGTCTAATAGTTAAAGAACATATTGTTTCTGTTGATGGTGAATTTTTTCCTCAAGAAACGATGGTTGTTCAATATTCTTTTAACACCTTTCATGTTTTCCATTAAGATGTAACTCCATTTATATATGATATATATTATGTTTATGTTTTCTGTATGCTTCTGTATTTTTAATTTATGTCATAACTTTATGGTTTCCAATATGGGTAAACACGATAATTTTATTTTAGGAAGTGCGGACTATCGCCCCCTCAAAGTGATTTGATTCATTAATGCCATATGTGGGAAGTATAAATGATGGAGTTAATGTTATTATATATTATATTATACTGTAATTATAATATACCCTTATATCATTATGATTTCACCCCATTAAATACGAAATAGAAATAAAAGTAGCGTTCATGCGTACGTATGGCTTACCATCTCCATGAACGGTGCATTTCATTTCGTACCTCTATATGTTATGTACTATTATAAATACATGTACATGATGGATATATATGATATATATGATATCCAAATCATGAATATCATTCAGGATATAATGAACTATTGACCACATAAACAACATGTAATTGTAAGAAGTCCATTTTTGACATAAGTACCAAATATCAACAAAATGAACTTTATTAAATTAAATGATTACATAATGTTTATAACATGGAAATAAGTTATATAAAAGGAATAAGAAACTTTAAAAAGGTTCTTAAGGAAGTAGAAATTAAATTTAGTTTATTATTCAAGAGATTAAAGAGCAATCGAGTCACGTCGGACACGAGGTAAGGGGATTTTTCTCAATCTCCTTTCGTTGAGGCATATTTTGTTCTAATACAAGGATTTATTTTATACGGTGTATAAAACCCTTTTACTTTGACTTTTATTAAAAAGGAATCTTTTCATACGTAGCATTTTACTAAACCAAAAAAGGGAATGTTTTTGTTGTACGTACGCGGCGACAGCGACCTTTTTCGCCACCGCGAGTATTATTTGGTCTTTGGATTCCTTAAAAAGCCGTAATGTTTTTAAAATGAAATAAATAACCTATAATCTTTTATGTATTTTGGTATTGAAAATGGTTTTTATAATGGATTTTTTATGTCAATATATTCAAGTGATATATTTTGATCTAAATGTGGAAATTCTTTCTTTCCATTATATTTGTTTTATGTCTTATGATTTTATAATGGTACTTGGACATTTGACGGGTGGTTACGTGTTAAACCATATGATGGGCGGTACCGTGAATACCAGGATGGATGGTTACATTATAACCTCCAATTAATTGGGTATGGAATTCGGCCTTATGGCTATTCCATTAGGTGATATGTGTGGAAGTTGACCGTATGGTTATTCCATTTAAGTATGTTTATGTCCCAAGTTACCTTATATGTTATATGTCATTTATATGGGTTTTATGGTAATATTTTGGTTACAAAAGGGTAAGTAATGATATTTTGTTCAGTGAAGAGTATTTACTACTCAATAAAGGTGAAAAATATTACATTGATAAAGTATTCATGGTTTATTTGTTATTTTGAAAAACTAACAGTTTTCCTTCTCTGTGTATCCCTTACTGAGCTTTTTATGCTCACCCCATGCTTTTTTCGAAATGTTTTACATAGGCATTAATGTGGAATATGGTCAAGGATGGGATCAATGAAAATTCATGCTATCTAAAACATGGAACTAGACATGTTTCTTTTTAAGAGATTTTATTTTATGGAAACTTAGTAGAAGTGTCTACTTTGTAATCTTTTGAGATGTAATTGTTATTGTCTATTTCTCTAAAACACTAAACCTGAAAAGATCCCCAATGTGAATTATTCATTTAATTCAATTTTAAGTGAGGTTTAAGTCCAGGGACATATAATTGTTACAGAGAGAGGATTAGACAACTTTAGGAGTTAGAAAATTGATAAATTATAAATTAGTTTATGGTATTATTGAAATGATATAGCATTTAATGATTACCATGTTGCTTCACCTAAGATATTTCTGTGTTCATAATGGATTTCCACACAGGAAAATAGGAAGCTATGTTGGGACGACATCAGGTGGAAGAAAACCATCCAAATTAGCAACCTGAGATGGTCGGAATTGGAACTAAACTGTTTGTTCAGTGATGGCACAGTTGACTCAGGCTATAAATGGTGGTGGTATCCATGCACGAGATCAGCCAGATCAACCACAGATGAACCTGTCAGTGGTTGGACATTTCATGAGGCAACATCCTCCATCATTCAGAGGATCATCTGACCCTGTGCTAGCTGAAGGGTTGATTATTGCAATGGATAATATTTTTGATGTCATGGGGTGTTCAGAACATCAAAACATTATTCTTTTTGTTTACCGTTTTGAAGGTGAAGCAGATGAGTGGTGGTCGATGATGAAAAATATCAGGGATAGTGATGAGATTGATGATCTTCACAGGGACGAATTCAAAGGTATGTTTCTTGAGAAATATTTTCCTAAGGTGGTTCATCTTAGGATGGAAAAACAATTCCTATAATTGAGGCAGGAGGATGATTCAGTGGATGCTTATGAAACAAAGTTCACTCGACTGGCTAGGTATGCTCCAAACTTCATATGAAATCTTGATAGTAAATTCAACCATTTTATCTCAGGGTTAAATCCATGGTATCAATGGGATTTAGCTTCTCATGAGTTCAAAAGTTATGAAAAACTTGTTCTATGTGTGGAGAAGGTGGAAATGGAGTTTGCTGATGATCAGGTGTTCTTTGAAAAACAACAGAATAAGAGGTCCAGTTCGTAGGAAAAAGGGAAGAATTCATCAAATAAGCAAGGAGGTATGAAAAAAAATATACATCCTATGGGAAGTGTGGTAAAATGCATCCTGGAGATTGTTTATCCAAGTCTGGAAAGTTCTTTCGGTGTGGTAAGTCTGGTCATGTTGCTCGTAACTATACGGAATATGAACAAGCAGTCAATGAAAAGCCAGCGGTAAAATGTTTTATGTGTAATGAAATGGGTCATTATGCAAATGAGTGTCTAACGAAGAACTCAACTGAGGGAAAGAATCCAGACGACAAGTAGAATGGGGTGGTGAAATCCTTTGCAACTACTTCAGCAGATGTTGGGCCATCGAATGAAGTAGTATCAGGTACACTGTTTGTTTATTCAGATTATGCCAATGTGTTGTTTGATTCACGGTCTAAACATTCTTTCATTTCTGAGACGTTTTCTAGTAAATTGGGAATTCCATCTCAAGATATGATTCCTGAAATTATTGTAAAATCACCCGGAGGAAACGTTGAGAGAAAAAGAAATTATAAGAACCTTCCAATCCTTGTGTGCGGAAAGAATCTAACTGAAAACCTTATTGTTTTGCCTCTAGTAGAGTTTGAAGTTATTTTGGTCATGGATTGGATTTCTATTTATCATGCTAGGATTGACTGTAGAGATAAAATGGTTTCTTTTCAGAAAGATTTTCAGTTTGTGTAAAAGAATAAACCTTTTCTTTTGATAAAATATCAGGAAGTTGAGAAACTAGTAAAAGATAGAAATGAATGTTATCTTGCACATATTTTTGAAAATAAAGGAACTGTTCAGATTAATGATGTGCCAGTGGTAAATGAGTATCTTGATGTTTTTCCTGATGAGATTCCTGGTATTTTTCATGATTTGGACGTTTAATTTACTGTTGACTTAGTTCCAGATTCCAATCCAATTTCAAAACCCCCTTACCGAATGGCTCAAGTTGACCTTTTAGAGTTAAAGAAGCAATTTAAGGAGTTATTAGATAATGGTTTCATTAGACCTAGCACATCACCATGGGTTCCTCCGGTCTTTTTTATTAAAAATACAAATGGTTCAATGAGGATTTGCATTGATTATAGAGCCTTGAAAAATAGTACTGCTAGGAACAAGTATCCTTTGCCTCATATCGATGATTTGTCTGATTAACTCCAGGGAGCTCAGTATTTTTCGAAGATTGACATGAGGTCAGGGTACCATCAGTTGAAATTAAAATAAGCAGACATTCTGAAGACTGTGTTTCGTACTAGATATGTCCATAATGAATTTGTAGTTATGCCTTTTGGGTTAACTAATGCACCTTCTGTATTCATGGACCTTATGAATAGAATTTTTCATGAGTTCTAGGATAAGTTTGTGGTTGTTTTCATTGATGATATTTTGGTGTTTTGAAAAAGTAAATAAGAGCATGAAAGTCATTTAAGGGTTATCTTAAAAACCTTAAAAGAAAAGAAACTATATGGAAAATTTAGCAAGTGTGAGTTTTGGTTGCAACAAATTTCTTTCCTTGGACACATTGTTTCAAAAAATGGCATAACTGTTGATCCTTCTAAAACAAAAGTTGTTGAAGAATGTCCATGACCCACAAATGTAACCGAGATACATAGTTTTCTTGGTTGGCAGGTTACTACCGAAGGATTGTTGAAAATTTGTCACGGTTATCTAGTCCAACGACTAAGCTAACTCGGAAGGGTGTTAAGTTTATCTGGAAAAAATAATGTGATGATTGTTTTCAGTAGTTTAAAAGAAGATTGGTGAATGCTCCAGTTTTGGCCCTTCCTTCCAGGAATGGTGTTTTTGTTATCTACATTTATGCTTCATTGGAAGACATGGTTGCGTCCTAATGCAAAATGATCAGGTAATTGCTTACGCTTCACGTCAGTTGAAAACTCATGAGGGAAATTACCCAACACATGACTCAGAATTACCTGCTGTTGTTTTTTATCTAAAAATTTGGAGGCATCAATTGTATGGAGTAAAGTGTGAAATATATACTGATCACAAAAGTTTCAATTATATATTCACTCAGAAATAATTGAAAATGAGACAGATGAGATGGCTAGAATTAATCAAGTATTATGATTGTACAATTCATTACCATCCAGGAAAAGAAAATAAAGTGGCTGAGGCTTTGAGTCGAAAAAGTAATGCTTCATTAACCATGCTATGTTTGGAACGAGATCCTTTGGTTTTTGATTTGATGAAATTTGGCATAGATGATGTTCGTGCAGGATGTTATTCTATTTTGTTTCAGGTATCAGTGAGATAATCTCTATCAGACAGAATCAAGAAAGCGCAGAAGAAAGACAATGGGTTGCAGAAAAAGGTAGAGCTGGTTCAGAAGGGTAAGTTGCCTAGATTTAATATTGATAATGACTGTGTTTTGAGGTTTGGGAAGAGATTATGTGTGCCTAGTGATTCACAGTTGAAGAATGAGTTGTTATGTGAGGCTCGTAGTTTCTCGTATTCAGTTCATCCTGGAAGTACTATGATGTACAAAGATTTACAGAAGTATTAATGGTGGGATAGAATGAAAAGTGATATTGCTGATTTTACTGTGAAGTGTTTGACTTCTCACACGGTTAAAGCAAAGAGGCAGTTACCGAAAGGGATGCTGCAGTCATTACCGGTGCCAGAGTGGAAATGGGAAAATATATCCATGGACGTTGTTGTGGGATTACCGAGGACATCTTGCGGTAATAATTCAATCTAGGTTATTTTTGATAGATTGACTAAACATGCTCATTTCCTTCTTATTCGAGATACTTTTTCTCTAGATCAACTTTCTTGATTGTATCTTAAAGAGATAGTGAGGTTGCATGGAGTTCCCCTATCCATTATATCTGATCGTGATCCCAGTTTTACTTCAAACTTTTGGAAAGGAATTCAGAAGTCATTGGGTACTGAATTAAATTTTAGTACAACTTTTTATCCTCAGTCAGATGGGCAGTCAGAACGAACAATTCAGACTTTGGAGGATATGCTACGTGCTTGCTCGATGGATTATCCGGAAAGTTGGGACCAACATCTTTCTTTGGATGAATTTTCATATAATAACAGTTTTCATTCCAGTATACAGATGGCTCCATTTGAGGCATTATATGGGAAGCAGTGTCGAACTCCGACTTTTTGGGATGAAGTAGGAGAAAGGAAGATAATGGGACCAGAATTGGTAGAAGAGATGGTAGAAAACGTTCAGTTGATTCAGAAACAAATGAGAACAACTAAGAGCAGGCAGAAAAGTTATGCAGATAACCAGAGGAAGGATCTATCTTTCGAGGTAGGTGATCATGTTTTACTCAATGTTTCACCATGGAAAAGTGTGATGAGATTTGTAAGAAAGGAAAACTGAGTCCAAGGTTCATTAGACCATATGATATTCCGGAGAGAGTTAGATCAATTGCTTACCGAGTGGCTTTACCTCCGATTTTATCTCAGGTACCCAATGATTTTCATGATTCTATGTTAAAAAAGTATATGCCAGATCAATCTCATGTTTTTAGCCCAGAGGTAATTCAGTTGGTAGAGAATCTCTCTTATGAAGAACAACCAGTCCAGATTCTTGACTGTAGAGAGCAAGGGTTGCGAAATAAACTAATTCACCAGGTAAAGGTTTTTTGAAAAAAAAAACCATATGGTTGAAGAGGCAACTTATGAATTTGAAAATGCATTGAGGGATAAATACCCCCACTTATTTTGATAAGTGAATAAAATTTCAGGATGAAATTGCCAAAAGGGGGGAATGATGTTACATAACAGGTAAATAAAGAATAAAACATTATCATATTTATTAATATTTTCGAATTAAATATTAATTTTAAATTAAAGGAGTTGTTATGTTCGATAGTGTACCCGATACGCAAGAAAGAGATTCTTTGAAATCTTACGTTGCACAACTAGTAATAAAATAATATTATTTTAAATGGTAGTTAACACGTAGCCGTTGTAATGGCAGGAATGAATAGAAATAACTAAAATATGATTATATATGTTTTCTAAATGTTTTTACATTTATCCAATAAAGTATTAAGGCTTAAAATACGAAAAGAATTCAATTTTAGGCATATGTACTCTAATATTCACTAAAGGTCCACTTATCGCCTTTTGATGGAGAACCATCATTAAATATATCTTTGGTCACTCTTATACATTCTATTGGACCAAATAAAATTATTCTTTATAATCAGGACATCAATATTTACATTGTCTTAATATTTGGTATTTTTCCGATAAAGTTCATTTTTAATGAATAGTGAAAAATGTTGTATATTAATTCAAAACCTCTTTTTAATATAATTTATTTATATGATTAGATTATCTTTTGAATTATTTTAAAGTGAAATTAGAATATATTTTTACCATTTAATCCAATGGTGGTCATTGGAATTAATTTCACTTTGAAATTGGACTTAAACTAGTGTCAATCTTTTGATATATATAATGTTTCATAAAAACATGCCATTTGTTTTGACAACGGAAGTTAATTATTAAATTAATTAATGGAAATAATATGTTATTAATTTTTTAAAATATATATAATTTTTGAATTCGTAATATCAAATATATCTTAGGGTAAATTTTTGGAATTTTCCTGAAAAACTTCAATTTTTGATGAATAGTGAAACCACTATGTGGCAGTTAAAAAAACTGATTTTTTTTGAAACATTACAACTTATGTGATTTGATTTTTAAAATTCCGACATGCATGGTTGTCATTTGGAAGTAAAATGTGGTTTAATTGGATTAAAATAATTTCTTGGTGAATAGTAACTTTTAAGTTTTTAATCGCGATTAGAGGTAATTAGTGTAATTTAAGGTAAAGATAATTTTTTAATAATATAAAATGACCTTAACACATGTCCTACCCTTATTGGATGTTCCATGTCCGACCATGAAAATCCATGGGTCAACTTGGGGACCCCATGGATCCACTTTAGTAGGAAAATGACATTAATAACTTTTTATTTAATGTAAAAAATTAAAATGTCACAAACATTTGTTGTTTTACTAAAACAATTTTTAGATGGGGTTATAAAAGTCATATTTTTTACTATAAATATTAATTATAAAGATAAAAAGATTTCCTAAATCATGATAGTTTTTTTTAATTTTTAAACCTTAAATAAAATAAATTATTTATGAAACCATGATGATGCATCGATTACCTCATTATTTAACGATTTAAATAAAATGAAAAGATAATGTAAAATCTAATACCTCCACGTGTCAAAAACCAATTGTATGGGTGTATTTCGAACTAATATCACCTTATCCTCGAAATATCTATTTTTGGGACCTTTAAAATCTAAAAAGAATTTTTTAATAATGTAACATGTTATAACTTTCCAAAAGTGCCCCTCCTCTCCTCTTATAAAAGGCCCCCAACTCTACCACCATACCCACACCTCTAAAGCCTTTGGCTCGGCAAACCCCTGCCCATTTTTTCTCTCCACATCCCTTTATTACTGCTAGAATCCTCACATTGGGCATAAGTCTTTCCAAGTAAGCCTTTGAGTTCAAATCAACAAGAGTTACCCGATTTAAAGGTAGTGTATTATCTTGTGTTCTTATGTTTTATTTTGCTTCTACAACCACCTAAACTCTTTTTATTCCTTTATTGTGTAACAAAAGAATTATATTAAATATAATAAGATGTTTTTATGAGAAGGATTAGATATACACCTACACACATCTTCGTCTAATGGTTAAAGAACATACAGTTTCTGTGGATGGTGAATTTCTGCCTCACGAAACGATGATTGTTCAATATTCTTTTAACACCTTTCATGGTTGCCATTAAGATGTCACTATATTTATATATGATATATATAATTTTTATGTTTTCCTTATTATTCTTTATTTTTATCATATGTCATAAATTTATGGTTTCCATTATGGGTAAACGCGATAATTTCATTTTAGGAAGTGCGGGCTACCGCCCCCTCAAAGTGATTTGATTCGTTAATGCCATATGTGAGACGTATAAAGGATGGAGTTAATTTTATTATATATGATGTTATACTGAATTATAATATACCCTTACATCATTTGATTTAACCCCATTAAATATGAAATAGAAATGAAAGTAGCATTAATGCGTACGTACGGCTTACCGTCTCCATGAACGGTGCATTTCATTTCTTATCTCTTAATGTTACATAATATTATAAATACCTGAATATGATGGATATATATGATATATATGATATCCAAATATTTAATATAATTCTGGATATAATGAAACATAGACCACATAAAAAACATGTAATTATAAGAAGTCCATTTTTGACTTAGGTACCAAATATCGAAAAAATGAACTTTATTAAATTAAATGATTACATAACGTTTATAACATGGAAATAAGTTATATAAAAGAAATAATAAACTTGAAAAATGTTCTTAAGAAAGTAGAAATTAACTTTAGTTTATTATTCATGAAATTAAAGAGCAATCTAGTCACGTCGGAAACGAGTTAAGGGACGTTTTCTCAATCTTCTTTCATTGAGGCATATTTTGTTCTAATACAAGGATTTCTTTTATATGGTGTATAAAACCATTTTAATTTGACTTTTATTAAAAATGAATATTTTTATTCGTATCATTTTACTAAAGTACAAAATTTAATGTTTTTGTCGTACATATGCCGTAACAACGACCTTTTCCGCCACCACGAGTATTATTGGGTCTTTGGCTTTCTCAACAATCCGTAATGTTTTTAAAATGAAATAAATACCATATACTCTTTTATGTATTTTGGTATTGAAAATGGATTTTATAATGGATTTTTTATGTCAATATATTTAAGTGATATATTAAGATCGAAATGTTGAAATGTTTTCTTTCCATTATATTTTTTTTAAGTCTTATGATTTTATAATGGTACTTGGACATTTGACGGGTGGTTACGTGATAAACTATATGATGGGTGGTGCCATGAATACCAGGACGAGTGGTTATGATATAACCTCCAATGAATTGGGTATGGAAGTCGGCCGTAGGGCTATTCCATTAAGTGATATGTGTGGAAGTCGACCGTATGGTTATTCTATTTAAGTATGTTTGTGTCCCAAGTTAACTTATACATGATGTGTTCTTTATACGGGTTATATGGTAATATTTTGGATACAAAAGGGTAAGTAATGATATTTTATTTAGTGAAGAGTATTTAATACTCCATAAAGGTGAAAAGGGTTAATTCGATAAAGTATTCATGGTTTACTTGTTGTTTTAAAAAACTAACAGTTTTCCTTCTTTGTGTATCCCTTACAGAGATTTTTATGCTCACCCCAAGTTTTAATTTGAAATGTTTTAAACAGGAATTAATGTGGAATAGGGTCAAGGACGGGATCAAGGAAAAGTCATGCTATCTAAAACATGGAACTATACATGTTTCTTTTTAAGATTTGCTATTTTATGGAAACTTAGTAGAAGTTTCTACTTTGTAATCTTTTGAGATGTAATAGTTATGGTCTAATTCTCTAAAACCCTAAACTTGAAAAGATTATCAATGTGAATTATTCATTTCATTAAATTTTAAGTGAGTTTTAAGGTCGGGGCCTTATATTATATCACTTCCAAACACTATCATCCACTCCCTATATTCATCCCATGGTTCTCCAAGCTCTCAAGAAACCCCTACCAAGCCTTTGGAGTCCCACATTCAACTAAGGAATCCTAAAATTACTCTACTAATTTCAATTCATTCACATTCATTGAAATTAATCATATTAATTTCAATTTGATATATTGTAATTAAGTGATAATAATTACCTTACAATCCAATTTATTTTATATTAATTATTTATCTTTTATTCTTTCATATTTTTACCCTTACATAGGTAGTTACTATTATAAAATTCTATAATGGATCTTACACTTTTCTATTTTATCATGCACTCCATTAATGGTATGTCTTTTAATTTCCATTTTCATATGGTTGGATCTATTATTCCATATACCCATTAATTTCCATTTAATTTATAAATTATTAGATCCCCATTCAATCTCATTTATCCCTTCTATAATGATTTATTCACATCTATTACAGTGCCGAAATTTTGTAATGTATCATTCCTTTATCCTCTATCAAAAAGTTTTTTATTATGTTATTCCAGATATTCTAAATTTATTATGTTGGGTAATGACTTTAAATGTCTATATTACTATCCATTAAATGTATAAATGATGAGATAATACTTTAACTCTCATCAACCAATTTTATGAATTTCTATGTGACACTGCTATGCAGTAGAAATTTCCCAGTGATTTTCCATACCATACAAATTGTTTAGTGAATACCATAACCATTTTTTTCATGGGTGTTCACCATAATGCACATATAATTATTTTATTTGTGAAATATATATATTTATTTTCCAAAATCCATGATCAATTAAAAAATTATAATGATTAATGAATCTTTGTTATATGATCTATACTGCACACTTAAGCATGAGAATGAAATGACGATGAAGGGTGCACCATGATGGAGCTCAAATAAAATTGATAATGTATAGTGTCATGATATATCACGTTGGGGACGAAGGTTTACCTAAATCATTTATGATACTTTTTCCACCATTATATCATGGAGGGTTTAGCCTTGACCTATGTTTGTTATGCAATGCTTCATGTTGTTGGAACATTTCCCATGTTATGATTATTTTTCTATATCCCTATTTACTATCAATGTTCCATTTATGCTCCATCAATATTCATACTGTCTATTATGTGTTGTATTCTTAATTTTATGACTTTTTTATCCCATAGAGGTATTTATAGCTCACCCCTTTTTATGTATTCCATCCAGTTATCCTATGAAATTCTATGTAAGAAGGAATATATTGATCATGTTAAAGAATTTTTCAAAAAACATGTCTCCTTTCATGTTTTCTGTTGTTATATAATATGCATAATTTACCTATTACACTAGACCTCTTGATCCAATGGGTTTTTGTAAGTGTAATTTTATGTAATAAATCTGGTCTAAATGTGAAATAAAGAGTAGGGTCATTATACTATCACTAAAATAAATATATGACATGGGTTAGACTATAATTCCATGATGGAAACATAAATAATTTATTCCAAAGAAACTTGTTTTAAAAAGGAGAGAATTTTTCAATTTTGTTAATGCACTTTCAAGTAATACAAGAGTATATGCAATAGTTTTCTCATTTCATAGTTCCTTTCATTGTGATACATTTCATATTAATCACTTTCTTGTGGTGTATATACTATTATTAAATAAATATATATATATATTATAGATATCATGAAATTAAATAGATTTACAAAACAATATCATGTTTTATCATTATGTTGGTGTTGTTTAAAATGTTAACAAAGATATAAGCGTTTATTTTACACTCTCATTTTGAAATTGATATTGTCTACATTTTGATTTGCATATAGGGAAATATTTTATGTATCTCTTAATCCTCATATAATTTCTTCTCATGTAGTTATTTATAGGTTTCAAATATTTCATTTCCCATCTATATCCCTTTGGTTGATAATTCAATGGAAATGATATTTGTATGTTGATCCAAACTCATCTCTTCATTTTTGGCCAGTAATATTTCTCCTATTTGTCCACGTTTACTATATTTTTTGACATCCTTATATCTGATTATATAATTTATTAAAGGCTTTTTCAAGTGACTTGAATTTATTTATATAATGATTATTTTGGAATGACAAGTGTCCACCAACATTGACTCTCTTTTTAAACATGTGAAAATATTCATCCATGGTAACACTTTCTATATGATTTTCCTTTCCTTATTTTATAACCTATCTTCATATGAATATTCCATTCCATGATTTGATTTTTTTCAAATGTAATATATATTCATATTATTTTTTGAATATTTCATTTAAAAAAATTCTATGTAAAACGTTATTTCATTCTATTATTAACAACATTTTGAAATTATCTTATAAAAGGGGTTTTCAATGACTTCATTCTCATTTTAGGTTTCGTATGAATCAGTGGGAATATTTTAAAATGATAAAATCCACCTCACTTCCATGGATGTATTATGATCATGCAATGTTAATGTTTTCATGATACCTATTTCGTTCAATGTTTTAATAAATCTATGAAGGAATTATGTAAGTTTTAATGTTTTTGTGGAACACATATATATTGGTTGTTAAAATTTGATCGGTGGAATAAGAATTATGTATCACCCCAAATATTTTGGTAAAGGTTTATATCTCATTAGGTAAGGTTATGGTGTAATGGTGGTTAGCCCAAGCCTAAAACGATGTTTTAAATGATTGGTTATCCTAATACAAAAATGTTGTGGTATACCGGTGGTTATTCCAAGCCTAAGACAACCCAAAAGTGGCTATAATAAAACTAATACATAAAAAAATTTGTTTTACCGTGCCTAACAAGGTAAAAGGGTGGTTTTCCCAATCCCAATATATTATTTTAATGTTGTTATAATAGTCTATTATGTTATGAATGTATTAGTGGATAACCTTGAAAAATGTCAACGATAATATTAATTATATACTATTATGTTAGGTATCAGAGATTCATCATGTTTTCCTAATATTGAATCATATTTCAATATGCCTATTATTCATGACATATGTTATAATAAAATAGTTATTTAATGAAACAAGATTTCTGATATGCATTTTTTATGGTATGTTTGTCCATTATCATTCACCTTGATAACATTCTCTAAACCAAAAGCTTATCTTATGCTTATAATCATTTATTGTTATCTTTTATCTTTAACATTATTAGTCAAATAAGATAACCCCAAATGTTTCCATTCCCCAATATATAAAATATAGTATTATTTATGAAATATATATAAGGATAACTTATTTGTAGAATAATTTAGAACACATTGATTAATTATTCTAAAATAATAAGTGAGCATATCTAATCTCAAAAAAACTAAAACTCTTGGTTTGAGGATAGTGTATGAATTTTTGATATGTAACGTACAATGATGTAAAATATATGAGTAACATTTGTGATTCTTCTCACATTCATTAAAAGTATACGAGAATTGGATTTGGGAGTTTTTTTCTAGGGTCTTTCATATTTTTATGTTGAGTTGTTTAAATATTGTTTCTTTAAGCAATGATTTTTCATTCAACATTTTTTACAAGTGTGAGGGGTTATTATAGAATGTTTTTCTGTACTTGTTACTTCTCACTCCCATTCTTTGACCATACTCTAGCATTTACAACAATCATGATTACATAACATCATACTTGATGATTGGGAAGTATTGTTAATTTGTTAAGTGTCATATTTTAGCATTAGAGATTTTGACTCATTTAATCCTATTTTTTCTATCAGTTTATACTTGTATTTTACCTTTATTATCATTTCATTAATGATTTTTTAAAATTTTAATATGAAAAATTATATTAATTAATAGGTTTTGATAAAAGGATTTAATTTATATTAATTTTTTTATATTAATGTATTTTTTTTTACAATTTTTACTTTTTTTAATTATATATCACAATGAATTAAATATATAATAAAATAAAAATATTTTCTTTTATACATGATTATTAAAATAATATAGTATATATAAAATATTTAATATAAATTATTATGAGTGAAGTTATCATTATTTATAAATGTTAAAATATATTATTAATATTATAAATATTTAATGTAAAAATAATATTCTATTTATATTTCTATAATATTATATATTAATATTTATACTTATATATATGGATATAATTTTAAATAAATTACTTTAAATAAATTATTAATTATTTTTGTTTTATTTTACATTTTTTGAAGTGGTTATGAATATGAATAATATGGGATAGGATGCATTTATATATGATGGGAAATAAATGAATATGATTAAATCCAAAATTCAAAGGAGAATGTTAATTAGTGGGGGGGACAACCCCCTATTACATTTTTCTCAATTAGTGGGTGATAAGAGCATTCCATTTTTTAAATTAAATCATAAAATATAGCTAAAGAAATATATTCCATGGAGGTATAATTTTGAACATGTGTATCAACACATTACCATGAGATTATTATTTTGTTACACATTAAGGGGATTGAATTCATTATGAAAATTTTTATATCCTTATTATATATTTATTGTTATAAATGATCAATATATTTCATTGTTAAAGTAGAACATTAGAAAACCATTATGAATAATAGATCTAGTCTCTACATTCCAAGACTTATCTGGAGGGATGTGGCTTGAATCAATGAGATTTATGGGTTTGTGTGAGTTTTATAGATGTAACCCCTAATATCTTGTAAATAAATATATATTTTGATTAAAACAATATCATGTTTTATAATTTATCATAATGGAAATCGGTGATAACAAGATTTCATGACCACACTACATATTTATAGTTATAATTCATAGGATATTAAAAGAGTTAATAAAACAAAAGGTTACATTCCAATTAACCCCATTATCATTTATTAATTAATTATCAAACAAACCATGATGAGATTTGTAGGGGATATCACTTCTCCACAGAGAATGTTTATTATAAACCAAAACTGATTAGGGAACATGACCTCTTTATTTATTTGGATTTTAATAAATAATCCAAGAACAAATAATTTATACTCTATCAAACATGAATATCCATGCTCATTCACACAAACATGATAGTGATACCTATGAAATATCCCATGGGGGTCCTTCCTTTAAGGATATAAATGGATTGAATGGATCTCTCAGTGCTTGGGAAGGATATGAAACTCGGATATCCATGCTCATTACCTCTTCGTCATGTTTTTATATAACCTTATAGATAACGAGAAACAATGTGATAGATCTAGAAAAATTTATCCTGATGATTATCAAAGTATTAAAATCAGAATATTACCAATAATCCATAATCTAGGAACATATTTATATAGTCATTTTAAAGAAACCCTGTTAAAATTATGAATTCAACATTTCAAATGGAACATTTCCAAGGTTACAAATATTTATTACAATCATCTCTTAAATTTTCAATTCTTAATTACTTTTTCTGGTTTTCGAAACATTGATATATCATAATGATATGTTAAAAAAGATACAACGATATCACAATTTAGTATAATACTAACGATCTATGTGATATTTTATCTCAAATAAAACTTATGTGCACAACATCATGCCTTAGTGAAATTCACAATGAAATAATCTATCCTAGTACTTACCAAGATGGGGTCTAAACCACTATGAGGTAGCCTAAATATTAGTACATATTATAGTATTGATGAAACAAATAATGACTAAAATAGGGGGTGGGGTTAATTATAGTTTCTAAAAAATTAGATTTTTTACCTATACCCATCTATCGATTGGATCCAATATTCTGTAATATCAAAGTTATAATTAGATTAACTCGAAATAGATAAAATTTAAATAATCATTGTTTTTAAGAAAATAATATTACAAAACTAAACATCCCTTATAAAATACACAATGGAAATAATAACTTGTAAAACTAGACAAATATAACATTATAATGTTTCTAAGTAATAATAATAAAAGCTTAGTAAAATAAATAACAATACCATAGCATTTTATAGTGGATTTAAATAACCTTGACATCAGGTATTTATTGTTTTAACCAAACTGAATGGTCTATATTTCTTCAAGAACAAATCCCTCAATCAAAAAGTTTAGAATATCCTCTGTTTTCTTAGCACCAGAAGACATCAATCATAATGATTGGATTTAATAATCTTTCAATCCCTATATGTACATGATTAAACAAGATCAGAATTAGTAATTAAAAAATTAATCATTTATAAGGAATTTTAAGTCATCACACAATTCCTTAAAATAAAAAACACAAAAAATATTGAAAAATAAGAAATAACATGATGTTTCAATAGATTAACATTTATATGTTTTTTGTTAAGAAATAATTAATAATGACATCTAAAAATGAACCTTTATTTATAGGTAAAACTTTAATGGTTATAATCCATGATTCTAGAAGTTGGTTTTAGTGGTCGTCGATGTGCTTCATCATGAATGGTCATCATGATCTGTACAAATACCATCAAATGGTTTTTTTGATACCATCATTAAAATTTTATTCAATAATATTCCTCATAATAAAAATATATTTGTTCATATAATTATAAACATTATTTATATGATAAATTAAACATTGTTTATAAAACAGAATATACTCTTTCAATAAAATAGACAAAACATTGTTCATTGGTTGGAATCAACATCCTTCGTCTGGTGGATAGAACTGAGTTTTTTGATGGACTAATTTGATTAAATCATCCAAATAAAATGTCTATATTCATCAAATTATAATGTTTTATATAAAATAAATTTGAATATAGGAAGTATAAAGATAGTAAAACATATTATTTATGTAAGTGTAATGTGATTTTAAATACATGTATTTGAAAATGTGGAAAGTAGGACTTGTGACTCAGTAATATGCCTCTTTTGAAAATAAAAAAACACAACTTTATAATAGATAACTAACCTTGAAAACATATAATATATTTTTCTTACAAATTATAACTCATTTCTTTTCTCCCCTATCTTTGTATCTCCATTATTTTTTTATCCAAATATGAATTGATGATTTTTTAGTAAAAATTTAGGATATGTACTAATCAAGTAATTCTCCCTAATCATTAATAAATTAACCCCCTTTTATATTTACAAAATTAACATGTAATATACACTACAATAGAAAAATGATATAAAACCTTCTATATATAACAATTTATTAAAAATGAATATTCATTCAAAAAAAATATAAAAATAATATTTATCCATGATTTATTGAAAAAAAATTCAATTGAAATTATATGATGGAATATTTATTAAAAAATCATTACTTATTGAAAAATATTATTATAATACTACAAAATCAATAAGGGTTTAGAGAAAAAAATCAGTATTCCTTCAACAATGTCTTCACAATGAATTTAAATTTATTAAATCCATTATGAAATTTAAATTAATCTATTGATGAAGATTTAATTTTATTAATAATTTCATCCAGTACATGAATATTCCTTTTATCGTTCCTTATCTTGAGAAGTCATTCTTCAAGAAATTTTACTTTTGCAATTTCTAATTTCGACATCCAGACATTTTATAGAAGAGATTAAAATTTATTTTCCTTTATATAAAATATTTCTTCTAAAGACATTGTAATAATTTTGAGATCATCTACATATTTTTATCATTCTGAGACCTTGAATGTTAATTCCTATATATATATATATATTTATATAACCAAATATTACTGATTACTACCCCCAATTTTATGATCATAATATTTTAAATCATTGTCTGTTTATTTGAATAGTATAACAACTTGTTGTATCCTTATTATTTCTTCCTTCAAATTACCAATAAAATATTTAAAATCTACTTCCTAATTCGCAATGGTCTTAGATTACTGTTTAAAAGAGTATAATATTTATAAGGAATATATCATTCTTTGATTTTACTTAAAAATAGCTTAAATCATCAAAAATAATGATTTTAATCTTCATGTTTATTTAATAATTTATTAAAATTATTTTATTTTCTAATATTTCATCATAACATCTTACTAGAGGATTAGTTGAGTTTGATTATATGTCTGAAGCATATTTTTTTAAGACTCCCCTCTTTATTACTATCTTTTATCTGTTTCTTCTAATACAAAAACAAATCCAATATTCCTATAATATTAAACCATATCTAATATATTAGTATGTGATATTTGACGATCTACTTATCCTTTTGGACATTATTCTTCATCTAAAAAAAATCAAAATCGGGATCCTTCTCTAGCTGAGACTAGAAAAATAAAGCCTAATAAAAACATTCTTCTTCTAGTTGTTGTTATTATTATTATTTTTGTTGTTGTTGTTATTCTTCTTCTTCGTATTCAGCTATGTCCTTTTTTATAAAAAAATTTCTAACTTCTCATCACTTCTCAACACCTGTTTCCCTTTTTTTAAGCATCTTGAGCTTGAACTTATACATGTTCTATTAAAAGGTTTTCTTCATCCCTGACATTTCCTTTTAATATTTTAATTTTTATATTAACTTTTTAATTTATATCTTTCTCTTATTATGATGAAATAGATTGACCATAATCCATTTTTGGTGGAATATATTTTTGATCTATCAAAAGATATATCAGACAGATATCCAATATTAGATTAATTGAAAGAGACGATTCCTTATTAGTATCACAGAAGTATCTATGAGCTCTTTATGAACATTTCATAATGATTCTTATTACATCATCCTCTTTAATGTTTTTATAATTCTTCTATTTATTCACTTATTTTGTAATATATTTAGTAATATTCTCATTAAATTCGAAAAAATCTACCTTATATAGACCGAAACATGGATAACATTTTTTTTAATTTAGGTTTCATCAATTCCTTTATTGTTTCATCAGATATGGTTTTAACATCTATATTTGATCTGAGAGGATAAGAACCAAAATTTCATACTTCTTTTTTTTTACATCAATAATTTTTCATCAAACATAGCCTTTTCTAATTTCGAATCAAAATTTTTCAGATGAGGGATATACATAATGATCATTATAGATTTTTTTTATTCAATAACTAAAAAAATGTTCACTCAAATAAAAACATATACATTTTTTAATCAAATTTATGAAATTAACAGACATCTTATTGACGAAACAAGGAAACAAAATAATCTATATATTTTTAAAACCTTTTATCATAGATTCAATCAAGTGATTTTTTTGGCAATGTTATCATTTATCATGATATTAAATAAGTCTAGAACATAGATTTCATAATGTTTTAGAGTATTTATATGAAGTTTCCTTATGATAATATAACACTTCATCCATAGGGAAACAACCCTTTCATCTAGAGATTATTGAAATAATTATATAACTCATTCATACGAATAAAGCAATTATATCTCATCCTTTCATATCTAAAAATAATAATGTATTTCCAAAAAATTATGAGTAACAAAATGGGATTATTCATGAAGAGTAACTTCATCTATGTATGCTTCTTATTCAATGTTAATATAGTTGAATTATTCAAAATTATTTAAATAACTAACCTCCAAATTATTATAAAATAAGAATATCACTAAAGAATAATTTTTTTTTTGTTATTAGATAGTAAATATCAATGTATTATATTTCTATATTGACCTTAGGACAACCATGAATCCGAATTATGTTCTTTATAAAATAGTTTTTTTTCAAAACATATGTTTCCAATATATCGTTCTTTTACCAATTCTATTTTTGAAATATTTTATGAGGATTCACATTAATAAAAAGGCTACGGTTTTAGATCATACTATGATTTATTATTTAAGGAAGTCAAAATGATAGTCATAATAGTATATTGAGAGATGACAGTCAATATAAATAAAAATGAGTGATTTCGGATGAGGTGACCCACACACATATTTATAGACATGGTGGGGTGAGCCTTCGTCTTCCATAGATCTAATGGATGAAATACACATTTTGATATTAAGGTTGATGTTCTTAATCTCTATATTAAATGAATTTCTCTAAACTCTTTATGGTTTCTAAGAATACTATCATCAAATGATGTTTTTTCTTTGAAATAAACACAAAGGAGTTTAGAAATGATATTTTATTTTTATAAGAATTATTAAAATGGGAAACAATATGTAATATAAGTATTCAGTGATTGTAAAGTTTAATGATTTAAGAAAGCACCTCGTGGAGTAAAATAATTGTTTTAGAAAGAAATTTTGATTTATAATGATTTTTATTGTTTTATATAAATAAATTTTTTTCCAATAAACTTTTTAATAAAATATTCTTTGATAAATTTTTGAGAAATTCATGTGTGATAAAATTTTCAATAAAACACTACAAAATCTTTTTTTTGAATTACAAATGAATATAACAAATACTATATTTTTTATAAGTATTATGAAATTTTCAGAAAAAATAAAGTTTTCTAAGATAAATAGAATTTTTATAAAAGAACCGTGTTTATAAAACAAAAACAATTAATAATAAAAAATAATTTTTTGAAAAATCTAAATATTATTTAAAAATAATATTAAACAAACGAGATATATACTCCATATTTTAAAATTATTTTATAACTAAACAAGAATTGCTAAACGAGAAGTAGATATGAATGAACATTTTGTATTTTCTATTACTATAATCTATTTGATAAATTCAAATCTATCGAAATTTAGAGGTTTTAGAATATATTAACAAGTTGTTCTTGAATTTCAATGAATTGTGAAATTATCTCCCTTTTTTGGGTGTAGTCCCAATGTATGTGGTGTCTTATATCTCTCTACTTATCTCATGAGTGATGTTTAATGTTTTTACTTAATGTAATGGAATTTATATTATCATAAAAAAAATACTTTTCTTAAAACTAAAGTTAATAATAGTAAGTGTGTGTCTATACCACTTGAGCACGACCACTTCCAATAACCACATATTCTTCCTTATAAATATAAAGTACTACATAATATATTTTCAATCATAACCAAGAAACAAAATCATCTCACTATAAATTAAATGTTCCAAATATAGTTTTTCTATAAAATTTATGACCTCTAAATTTAACATTTGAAAATTCATTATGTTCAAATTATTTTTTCAAAGTATAAAAGAATACAATATACATATGTACCTTAAGATAATGAATGAATTTTTAATATATTAAATATAATATTAATTTGGATTATCTTGATATATTTCACAATGTAATATAGAAAACATAAAATCTGGATTACAATATATTAAGTGAAGTCAACTACCCATCATTCCACTATAAATATTTTGATCAATTGGTTTTCTAGATTCATAAATATATAAAGTAATTGAGGATCCGATATGATTATATCTTATTTTTTTATTTTAATATCCAAATTTCTTAAGAAAATATTTTATATACTTTTGTGGAAATATAAAAATTTCTTCTTGTCCTGTGGAATTTGAAAACCATGAAAGAGCGTAAGTTCACCCATAAAGCTCATCTCAAACCCCAATTTCATAAGATGTTTAATGGAATATGTTAAGGATTTTCATTTGATCCAAATAAAATATAAAAATTATAAATTTGAATAATAATGACATTTTTAGATTCTATTTTCATAAAAAGTGTTCAATCCAAAACTCACGTAATAAAATATTTTGATAATAAAAATCCATTTAATTTATCATATCGGGCTGAAGGGGATTATTCAAGTCTATAGAGTACATTATTATTGTAAATACTAGATATCAAGATTATTAAATTTTCAAAACTAGAGGTTTCTTCTATATAAACTTTGTCCTTTATGTGTCAATTAATTAAAAAACACCTCACATCATTTTAAATAAGATTTGAATTTTGAATAATGGCATAAGTTAGATGTAAACAAATAGATTTAAGTCATTATAATGGATCATAAGTGTCAAAATTGTCTATGAATTGTTATTGATTGTAAACATGTGTAAAAATGTTGGCCACATTACTAACTATAACTTCATTTTCATCATAATTATTTTAAAAAACCAATTTTACACTAAAAAAGATGAATATTTATGTCACTAAACCAAATTATAAACATGATTCTAATAAAATTAATTGAGTTCATGTTGCATAGATTTAATCCAATATTCATCGCCTAAAACATCATTAGGAGACTTATGTATGAATTTTAGTAAAAATACATTATTTTCAATTTCATTTATTATGTAACATCTAGTTAAAACTGGATTATGTATACCAACAATGATATTATCACCAGGATGAAATTTGGTCTTTCAAATAATATCAAAATATTTGAGTTTAGGTTTTTTGAAAACCAAATTATTTGTTTCATGAATTTTAACATGAATTTTTTCCTAAATATTGTTTCTGTATTTATGAAAACCATTATAAGAATTACTTATTTTGGAATATGATACAAATATTCCCTCATTAGATTTTAAGGAAAATTTTTGTTTATTATCTTTGGTATTATGAAAAAATACTTTTCGTTCAGATATATTGAAGTCGAAATGTTTTTTCTTTCTACCTGTCCATAAATCCTAAGGATTTTTATTAAGAAAATTTCTTATTAAAAAATTATATATTGTATAAAGTGAATTTATACCTATTTCTACCTAGAAAATATAATTTATTTAATATTAAATACAATTGTTTCAAGTAATTATTAGAATAATACTAACTATTCATTCAAATAAACAATTTTTTTCTCGATTTATAGGCCTTGAAATTTTATGTATTATACCTTTTTAATACTATAATTTTAAATAAATAATTAAAAATTGTACATAATGATCACTATGAATAGTTACCATGGGAAGAATTTTATCATTATTAACATGGGCTATAAAATATTTAAAACAGAAAAAGGATTCCAACATTATTTCAATAAAATAGACCCATTTATATCTTGTTTAACAATAAACTAAAAAATATAAATATTATGGTCCCCCAATAATTCTACTTTGTGTTGTTTTAAATAAATCCATGTGAAACAGCTATAAAGAATCATAATTTTATAATTCACTAATAGATTTAATACTTGACTTCTATGGATTTCCATATTAACAAAGATTATAAACTTCAATGTAATTAAACCCATGTTTTGATAGATCATGGAATAGACTTTTATTAGAGATTTTGGATAATTTTTATAACATTAAATTTTCTTAAATGTATAGTCCAAAACAATGATTGATATTCTATTTCAATATGAAATGTGAAGATACTGTATCTTAATATATTTTATGTTAAATGTTTGTACCTTATCATTCCCATTTCAGAAGGAATACACATATCTTCTGATTAATGAGAAGTATATTTATAATTCAACAATCTCAAAAGAGTTCCATAATCACATAAATCAATTTTTCTAATATTTTATTTCTTAAGTTCTATAATAATAAACTAAATGAAATTAAATATTAAATAATAAGATAAATATTATTTATTCCAATAATTTCTCCATAATGATTTTTACTAAAAGTGAGTTTACATCATTTAATTTTACTAATCTTCTTTATTAGATATTTATTCCCCATCATATTCATAGAACATAAATAATCAATGTACTAGATATTAATTATTTTAGTATACTTCATATTTTAGTGAAATTAATATGATTAGTATTTTGGAACCAAAAACTACATGGCTCTGACATTATTTTAAAATAAAATTGTTGGAATCCACATCCCTATAATTTTATTGTGTTTTTTAGTTTTCAATTTTTTTAGAATTTGTTATGAAATTCTAATGATTATATACTATTTATGGGGAATAAAATTTTAATATTTCGCCCACATTGATATTTTTTACTGTATATGTCACTCTTTGGAACAAAATTTTTTTTTAGAAAATTTGATTTTTTATTATTAAAATCAATTTTAGATATCTCCCTAGGAAAATTTATTTTTCTTTAAATTTCATCTAAATTTTCACTATTATTAATGAAGTGTAAGAGTAACATTTTTAGACATGAAATTTCAAATATTTGTTTAACAAATAAATTTTAATCATCAACAAATGGTCTACTAGAATTACATTTTTCAATGTCTTCTTAAAAACTAAGTTTATCAAGATTATATTTCTCTATCTCTTTGGAAATTTTATAATATATACTATAAAGTGTATAAATTCATGAATTTTCATTATCATGTATTTCTTGAGTGATATACTTTTTTTTGGAAACATTGTAATTTTTTTTCTAAAAAAACAATATTATAGAACAAACTAAAAAAGGTAATGTATTAATCTCTTTTTAGGATGTATATTAATTACCTAATGGCATAGTATTTTTTCCAATTTCACTATCAGTATAATTTTCATTTAATGTAAATTTGATCATGATTCAGTAGATTCCTTAGATATTAAATAATTATTGTTCTTTGGAATTATAAAAATGAAATCAGTTTTCCTTTGTTTTTATCTTTCAGAATATAAATAATTATTTTAGGAACTGTAACCTCAATTTTCCCCCAACATGTCTAAACCTCCCCAGAAATTCATACTCTTATATCTGTAAATGTTTGTTGAATTACTTTTTTAATTTATATTCTTATATTTTTTCACTTATGATTAATAAGATCATGTCTTATATAAACTGGATTCTTATATTCCTAATATATCATTTAATAATAATCCTTCTTCTAAAATTTTTCCTTCAAATTATTATAATACTTGTATCAAAAATATTTATTACTAAAAATATTGTTCATTATCTTAAAAATATTAGTTAACTCTATCCGAGACTTTTCATGATAACATCATTCTATTGGACCATGAAAATTATTTTTCTTTTAACACTTAGAAGCATTCTATATATATCACTTACCTTGAAATAGGTGAAGTAGTTGAAAAAAAAATTACATTTTTTTTCTTTTTCTACAATATCTTTTCAAAACAGCTTCATACAATATAAGTGTACCAATTAAATCATCTAAACTCAACTTAGTGATTTTCTTTGTATCATCAAGTGATATTATCTTTGGTAACCACTCTCCTATAATAATATTTATAATCTTTTCAACAATAACCCAAACTAAAAAATAATTTTCACCCATAGATTATAAATTATCATCAGATTTTATGAATCTATAATTCATTTTATTAATTTTTCCTCCAGAAAAGATGTTTAATTATTGATAATAAACATTTAGAATATCTCTTATAATATCTATATCCTTATAATTTCAAAAATGATTAATTTAATAAATTTTCAAAATACTTTTTTTGTTTAAAAAGATGAAATATTACTATATATGTTACATTCTATAGAATATAAACAAATCATTCATCACTTTGTAGTTATGTTCATATTACAACTTGTCTTGATATTTAATAGCAGAATCCTCATTATTAATTATTTAATAATTTCTAGTAATTAAGAAAAAGGTATCTACATCAATTTTAATACCAAAGTTTTTAATATGATCTCTTTTATTATCATAGTCAGTCCCATCAAAAATCTATTCTCTCATATGATTAGTATTCTCATTTGTTTAATTATTTAAACCTAGATTCTTTAAAAAATATATTCTTTATAAATTTCTTTTTTCAGTGTTAGAAAATTTTATGCAAAATTTATAATAATATTTTTATAAAAATATATTTAAAACATTAGTCACATATGTAAGAAAATAAAAAAATAAAACCTAATATGTTAAGTAGTATAACATCATTTAATAACAAGTTTAAGATCAACGAGTGTCATGACCCCCTCCCCACAATGTGTACCCCTCCTGGGTCGGCAATGTGAAAAGGGAGATAATGACCCCCGAGTCCCACCTCCAGTAGGCCCCAGATTGGCGACTAGCTTCGAGGGTATAATAAACACACAAATGATAGGCATTACCCTCTAAGAGAACACATGCGGAAGAGAGAGATAAGATAGAAACCAACCAACTCCAACTCAGAACTGAAATACAATAGAAACCAAAGTGCACATATGTAATTCCATGAAAAAGTACTACAACTGAAAGGGGAAAACTGCAAGTACCCAAAAGAAAGTAAAAACAACAGCAACCACAAGCCCGAACAGGTCCTGCAACCCCAAGCTTGTAGAGACCAGCTTGATCTTCAACCTAAACCATGTGACCTGAAAAATAGTTTATATATACATAGGGTGAGTATAACCATATACTCAGTAGGATCCTCTCCAAAGCCTCTCTTGCAATGTAAAGAAAGCATTCTAAAGCACAGTGAACAAAAAGTGAATCTAACTCGTCACCAAAATAGGTATACAAAGTTACCAACCTCACCATGGATACTCTCACCATACAACGCATACAAGAATATAACATATTAGAAAAGAATATCAAGGGTACCCTGCTACTACTTCCTCATTGGTTTTCCACATTTCCCCAACGTCGCACGTCCTGAGCATCTCTCTCTAAAAGGCTTGCCTGCAGACACCTAGGCGAATCACCATCTCTCCCCAAAAATTCTTGCTCGCAGACACATAGGCGAAGCACTACAATATGCACCTCATGCAACAAAACCACCACATCCACACACCAAAGTAACCAGGTAGTTTCTGGGAGCCACCACAACTCGCATTATGTGTATCATACGTCAGGTATTATACCTCAAGCCATTACATTCCACACACCGAGTAAGTATCGTCAAGCCATCCGAGCCTATACACGTTACACCTACAGTAGTCCATAGGATACTATATCCAGAATATTTGTGTGCGAATAACTACAATCCATTACAACCCTCTACACAAATGTATAGGGAAAACTAACTGCTATGCCTACCAGCACAAGTATCTACCAAGAGAAGAGAGTTAGGCCAAAGGGGGTAGTCATCCATTCTTCCTCCCACAAGAATGTTGGGGAAAATAACCCCCCCCCCCCACGGATAAGAATCCTCGGGGTGTTAGTTTCCCTTACCGATGGTGTGGAGTAGCGTATAGAAACAAAAAAAGTACAGAATATATTATAACTCACAACCACAGTATGGGCATAACCTAGTCTTAGACTCAACTGCAGCTAACATCTCTCGCCCTCCATGCATCTACTTCTATAACTAGGTATCCTATAATCATACAAACACTTAAAAAAATTTGTTAGATTTCGTCATTCCCTTTTTTCATTTACACGTTTTTCTTTATGTAGTCTATTCATTAACCATTAATTAACCATGAACCATTCCACATTAGACTTCATTAGAATCTCACCCAAATTCCACAGCCCCTTTAAAATTACAGGCTCATCATAATGTTCCAGCGAACTCCAACCCCATGGGTTAACACAATTTATTTAAATATTAATTACAGAATCACTTTCCCATATTCCCAGGAATTCTAGAAAATCATTCTATGCTACTAACATAGGGGGCTCATCACAGTGAGTAGATGTACTACCCATTGATTCATTGCCGCCTAAATCAAGACCGTAGACCTTTCCTCACTAGAGAAGCAAAATATGGAATGCACGTGGCATACTTCACATGTCTTCACCTCTTTTGGAAGAAGGGTAAGAGAAACTAGATTCCTTGAGCAGTGGGGAAAAGTAAAGCTATTAAACAACCAAATAACTAGCATGCATCCATCAATCACATCCACCCCACTCCATCTTCCCCGGTGTCCTCTCTGACACCCACATGCATAAACTTATGTATCTCTCCACCCTAGCCATCAACCAGCTGCCCCAACAAAAAGTCTTCCATGCCCCCATATATCACAACACCCATCCAGGGTCACATCTCATCACAAGAAGCAGGAAAAACCAACATCAGAAACTTGGGATATGATCCCCTTTTTACAAAAAGAGTTTAACTCACAACCATTCAAGGAATTATCAAACAATCAATTCTTTAATCCATCTTGAATTAACAGATTTATAATCTGTTGGTTCCAACATCAGGAAACCTAACTAGTATGCTATCACAGAAGATTAAACATGCTTACTATGCCAATTTTATTAACATCAAATTGAAACAAGGGCCAGATTTATTCACATGCCTCTTTATCTTCAGCCAACCAAAAATCAATTAATCTCGGTTTACATTCATTATTTATTTTCATCATGAACAAGCATAGATATCACACTATTTATCAAAAAAAGAGGCAACAATATATGTTCGATATGAATTTATTTATCTGGTTCAAATATTTATTTTTTCAATTCAATTTTCATCCAGTGGGATAAAAAATGCTTACATTACAGTCGCACGTAAATGAAAGAGAAGAAATGAATCCACTACCTCAATGGTTTCTGAATAAAACCCCAACAAATGAAGAACTCAATAGAAAGTCGTGTTGATTCTCCAAGAATACTCCTTAGATCTCTTCTACTAATACAACCAAGAACAAGTCTCATCATATTTGGAATAGATAGACTTAGATATACCCATAACGAATGTATGTCTAGGAAACCGATAGAAGTGGGGAAGTAGTTCCAAGTGGATCAATGAAACCGATCAAGTACGAAGAAGAACGAAGAAGAACGATCACATAACTCAAGAAACCGGCTACGATTCAACAAGAGAAGCCTTCATATTGCCTTTTAAATGATTGGGAGAGGTTCGCTTAACTTCAAGGGAGTGTAATCCCGAGTTATGGACCCTTAAGAGCTTAAAAGAGCAAGTTAGAGGAAAAACAGTTGAGATCCACAGTTTTAGGATCTAGTTTATGTGCCCGCACAGTTAGACAAATTGTGCGCTAACCGTGCGGTCGCTACTGCCTCGTCAAACACTCCTTATATGGATAGGCTACATAGTTAGACAAACCAGACACTAACTGTGTGTTAGCCCCTTCCTCCAATATTAACTACGCATGGTATGGCTACACAGTTTAGAGAAACTGTGTGCAACCTGTGTGAAAGCTACTTCCCTTTAGTTTTCCTTAAATATTTACACAAACGCACCCCTAGTCACTACTCCAAAACAACAGAATTTAGAAACATCAAAAGTACCTGAAGACATAACATGATGTTACAGTTCAAAACTATCTACCGTTGAAATGGGTCATCTAAATGGACGAATTTGGAAGAGAGTTGGGGATAAGTTACTTTGACCTCCCAGTACGCCGCTAACAATACATTTTCACAAAGTAGTGGACCGGAGAGGTCTGAGCCATTACAAAGGGTAGAGAAATTCATAAAATATGTGGGGGGATGAAATATAGTTTCTAAAAAATATACATAATAATAACCATTACTTATTTTGATCTATCAGATGGTTCTTGGGTCCAATGATAATAAGGATGTAATTGGATTCACTCCAAAGCGATACAATTTATATTATTTGAGTTATTAATTAATATAAATTAAAAAAATCAAACTCTCTTTATAAAATAAATAGTAGAAATATTAACATAAAAAATTAGAAAAAAAATTATATTGTTCTAACATAAATGTAATTGAAATTTTTTAAAGTAAATATGAACATGTTATCCATTAGTGTAAAGGAAATCAATGACCTTGAATTAAGGTATCCTTTAATTTAACAAAACTTCATAGACTGTCTATATTCAAGAATAAATCCCTCAAAAAAATATTATAATATCATTTTTCTTCCTTGATCAAGAATATCTTAGTCACAAATATCAGATTAAGGATTCATAAATCAATTAAATACCTCAATAAAAAGATTTTTGAATCAGTTAACACAAAATAAAAATGTTCTAATGAATTTAAAATCAACACTCAGATTCCTTAAAACAAAATACTCTCTAAACAATTAAAAATTGTTAATAAAAATATGTTACAAATATTTAAACATTATATGGGTTGAGTTAAAGATAAAATATGTTACAATATTTGTGAATGAACCACTATTTATATGCAAACCTCCAACAAAAATTTCTATGATTCTTGGAGTTGGTTGAAACTGCGTTGGAGATGCTCCATCATGATAGCTCATCAGGATCTTTACAAATATCATCTGATGGTAAATATTATATCATCATTAATATTCTCTAAAAATATTTTCCCTAGTATAAATAATATTTTTCATCCAGTTATAAACATTATATGTCGAATGGAATAAACAATATTTATACTATAAGATGAACTATATTCATCTGATGGACCTCATTCATTTGATGGACTAAACTGAGTTAATATAATATATTGAACTGAGTAAATCCGATGGAATAAACTGTGTTATTCATCAAAATATAAATTTTATATTCATAAGGTTATTATGTTTTCTATGTTTGGAAAAAACAAAACATTTTCTAAAAAATCCATATAAATATTCTTAATTATAATGTTAGTAATATATTTTAATTTTTAAAGTGTATTGTGAATTCCAAAAAAAGGATAAATGTGTAGAAAATAGAATTTTTAACTCAACACTTATTTATATCAATCTACCACTTTCACTAAAACCTTATATAGTTAGCACATATTCCCATTATATAAAATCATATGTCAAAACTTGTGAAACCATATTTAAACTCTTCTTACATATCATCAATTTTTTTAAAAAACAATTATCACTATGTTTTACCCCATGTCACATCATAATTACCCACTTATGAAGATCTGCCAAAAATATATTATGGATACCATCTAAAATAATTCTAGGGTAGCTCTAAAATTTTTCATAAAACACATTATAAAAGAACATAAACCTCATTCAAATATTAATATTGTGTGTCCCCATGGGATATTGTAACCCTAATAATAATAATTCATTCTATAACCCAATATTATTTGAATAATGTGTACCTAAGAATATATTCATTGATACTCGTCCTATAAAGATATTTTATGTTTTCCCCATGAAACACTTCAATCTCTATACTTCTGTCTACCAACTGTATCACATAAAAATATTGAAAATCATATAAACCCTATCTCAAAAATATGTGGATACCATGAGACCTGGAACATGTCAATACTATATATCCAACTCATACGTTCAAGATTCTTTGAGTATAGACTTAATAGAATGATGAAAACATCTCATGTCATTCAGTCAAGTAGATGAGAACACCACATAACCCTCATCCAAATATAAAATCAAATCACATTCACCTAATCTAGGGGTGCAAAAACACTTCCTTTGTCTATCATAATCAAGGTATTATATTCCATACTCATCGCATGAGAGGAAAAATCACATGTAGTTTAAGACTCAATCAATGACATGATCAACAACATACCAAATCACCTACATTAGCATGTACTCAAGGACAGTGTAGTAATTTTATCAATTTTTAAAGGTTATATTTTTAGGTATCTTTCTATCATATGTATACCAATTCAAAATGAAATATTTACCTCCAAAATACAAAATAAATTTTTCATATCCCTTTATAAAGAATACCTGTTGGTTCATCCAGTGCATAAAAGTCATTTTTTCTCCAATGAGAAAATTATATATCACTATATATAATCTTACCCATTATAACATAAACATATGTCAAAAACCAAAATACCCCATGAGGAATGTTCTTTATGGATAACATATGGTCATACTTGCAGAGGTTAATTATCACATAACATCATGAATATATCAACCCAACAATAATGAATGATAAATTAGAGGCTACCATATTTTATAAAATGATAGATTTTATATTCATAAAATATTTTATGAATTCTATATAATCAATATTTATGAACGTATCAAATCATATCCAATATTATTTACCACTAGGTCATCCTTATTTGTGATGTAGTTTTATTGTATTGCTAATTTAATTATATCTCTATAGAAGTATTGTTACATATCAATTATAAATAATGATAAAACCTCATAATAGACTCTTTTAGAGAGTTACATCAATGAAGAAAACTTACTCGAATAGGTACGATACTTAGTAATCATATTCCTAATGTTAATGTATTTTAATATAGTACTCTAAAACATATACTTCTGGACACCATGTTGTTTTATGTTAGTAACTTCTGTTTTATACTTAAAACTCTTCCTAATTTAATCATAAGTTTATATATGCTATAATCTTTCCAATTAATAATCTCTTTTAGATGATATTAGTTTCAAAATGAAATTATTATCCCTATTTTCCCTCACTAAATCATCCTAAACACTTAAATTATATAATGTTAAATTTATATTCATTTTCACTGTTTAAATATTTTTTATTATACATTTAAATTTTATAAGTCTAAACATACTCCAACTATTTTCAAAGAAAATATTTTCTCTAAAAAATATCATTTGAATATATATAAAATACTTCGTGTTATGAAATAACATTTTTAAATAAATTGGTAATATTTAACCATTAAAATATTAACACCCACAAATCATATTGAGTTTTATATTTTATAAATATTTTTTAAAAATAAGAAAATATTAAATTATAATGTCGTTGAAAATAACTACCTCAACATATAAAAAACATTATGATAGAAACTTCTATCTTAGATAAAAAAATTATCCACATTTCCTTTTCAAATATTTTATAGAATCTTGTGATTCAAAAATCATGTGTGTCAAAATCATCATATGTTATTATTCATAACAAATCATAGTCTATGAGAAAAATCCATAAACTATCATTATTTCAAAAAAATCTTTTCGTAGACAACTTTTCTTATCACAGAAGAGAAGGAAAATGAAAATACACATCTATTATTTAGATCCATTTAAGGCTAAAATAATATATTAAATTCAAAACTATCATTTAATATCCCTTTATATAATCTCTTGAATGAAAACTAAAAGCTCAAAAAAGTTATTTATTATTGATCTATTGAGTATTTAAAAAATTCATAAATTTTTTATCATATGATTTTATAATATAATTAGTGATTCTATAAAAAAATACATGACATGGAATTTTTATTGGGTTTCATAAACCCCTTAATGTATTTTGGGATTTCTTTATAGAAACACTGACCTTATTTATAAAACATTATTTATGTTTAATGATCTGGGATGATACCTAGATTATATGATCTTCTTATACTGGATAAAATATATTCATATATATACTATAAATATATAAAATGAGCCTAAACAAACCACATCCATCAAAATTATTCTCAAAAAATTTATAAAATCAGGTAAAATTTTGATTAATATATTCAACATCTCAAAACCATTTTATTGAATATTTCATAATGAATTGAACATCCATATTCTTAATAAAAAAATATGCCTCTCCAAATAATTTACATACCAAATCCAATAATAAATTTACATAGGTCATTCTTCATATAATATCATTGGAACCATAAAGGGTATATTTTTATACATAAAACAAGTATAAATGGATGAACTTGTTCGCCAATTTCAATAGTTAGTTGAGAGGGATGAAATTACCCTAACACATAAAATTTACCATCTTTCTTATGTAAGATTATTATGTTTATGTTATGGTCAATGAATTTTTGTCCATTAAAATACATTTATAATATTAATACCAATGCCATTTTCAATGATGGTGATTCAATTTTATATAAAATATTTTTTTTATCATATTAGTATCATGATTTTCAATCATTTAATAAGTGATTTTATTAATTATTCTGAAATAAAAATTTCTTAACCTTTTTAAATTACATAAAATCGATTAGTATACCAAGATTCATATTTCATTTTTATTTGGGTATCTTTATACTTTCTCCCATTATTTATATGTTTATGTAGCCTATCATTCTAACAATATAACATAATACTTTTTTGTAGTTTAGTAGGAAACTTGTTTTATAGGACACTATATAGATAAAATACTATATTTCAATAGTTTTATTAACATTTGAGTTTCCCATCTAATTTAAACCCTAAATATATTCCAAATAAAATAACATAATCCTATTTAGGTCACCCATAACATTTTTCAATACAGAAGATAATACATGTGTACCCATATATGGCATGACTTCCCCAATTGGATGATTGAGATCTTAACCCATATCACTTCAAAATGAAAATAACACATAGTCTTTTTAGGTGTTTGAAAATATTACTATATTTTTTAACATATTCAATTTCCATGTATGATTTATTTATATGATTTATTTCTTTAATTGTATTCATTTAACATAATAAATACGTTCAATCATTTTTAAGGTGTTACTCTTTACACAACCCATAGATGGTGTTACTAACAACAATTAATTTAAACCTATATCTACACATATTCTAATTTATCACATGGGTTAGGTGAAATAAACCATTTAACATAAAATATTGTAATACATTGAAATAAATAATTCATACAAGATAATCACAGTGAAATAGGTTTACAACCTCTATATTTTATTAATGGGATTAAACTCTAATTCCAGTGGGAAAACTGAACCAAAGTCACTCTACTGATAGTTCTACACTCAACAAGACCTCAACTCCATCAAAATTCAAACATATAAATTTTATAATTAATAATTAAATTATTTATTCAACATTCTAGGCAAATGAAATCCTAATTAATATAATAAGAAAACTAAATCAATTAATGTAAGAAACATGTAATTACATAAATACATGTGAAATAATTTTAATTAATCGAATTAACACATTAAACTAAAATATATATCAATTTATTACCAATTTTTTATGTTTGTGAATAAATTTGGTTCTAGAATTAATAAATGAACATTTTAGGAATTTATGCAATACATTAATAATTTATTAACAATTAATAAATAATAAATTTATAATTAATGAATTCATTTATAAAAATTGTTTAATATAAATATATATCACATTTATTCTAAAATATTATTCTTTGTATTATTATTTAAATGTAATTAAATATAAATTTTTTAATAATCCCAAATATTTTTTATAAAAACAAATATAAACATGCATACAGTTATATTTTATATAAATAATTTTTATAAAAATAAACCTCAAATATCTTTAAATGAGGTATTTCAATATAAATTTCTTTGTATTTTCATTTTCTAAAATTCATAAATCAATAAAATAATATTTATTCTTAACTTTATTTTATAAATTATAAATACATTAAATATTTTTTATCTTATATATCATCCTTAAACCAACATTATATTTTTAATATCATTTTTGGTATGATCTAATGTCATCCATGTATTCTACAAAAGGATAGAGGGCCCATGTTAGCAAATGTTTTTTTAGAATATTAATTAAAAAACATTCCTTAAAATTATTAAATGTGATTAATTTATTGTTACAGACCATGAAATGTCCCTCATAAGGTGAAAAATCATTATAATGGGGAGACTATAGTCATTTTGAGATGGAAAGGTTATTGAAATTTGATGTCCACTATATAAATAATGATTATTTTAATGATAAAACCTTTCTTTATTCATGATGTTTTGGGAATAATATTCTATATTTTCACTACTGTGAATATGTTGTGGTCATATTAGACTATGTTATGGTGCTTGTGTTTATTCATATTCCATAAAAACCATGACTATTATAAGTAGTATACTATGACATTGTTCCACCACATTATGATACTCTTTTTAACCAAATATTTTCCTTAATTTTTTTAATGATATATAATGTTATATTATAAAATTAATTAGTACCATGATTTTTTTAACATTAAATTAATTCCATCCTTCTAGAAAAATTGTTGATCCATGGTAATTTTCTATGAAATACATCAAATGAAACACCCCAAGTTTCAAGCTAGTACACATTTATTTATGTATTTTTAGTATAAAAAGTTATTTGGTGATGTTTCAAAAGGATCATCTGAGTATTGTAATAGTTTACAGGATTTTATGGAGATTATATATTTGATCATGGTTCTTAGAAACACTGAAACAACTTCCAGATAAATATTCTACTAAAACACTCACACTGGTTATGAGCATATTTAGGCACATGGTTTTCCTGAAATAGACGTTCACCTTGGGGAAACCATGTGATATAATATAGTGGGATTCAGTATGGTTGGTGCAATGTTTTTGAACCATTCAAGATAACAGTGTGAGCCAACCGTTCAAGGGGTATTTGGAAAGAGTTGATATTTCAGAGTTAGCACATGGTTTAACTAATCCCAAGCCCTGACCAAACACTATTGAATTCAAGATCCATATTTTATGGATATGACTTGGTTTAAACCCCATAATGACTTCCTTTTCCCATATCCAATTATAAAATTAATCCCACTCCATAAAAAGGATTTAAATACCTTTCCTATTGATCTAGGTGTGGTCCATTAGTGAATCTAAGTGTTTTGGAGGCCCAAATTAACTGGTAAGTGCTCGTTCTTAGAGGGTTTCCTCATATTGTTTTCCTATATTGGATTAATTAATCGAATCTATTTGGTATATATTCATATAATGTGATAAAATAAGGATGATATATGGTTGTTTTAGGTAAATAGAACAAGATATAACGTCATTACATGGGGTTTCAGGTTGGATTTTTAATGTTTTGTCCCATTATTCATATTTAAAATATTTTAGAGGGAGGTTTCTTCATTTACAAATGAAATTATTTTCAAAATTCCATGATTGATTTCATATTGATTGAATTTATTGAATTGAATATTGAATCTGATATGAGAAATCTTGATGGAAACCCTATTTGGCGATGGATTGTGAAATTTTAGAAATTGGTATTTTCGTAGAAAGTGCATTTTTTCCTACGTTTAAAATTGCGATTTTAATTTTTTTTATTCTTCGTAATCGTTTTATAGAACTATTTTCAATTATAGTATTATTTTGATTAATTGTTTTATCATAATTGTTTTGGAATTATATTTTTCATAACTAGTTAATGTGTGTTCACGTGTATTCAGGAAGGATAATTGTATGGTGTTTTCCTCTTCAAGATCAGACATATATGGTTAAGAAAATTCTTATATCAAAATGGATAATTATGTGATGGATATGGGAATGTATAAATCACCCATAATGAGTGTAAGGAGGTCCACAATTTCTTTAATGTATGCATCTTTGGTTGTGTGGAATGTAATGGGTTATTCCTAATGGATTTGAGAAATGGTGTTAAAGAATTTTTTAGATACATTCAATTGAAAACTATAATATATATATATTATTTATCTCTATGATAAAATACAATAAATATTTTAAATCTATTTTATATAAACTTTTTAATGTTTTTAATCCTAGTGGAATATTTTGGGGAGGTATTGGGGAAATCCTGCTGAGTTATATAATAACCCCATACATGGGTACTTTGGTGTGTTTGAAGATTATTTATTTCAAGACATATTTAACAATAAGGTATGTAATTTATTCATTCATTCATTGGGATACCATGTTAATGGATTGTGGAGTTGGATCTAGATTGAGGTTGTTGGTTTTTTAGTTGGATTCATTGGTGTCTTCGAGTCTGGGTAGTTCTGGTTTAGTCGTCGTACTCAAGTATTATTATTGTTAGTTTAGTTACTTTTTAAGTTATATTTAATTATAATCATGAATAATATTGTTTCATATTTGGTTATGGTTACTTTTTAATGATTTTTTATTTCAAATTTTAAAATCATCCTCCAAATAATTTGAATCCATTGGAATTTATTTCCAACCTTTGGTTTCATGGGGATACCATCGAAGGCATAATAGATTCCCTATCACTTTTCAACCCTATTAGATGGGAAGGACGTTAAAAATGGAACCATTAATTGCATTCCATGTATCATTTTGGGTTAAATATAATCAACATTTTTGGTCTAGGAGTAGGAAAATCATTCTGGTTTAGTCCTTATGTTGGATGGGTAGTAAAGAGATATGATCACCAGAACTTGAAAATCAGAGCGTAAAGAGGAATATAAAACCATTTATAATTAACTTCTTATTAATAAGGATTTTCAGTACATGATTGTTTTGAGACACTTCTAGGAGTTTTAACCTCATCATCATGGCTTTAGCTGAAGATAATGGAATGACATGCATAGATAGAAATACATTCCCATGAAGATTTCATATTTAATTTTGTGTTTGATTTATGATTTTATGACAACGTATTGATTTTTGATATTATTTGAATATGGATGGATTTTAAAAGAGAATGGGAGAATTTTAAAAAACTATATGACATTTGAAATTGTTGAATTTTGGATAGCCATGTTGTGATATCCCTGAAGTTTTTAATTTGAGATTTCTAAGCCTATAGTTTTTATAGAGAGAGTCTTAATGGACTTTTTTTGGAGCTAGTGAATTTAATAGTTAGGAATAAAATAAACCAACAAGAATAGGATACATATAATGTGGCTTCACATGATCCATAGGGGAACCAACAACTATTTGAGGGTATTAACAAAGAATTTCAGGCTATGGATAGAGGGAATATAAGGGATGAACCCAGGTAAGTGGTCCATTCCATTCAGTTCTAGTAGTAATATTAACTCATATTTTGAGGTGATTAATAGCCAATGAAATCATAATATTGGATGAATACGATGAATCAAATCGTTGGTTTCCTATGAACAACAAAAGTGATGAATTTGAATATGGTAAATTTCATGTTAGAGGGTTTATCATGCTCTTGGTGTTATTTAGCAGTTCAGGATAAATTGGACCCATGAATTACATGAGTGAATTTAAGGAATTTATCAAAAAATAAATATATCCTTACATATATAGGATTGTGATAACATAAGTCTTTTCCGCTTATTGTAGGAAATTCTCTTAGTAAAAGAGAAAACATCTAAATTTAATTTTTTAGACAGTTTTAATTATAAGTTGTTGCATGTGCATCCCAAAATATATGATTTTTTTTAATGTGGATTGAAATCATAAATTTACTCAAATAGTATTTTTTTCCTATGTTCAAAATATTATATTAAGATGGTGAATATAGTAACTGTTGTAGAAATAGACCTCTCGAGAACTATGAGTTGGGGAAGCATGTTGATAAAAATAAGAAATGTTGGTATGTCTATTGGTAGAAATAACGGGAAGAGGGACAACTAATTCAATAGTTGTGGTATTAATCCAAATTATATGGATAGACTAGTAAAGATTACCCCTAAACCAAATAGTAATCCAAGATGATCTCAATGTGTTTCATTTGATCACATGAAATGGGATTATACATCACCACCTCGATCATTTTTGAATGGTACCAAAATGGGGAATCTTCAAAACTATTTCCATACTATTACAAGGAATGGTGTGCGAGATATATCTCATGTCTCATAGATGTCATATTCTCTGATGGGATGATGGTAGAAGAATATTTATCTCTATCAAAATAGAGGATATCAATTGAGGGGAGATCAGTGGTTTTCTAAAATTAAATTGCATTTGGGATATCAAAAAATGAGGGATCATGATAGGATATTACAAATACATATTTCAGGAGTATTTATGGACATTAGGTGTCGGTGGTTATGAATTTTTGTCTTAGGAATGCACTGACATCCATTATGGAATTGATGAATTGGATTTTTAAAAGGTATCTGGATTCATTTGTTGTTGTGTCTATGGATGAAATATTGGTCTATTTAATGATAAAGGTTGAGTGTGATCCACAATTGAATCAAATGTTGGGCATCTTGAAGGATCATCATTTGTATTCCAAAAATTCAATTTGTGATTTTTGGATACATGTAGTATATTTCCTTGGACATGTTTTCTTTGAAAATGTTGTTCTTATGGATCCACCAATGAATGGTTCTGGGATCTCAGGGAAAATTCAAAATATTGTGTTTTATATATACAATTCTCTAGGACTACATCATTATAACTAATTATTTCTTACTTGATTATCATGAATAAAATCACCAAATACTACATTTTCAAGGAAAAATCTTACATTCTAATCTAAAGAGGAATTTCAGAAGTCTTTACAAGAGGTTAAAGATCACTTTTAATAAAAAATCATTATATTACCAGAATTAGGAAAGAGAAATGTGGTTTATGATGATGCTTTGTGATATAGGTTGGGATGTGTTCTCACATATGGAGATCATGTTGTTCTTTATGTATCCTAGAAGTTATGGATACATGAAAATAACTACACAACACATGAATTGGAATTGGATGTTGTATTATATGATTTTAAGGCATGGTGGTATTCCATCTTTAGTAAGAAATTTATGGTCTTTATGGATAATAAGATTTTGAAACACATTTATTCACAAATATATTTTAAAATATGAAAATCACATTGGATTTAGTGTCTTCAAATTTTCTACTTTGGCATAATGTAAACAATATGTAAATTTAAATTAGTGGTGGATTCATTAAGCAGAATGTATTATAGTAAGTTGGTGAATGTGGCTTCAGATAATTGGAAGCTGATGTCAGTGATAACTGATATGCGCATGGATTGTAAAAAACAAGGTATTGATAAATTTTTTTATAATGTTATTATTGTACATAATTTGGATGAGAAGGTTAAAGAGGTACAAACATCCAATAAAAATGTGTTGTTACGGGTTCAGAACTCAATGGTGGGAAGACCATTGGGGGATGGAATCTTGAAAGAGTGTCAACATTTTGTTGGGGTGATTGGATGTTCTTAACTATGGATTTCTAGGTACAAATTCATTATTATTACAACCATTGAAGAAGATATATTCATCATGGAATATAAAAGATATATAAGGTATTTGAAGCACAATTTTGGTTGGTTTTCATGAAAGTAAATGCGGTTCAATTTTTTTGATATGCCTCACCTATCAGTATGTTAAGGCAGTTTACTAGTAAGAAACCAATATATTGTAGACTTTACCAATTGTTTACTCAAAATTGGAGTAAATTGCTGCAGATTTTGTAATATTTCTACAATGGATGGGTCAGAAATATGATCCATATGGGTGAAAGTAGATCGGATCACTAAAACAACAAACGTGATTCATATTAACGAATCTCATATGGTGAAATACATGTTAAAAATCTATATAAGGGAGGTGGTAAAAAGGAATGGCGTACTAGTTTTTATACTGCCACACTGATATCCTAGGTTTACATCTCCTTTGTTAACATCCTTACCACAATCACTTTTGACATAGTGAACTACGCATATGACATATCATCCCTATATTGATGGGTCAAAAAAATTTGATACAGACCATGGATCATATTCTTAAGTCATGTGTAATGGATTTTAGTGGTTCATGGTAAATGTTCATACCATTAGTGGATTACTCATATAAAAAAATTTATCTGGCCTCGATAATAGTTATCCTTTTGGAATATTTTATGGGTGTCCATTTTATTATCCAATTAAATGGGTGAAAAAAGGAAATACTTCACTAGCTGGACAAATAGTTTTCCAGTAGATAATAGAGAAGATTCAATTGACTAAGAACAGAATAGATATGGCTCAAAGTCATAAGAAATCATATGTGGATCCTTTTTATGGGTGTTTTCATTAAAGGTGATTAAAAAAGTATTCTTGGGAATATCACCAAGGCTTGGGCGTCATCATTTTGGTGAGTTAGTAAAGTTTTCCCCTTAATTAATAGGTCCATTTGAGGAACTTGAATGTGTATTTAATGTATCATATATGTTATGTTTTCATTCAAAGTTCATTTTAATTTTAAATTTATTTCACATATCTAAAATAAGGAAATATTAAAATAATCATGAACATGTGATTCGATGTGATGATGTTGACCTAGAGCTACATTCTATATTGATTCATGTGTGATTGTAGATTGTAGATTAGAAATAGAGGAGTAATCAATAGAAAATAACTGGGGATGTGAATGTTTTATGGAAACATTTTCAAATTTTGGAAGAAACACGGGAAAATGATAATAAAATTTTCCAACAATGGCTTAAACAATTTCACGTAGTTGGTGGTTTTTATCTATTTTGGGGATAGAAAGACCAATGGTGGGGAGACTATGTCACTCCCATTTTTAATTAATAACCCTTTTATTTATGTATTTTAATTTAATAAATAAATTAGGAGTCTTTTGGAAGGTTTAGAGGAGTTTTAGAATGTTTTTTGGGTTCTTTCTGGTGTACGGTTTGAGCATGGTTAGTAGAAACCATGAAACAACTTTTAGAAAATCGTGAAACTAAAACAGTAGGATCCCAGTTTGGCAAAACCCTGCATCCACCCAGATAAATTGTGTGATGTTGGAAGATGGGTTTATAATTTTTAGTTAATTGTTTATCAACTATGAAAATTAACTATCTGATGGGTATTTGGAGGCAGTGGCTAGAACCTGATTAGTTCACGGTTTTTCCTATCCAAGATCCCTAACTATGAACTGTTAAAAATAAGATCCATATTTTATGTATATAACCCATTTTACCCCCTTATTGAATCATTTCCCCCATAAAACGACCATACCATGAATTCCACTACTTCCAATGGAGGGAGAGATATTTCTTATTGATCCAAGTGAAATCTGTTTGTGAATCTATGTACGTTGGAGTCCCAGATTCCTTGCATAGTGTAGATCTTGGAGTTTTTCATTAGCTTTTATTCTATTTTCCTCACTTGGATGCATTATTCTAATCTATTGGGGATTCAATAAATTTTTGAGATGAAAATAATGATGATATATGATTACTTTGGGTTATGGGAAAATGATATAAGGGAATTTATTGGATTTTGAAAGAGAGTTTCTTCCGTTTTATTCCATTCTTCATTTTTTCTGAACACTTGGAGGTAGATGGATTCACCCTCTACTCCTATCAGTTAAAAAAATTGAAGGATTCATTTTAAATTGAATTAATTTTTTCAAATGAAATATAAAGATGATGTTATTGTATTTTTTGAAACCCTCTTTAGTGATGTTTTTTAAAATTGGAGAAATTTGTTGTTTTTTTTGAATGATATGTATTAAATGAATTTAAAATTGTTATTTTAAAATATATTTTGCCTTTGATTCATGGAATATTTTTTGTTGAAAGATTTTTGAAAAATATATTTTTAATTAAATGATTTGTTATTATAGGTGGGATGTGGTATTTTTCATAAATATTTGTTGAGTGTTCATGTGCATTTGGGATGTATAATGGTTTGAAGTTTCCCTTATCAAGATAGAATAGACATGGGTATAAAATTCCCCACATAAAAATGGTTCATCATGTGATGGATTATTGAAAGGATGACACAACACTCACAAGAATAGGAAGGTCCATGGTGTCCTACATGTTTGCAAGTCTAGATCTATTGAATGGAATGAGTTATTAAAAATGGGTTTGAGAAATAATTTTAAATTAATTTGTGGTTGTTTTACATAGAAATATTTTATTCTTAGAAATGGTTTTAATTTGTTATAAAATGATTTACATCTGTAAAAATTTTTTATATAATTGGGAAAAATATTCTATCTGATTGGCATGTATTGAGAATTCATTGGGAGAATCCTACTGAGATTTATATTCAACCCCAACATAGAATCTTTGGTTCAGTTGACAATGATATATATCAAGACATAGGTAAGGGACCGTTATGTCATTTATTTAGTGAGGCATCTCAATACCATTGTCATGGATTGTGGATTTGTAGTTTAGAGTGTGTTGGGGGATTCTGAATTTGCATCATTAGTGTCTCTAAGTCTTGTTATTTCTTGTTTCCTCTATATAAAATGATAATGTTATTTTTGGTTTTGCTAATTTTGGAGTTGTATTTTTTTCTATTCCTCTATTATATATTGCCTTATTTGGTTATAGTAATCTTTGTACGGTTATTCTATTTCCAAAGGGAAAATCATCCCCCAATAGTGTTTGAATACCTTTTTCATTTATTTTCATCTTTTGATGTCTTAGGGATTTAACCAAAGGCCTATCAGCTCCCCTGTAACTTATCAAGCCAATGATAATGGGTGGGATGTTAGATAAAAAACGTCCATGATATCATTTTTTAGTTTCATCACACATTTCTTAATTTAATCCAAATTATGTGGAATAATATGTATTCTACTTACGGGTTTTATTGGGGATAAAACTTATCCAAACATGTTGGAAATCATAAACTAAAACTTATAATTATAAAAATATTTATTTTCATTTTTAATGATATATATAAAGGAATATTGGTTTTCATTTTCCACTATCGATCGAGTCATTCCAATCCCCATTCAAATGAGTTGGAATGTGATCAAGTAAAAGTATACAATGTGTTCCTTCCATCTATGGTGTCAATGATATTAATGAATAGACTAATTTGTGGGAAGGATTCCTCTATTCCTCATGGGATTATAGAACTTCGAAGCTAATGAATAATAGAGTAATATATCTTGAGAGACCGAAAATGAGAACACTCATTGTATTTAGATCCTAATATGAACATAATCTATAAATTGGGAACTTTTTTTATTAGAATATTCAAGAAAATACCATGGAAGTTGAATGTCCATATCATTAAATAGAAGTTTCATTAACCATTCATCACATTATTAGTTGTTCATAAATGATTAATTCTTAATAATTTTTGAGGTATTATTAAACTTATCGGGATCATTATAACCTGATAAATAAAATTATCATGATAGTTTGTAATATGAGGGTAGAAATGAAGAACATAATATATTAGATCACAAAAAAATTATTTCACAACCCTATAATATGGTTATATTTCCCACCAGATTGTATATATTAGTATAAAACATTAATTAGTCTAAACTGCCACACTATGGCCTATATTTTAATGAATAAGATTTTCATACTTAGTATTCTACACACTTGTGGTTGGAAAAAATCACTAATATTGAACTTAATTTCCATGGATATATAATGAAATTTTTTTATAGTTATATATTAGTGATTATTTTTTAATTAAACTCAATTTACAAAAAATATTTAGTGAGGAGTGAGTGTGGTGATATCCAAATACCCTAACATATCTTTTTAAGTGTATCTTATTATTTTTTTTATATTTATTATTCTAATGTTATGATAAGTATACATAAAATTATATGATGATTTATATATCCATAAATGTTATTGAAATCTTTATATTCCATGATTTTAATGGTCTAAAACTATTTTTATTTATCACATATTGATTTCTTTCAATGGTTATATAATATTTATATTATTCCCCATAAATGGTCATTTAAGGGAAACATAACTGTTATAACATATTATAAACTCTCAAAAAATAAAATACCTAGATTTTAAATTTTTTATTTCTAATTTTTTTCCATAGGATATTAGATTTGTCATATAAAATATTTCATTTATTTTATTATTATATTGCATGAAAATATGATTCTTATAGGAATGTTTCTTATGGATAACTATCATCCATGAGATTTTTTAACAAATATAAATAATGTTTCTTTTCATAGATCAATAATTTTTAGAGATCGTACACATCAAATCCAAAGAAATAAAATTATTTTAATTTTATCTAACATTAAAACAAAAAAAATACAGCACATAATTTTATTCATTGAAAATATTTCAATGGATTGTAAATAATCAATATTTAAAAGGTGAAAATAAACATCATTTTTTTATGAAACATGAAATTTACTATATTTTTAAAATTGCATTACAAATTAAATTAGGTCAAAGTCTTGAAATTGACTGAGCTATTGGAGTAATGGAAGACCGTGTTTTTGAGACTATTACGATCAATAGAGTAATAGTCAGTTATCATTTTCAAGAAATGTTAGATTATAGTCTATTAAAGGAATTCAAATTAGCACTTTAAACAATCTAGTGATTTTTTGGGAATACAAAATAGTAATTTTAGATACTATTTAGTATTGATGAAAATGTTTCACTATTTGTAATAAGATATTTCTGAAGTTTATATGACATATATTAATTGTGTAATACTATAGTAATCAAAAAATGATATCACACTTCAAAGTTATTGTCAATATGAAATATGTGTTTTTTGTTCTATAAAACACTATTTGTATGCTATAATATTTGAACACCCCTAATTGTTATCAATTTTGTTACAATGATTGATAAAGACATATAGAGATGCTAATCTAATGAATGATCAATGGATAGTTTAATTGATTGAGTAAGGATTTAGAATATTCAAATGAATATGATATTTGATAGAACATAAATTTTATCAACATTAATAGTGTATGCCTAAAAAAGATCTATGACAATAAAAAATTTATTAGTGATAGAATAATCTTTAATAAATACAAAAAACAGTCCTTATAGAGCATCCCTCAAGCACCACAGAACATTTTATTCAGAAATTATTATCATTTAATTTTTTTCCATAGTGATGCCACACAATATTTAAATTTTTTCTGTTAAAGAATATTTTCATCAATCACATTACATTTAATTGAATAATTCAGTAAAAAACATTTACTTCACCCAAAAATGAATATTTTCTGTGTTGTGATGAATATTTTATCACTTTTAGTTGAATTAATATGACTGGACTCTAAATATATAACTGTAAATATGTATTTTATTCATATATCCACTTCAAATCCGTAATTTAATTTATATACTTATTATATAATAAAAAGAAATTTATGAAGATAAATTCTACATATAATACTGAATATGTAAATAAATTTTAATATTAATCACGTAGTGGTACATTGAGATAAATAGTAAGAAACTTGTAACCAAATACATAGACATTCCCCCAATTAAATTCTATAAAATAGAAAATATAAGTATAAAATATGACTATCATTCATGATAAATCTCTAAATTCTTATAAAATAATTTTTATAATTAAATTCGTAATGATAAGTAGATTATATAACAATATTATTGTATATAATACAAAAACTCATGTATCCATATAAAATGAAATAGAATATATTAAAAATTTAACGATAAAATTCTAAAGGAACAATGTTTTATTATTATACATATTCATTTTGGAAAAAATTTATATATTAAAAAAAATCAATTCTAAAATAATTTAAATATAACATATATTTTTAAAATTGAAACTAAATTTAATATATAAACACATAGAATATCCCAAAATTGTTAAATTAAAGATCAGATACTATGTTATATAAATATTTATATGTTTATGTCATGTTTTTTCATTTACATAAAATGATCAATTTTGTGTTTTGTTGTTGTGTTTTTTGAATATATTTTTATAATAATGTTACATTTTTGGTATTTAAATGTAATGTTTTTGTTTTTGGTTAAATATTATATGGGTGTTGAGTTTTTTGTTATAAATTGTTTTGTTGTATTTATGAACATTTTAAATCGCTTTGGGGCTTTTTATTAGAATTATATATATTTATATATAAATTCCAATATCATGTTTTCATACAAAAAAATACTTTAAAAGAGTAGTAAAAGGAATTGAAGCTACATAAAACTGAAAATCATTGAACATTAAGGGGGGTGGGATGTTTTCTAATAATAAGATAAATCACATCACTAATTTTGATATATCAATAATAATAAAATTTTTGAGATCATGGAATTTTTTTCTTAAATATATTTTTATCAAATTGAATGTACTTCTATTTTCAGAAGATATGATTAATTTATTATTTTGAATCAATTTTTTATTATGAATATTTTTTGTGTATTTTGGTTTAAAATTTATATTTATTTATTTATGTTTGTTTCTAAAATCTCTCAATTCCCTTAAATATCATATCCATTATAATACGACCGAGTGATAATAAAGGACCATGGAACAGTTAGTAATGTCATAAATTGACAAGTTCTATAATAATCAAGGTGTTTTTTTAGTTTTAATTAATACAATTTTCTGTTATTAGCAATGAATTTTTATTTATTTTTGATTTAATCTAATTATTTTATTTCCATAGATTTCATTAAGGGGAAAAAGAATAATACACTATTATAGGTCGTCTTATGCATGATATTTTGGATTGACAATGAATACATTGATATGACCATCCTAAAAAAATATTCCATGAATTATAAGCTTAGTTTTGGTGGAACATTGGGGAGAAAGTTTCCCATTATTCAATTTGGATTTATAAATTCAAATTATAACCTAATTTTTTTTTCAAAATGGGTCATATTATTAAGTTAGTATTTTGGAAAAGTTATATATTGGATTTGACTCATCATGGGAAATTTTTTCAAAAAGATAATGTAACAGCCCGAGATTTTATGAAAAAATATTCTTTTTATTTTACTAATGTCTTGTGTTATACGCTACACCAAAAGGAGCTTGCACAACACGCATCCTTGACTTGCCTTTCATTACACGCAATCGCAACCATCCTCGATAGCGTGTGTGGTACGTAATCCTGAGTTTCACGAAACAATGATATGCTATTAAAATATTATTAAAACTAGCCGTTATGAATAGTAATAACCACTTTTTAAATTTTAGAAATTTTAACTCTCAAAATGGACTTCATTTTTGGATTCGGAGTATCGAATTTAGCCTAAGGTTAAATTTTGGTACTTTTCGGATAACTTTCATATTCTGATGAATAGTGAAAATTACTAAATTATAAATAAAAACAACTTTTTTAATCGAAATAATTAATAGTGATAAATCATTATTTTGAGTGGTTTTAAAGTATATTTAGAATATATTTTTACAATTTAATACAATGTTGGTCATTGGATGTAATTTCACATTTAAACTAGACATAAACAAGTGTCAATCTTTTGATAGATATTGTTTCTTAAAAACACGCTATTTGTTTTAACAGCGGGATTTAATTATAAAATTAATTAATGCAACTTTTATGTTATGAATTTGGTAAAATAGACTTCATTTTTGAATTCGGAATATGAAATATAGCTTGGGATGAAATTTTGGCATTGTTCTGAAAAACATCAATTTTTGATGAATAGTGAAACTACTAAGTGGTAGGTTAAAAACTGAATTTTGCATAAAACGTAATTTTACCGCTTCTGTGAATGGAATTTCGAAAATCCGAGAGACACGGTTAATATCAAGGACTAAAATGTGGTTCAATGAGATGAAAATAATTTTTTGGTGAATAGTAACTTTTTACTTTTTTTACCACGGTTAATAGTAAATAGGGTAACTAAGGGTTAATATGATATTAATATTACCCTAACACATGTCCTAATTCTATTGGACAAGTGTAATTCGACAAAAAACAAACTTAGGAATAAAATATGACCATTTAGGCCCACTTGGATTAGATTTGGACATTTATTATTAATTTATTTAAAGAAGGGTTAAAATAGTTAAAATCAAAGTTTAATAAGTAAATCATTTTTAATATGGGGTTATACATAAGATAAATTCGACTATAAATATTCATTAAAAATCTAAAAAGATTTCCTACATGATGGTATTTTATTTGTAATTTTTAGACATCAAATAATATAATTTATTTATGACACAAAGATGATGCAGTAATTATCTTATTAATGAAATATTGACATAATTGATAATATAAATACCAAAATAAATGTAATTTAATACTTTTTATGAATTCCACTAATTTTCTAGGTTACTATGATATATTAGTGTTGATTTAATCAACTTGGTTCGAACATATAATTCTGTTATGACTTTCAAAAAAATCATATATCAAATAGTGTCAAAATTGACACAAAATAGTTTTTAAATCAAATATTATTTTATTAATTGTTATTTTATTCCTAAAAATCCAAGGTTCGGCCAAATGACTTAGATAAGGATATATGTATTAATAATATACAATTTGGGGTTCGTTTGGCATGTTATAGTAAGTTTATTAACCATATAGTGAAAGAAAACAAAAAGACACGGTAAAAGTTAAATTATTTAACTTATAGTTAAATCTAATTGATAAGGTTAAACATAATACCCTAAACTTGTCTAAATCCTATTGGTTGATAGGATTTCGACCCATCCCAACTTTAGCTTCGAAATAAGACCCTATGGAACCATTATAAACCGATTTTGACTTTAATATAAAATAATATTTTGAGATATTCCTAAGGTGCCCCTCTCCTCCCCTATAAAAGGACACCTCCTCCCCCTCCTCCTCACACCAATTTGAGCACTCAAGCTCGGCCAACACCTGCCAATTTCTCCTCTCCAATTCCCTAGAAACATCCTAGAGGTTCTGGTCTTCCTCCAAGACCAATTTTAGTGCCCTAAGAGGAGGTCTCAAAGAGGCACTTCAAAGAAGAGGTAATTACAGTTACCAATTCTTTCATCTTTATTTCTTCTTCCACTTCTTCTTCTTAGGTTGTTTCATTATGAAGTAATAACATCAGTATCACTCATATACTGATATGTTATTATAAGTATGAAACAAACCTATTTCACCATCTATCCATCCTACGGAAAAAGAAATCACCGCGCGTGCGTACGTACGGAATACCGTCTCCACGCCGTGGTGTAATCTATTTTCCACCACCACCTTACATGGATGGGTTTAATGGTGTAAAGAATAACTATACATAGTTTTTACAACATCATATTGATTCTGATATATTGTATAATCCACTCCAATTCAATTCAATATTTATAGAAATGATATCGTCGCTCGTGCGTACGTACGGAATACCGTCTCCACGACGCGATGAGATTCATTCTCCATGTTAACCATTTAAGAATGATTATAATGTATATATAAGAAATAATAATGAAATATATGACATTATAAAGCTACTGGATTTATGTACATATATACATATGTATGTCATCTACTTACTTCCATTTCAAGACAATAAGGAAAGGAAAACAGCGTTCATGCGTACGTACGGACTACCGTCTCCATGAACGGTGTTTTTCATCTACCTATTATATATATATATATATATATATACTGAATATATATGATATATAAATCATATTTTATATTCTGGAAGTAAGTAAATCATGATATATGTAATAATGATGTCAAGAACAACAAGTCAAAACACCTACGATAAATGAAACGATTTTACCCAAAACGCTTCTTTAACATGGAATTTTCAAAAGAACGGGTAATATAATGTCATAAGTGAACCATATATGATATCATAACAATGAATATGATTCTGTAATAAGTCAATAACATGATTTAAATCATTATACAGGAGGTTCGGACAGTTACAAAGCAAGTCGGACCTAAGGTAAGGGAAATATCACAATCTCATTTTTATCCGAGATTGTTTATTCGTAAGTATTTACTGGGGTGTATTTTATCATCCACATCCATGTTCCCTCAATATGAAATATTGTTTCCATCCACTTGCAATAGTTTAAATCCAATTTTACCCTTAGGTGAGTTTTTAGTAAAGAATATAAAAGGAATCTTTTGTCGTTTTTCCGTACGAGGTACTTTTTGACTTTTCCGACAAAAGTACGAAGAATGTTTTTTTCAACTTATACGGCATGAATGGATTATTAAAACATTATTTCCAAGAAGCTTCCTTTACAAGTTTTCAAGTTTATTTTTAATCAACTTCTTTTAGTTTAATGGTTTATGACATGATAAGAAAGGAAAAATGTTTTTGAAAAAGAAAGGATATTTTCCTCAAGAATGGAGTTCAAGTGTTTTATCAAAATTATTTTCCATCTAAGATAATAAAGGGTTCTGTTTTTATCCCTATTATTACATGGATTTGATTATGTTGTGATGGAAATATTTTTATGAATTCCTTTACCTTATATGAATTGTTTTATGATGTCATGTTGTTTAAGAATCCCATTTTTATTACATGGGTTACGCTATGATGTATGGTTTATGATTATGTGGAACACATAAGAAAGGATTCATTATAAGATGGGTGGGACCTATATCATCCTCCAATGCATTGGGTAAAGATTTTATATCTCATGAGATAGACATGGCTGGAACGGAAGGTTATTTCGGTTCAGTGATACAGGACTGAAACGAGGAGTGAACTCGGTTCAGAAAGGGACTTTGTCCACTAAGATAGTCTTGGCAATGAGTCATGACTAACAAGAAATGATTTTCCATGATTATGTGTGCATGCCACAAAGTTTCAAGTTTTATGTTATGATTATGGGGATCTCATTTTCAATTCTATGATTTATCCCATGTTATGATATTATGAGCTCTTTTGCAGGTCAAGATTTCCAAAAGCTACGTTCTTATGTATATGATGTGATTGATATTTCTTTTGTTTACCCTTACTGAGCATTTGAGCTCACCCTTTTATGTTTTCTTTTCCCCAGGTCAGGAAGATGGATATTAAGTAGAATATGCTAAAAGGGACCCTAGATATGATGAAATAAATGGGAGACACTGTAGAAGATTTATGAACCAGTTGTTTATGTTTCCCAGTTTCTAAAGACATTATACCTATACGGTCCTTTGTGGTTTTGTCATATGTTGTAATAAGTGTGCTTCAATTTCGAAGTATTAACAATGTATGTAAAGTATGGGTCGTTATAGTTGGTATCAGAGGCAAAGGAGGTAGGAATGTATCTGATCCTTGGGAACTCTCACATGTGAGCGTTGGACGAAGCATGGCTCTCCGCCCAAGGGCTTCATGAGGAAATCGCTGCCACTGGGGATGGTGGTGTGTCCCGCCCAGGGGGTGTAGCCGCCCATGGAGTTCCCTGATAGGTATCAACTATAGTCCACTGGAAGTAATTCCAGACCGTTATAGTTGGTATCAGAGGAAAGGTTTAGTCAACCTTTGGAAACTAGGATGCGAGATCTTTAGTGAGATCCCTAGAGATATTTCTAAGGAATGTCTAGGGATGTCCCTAGGGATAAGTATACGTATAGGTTATAGTAATAGAATTACGCTAACGATCATAGAATTAAACCTAAGATGTTGGATATTGAAGGTACTCCCCCTTTATTATGTTGTTTTCCCTAGCATGATTTTTGCCTCTCACACTATTCTTTTTGGGTTTTAGACGATGGCTGGAACCCGAAAGAACCGTGTTGATCAATGCAATGGACAATGCAATGATTGCCCTCCTGAACAAACAAATGTTATGGGAGATGGAGTGAAAAATCTTATTGCTATACTTACACAAGCTATGAATCATTCTGGACTTCAAATGAGCAGAGAAGGGAACAATATTCTATTGAGTCCTTCATGAGGCAACGTCCACCTTCTTTAAGTGGGTCTACTGATCCATTAGTTGCTGAACAATGGATCAGTACTACTAAAAAGATATTTTCAGTTCTTCAATGTTCTGAACATGATAAAGTCATCTTAGCAGTATATCGTTTGGAAGGTGAAGCTGATCAATGGTGGAATCTTATCAAGAATACGAGGCCAAGAGTTGAAATTGAGTCCATGGAATGGGACGAGTTCAAGAACTTGTTTTTCAGTAAGTACTTCCCTCGTTTTCTTCGAACAAAGATGGAGAAAGAGTTTCTTGAACTAAAGCAAAGGGACGATGAATCTGTTGGTACCTATGAAGCAAATTTTACAAGACTTTCAAGGTATGCTTCTGGAATTATCATCCAACCTGAAAGTAAAGTTGATCGATTTTTCAGTGGCTTAAAACCAAGTCTTCGAAGGGAATTAGCTATAAGAGACTTCAGTAGCTATGAAGAAATTGTGCATTGTGCTATCAGGGTAGAAATGGAAGTTGGTGTTACATATCCATCTCATGGTTTTGACAAGAAACGAAAGATGGAGTTCAAGGAGAAATCTCAGAATAATGATGAAAAGAAGATGAATGTTTCCTTATGCACAAAGTGTGGGAAGAAGCATGCTGGAGATTGTCTTAAAGGGACTAGAAAATGTTTTAAGTGTGGAAAATAAGGTCATCGAGCAGCTGAGTGTCGAAGTAATGGAAAAAAGGTTTCTAATGATGTGAATAAAGCAAACACTGCAGAGAACGCACCGCCAACACTTCAATGCTTCAAGTGCAAGGAAATGGGGCATTATGCTAATAATTGCCCTAATCCAGGGGTTAGTGATGATCAACATGAGCAACCACTGAAGGCAAAGGACAAAGGGAAATCACATGCGATCACTATTGACAATGTTGAATATGACAACGATGTGGTGGAATGATTAAGTGTTTATGTAATGGGATTCCAAAATAATGTTGTATCATTGAGTATTGCAATATTTATTGATGTGGTATTCAAAGTGATTGAGATATTTTTTTTGGAAATAAGATGATATGCGCATAATGAAGACGAGAAAATGAAATGTTTAATAGTATTCATGAGGTCATGATTGATATAAGGACTAAGTGATACCATGGTTTGAGTATATAGAATTTTGAGGATTTTGGTATGTGGAAAGTGATAACTTTTAACTGCACTCATGTTTTCACTAAGGTATTCAAGAGAATACACGATTAAGGACTTTGAATGTTTGGAATGTGACCAACAAGACATATCTTATGATATGTAGGGATCAACGACAGTATTAAATCTCTGGTACTCGTTGTCACTATATTATGAGAGTGGACTGCAGTATTATGTATAAGCCTAAAGATTAGACTGGATTATGTTGGACATAAGTTAGTATTGTTTAAGGATAGAAGATTTTCGATATTATTGATGGGATGTTATAGTAACGTAGTTTTAGAAAAAGGACAACCTGCAGGACGGGCGACCGCCCATCGCTTCGGACAAGGCTGTAGGAATCGAACCCACAACCGAAGTGCGACTGGCCTTTATCGCCTACCACTGACCTACAGGAAGTCCCTGTTTAGTAGAAACTAGTGTTATTATATTAAGCAGTATGATATATGAAGTATAAGTCCATTTTAGGAACCATATGTGATTAATCTCACTATAGAATGACTTATGTATATTTAATAACTTTTTCTAACCTTTTGTTTGAGACAGATGGAATGACCCATCATTCTATCACATAATCTGCTAACACTTCACAAATAACAAATTCAACTTCATTTATTTAAGAGATGAAGTAGAAATTGTTCAAGGCACGAACAAAAGTGAGATTGTACCAAAATAAAGTAAGTATTTATTTTAAGAAAATTTTCAACTTTAGGGAAATGATCTTGAAAACCAAAAATGTTGTCCTAGTGATCTTATACCTGATGAATCAGATGGTACCTTATATCATCACAAATCTATGGATTTGTGATTACTGGCTTTTCCATAGCCATGTTCACTACCACTCTCCATCAGAACATGATGGTTAGATTTCTCTTCCATATCCATATTTTCACCTATGTGGAAACCCATTGATTAGTTTATTTGGGTAATCGTTACATTTCATACTTTAGTTTTTAAAAGCCAAGTTTTGGTATTCCCTTTTACGATGTGGGTTTCTATTAAAGAAACTTTCAAATAGTAAACCATTTATAACCCCGACGAATTTCGAGGGCGAAATTCATTTTAAGGGGGGTAGAATGTAACAACCCGAGATTTTATGAAAAAATATTCTTTTTATTTTACTAATGTCTTGTATTATACGCTACACCAAAAGGAGCTTGCACAACACGCATCCTTGACTTGCCTTGCATTACACGCAATCACAACCATCCTCGATAGCGTGTGTGGTACGTAATCCTGAGTTTCACGAAACAATGATATGCTATTAAAATATTATTAAAACTAGCCGTTATGAATAGTAATAACCACTTTTTAAATTTTAGAAATTTTAACTCTCAAAATGGACTTCATTTTTGGATTCGGAGTATCGAATTTAGCCTAAGGTGAAATTTTGGTACTTTTCGGATAACTTTCATATTCTGATGAATAGTGAAAATTACTAAATTATAAATAAAAACAACTTTTTTAATCGAAATAATTAATAGTGATAAATCATTAATTTGAGTGGTTTTAAAGTATATTTAGAATATATTTTTACAATTTAATACAATGTTGGTCATTGGATGTAATTTCACATTTAAACTAGACATAAACAAGTGTCAATCTTTTGATAGATATTGTTTCTTAAAAACACGCTATTTGTTTTAACAGCGGGATTTAATTATAAAATTAATTAATGCAAATTTTATGTTATGAATTTGGTAAAATAGACTTCATTTTTGAATTCGGAATATGAAATATAGCTTGGGATGAAATTTTGGCATTGTTCTGAAAAACATCAATTTTTGATGAATAGTGAAACTACTAAGTGGTAGGTTAAAAACTGAATTTTGCATAAAACTTAATTTTACCGCTTCTGTGAATGGAATTTCGAAAATCCGAGAGACACGGTTAATATCAAGGACTAAAAGGTGGTTTAATGAGATGAAAATAATTTTTTGGTGAATAGTAACTTTTTACTTTTTTTACCACGGTTAATAGTAAATAGGGTAACTAAGGGTAAATATGACATAATATTACCCTAACACATGTCCTAATTATATTGGAAAAGTGTAATTAGACCAAAAAAAAAAACTTAGGAATAAAATATGACCATTTAGGCCCACTTGGATTAGATTTGGACATTTATTATTAATTTATTTAAAGAAGGGTTAAAATAGTTAAAATCAAAGTTTAATAAGTAAATCATTTTTAATATGGGGTTATAAATAAGATAAATTCGACTATAAATATTCATTAAAAAGCTAAAACGATTTCCTACATGATGGTATTTTATTTGTAATTTTTAGACATCAAATAATATAATTTATTTATGACACAAAGATGATGCAGTAATTATCTTATTAATGAAATATTGACATAATTGATAATATAAATACCAAAATAAATGTAATTTAAGACTTTTTATGAATTCCACTAATTTTCTAGGTTACTATGATATATTAGTGTTGATTTAATCAACTTGGTTCGAACATATAATTCTGTTATGACTTTCACAAAAATCATATATCAAATAGTGTCAAAATTGACACAAAATAGTTTTTAAATCAAATATTATATTATTAATTGTTATTTTATTCCTAAAAATCTAAGGTTCATCCAAATGACTTAGCTAAGGATATATGTATTAATAATATACAATTTGGGGTTCGTTTGGCATGTTATAGTAAGTTTATTAACCATATAGTGAAAGAAAACAAAAAGACACGGTAAAAGTTAAATTATTTAACTTAGAGTTAAATCTAATTGATAAGGTTAAACATAATACCCTAAACTTGTCTAAATCCTATTGGTTGATAGTACTTCGACCCATCCCCACTTTAGATTCGAAATAAGACCATTTGGAACCATTATAAACCGATTTTGACTTTAATATAAAATAATATTTTGAGATATTCCTAAGGTGCCCCTCTCCTCCCCTATAAAAGGACACCTCCTCCCCCTCCTCCTCACACCAATTTGAGCACTCAAGCTCGGCCAACCCCTGCCAATTTCTCCTCTCCACTTCCCTAGCAACATCCTAGAGGTTATGGTCTTCCTCCAAGACCAATGTTAGTGCCCTAAGAGGAGGTCTCAAAGAGGCACTTCAAAGAAGAGGTAATTACCATTACCAATTCTTTCATCTTTATTTCTTCTTCCACTTCTTCTTCTTAGGTTGTTTCATTATGAAGTAATAACATCAGTATCACTCATATACTGATATGTTATTATAAGTATGAAACAAACCTATTTCACCATCTATCCATCCTACGGAAAAAGAAATCACCGCGCGTGCGTACGTACGGAATACCGTCTCCACGCCGTGGTGTAATCTATTTTCCACCACCACCTTACATGGATGGGTATAATGGTGTAAAGAATAACTATACATTGTTATTACAACATCATATTGATTCTGATATATTGTATAATCCACTCCAATTCAATTCAATATTTATAGAAATGATATCATCGCTCGTGCGTACGTACGGAATACCGTCTCCACGACGCGATGCGATTCATTCTCCATGTTAACCATTTAAGAATGATTATAATGTATATATAATAAATAATAATGAAATATATGACATTATAAATCTACTGGATTTATGTACATATATACATATGTATGTCATCTACTTACTTCCATTTCAAGACAATAAGGAAAGGAAAACAGCGTTCATGCGTACGTACGGACTACCGTCTCCATGAACGGTGTTTTTCATCTACCTATTATATATATATATATATACTGAATATATATGATATATAAATCATATTTTATATTATGGAAGTAAGTAAATCATGATATATGTAATAATGATGTCAAGAACAACAAGTCAAAACACCTACGATAAATGAAACGATTTTACCCAAAACGCTTCTTTAACATGGAATTTACAAAAGAACGGGTAATATAATGTCATAAGTGAACCATATATGATATCATAACAATGAATATGATTCTGTAATAAGTCAATAACATGATTTAAATCATTATACAGGAGGTTCGGACAGTTACAAAGCAAGTCGGACCTAAGGTAAGGGAAATATCACAATCTCATTTTTATCCGAGATTGTTTATTCGTAAGTATTTACTGGGGTGTATTTTATCATCCACATCCATGTTCCCTCAATATGTAATATTGTTTCCATCCACTTGCAATATTTTAAATCCAATTTTACCCTTAGGTGAGTTTTTAGTAAAGAATATAAAGGGAATCTTTTGTCGTTTTTCCGTACGAGGTACTTTTTGACATTTCCGACAAAAGTACGAAGAATGTTTTTTTTAACTTATACGGCAAGAATGTATTTTTAAAACATTATTTCCAAGAAGCTTCCTTTACAAGTTTTCAACTTTATTTTTAATCAACTTCTTTTAGTTTAAAGTTTTATGACATGTTAAGAAAGGAAAAATGTTTTTGAAAAAGAAAGGATATTTTCCTCAAGAATGGAGTTCAAGTGTTTTATCAAAATTATTTTCCATCTAAGATAATAAAGGGTTCTTTTTTTATCCCTATTATTACATGGATTTGATTATGTTGTGATGGAAATATTTTTATGAATTCCTTTACCTTATATGAATTGTTTTATGGTGTCATGTTGTTTAAGAATCCCATTTTTATTACATGGGTTACGCTATGATGTATGGTTTATGATTATGTGGAACACATAAGAAAGGATTCATTATAAGATGGGTGGGACCTATATCTCCCTCCAATGCATTGGGTAAAGATTTTATATCTCATGAGATAGACATGGCTGGAACGGATGGTTATTTCGGTTCAGTGATACAGGACTGAAACGAGGAGTGAACTCGGTTCAGAAAGGGACTTTGTCCACTAAGATAGTCTTGGCAATGAGTCATGACTAACAAGAAATGATTTTCCATGATTATGTGTGCATGCCACAAAGTATCATGTTTTATGTTATGATTATGGGGATCTCATTTTCAATTCTGTGATTTATCCCATGTTATGATATTATGAGCTCTTTTGCAGGTCAAGATTTCCAAAAGCTACGTTCTTATGTATATGATGTGATTGATATTTCTTTTGTTTACCCTTACTGAGCATTTGAGCTCACCCTTTTTTGTTTTTCTTTCCCCAGGATATAAAGAAAGGTTTTAGGTAAAAAAAGGGTAAGATCATTATGGGAGATATTGAAGATCTTTCACCACGTTTAGAAGATTACGTTCCGAGTTTCCAAAGACACTAAACTATTACGATCCTTGTGTGTGTGTTTTTGTTATGTACTAAGTATTCCGCAAAAGTAATGTAATGTCCATGTACGATAAGCTTCGGGTCATTATAGATAAGATGTCCTAGAAGTTTGGATATTTTATAAAGTGAAAATAAATTTATATATCTTCTTGAAAAATAGTCTGAGATATACCACATAATTTTTTCTTAACCGTGTCAGAATTGTTAAAGTATATATTAAAATAATTCAATAGTAGATATTGTCTCATTATACATAATTCTAATATTAGAATATTTATTTGATAAGAAATAATTCAATGTAGTTATTTATTAGAGTAATTTGTTTAATTCCATCCATATTCATTGTATCTTTTTACACTAAATTGTTCATAAAGAGGCTCCCTTTATCAATTTGATGTTATATTATATGGTTCAATATTCTTAATAGATGTCATAAATTATTACATTAATGGTGCTACCCACTATAAATGAATTCTTAATTCATTTATCATTTTCTTATACTTTATTATTCTATATCACGATGCTCCCCGTCAGAAGAAATGATGAAATTCAACATTTTCTAACATGATTGTGGAATCTATCTAATTCCATTTTCAAGTACAATGACTGAATACTTACTTAATATAATCCATTATCTATCTACTATTGAGTTAATCAGGTTTCTTTATTTCTTTTCCATTCCTCTCTATTTGGAAAATCACAGACATATTCTCTAAAGGAAATTACATCTCCCTAAGGATTATTTTCTTAAGGATAATTTCCCTTCTATATAGAATTTTTTATCATTTTTTTGGTTTTCATTGCCATATTTTCTAATCTCTAAAAAACTAATTTTACTAATATGTCAAATATTCAGATTGTTATATATAACCTCGATATAAAGTCTTCTATTTTTAGACTACAAATTCTCTGAAATTCAGACTCTGAATTTTATGAAATTCAGACTACGAATTCTCTGAAATTTAGACTCTGAATTATCTGAAATTTGGACTTTGATTTCCTCAGAATTCAGACCTTGATTTTCTCAAAATATAGAGTCTGAATTTATTGAAATTCAAATTCTTCAATTTATAGAATTACGATTCTTAATCCATCATAAAACAGAATCCGAATATCAATGTCTTTAAAGAATTTTATTATTTAGGTTTTTAGATTCCAAATTCTATTTTTTCTGTAGAATCCATATATTAATATTTAATTATGATAATTCATTTTCTTTACACATATTTTTTTAAGTATGAAATGAACTTGTAAAATATGTTTCCAACGAACTATTTTTATGTGACACGTTTACATGTCCCTTTGAAAATCATTGAAAAATATGACTGTTTGAGGAGGGATATGATTGTAGATGTTTTTCCTACAAATAGGTTCTCCTTTGAATGATCGCATTATATATCTATTGATTTTACTAGAGATTTCATATTGTGATGCTATAAAGTTATTTTTAGAGAGAGAAATATTCTCATTCTTTGTGGGTTTCATGAACATCTTCTTCAGTCATGAACATCCAGTATAGTTTTCTTCGTGTTACTGTGATTATTGTTGAGTACAATCGAGGGATTATGAGGATAGGATGACAGAGGTTCATATTACCTTAAAGTTTGAGGGCTTTTGGGGATAACCAGATAGGCTCTGATATTCTTATTGAGGGATTACCTTTGTGTTGGTAAGATTGACTTTATTGAAAGTATAAATCAAGGGATATTTATCCAAGGTTGTTGGATACCCTACTCCTTTGGTTAAAATATATCATACATGTTACTAGTTATTGTTTCAAGTTTTATTTCAGATATATAATAATAAATAATGATTGTATAACATTATTATAATTTCTTGTACTTTAAATACTCTGATAAATAAGATTATATATGATTTAAGGTAAAATCTTCCATTAAGAAAATTGTTCTAAAAAATAATTTTTTGGATTCATATTTCCAAACTCTAACATTGTTTTTTCATTATTATGAAATAAAATAGGATGTTGAATTTAACTTGGTTATCTTTTTTAAACATAGTTTTCCTTAATGTTGAAAACAAATGTATTTAATATTAAAATACACCCCCCATCTTGTAATTGAGCATCTGAAGACACTATTTAGATCCTACAGTTGGTATCCTATGAAGGTATCTAAAATTATTATACTCACAAAAAAGTTTTCATGATCAATTTTGTTTCTTGCTCACATTTTTCATATAGATATTTATTTCTGTTTATAGACTTTTTATAATGACATTTTGTGGAAAATATATTTTTTTCTTATAGAATGGAAGGTATAAATGTTGGTTCCATTGACAATATTAATCCTAATATACTACCAATTTTTAATGATAATGATTATGAGTACTTGAGATATAGAATAAAGACCATTGTCAATAACACTAGAGTATACAATGTTTTTATGCGTACTGGTTATTACAAAATTTCAGTCAAGGAAGTTAAAACCCTCACCAATCATGAAAAATCATAATATCAACTAAATTAAAAGGTATGTAATACTTTTTTGTTTTATATTAACATGAATATATATAGCCAAATTTCTTATTGTGAAGCAGCCAACTATATATGAAAGAAACATAAATTTATACACTTTGGAACATCCAATGTCATTGAGACCAGAAGAGAAATGAAACGATCAGAATATCAAAGGTTTTTTTTCTTTTTGTAGAAGAAGTTTGCAAAGTTAAGCAATGATTTATGACCATTGAAAATAGTCTTAAATATATGGATGAAAAGGGTTTAGATGATAATGTTCTTATATATAAAATAATTTACATCATTCCCAATTAGTTGGAATCCAATAGAACACCATTTATGAAAACATCAATATTACTCTAGATGAGCGTTTTGAAACTCTTCTTCAAAATGAGGCACGAATGAAAATAGATGCTGATATGAATAATAAGAAGAAAGGAAATGGAAGTGTAGACTTTACTTATACAAAAGTGTCCACTGCTGAAATGGTTACTAGATATGTGTCTAAATAAGTCACCGTTCTATCTGAGACTAGTGAAAATAAACATTTTGAAAATGAATTATCCAATATTGCTTGAAGTATGAACAAGATAGAGAGAAAGAAATAATTTTAGTATTTGTATAAGAAGAAAGAGTGAAATAACAAGGGTGATTATGAATTATCCTATTTAAATGAAAAAGTATCGTACACATTAGGCCAGATTGGCTAGTGCTTGAAAAATGATAGAAACGAAAAGAATTTTTAGAGGAATAAAAGGAACCATTACAAATGTAATGGAAAGAAAGTCTTGAAGTCTAATGATACATGGAGTTTCAGTGGTGGTGACTCATCTGATGAATACTCAGAGTATAAATATTTTAGTAAGAAGACACTTGGTCTACTAGACAAACTACCTATTTAAAATCATTTTCTAATTGTCAGGGTACCCAATGCTGAATTTATCACTAATGTATCCTTGAATGGAAATTATGCCGATGAAAAATATTATGAATCATCAGATGATGAATGTTCTTCATTAGAAGATAATACCCAAATATCATTTAAATTTGTTTCTAGATTTACTAAACTACTTGAAATTGAAAAGTTTAAGATAAAAATGAAGTTACACAAAGAAAATTGTAGAATTTATATTTTTTAAAAATAAGTATAATATATTTCTAAAGATCTTGATCACAAAAAAAAATGACTTCAAAAGCCTCTATAAAAGACATAATGAAATAGATTATGAGAAGGATAATCTTTCTATGTATATTGAAGATGTTATTTCTACGAAATTGTTTTAGAGGCTAACACATGTTTCTAAACTAATAAATTTTAGAATAATAACTTCATTATTAAGCGAATGTCTGAAATATTTTCTATTACTTAATTCATATATAATATTTCCATTGGAAAGGAAAACTATGACAAGATTTATTCATAAATCCTTTCTTTATGAAATAGTTATGGATTTGGTTATAATCATTCAAGAAAAGATTTTAGTAATAATTATTTTGTTCCACTGAGTGCTGCTTTTTGTATTAAATGAAAGTGTGGTTGGAATTAGGAGAAAAAATTTCTTTAAACAAAACCCAATCTTTCGGATTTCATAATGTTTATTTTCTTATAAAATGTGGATTCCTGAAATTTTACATTCTGAAATTTCCGGATCCAAGAAATTTTGGATTCTAAAAGTCTAACTCTTTTATTTTAAGGAATGTAAAGAAACTACCAACTGAAATACAAGGTACATGGATAGTGTATTTTCACAGCATATTAATGGTAAAAATAACTTCTTGGAAACGATTATCTATACTAAAGTAGAAAAAGTTACTTTTATAGATAATGATCAAGTTGAAATTATTGGTATATGTAATATTGATCTTCTTGTTGAAACATTAATTTCAAGAGTTTTATTTGTTAAGGGTCTTAAGAACAACCTCATTAGCATACATCAATTTTGTGATAATGGTTACCTAGTGAATTTTAGGAATGAAAAATTCTTAGTGCATAGTTCCAATGAAGAATTTATTATATCTTCCCATATGCATGATAATGTACACCCACTAAAGAAAGAATACCTTAGAAGCCATGATCTACATTTCCAAGTGAAATGGAAGATAAATCATGGTTATGGAAAAGAAGGTAAATACATTGTAACCATGAGAACCTATGAAAATTATTAAATATAAGAGTTATTAAGGATCTACTAGTGTTTGTATTTGATTCTTAAAAATTTTATGATCCTTGTGAATATGGAAAGAAAAATAAATCTTTCTTTAAATATATATGTAAAGTCTCAACTTCGGATGGATTATAGTTAGTGCATGTAGATCTTTTTTGTCCAACACTAACTGGAAGTATTGGAGGAAAATATTATTTACTTTTCTAGTTGATGATTACACTATATTTACATGGGTTTACATTTAAGAAAATAAATATGATGCTTTTTATTATTTCAAAAATTTTAGATCCCTAGATAAAAAGAAAAAAAACCATCCATTTATAACTATTTATATTGATCATGGAGGAGAATTTCAAAATTCTGAAATTGAATCTTTTCATATTACGAAATGAATTACTCATAATTTTTTTCTCTATGAAATCCTAAACATAATGTTTTTATGGAAAGAATAAGTCTAAATTTTTAAGAGATAAATAGAACCATGTGGAGTGAATATTCTATTTCTAAAAACTTTTATTTTTGACTATGTTAGTAATACATCATATAAAACAAATCGAGTTTTAATCATAACTTTTCATAAAAAACACCTTATGAATTGTGGACCAGTTGAAAAGCTTGACTTTATTACTTCAAATATTTGGTTGCAAATTAGTAATCCTGAAAAATAAAGATAACATACATAAATTCAAACAGAAATCTGATGAAGGAATTTTCCAAGTATGCCCCACTCCTTGTCTTATAGAGATTTTAATAAAAATACATGTACTATAGTTGAAAGAATGAATGTTAAATTCGATGAAACTATCCTATTCTTTTTAAATAACCCAATCCTACATCCTCGAATGTATTTTCGAAAACTGATTATCAACCTTAGATAGAATATTCTTTAAATAATGAAAATGTTCAAGAAAATATTTATAAAGAATTTACACAAGATGATTTTCTACTACATGTTGATGAATAGGTTTTACAAAATCCAAATCAGTTGTTTCATAAGAATCAGCCCAATACTTGTATAATTGGTGACATAAATCAATGTGTAAGGACTAGAGGTTCCATAAGAATTCAACTAGAATATCTATCATCTCATTTCTAATGAGAACAAAATATCTGATTATGATTGTAGTGATGATTATTGGATTATATCCGTATAAGATTAGATAAATGAATTCTAAAGGAACAATATCTTGAGCTTAGTTGAAAGACCTATGGAAACATTTGTAATTGTAGTAAAATGGGACATCAAAAAAAAGCTTGATGGAAATGGAATCAAAGTGAGAAATAAATCTAGATTATTTTCTAATGCCTATAATCAACCAGATAGAATACACTATGAAGAAACCTACGGTTCAATAGCTAAACATCAATCTATTCGCATTTTACGTTCTATGTAGCACTCATTAATTTTAAAAATTTTCAAATTCACGAGATGTGTGCTTACCTTAATGGATACATTCAAGAGAAAGTTTATGATGACCACATTATTGGATTTTAGGACACAAAACATCTTAAACATGTTTTAAAACATACCAAAACCTTATATAGATTTAAACAAGCTCATAGAGACCTGTTTGATAGTCATACGTAATTTTTGTTACAAAATTATTATGTTAAGGGAACAACAAATCCAACTCTTTTTATGATGAAATGAAATAAAAAATATTATATTGATCAAAGTTGTGTTGATGAAATTATATTTGGTTTAACATAGAAATCCTTATCCGATTCATTTGAGATTCTAATAAACTCTGGGTTTGAAACGAGTATGATGGGTCAGTTTACATTTTTTCTAGGTTTTCAAATTTCACAAATCACTAAAAATAACTTATACATCACAATATAAGTATATTAATGATATTCCTAAAAACTATGGATACGACAACACTAAAAGTATAAGCACTCGAATAGGAACCTAAAATTCCCATGATCTTGACGAAGATAGTAAACCAATAGATCAAACATCATCTTGAGTTATGATAAGAAGTTTAATATACTAGACAGTTAGTCATCTTGACTAAATGTTTTTAGTATACTTATGTGCAAGATATAAATCTAATAAAAATGAATCTCATTTAAATGTAGTGATAATATTTTTTTTGTCAATTTAAAGGGATCCACGAATTTAGGACTTTTCTATGCATTTTGAAATGATTTATTTACAAAATATTTTCGGATGCTTATTTTGGTGGATGTATAATGTGAAGAAAATGTAGATATGGAACTTTTCATTTATTAGGAGATTATTTAGTTTCTAGGTCAAGTAAAAATTAACACTTAGTTTCATTTTCCACTGTAGAATATGGATATGTAGAATCTGAAAGTTATTGTACACATGTGTTGGGTGCAACAAGAACTAACAGACTATGACAAGATTTTTACCAAACCATAGATATTGTGTGATAACACTTGTGTCATTTCTCTAAGAAAAAACCAAGCAGATCACTCTATACAAAATAAATATATATTGGGCATCACATTATTTGGTATCATAAACTTAAAAGAGATATCATTCTTCAATTTATCAGAATGCGGGATCAAATTGCTGATATTTTTAAAAAATCATTACCCTCCAATAGATTTGAAAACATTAAAAAAACATAGGAATGATAAACATAATGTAATCATCATTATTATATTTTTGTGGAAACCTATCTTATTATATTTAGTAACTCTTTTTCATAGGAGGATAACATTAGTTTTGTGACCAAAATTTTTTAATATTTTGTTTTCATAACCAAATTTTTCTTCATCAAAATGTTTTTCTAGAACTCAGATTTTTTGAACATAAAATTTCAATCAGATAATTAATTTTCCAGAATATAATGTTCTTCATCATGATATTTTTAATGATTATTTTTAGGAAATCCGTATGGTATGTCTCTATCTATAATATTTTCATAATTGAATTTTTTACTTTTTGGTATTTATGAAAAATTTTCTCAGATTCACTTTTCCTAAATCTGAATTAAATGTTAAAACCTAATATGATTAGAAACATCAAAATCCTTCTGGAGGCTTTCAAATCAACCATCATATCAATTTTTGTATTTTCAACAATTAAATGAAATTATGTATTCATCCAGTCACCTCGACACCTATATAAATTCCCCTATATTCCTAAGCCCATATCCGTTTTTAAAGTTTTCTTGTTTCGAAGTTCTGCCTCTCTTCTAATAGATCATTCTACTTTTCCATGTTTTCTTAGACTATGGATGTCATTAGAAGAATCCTCATAAAATTATATGTATTTAACCAAGAAATTAAAGGAATTATAAATATACATGGAATGGTTTTTTATCCAATATTTATCACCAAGAATAATTCCTTGATTATGAAAAATATAAAATTGAATGGATGTGGGATATTTCTCCTAGAAAAGAAAGAAATGTAGCATCTGATTTACCCAAAGTTTCATATATAATTATACGATACAATAATATTTTATAAAGAATACATAAGAGATGTATTATCCTTAATGAGATATGAGAAAACCTATTACATATCTTTTAATATGGAAACAAATATTATTTGAGTTTTGTATGAAGGTGAAGAAATTTTCTGCACTCACAAGCTGGAGGATCAGTCAGGGTGTTTTGATATGGAAAGGAAAATTGAGGGCATTGGACTCAAAGGAGTAAAATCATTGAAGATGAACCATATCCCTAATAATGTCAGATTTTTATAATTAAGGGTACATGGGGTCCTCATTCTGAGAAAAGGAGTCAAGGACTCTTTAATGAAATGTGACATCTTTGTCATGTATTTTTTGGTTAACCGTAGGAAGATAAATCTTGTGAAGTATATTTTCCTGACAATCACTAATATCAATAATGAAACTCTCAAATCCAAAATCAAGACGTATTGATAAATTTTTTCTAAAATCATAGTGTGAATATTAGAATGGTTCAAAATTCCCCACAACTCTAAACGAAGAAATTTAATGATAATCTTACAATGTGATGACACCTTAAAGAGAATGATATAAGGTTTCAATATAAAGTCCATAGAATTTTATGATCTTTTAGAAAGTGAGGATGAAGTTGTAACTTTGAATGTGGAAGTATTAGAGAATTCTAAGAAACCACAGAAGAAGATAATGAAAAAATAACTAGAAACCAAAGAGAAGCCTACAATTCCAGAAAATCAGTCATCTCCACAAAATCCAAAAAAATAATACATTCCCTGTCGAAGTGGAATTGAAATGGATGGAGCAGAAGAAGAAGAATATTTAAGGAGATCCTAGTTTTTTCTTAGATCCAGCTGAGGCAATGGCCATAAATATTCAATCTACTGAAGATTTTGAAAGGCAAGAAAAACCGAAGAAGTAAAAAAATGTAAATGTCTAATTTGAGATATACCACGCTATTCTCAATGATAATAAGAATGATTCTAAACTAATTCAGGTAAAAAAATAATTTCCCCAAGTATCATTACAAGTAGAGACTCGTGGAAAGAATATGTCAATTCTGGAACTAGTTTTAGAAGAAGCTGTTGTTCAGGATGAAGTAGTAGATGAATAGGAAGAACAAGATAAGGGTGATGATGAAAAAAAGAATTTTGATGAATATCATGAGAAGGAAAGTCCTTCGGAAAAGAATTCAATCCAGAAATCCTAGGTTGAATTAACTAAAATTACATCTCATGGAAAAGAGGATGAGGGTCAGGAAGAGGTTAAAAAACTTTTTGATGATGAAACTAGAAATCATTACTTCGTATAACAATATAACTTTTATAAAGTGGTTGAAAAAGAATAGGTTGATGTAGATAAATGTTGAACATTATGATAGTGATCTTGAGTCTCCAAAGGCTGTGAAGAATATTTCCAATGTAGATAATGGATAATAGGTGGTTTTAGATTGACCTGAGAATCATGTGGTGATTGAGAAGTATAATGTTGGATTATCTACACGGAAGGGTGTAGAGATAAAAATAAAATCTTCATATATAAGAGAATTAGATTCCAAATCATCTTCTATGGGTCATGATTTTGTGGTACAGTCTCTGGGGAAGTTGGTAGACACCATAACCTTGTTTCCAAGTATTGATTCAAGGTGTCTGCTACTTTCACACTCATTTAATCAGAAGTTGGATTCTGTAAGAATGCTAATGGAAAATTTCATAAAGCATGAGTTTGGCATAAAAACCTTCTATATTAGTTATGATGCTCATAAGAGATATTTTAAGATAATTAAAAAGTGGTCCAAAAGAACAATTTCAGTCTTGATTATTTTTAATGACTTCTAATATTCAACAATTAATTATTTTGACAAGTCAGATGATAGAATCAAAAATATTACAAAATGTTTTACCGATATTCTGATACTTAAAAAATTAGACCAATATAATAAACATAAATATATGAATGGGATGTTGAACATAGTGGCCATAATGTTTATGAGAGAAAGGGTTATATAGGTAGAGTATGAAGAAATTTTCAAACCCCAAGAAGAGATAATGATGCCTAAGAAGAAATCCTTAAATCTCATAATGATAAAAATCAAGGAATTGGAAAAGAAAAACTAGTATGACGATTTTTTGCTCATGTAGTTTAAGGAAAATCATAAGAAGATAAAGAGGATTAATACAACCTCGAGGAAGATCATGAAGAAAAAAATAAAGATGAATCATTTTTTCCTTTTCTATTCCAATCTTCTGTTGTATTTCCCAATATAAAATTTTCCAATCATAATTAAAAATATTATTTTCCTTCATTTTTTTATAGTTCGAATATTATATGTACCATTTTGTCATTCTCTCTATTGATTTTTGAAAATAACAATGGTGGAGAAAAAGTATGGGGGAGTTTACTTAAAAGAAAACATTTTTAGGTAATAAAAATGTAAAAATTATTAAAAATGACAAGAATATTATCTTTTAGAAATTCAAACCCAAAGGGTGAGTTAGTAGAATGTATAATGATTCATATGTAATGGGAGATGAGTTTTTCTTTTTATATTTATAAAGAATATTCTTATTCATTATATTCTTTTTCTATAAGTTGATTATGCTTTCCTAAAGGGGTGAGGTGGTTGGGTCAATATTGATCCTCATGACTTTTCTATTCCACTATGGTTTCATAATCACAAACAAATTATTTTAAGGAAAATTATCTTTCCCTAAGGATTATTTTCTTAATAAACGTTTTCCTTATAAGGAAATGAATATCCTATCCTTGGGGTTTTTTTCCGTATTTTATAATCTCTCAAAACCAAAATAATTTTATTTTGATGTAAAAAATTAAGAATCTTAACATAAACCTAGATATATATTCTTATGTTTTTAGACTCCAAATTATATATAATTCAGACTCCGAATTCTCTGAAATTCAGAATCTAAATTATCTAAAATCCAGAATATGAATTCACTGAAATCTAGACACCTAATTTACTAATATTCGGCCACCAAATTTTCCTAAATTTAGAATCTAATTTCTTAAGAATTCATATGTTGAAATCCTCAAAATTCATACTCCAAATTTCTCAAAATTCAGACTATTAATTCCTCATAATTTAGACTCATAATTCTTTATAATTTTTACTCCGAATACATTGAAATTAAGATTATGGAATCAGTATAATTCAGATCCGAAATCATTGTAAATGAGATTCCAAATGTCAATGTTTTATAGAATATGAGTGTTTATCTATTTAGATTCCGAATTATATTTTTTCCCTAGACTTTGAATATTCATATTTTCATAAGATATTCCATTTTCCTTAGTCAAGCTTCTGTATGTATGAAACAATGTCATGCAATTTGTTTCTAACAAACTGTTGGTTGAGTGACATGTCTACAAGTCCCTCCAAAAGTAAAAGAATAATATGACTACTGGAGGATCGATAAATCCATTGATGTTTTTCCTATTAATATAATTTCATTTGAAAGAGATAATTATTTATCTGTTGATCGTTCTATTGAATACATGTTGTGATACTATGAAGTGATTTATAGATAGAGAAAGACTCTCATGCTTTGTGCATTTCATTAACATATTGTTTAGTTGTGAACATCGTGTTCATTTTTTTGGGTATCTCTGATTAATTGTGAGTACAATTGAGGGCTTCTGGGGATGATAATATAGAGGTTTTGATTACTTTAATGTTCATTGGCTTGTGGGGATTTAAAAACAAACTCTGATATTCCTATTGGGGGACTTAATGATTTCAATCAAACTCCTTTAATTATAATATTTAGTTAATATTTGTTCCACATGGAAGTTAAATTATAAATAATTGATAACCACAACAATAACCCTTAATAATGAAACTTGTTGTATAATAATGTCATAATGAATAAATTAATCGAGTACCATGATGTTTTCTAAGATAATAAAGTGATTAAACAAAATTATATGTTGATAAGATAATAAATAAGTCTATTTAAATAATTTAGGGATCAAATTGTGAGAAAATTAGAATTAATTAACAAAAAGGTATTTTTAAATAAATTCCCTTACCTAGATTTTAATAGACAAGTAAAATAATCCTTTGATGAACATAAAATATCAATGTTGAGTAAAAGAGTTAATAAATGATCCAATTTATTATATATTTAAATAATTAAGTCGTATTAATCACAGATGAATATAACCTCTAGAATATGTAGATAAGAAAATAAATAAGCGATACAAATGCTTCCCTTTATAGGGTTGACATAATGGAGTAATTTGAAAGGAACCAAGAAGAGATTAATATTTAAGAAAAAAAATTAAATTTAAATAGAAGTAGAATGTACCAAAAATCAATGTATATATAAAATAGAAAAATCATATATTAAAAGGATAAACTTGGATAGAGAGAGAAAATGTACTACATATATATAATTATCATGAGTATTTATCTATTTTATCTACAAGAAAAGTAGTGAAAAGGTGAAAAATATATATAATTCCAATATAAAACGTTATGTAGTTCATAAGAAACCCTATAATAGTTACAAACCATGAAATTATTTTATATATGCTTTCCGTTAAATGATTAAACATACCATATTGTTTTATTTTTAATATCATTATTTTTATGAAAATTTATCATTATATAATCCTAAAAAAATAATGTTGGATTTTTATATAATAATCTCACATGAAAGCCCTATTTTAAACTACTCATAAAAGGTTTTAGTGTATGTTGAATATAATTATCAATATTGGTGGTACAAACCCACCAATGGGTAATAACACATCTAAGAGAGATTAAAATTATAAGAATATTATGCTATATACAATTTCATAATTACCATAATTATATTTATATAGATAATTTTTTAGAATGAAAAATTTACTCTATATATTGGGTAAGAGGATATTGAAATTGAAATCATAATATTTTTAAAATATATCATTTCTCCATGAAAAAATCATTTTTTACACATTTTAAGGATTATAGGAATAACATTTCTCTAATCAACAAAGCTTCTATAGTGTGTATAATAGGGGTTTGGGTGAGTATTTTAAAATAATTTATAATGGAAATTTTTTTCATTATGTGGAGAAATTTATGCAGTATGGTATTTATATTTTAAAGGAAAATGTATTTTTACATAAAATATTGAATAATTTATTAATTTTCATGTTAAATATAATATTATTGATTCATGTGACTATTTATAAAAAATTTATTCTTCTGAATTGGAAGTAAATTTTTATTACATTATTCACTAGGTAGTCAATAATCTATTTAATTAATAATAAAAAATATAAATTTTTTTATATTTGACTATTAAACATCAAATCTCACTAAAATAAAAATTCCAAAAACATCACCCATATAAATATTTTAATTAAAAAATTGAAAATATTTTAACTAAAATACATATATAATTCTAGAAATTATAATATTTAATTCTAGTTTAAAAATTATATGTTCTTATATAAAATGTGAAACATTTATTAATAGTAATATGTAATTATAGATACTTAAAATTAATTTAATTAACATATTTTATTTTTAATACAAATAATTCATTATTTTATTTTTTTTAGTCATTACATATCAATATATTTTGTTTTCTAATAGTCAGGTAACTATTCAAATGATTAGGTTACTATTATAACAGTCATTTTATTATTTTAACATTTTGGTAACTATCCTAATAGTCGTATAATAATCATAATTAATATAAATACCACTTATTTCCTAAATTATTAAATCTTCCAATTTTATCACATGGTTCTCTTTATTTCACTTAGAAAATTTCAATGTTTTTTCAAATGTTGTTTTCTTATTATTGCGTGGTTCATGGGTTTAATATTTCATAGATTCTATGATCTATTAAACTATTGATTTATAGGAACTTTATTTACCTTTTATTATTACCTCATTATATATCTATTGATCTTATGGAGTGTATTTATCCATTTATTGTAATGTTATGTTTGGAAATAAAAGGGAATTTACATATTTTTTCTTGGTTTATATAATAATATAATATTTATTTTGTTTATAAGAAATATAAATATGAAATATATAAGTTTTAAGGATTTCATTTTCTTATAAAAAAATTGTATATTACATTCTACCACCCTTTAAAAATTTGTCCCTTAAAATTTTATTTCAGTCACTCAATAAAATTATCAAATGGTGGTTTTATTTCGATTTATCCTCTAGTTCTTATGTTATTTCCTCATATATATGATTACATAATATTACACTGATATAGTGAGTTGACTTGTTTCATTGAAATTTATCTATTTAATAAAAACCCATTAATTTAAAATAAATTTAAGAGATATCATTCAACAACTATACCACTTAAGGATTAAATACATGATAGAGATATATTATATACTACCTCAAGTGGGATATGTGAAAAAACATTTACTCCTAGAACAGGTTCTCTATAAGACATAATTGAAAGGATAAATATCCATCCTGAAAACTAATCATGAATGGGCGAATATACCTTGGTCACAAATTTACCTTCTCACCAAATCACATGACATTATTCCATAAAGCTATTTGAAGGGATAATTTATCCCCAGCCTCTCATTATGGAACGTGTTGACATTTTAGATAATTTCACTTCTATCTACTAGTTGATAACATCATGTGTTAGTCAATGAATTAAATGCTATCTTTCATTTATTTAAAATATTCTACTACTAATATATTTAATTCTATACCTTTGTGCAATAATATTATAATTTTACATTTAGTTTTAGAGGAACATAAATAGATAACTTCAAAATCTTTGATGAATTCTATTATTATATAAAAACATAATTTGGAGTAAGACTAACACTTTTATGAATAAAGTTTCATATTCCATATCAATAGACTTGTAATGAATGATTATCATTTCCTTTGTATCAACTATGTCAGAAATATATGCTTACTCAAAAGAAAATAATATCCATATAAGAGAAGTATCGTAAAACGACATTCATAATTCCCCCACTGGTATTGAATTAAAGGATGGGTTCACATATGAAATGATATATCCATCTCCAAGTAGTTGAAATTGTATCTATATAAAAATTGAAAATTCATACCAATTATAGAATAAAATTATATCAAAAGTATAATAAATTGTTTATTAAGATAATGTTCCCAATAGTTTTATTTAGGTAAGAACTACACACTTGAGATGCAATCATTACATTATTTAGTTTTTTCACTCATAATTCATCCCCCATCTCATGATGTGGTGGTTGAATATTTTTAAAAAATTAGAATGATAGGATAAAATAAAAAGAACTTTAATCACAAATAAAACCCATTTTGTTAGATTAAATTATATACATACCAGTCAACAATATAATTTCATGATCGACTATAGAGTAAGTGACAACATATGATCTTTATTTCCTACACTGATTTTTTGGGTTTTTAACATCATTTATAATTAATGGCCCTTGGATATGTGCATTTACTGATTTAGTGTCCATGTTTCTTAAATATGGAAGACTATACCATGTGTATTTTTTTGAGTATAAGATTATTTTATTTCATCATATAAAATAAATTATTCAACTCCCTTAAAAACATTATGTATGATCTCTTTATTTATATTGATAAAATTTTTACCAATTCCATAGATGAAATTTCTTGGGTTCGTGTACCCACACTTTTGACATATCGGTAGTTGAATCTTATTCCTGTTGTGATCAATTTTTTCTTTCACATATTATAAAATACCATTTATAATTCTATAATATTTATTTCCACCTTATTTTAATAGAAATGTACTTCCTCTAATCCATGCTTGTACTAAATTACATTAAAATTTCAAATATATATATAACTTAATCACTAAATAGATGGATAATATTAATTTTATAATTGAATAAAAATTCATAGTTATACAATGAAATTGTTTTTTCACGTGTCGACCAATCGATCATCCCTCTCCATTAGTCTATTAAATTCACTAATTATTTTGATAGGAAGTGTGTTTGTAAAATATATATTGAAAAATATTTTCATATTTTCATATTATTCTATTATTTTGATGTCATCCATGGGAATTGTATTTATGAGTAATTTCAATGACAGATTGATTTACCCATGGAAGAAATAATTCAATGATATTAATTTCTCTTATAGATATCATAATAGAATAAAACGTATATATTCAACAAAATTTATCCCATGGATTCAGATTAGAGGATCAAGAGATCCACCAAAAGATGTTCATCATTTCTATATGAAAGATTCAAGCATAATTTTAACTTATTATCAGAATTCATAAACACTAATTGTTCTCGTTTTTATTCATAACACGATTGAATTTAACAAGTACTTCTATGAGGTTTCTGATTCCGCATTCCATTATATTAGGTATCTCTTTCATGAAATCCTTATATTTCCAATCACATGGGTATTTGATATAATTCCTTACATATTTTTCTCTATTTACTAATAAAATTTGATGGAAATAATGTCACCTAAAAATAAGTATTAATGAACCAATAACATACCATAACTTATGAATTCGTATGTTTCAAAGAAGATTTTTTATTATATATTTATTATTCTATCCACTAAAAAATCCAAAATAACAATTGAACCATTTTCTAATAATAAATACAATGATAAATTACTCATAAACATATTGGATCAACATTTTTAATAGAAAAACCATCTAAAACATGACCATGAAGGTAGAGGTATAATATAATTGTGTGATTATCTATATAATAATTATTTAGTAAAAATATTTAATCGGTTTTTTATATATTCTTAGTGAAATACAAAAACATATCATAGTTTTATCACTTTATGACATATCATAGTGTTATACAAAAGTGAAATAATTAGTTAAAGATATTAGTGATTGAATAATCAAAATAATCATGGAAGTGATATTTTAAAAGACTACATATATAACATGGAATTATAATATTGTAAGATCATAAAAAATTACATAGAAATATAGAATAAGGGAAATGAAATTATAGAAATATGGAAATTAAGAGATTCATAATATTGTGTAACCAAGATAAAATATATTTTCATAAACCTTAGATAGGGATCCCTTCAATGACATTATATTATAATGTTAAATGATAAGTAATAATGAAATATATAAATTAACTCATGAGATGTAATTATTTCCAAATTTACTGGGGTTTATAATTTTGATTACATCGATCACATCATGATATTTCATGAATATATATGCCACATAAAAAATAGATCATATGTAAAGAATGAAAATTATAAAATTACATGAGAAGTATATAGGATATGTAAGAATATTAGAAAAAATATAATAAAAATTAATAATGAAGTATCCCAAAATAACAAGTTATTAAAATATATGTGATTTTTATAAGAGAATAAACATCCACTGGTAAAAAAATATTGAGATTAATGTGGGATATAAATATTAAATAAATAAATGCTCTGTTTTGAAATGAATTTCTATAACATGTTTTTATGAGACATAAAATTGTTTTGTAATGAAATATGTCAACACAATTTCTCTAACAACCATGAAAATATTATGAATAAATAATGAGGATTTATAAATCACTGATTAAATCAGTATCTAGAAGAATGATACAAGGAATTGAAGGTATTAAAAATAAAAATTTCATATTGTTGATATAAAGGAATGATTTGAAAGGAATTATTAATACATGAACATTACTTGTAAATTATTGTAAAATAATGATAAATAAATAATTAAGGGATGTGTACTAAATTTAGAAATAGAATATATGAAAACTAGACAGTGGGAGGGAGATGGGGGCATATTATTGAGATAATACATATATTGTGAGAGTTTTACATTACTCAGAGTATTTTCTGGATTTGTATACTTGTATAACCTCCAAAAAATAAGTTTTTATTCATTAATTTTATATTCTAGAACCTTATTATTTTTATATGAATTATTATAATGTTTTATTTATATATTTATTTTTTATGTTTATTTTTTGGTTTGTTCGATATATATTTCCAATGTAAATTTTGTTTAATGATAATGGTTTATTTTAATTTCCAAATATTTCCATTGAATAAATAATTATAATGGTACTAGGTTCAATTAATTTTATTGTCAAGGTTACATAGAACACAATTTTATCTATAATAGTTAAAATTAAATACCAGTTTTTCATTACAATTTTTTAACGAAATTAAACTGACCATGATGGTTTACATTTAAAATCATTATTTAAGGAATATATTATAAATATAATATTAAAAATTATTTAAATTAGTACTAATTCAATAAATATACATAAAAAACATTTTTAAAACCATTCATTCAAGTTGGAACATATAGTTTTCATAATTACATTAGAGTGTAATAATAACAGAAATTGTATAAACCAACCTTGAGTGAAAACTATTTTAATAGATATTTAATGGATTGAAAAAATAATAAACAAATAGTTTTCGTAATTACATTTGAGTGTAATTATACAGATATTTTAATATCATTATAATGAAAACATAGATGTATAGATTTGAAAAGAGGATAAAGAAAATAAAAGCATCAAGATTTGAAATTTTTAACTTGATCATTGAGAAACCTCCTTTGGTATACTACATATGTAATATTGGAAAGATATTTTAGTGATACCAGAGATTTTGAAATACAGATAAGAGGGCTTAATGAGATTCTTTTCTTTAGTTTTGGGAATGGGTGATATTTTGGAAGTCTAGAGAAATGGATGGGAGAGGTTGGTGTTTATAGGTGAAGAGTAGGGGTTTATTTCAATGAAATATAAAAAAATTGTAATTTTTATTAGGAATATGAATAATATTAATTTTTTTGATTAATTATTGAAATTAATTGATGTTATAATTAAGTTAGTATAGGTTTCCACATTCACTTTATAAGTGATCACGCATTTAGTAAATAATAAAAAATACATTATTTTATTATATTTCAAAATTTATATTCGTATTTAACTATTTATGAAAATTATTCAATCTACAATATCATCTAAATTAAATGTTATAATAAAAAATCAATTAAAATTACATAATAAATCTCAAAAAAATGTAATTATAATATTCCATTTTATTATAAAATTTAATTTTTTTATTAGAGAATGTCAAACATGTTTTACTAAAACTGTGAACATATTATTACATCAAATTAAATGAAATAATATTCTATTTTATGATATATTAGTAATTATATATCCTTTTTTATTCATGTTAAACTTTACATATCAGATATTTTACTATTCCATTAATTATGTTGTTATTCTAAACGGTAGGTTACTATTTCCACAATATATTTTATATCTCATCATTTAGGATAATATCCGGACAATAATATAATCATTATTCATCCTATTAATATCTCTTGTTTCCTCTATTTTTATTCAACTCATATTATCCAATGCTTCCAGGTATTTCACTTATTAAATTTCAATTTTATTACAAATTTTGTGTTCTCTTAGTACCATTTATTTCATTACTATGTAATTTTTTAGAGAAAATTTAATCTAATTTACCATTAAATTTTTTTCATTATGAATAGAATCTTCCATTTGTTACAAATACAATTGGTCACTGGGAATTTACCAGCAACACTCGAGTTGCATATTAGTCAAGAGTATAAGAGTTTGTGCTTATTATATTTGGGGGGGTGAGGGTGTGGGTATTATTTTATATTCTAGGAAACTATTAAATATTGAGTTCATATTAACAAATCCATTCCAAATGGAAGTCTGGTATAGGTTACCTGTATGCTAGTGATTTAATTGAAACCATGTTTCTGTACGATCATATGAATGTTTTAGAGGTTATTCACTTATGGGATTATCTGTATATATATATATATATATATATTCTCCATCAATAGTACCATCTCTATATGTATAAAAGTATACCCATCATACATTTAATAAATTTTAATCATATTTTTTAGAGATTAAATTTGGGCACTATAAAATTTAACACTATCTAGAGAGATGATATATGTTACGGAGTTGAGATCAGCCTCATCCGAGGGTTGTGTAAACATCCCTATGAAGGGAGTCATAACCTTCATTGTTCAGTGTCATGTAAAAGTATATATCATACTGTTTATGGTCATGTTACATGGACCAATGTTGTTCCTTTAAATGTTTTACAACATTGACCATTTGGAGTTCCTTTTAGGTCCATTCTTATAGGACATAATAGAGTGAGTTTAATGGTTGTGAATTCCTGACATATATATGAATGAGTGAAAGGTACCTAAAAATTGAATGGTATAGGTCCCACACATGGGGAGACCTTTTTGGTTCACCCTATTTTTTAGAAACTAAATGGAAAAAGGAATAATTAGTGTCACAAGGAATATGACCCATTAATGAGTGGTTTATCATGTAATATTCCCCAGTGAAAATATCACATATGGAAAATGGAACATTAAGAATGGATTTTATCAAATGGAATATACCCCATTGAGTACATGTTACATTGATAATATGGCCTATTCAGAATTGTGTGTTTGATATGGAATATAACCCATTCAGAACATGTTTTATAGGGAAGATAGACAATGAATACTTTGAAGAGGAAATACATACCATTGAGAATGGTGTGTCTTGTATGGAGTATATCCCACTAAGGATGGATTATATAGATCATATGAAGTATGGAATGGTGAAGAGGAGTTGATAATACATTTAGAATATGGACCACTTAAAGATGGGTTTAGGATATTTATATTGAATCTCAGGGAGGTATCATATGTATCCTAATTAATAATAACCAATTCCCATATAGTTTTAGTTGACCTAATTAAGGACACGTGATATGACTATATTACTTAGTTCAAATTCATGTTATAAGGAAAGTTTTATGTAGCTTTACATCACATGAAGAAGGTGTTTCCATTCATTTTTTAAATCATATTAGAAGGATAATTGTTTTAGTTTCAGATCATTCCATAAGAATGTCCAACCTATGAAATTGGGGATAAAAATTTATTGGGACGGTCTTACACATGGGTTTCTTATCATGGTTCATCCTATATATCAGTAACATTATAAGAGAGAATATAATTGTGTCTTACACCATAAATGATCCCTGAGCATTTGTTGTGGGTGAAAATGAAACGTGTTAGGCTTATACATATGCTAGTTGGCCAATCCTATCCCGACGAGTGACTAAATTAAATGTTGTTTTTAATGAAATATGATTTTTAGAGAATTGCTGATATGGTTTCAGAAATAGTGGAAGCCATTAAAGTCCAAGACCAATGATTAGTGTTTCTGAAATCTACTAAATAAATAATAAGAACGTGATTACGAATGAAACTTCTCAAAATTATATATATTACATCATTAAAATTGAATACTTGAACTAGAGAGATGATCTTTCATGTTAAATTTATAATTAATTGAATAATAAAAAATTACTTTTTCATCCATCTTTTGATGTATATGCTTATTGACCAAATTTATAATCGATGTACCATTATTGAACTAGTAGGATTCAATGTATAACCCCTCTAGTTTTGATCCAAAAAACGAAAAAAGATCTCAAAATTACTCTAAGATAACTGAGTTCTAGTGTGGATGATCCATTCATCCTTCGTTATTCTTCTTGATCATCACACAGTCCCTTGTCTATATGTAATATATCTATTTTCTCTCATTATTTTGGAAGAGGAGTGTGGTGTAATGGATTCTATTTAGTTTTACTGGAAATCCTAGATACATACTTCATTGAATGAATCATATAGGTAGTGGAAATTTTGTGCACAACTACCACATATGTAGAAGTTTTATAACCAATTATCTATAGATCATGCTTAGATGGTTTTTAATTATACATAGGACATTAGCTAATATCTTAATCATCAGTAAAACCCATATGTAATAATAATATTATTATTTCTTTTATATGTTCCTTACTCATAGATAATGTAAATATATATAAATACATTAACATTTTTATCATTTATATTTAGTATATCATTTCTATTATTGGGTGATTGAACTAGCCTATCTAACTTCCTCAATATTTAATAATTCTTGAAAAATAAATATATATTATTGAATCAATAGATAACTAAATAATATATTCATAGTCTTTCAAATAAATATATATTTAATATTTTCATAAAAAAGGTCCAAGAGAATAAGAAAAGAGATAAATAAACATTTTCTTCCATCATAATGTGAATAAAAATTAATTTAATTATTCAAATCACATATAAATAGTGAATGAAAAAATTTAATCTATCATTCGAACTATTAAATGTATATGATACAAATAACTAAGAATTAGTGATACTCAAATTGTGTAATCTCATCGGTCGCATTATTCAGGTTTTTCTTAAGAAAAATATCAGTTTCATACAGTACATAAAAGAACACATAATGGTATAAGTAAATGTCACAATGATTAGCAGTGTATACTAATTCTCACTAACTAATATAATAACATTTTATTGGTATCTCATATAAAAATTTTAAACTTATATCGTCAATCTATATGCTCAATCTATCTTTGTCAAACTACTTTAAATAAACCCATTTATAAATAGAGGGCATGGAATTTAGGTCGATAGTTCAATTACAATCCACGAGTTCATATATCAGTGTTTATAAATAGGGACGGTCTAACTCATATATTAAATAATTCATTAACAAAATTCCATTTTTGATGCACCCAACATATATTAATTCACTAAAAACATATGGAATCATGATTTTGGTCATCATAGAAAATTATTTATGTTAATATATTTATTAATAATAATATTAATGTATAAGGATATGTGATTTTAAACAACTTTTATATTAGGGATGGTTATCAGGATTCATTGGGGAGGGGGTTGCAGGGAATTCATGTCCATCGAGATCAGGCTTCATCCACCTAGGGGTTTTCATTCCTCTGCAATATTTTATTCATTCCAACCTAGTGGCGGGAGAACCAGGTCCAGCCTGGAATGAGGGTGCACCACATCTCGAAAGTGTTGTGGTGAAAGCTTGGAAGCCAACTGCGAATCATGAAGATCAAACTGTTGCTCGATGGGATAGAGTTCCACATCTTCCATCTGCTTCGATGTTGGTATCCTCATCTAATGCTCACAATGATTCTAGATTCGAGCCTTCAGCTTATGTTGAATTGGAACATGCAACTAGGGTTAAAAGAGTGAGAAATTCTGATCTTTGTGTGAATAGAGCTACGCAGGATTTTGTTTTTCCTAGGTTAATTTGTATTATATGCTGAAGTGGGTGATGCCGACAAGTTTTCCCTCTAGTTCTATGATTTCTGATTAATAGATACCAAAATTGAAGGTTTATTTGATGGTCCAAAATGGAATTTGAAATGATTCAATTGGAAGAGTTTCTGTAGGCAGTCATGCAACGACCCCCATGTTTCCTTCGTTCATGAATTATAACATCCGAGACTTTTATGTGAAATATTTTGTTTTTATGTTATATAAATCATGAAAAGAATCTTTCACTACACACAACCCTAGCATGGCTTGCTTTACTCGCAACCGCAGCCTTCCTCAATAGCTTGCATCGTACGCAATACCGAGTATCACTAAACAACGATATGCTATTAAAATATTATTAAAACTAGCCGTTATGAATAGTAATAACCACTTTTTGAAATTTTGAAAATTTAATTTTTCAAATTGGACTTCACTTTTGGATTCAGAATATTGAATTTAGCTTAGGGTGAAATTTTGGTACTTTTCGGATAACTTTCATATTTTGATGAATAGTGAAAATTATTAAATTTTAATTAAAAACATCTTTTTTAATCGAAATAATTAATAATGATAAATTATTAATTTGAGTGGTTTTAATGTATATTTAGAATATATTTTTACAATTTAATAGAATTTTGTTCATTGTATGTAATTTCACATTTAAACCAGACATAAACAAGTGTCAATCTTTTGATAGTTATTATCTCTTAAAAACACGCTATTTGTCTTGACGAGGGGAATTAATTTTTAAATTAGATAATGTAACTGATATGTTTTGAATTTGGTAAAATAAACATCATTTTTGAATTCATAATATCAAATATAGCTTAGGCCTAATTTATGGCATTTTTCTAGAAACATTCATTTTTTGATGAATAGTGAAACCACTAAGTGGTAGTTAAAAAACTGAATTTTTACATGAAACATAATTTTACCGCTTTTGTGAGTAGAATTTCAAAAATCCGAGAGACACGGTTAATATCATGGACTAAAATTTGGTTCAATGAGATGAAAAACAATTTTGTTGAATAGTAACTTTTTACTTTTTTTTACCACCGTTAAAAGTAAATAGGGTAGTTAAGGGTAAAAATAATATTATTATTACCCTAACACATGTCCTAATTCTAATGGATAAGTGTGATTCGACCAAAAACAACCTTAGGAATAACATATGACCATTTAGACCCACTTGGATTAGATTAGGACATTTATTATCAATTTATTTAAAGAGGGGTTAAAATAGTTAAAATCAATGTTTAAAAATTAAAGAATTTTTAATAGAGGGTTATAAATAAGATAAATTCGACAGTAAATATTCATTAGAAATCTAAAACTATTTCCTACTTAATGGTATTTTATTTTTAATTTTTATAATTAAAATAAATTAATTTATATATGATACAATGATAATGCAGTAATTATATTATTAATGAAATGTTGACATAATAGATGTTATAAATACCCAAATAAATGTAATTTGAGACTTTTTATGAATTACAATAATTTTATATGTTAATATGACATGTTATTATTGATTTAGTTAAATGTTTTCGAACTAATCATTCTGTTATGATTTTCACAAAAATCAATTACCAAATAGTGTCAAGATTGACATAATTTAGTTTTTAAAACAAATACTATATTATTAATTGTTATTTTATTCCTAAAAATCTATGGTTCGGCCAAATGACTTAGATAAGGTTAAATATATTAATAATAAACATCTTGGGGTTCGTTTGGCTTGATATAGTATGTTTATAGTGTATGAAATCAAGAAGACACGGTAAAAGTTAAATTATCTAACTTAAAGTTAAATCTAAATGATAAGGTTACAATTGATACCTAAACTTGTCTAAATTCTATTGGATGAGAGGATTTCGACCCATCTCCACCTTAGCTTAGAAATATATCAATTTGGAGCTATTAAAAACTGAATTTGACTTTATAATAAAATAATAATTTTAGTTATTCCAAAGGTGCTCCTCTCCTCCCTTAAAAAAGGAAACCTCTTCTCCCTCTCCCTCACACCACTTTGAGCCTTCAAGCTTGGCCAAACCCTACCAATATCTCTTCTACACTTCCCTAAAAACATCCTAGAGGTCCTGTTATTCTTCAAATACCAATTTTAGTGCTCTAATATGATGTATCAAAGAGGCGCTTCAAAGAAGAGGTAATGCCTGTTACCGATTCTTTCATCTTTATTTTTTTCTTGTACTTCTTCTTCTTTAGTTGTTTCATTATGAAGTAGTAACATCAGTATCACTCATATACGAATATGTTATTATAAGTATGAAACAACCCTATTTTACCATCTATCCATCCTATAGAAAAAGAAATCACCACGCGTGCCTAAGTACGAAATACTGTCTCCACGCCGTGGTGTAATTTCATTTCCACCACCACCTTACTCGAATCAGTATAATGGTGTAAATAATAACTATATATGATTATTTTAAAGGGATATTGATTCTTAAATAGTATATATACACTCCAATACAATTCCATGATCATGGGAACGATATCATCGCTCGTGCGTACGTACGGAATACCGTCTCAACGATGTGATGCGATTCGTTCTACATGATCTTCATTGCATAATGATTATATAAATGAATTGAATGAATGAATATGGTATATATTACACTAATACCATTCTGTAAATGAGGTAACTATAACCTAAAAATAAAAATAAGAATTTATTTGACAAAACACGCATAATAACAAAAAGTAATAAACACCCGAATAACAAGTAGTAATGAAATATTACTAATAAGAAGCTATAAAATATGACCATATATGACATCATAAAAATAATTATGATTGTGGAATAATTCAATAAAATTATTTAAATCATTATACCTGAGTTTCAGGCACTTACGAAGAAAATCGGACCTAAGGTAAGGGAAACTATCACAATCTCATTTTATCCGAGATTGTTTACACTTTGGTATTTACTGGGGTGTATTTTATCATCCACATCCAAGTTTCCTCAATATGTAATATTTGTTTCATCCAAATACAATTTTTTAAATCCAATTTTACCCTTTGGTGAGTTTTTAGTAAAAGATATAAATGGAATCTTTTGTCGTTTTTCGTACGAGGTACTTTTTGATGTTTCTGAAAAAAGTACGGGAAGAATGTTTTTTTAACATATACGGCATGAATGGATTTTTAAAAAATTATTTCCAAGAATCTTACTTTAAATGTTTTCATGTTTATTTTTAATCAACTTCTTTTAGTTTAAAATTGTATGACATGTTATGAAAGTAAAATGTTTTTGAAGTAGAAATGATATTTTCCTCAAAAATGGAGTTCAAGTGTTTTATCAAAATTATTTTCCATATATGATAATATTCGGTTCTGTTTCTATCCCTATTATTACATTGATTTGATTATGTTTTTATGGAATTATTTTTATTCCTTTATCTTATATTAATTGTTTTATGATGTCATGTTGTTTAAGAATCCCATTTTTATTACATGGGTTATGCCATGATTTATGATTTATGATTTTGTGGCACACATATGAATGGTATCATTATGAGATGGGTGGGACGTATATCTCCGTCCAATGCATTGGGTAATGATTTTATATCTCATGAGATAGACAAGGCTGGAACGGTAGGTTAAACCGGTTCAGTGAAACAAGACTGAAACGAGGAGTGAACTCGGTTCAGAAATGGACTTTGTCCACTAAGATAGTCTTGGCAATGAGTCTTGACTAATAAGAAATTATTCTCTATGATTGTGAGTGTATGCCACGAAGTTTCATGTTTTATGTTATGATTATTGGGATTTCATTTCACTACTATGATTTATCCCATGTTATGAAATTATGCTCTCTTTTGCAGGTTATGATTTCCAAAATGTTATGTTCTTATGAATATGATGTGATTGATATTTCTTTTGTTTACCTTTACTGAGCATTTGAGCTCACCCTTTTGTATTTTTTCTTTCCCCAGGTCAGGAAGAAGGTTATTAAGTAATATATTCCAAAAGGGACTATAGATATGATGAAATAAATGGGAGACAGTGTAGACTCATTATGAACCAGTTTTTTATGTTTCCCAGTTTCTAAAGACACTATACCTATACGGTCCTTTCATGATTTTTTATATGTTGTAATAAGTATTCTTCAATTTTGATGTAATAACAATGTATGTAATGTATGGGTCGTTATAGTTGGTATCAGAGGAAAGGTATAGTCAACCTTTGGAAACTAGGATGTGTAATCCTTAGTAAGAACCCTAAGGATAATTCTAAGCATAGAACACAATCCTAGTGTTTTAGAAATGACCATGAATAATATAGGATAAGACCTTAAGTGTGAAATTTTATTATTGATTATGTGGTTTTCCTATTATAATTAGTGTTGCTCACACTATTCTTCTTGGTTTTAGTCAATGGATGGAACCCAAAGGAACCGTGTTAATGAGGAATACGACAGGCAATGCAATGATTGTCCCCCTGAGAAACCAAACATTATGGGAGCTGGAATGAAAAATATTGTAGCCATGCTCACACAACATTCTCAAGCTATGAATCATGCAGGACTTCCAAACAAGAAAAGGAAGGTGCAACATTCTGTTGAATCCGTTATGAGGCAGCTTCCACCTTCTTTCTGCGGGTCTACTGATCCATTAGTTGCTGAACAATGGATTAGTACTACTGAAAAGATATTTTCAGTTCTTCAATGTTCTGAACATGATAAAGTCATCCTAGCAGTGTATCGTTTGGAAGGAGATGCTGATCAATGGTGGAATCTTATTAAGAATACGAGGCAAAAGGATGAAATTGAGTCCATGGACTGGGACGAGTTCAAAAATTATTTTTCAATAAGTACTTCCTTCGTATTCTCTGAAAAAATATGGAGAAAGAGTTTCTTGAACTAATGAAAAAGGATGATGAATCTGTTGGTACCTATGAATAAAATTTTACAAGACTTGCAAGGAACGCTTTTGGTATTATTATCCAACCTGAGAGTAAGATAGATCGATTCTTTAGTGGCTTAAAACCAAGTCTTCAAAGGGCCTTAGACATAAGGGACTTCAATAGCTATGAGGAAATCGTTCGATGTGCTCTCAAAGTTGAGATGGAGATTGTAGTAACCCATATGTCATATGGGTTTGATAAGAAGAGGAAAATGGAATTCAAAGGAAAATCTAAAGAGCACACTGAAAAGAAGATGAGATCTCCCTTATGCTGAAAGTGTGGAAATAAACATGGAGGGAGTTGTCTTAAAGGGACAATTAAATGTTTCAAATGTGTAAAGGAAGGTCATCGGGCATTTGAATGCCGCAATGATGGGAAGAAGATGTCTAATGATATAAACAATGGATGGGATACACAGAATGAACCTACTACACTTCAATGTTTCAAGTTCAAGGAGATGGGGAATTATGCCATTAAATTCCCTAATCCAAGGGTTGTTGATGATGATCGACAACAACAAAATCTTAAGACTAAAGACAAAGGAATGTCACATGCAATTTCTATCAGCGATGTGGAGTACAATAACAATGTGGTGAAAGGTACACTTACCATCCACTCTAAAGTAGAAAATGTATTATTTGATTATGGATCCACCCACTCATTTATTTCTGAAGAATTATCTAATAGTATAACCGTATTACCTCAACAATTAGATATTTAGTTAGCTGTGACAACACCTAATGGAACGAAAGCCGCATCAAAAGATTATAATTCTTCCCCGATTGATGTTTGTGGGAAAGTGCTTCCTGAAAAGCTTGTGATCCTTCCTATAGTAGAATTTGATGTGATTCTTGTCATGGATTGGATTTCTTTATATGGAGCTCATATCAATTTCCATATAAGGGAAGTCACATTTCATATTCCAGATCAATCTATGATCGTCTATCGATGCAAGGATGAACATAACCATCCAGTGGAAATTTCATCCATCTTAGGGGTCTTGATTCCACTAAATGAAGGTTAGTTATCTCAAATGGTTGGTGAGAAACTCAGAATTAAGAATATACCCATTGTTCGGGAGTTTGATTATGTCTTTCCGGAGGAATTTCCGGGTCTTCAACCAAATCGTGTTGTTGAGTTTTCAATAGAACTCTTACCGGGTGCTTTGGTTATTTCAAAGACACCTTATAGAATGGCCCCAATTGAGTTGCAGGAATTGAAGAAGCAACTCTAAGAGAATCTTGATAAGGGATTCATATGCCCTAGTGTGTCACCTTGGGGAGCACCTGTTCTATTTGTTAAGAAGAAAGATGGATCAATGAGACTCTGCATTGATTATTGAGAACATAAAAAGATCACTATCAAGAAAAAATATACCCTCCCATGAATTGATGTCTTATTTGACCAACTACACAGAGCTCAATACTTTTCCAAGATTGATCTTCGTTCAGGGTATCATCAATTAAGGGTCAAAAGGGAGGATATACCAAAGACAGCTTTCCGTACAAGGTATGGACACTATGAATTTATAGTGATGTCATTTGGTCTTACTAATGCCCATGCTATCTTCATGGATCTAATAAATAGAGTCTTTAGAGACTATCTTGATCAATGTGTGGTAGTATTTATAGACGATATTCTTGTCTATTCAAAGAGGAAGGATGAACACGAAGATCACTTGAGAATTATATTGAAGACCCTGAGAAAGGAGAAGCTTTATGCCAAATTTACCAAGTGTGAATTTTGGCTTCAAAAAGATGCATTTGTGGGTCACAAAATCTCAAAAGAGGGGAAATCTGTGGATCCGGCAAAACAGAGGTTATCGAAAGATGTTCAAGGTAAACAAAAGTAACCGAGATCCGAAGTTTTCTTGGTTTGGCTGGATATTATCGACGTTTTGTGAACGATTTTTCACGATTATATAATCCACTCACCAGGTTCACTCGGAAAGGTGTTAAGTTTGTTTTGATGGAGGAATGTGAAGAGAATTGTAAGGAGTTGAAAATAAGGTTATCCAGTGCACCTGTGCTAACACTGCCTTGTAGTGGAGAAAGGTTTGTGATCTATAGTGATGCATCCAAGAAGGGGATGGGGTGTGTTCTTAAGTAAAATGATATGGTGATAGCTTATGCCTCACGGCAGTTGAAAATCCAAGATCAAAGTTACCCAAGACATGATTTGGAGTTAGCTGCGGTAATCTTTGCATTAATGATTTGGAGGCATTATCTTTATGGTGAAAGGTGTGAAATTTATACTGATCATAAAAGTTTAAAATATATTTTCACACAAAAGTAGCTGAATATGCGCCAAAGAAGATGGTTAGAGCTGATTAAGGATTATGACTGCTCAATTCATTACCACCTTGGGAAAGAAAACAAGGTGGCAGTTGCATTAAGTCGACAAGACCATGCCGTCTCCACTGTTTGACCACACCCGTCTCCACTGTAACATTTTAATTGATAGATGAGGGCACATCCCTATGTTTGACCACACCCGTCTCCACTGTAATTTTTTGTTTTATTTAACAAATAGTCAGAATATTAGGGTCTATCTGGACTTGATGGTTATAAGTTCAATTGAAAACATTCAAATATAAGAATATCCTATGCCACATAAAAATTTCGAATTCCCAATTGTGATTCTATTCCCATAGACTCCTCTCATGATGATTTCTAAGGGAAAAAATAATTATAATAATTTTAATGGACTTTTGACCCCCCATAAAATGATATTAAATATAATATGGGTATATTAAAATGATTTTATCCATTAATAGAAATATATTTATGAATATCATCATCAAACTTCAACGTTTTATTCATAGAGGATAACTAATATGGCCATTTTTGATATGAAAGATACTATAAAACATTATCCCCTTAAAGATATAGAAAATATAATCAATATGTGATATGGTCTCTATTAATTTTCAATTCATTGAATATAATAATACACTAATGTCGAATGTTGTTGGTTCTAGGGAACTAACTTCATAAAAAAATTCACTCTAGAAAAATTCTAAATGACCTGTTAATTCTCACGTGTTAAACATAGTTCTTTTGAGTAATGATATAGTTACTAGGCCTACCAATTTTTTAATGGGTAGGGTTGTTATTACAATATTTCATTCTAGAAACAATAATTACTAAAACCTGATAACCTTGAAAAAAATCCCCCATTTATTTATATCCAAATGAATCTATAGTTCGTTCCTTTATCAAAAACATTAATTCCTTAATAATAGAAAAGTCATATATTATCATTATAGTTAAAATACTTATACATTTTTTATAACCTAGAATTAAAACATAAATTAGTAAACTTATTCTTATGTTGGATTAGAATCCACAACATACTTGTTTACTATAGATACTGGAAACTACTAGGTAAAATTTGTTTGTATTGCATGTACCCTATTCTTCACTATAATAATAGATCTAAATGATGTGATGTAAAACTATATTTTTATCCCCTTAAACACTAGTATACACATTCCTCATTTCAATACAAGTTTATTTAATATTACTTTCTCATGTACTGTCATTAATTTCTATCTAGAATTACATACATTCTATTTTGTTTTTCTCGATACATTCACTTCATGAACTAATACAAATTAATATAAAATATCACTAAATATCATCCCATGAAATATAGATTACTAGTAGTTAGGATAGTGATATTATATCCATAATCTCATATTATGCCCATGGATGATATTTGGTGAGATATTATACCATTTGACTTAGGAAACAATTATGTTTTGAATTGTTCATTCATGTCAATATATATAATAATAATTAATTAAGAATCCCATAGATCTCTATATCTCATTCTATACAACCAGGTTTCTTTGTTATGTCATCCATGAAAAAATATATTACATTATTATGAATGAAAAAGTTGTAATAAGAATTTTTTTTCATATGTTAACGATGTATATTTGAAGAAAACTATTCCACACCCACTAACCAGATGTAGACACATGGTATTTATCTATTCAATTTTAAAAATATTTTATCATTATTCATTCTTTAATCCAAAAATTTATATAATAAATTTTTATATATCAGTGAATTCATTGGTTTCACTATTCGTTCTGGATTTATTATATAGATATATTTAATATGGACTCAATTAAGGAAATTAGACTTGACATCCAACCACCCAATATTATGATCATAAAATATTTATGTAAAATTTAAAATTTAAAACAAAAATTTCATAATGATTGGAGTATTTCTTATATATAATATGTATTTTATATTATTTTAACCGTTTAGTAATAAATAATAAAATTTTTGTTCCATATTGTACCATCTACGTACTATATTTGACGATTAAACATCACCGATACTATGTCTATAAATATAAAAATTATGATGTCTAAAATTTTGGTTCATGGATTATATCTATAAATTGATGTATGGTTTTTAATCTTAGAATATTATTAATTATTGTTTCCTTACGGGAATCAATATTCATATCAATTAACATTTCCCAAATCATAAGGAATATAAAACTACTTATTTATTTTTAACATCCCATACAGTATGTATCTTTGGAAAATGATATCCCTTTCAGTTTAGTGGATATTTCTTTCCAATGAAAAATCATGTTCTTCTGAAGATGGAAATCATTGACGTTTACCCTTCTCACACTTTATTAAAGGATATATTATTCAATTTTATAGACATATAGTCGGTATAAACTAGTAAGGGATGTTTATATCCTTAGTACCCATAAGATAATTTACTATAATGCAATTCGTGTTTCATTGATGTTAGTTCGTAAATAAATATAGTTTTAACGAAATATATAAATAAAAAAACATTATTCGTGACCTAGTAGATTATATTAAAATTATATATGATATCCATTAGTCCACATGGGTGGAATATGGTTTGGTGGAACATTACTATTTTCAAAACATTTGTTTCATGCAATCATAAATTTTTTACATATATATAAGAAAAAATACTTATATTCATTTTAAAACAATGTTTAGGATGTATATAAGTAATTATTGTTTATAATTACCTTCACTTGACATTTTAATTATAAATCAGTATATGATCAGGATATTCTACAACAAGCTCATATTAATGATCATTTATCATTTACCATGTGAATATTGATTTATTTAATTATCACAAACAAAATTTCATTGTGAAATCTAATGAAGTATATAAATTTACATCTTATGTTAATCTTTAGAATATTTCAGAAAAACATTCAAACTAACTTTAGTATCCATGTGGCATAACATTATTTCTAAAGGATTATTGGTTTTAAAACATGACATGTATCTTCAATAGAATACCTATAATCTTAGCTCAAGAGAGACTAAAATACTTCTGTAGATATAAAAAAGTAAAATAATATAAATTTTACTGGAAAAATTACATTCTTTACATCAATAGGTATATGATTCTAATATATTATTCATCATTATTACAAGTTTCTAATCATGGATTCAAGAAATATTTAACTATTGAGTAATTATGAAATACTACAACAACCTAATTTTCAGAATGAAATAATGTATGATTATTTTGAAACTAGACACTAAGATAGATGTTTTGGAAATTCTTAATAGAAAGAAATAGTTTAATTTGAATCATTCATCCACTACAAAAAGGTTGTGTGGTTATTTTTGCTGTTATTAGACCCACCTTATTATAATCCGTTATAAATGTACCAATGTTTTAATAATATATCAATCCATGTTTGGTTCCTCTATTTGGGTACACATTTGGAAAAAAAATTATTTAATACACATGAAATAAGAAAATATATTTACTTTGATGAGTATATCAGAAGTAACATCTTCTAATTTGATTTGTTTCAGTAATTCTTCCAATGTCCTTTGAAGAAACAGGAGAATAATCCAACATCCCATTCCTTATATTTCTCCATGATCTTTATCATCCTATAATTGGAGTTATAATAATACTGAGATATGAATTTATTTTTAGGTCCTTAATCTTGACGCTTCCTCTTATTCACTATATGTAAATAAGTAATTTTAATCTTTGTCTAATTATCTACTATGTAATTTAGAGTAGCGATAATTTAGAGATAATAATCAATATAGTGTCCCATGATAAAATTAACATAAATAGTACAATAATCTCATCATATAAATAATACTTGTCACATATAGTAGGGTAAACCAAAGATTGAAATGTTTAGGGTCCCTAACTTTATCTATGTAAAAATATTATTTAAAAAAATCCCTCTTTTATAAATAATCATGACCCCATCGAACCTTCTGAAATATCACAAATGATACAATCAACTTCCTAAACTAGGGATTAGAAATATAATATTTTTTTCTGTTTAGACAGTCATTAAGGGAAAAAGGCACATCATAAAGAACTAGATCATAAGAATAAGTTATAATATGAGGAAAACATAAATATCTTATTGAAGGATAATAAGGCTATTTATTATAATAACAAAATATAATGGAGAAGAAAAAGATAACAGAATTATCATTAGTGAAGCATTAAAAATATGACATGGATCAAACAAAAAATAATTAATCACAAAACACATGAACACAATATAAAGATGTAGAATACATTAAAAATAACATATGATCATGAAAACATGAAATTTCCTGGAAGTTAAAGGATTATTTTACACATGAATAAATTGATATAGAACATTAGAATGTGGAACCACTATAATCATATGAAAGTAAATTTGGGAAAACCCATTATTCTCATGTCTAAGTTAACTAACTCTATATAACCACACATAATAATTTGAGAAAACCCATCATGCCCAGTCAAATATGATATGTCCCACTATTCTCACACCTAAATATATAATGAGATATAAAATAAAACAAATTCATTGGATGATGATATATGACACCAAACATCATCACACATTCATATGTGATCCACAAAACATCAATCATCATTGTAACATAAATAACCCCTAGAAAAAAATGATTTATTTAACATATCATTTAACATGAAGATAAAAAATAAAAGGATATCCAAATATAATTTTTCAAAATGATTAATAATATAATATCATATAGATTTTGATAAAAAATCCACATCATGGGAGATAAACCATAGAGGAAAAAATGATGTGAAAATACTAAATCTACCACAAAATGATATTAAATATGTCTATAAAAGAAATTTTGATAACTACATAAAATATTTAATCATGGAAATAGAATGAATATTTTAAAACATTTTATAAATATTCCAAAATAATTGATCCTTGAAAATATATAAGGTTTTAAAAACGTATAAGTGGAAATACATTGAAAAATTACTTTAAAAAAATACTAAATAATGATGACATGAAAATAGATATAGTTTCCAAATATGGGTAAGTGAAAATACATTAAAAACATTTCATTTTAAAAATAATATTTAATAATATAAAAATTAAAAGGATATAATATTTTATAAAATATATTAGAAAATAATTTTAAAATATATTACATTAAAGTAGAATAATTAATAATCCAACCATTATAAATCCATAAAATTTATCAAAAGATAATTTGTAGTTGATAATAAAACATTTTATTTGAATGGATGGAAAAACGTTTTATGAATTTCAAATAATCTCATTGAATTCCAACAATATTTTAATGGATAATGATACCATTATTTTAAAATAATTACATAGGTAATATGAATCTATGGAGATAAAAATAACGTTAATTTCCACTATAGAATGTAGAACATTTATGGTAAGTAAAAACATTGATATTGAGGGAAAATACATAAAATGAAAATTGAATTGTTACTAAAAAAATTAATTATAATAACATAAAATCATCAAGGAATATGACTTTTGTGGGGATCATTATTTCCATAGATTCTCTAGGAAGATTGTTTTTCTTAAATCAAGTGTAATTTTTTAATAATACCTTCCTAGAAAATATTTTTTTAGGGCTTGGACTCAGAGATATTTATTTGTCGGTAGGTGGTGATTTAACTACCTTCTCTGGTCTATGGAGTCTCATCATGCATAGGAGTCCCCTCTCAGATAGGTCCAGATTAATCTTACAGGGATCCCTATTCTATACCATAATGTTTCATTCCAACAATGGATTAATGAATATTTTAGAAATTTTAATTTTTTTTATGAGTAGACCCTTTACCTTCAAGATGTCTCATATTCATAGATCTATATTGAATTTCGAAGATCGCATCCCCTGCCTTCATGTATTATTATCTGTGTGTAGGGATCGTTTGATTGGTGGAAGGATCAAGTCTATTCATTTCTAGGAATTTACAATGCATTATAAAACTTCTAATACAATGCTTTATCATTCGGTACAAATTAACATCAGGATTTGGTAGAACCTAGACTAGTGGATCACTTATATAATTGGGTATGCTCACTACAAAATAGAATTAATCATTCTATCATAAACAAAATGGATTCATTTTCAGTGGGTAGGGGAGAAGTAGATCTCATTACTTTATCCCATATGTCTTAGGTCACTATTTCTCTTCAAGAGACGGCATGGTAGGTAAGTTCTCTATCGGTTATCCAGAAAAGATAGTATCTAGATTTTGTCTCTTATTAGGCATAGAAGAACTTCATCCCCTGTATGGTTGGATATTGGTTCATTTATCCTATCATGGTAAATATTAGGTTTCCCAAAATAATGTCTCTTTAAATCAATCAACCTCTCATGCTTCCTATCATCTAGATCTGTGACCTTCTCAAAGACCCCCCATCCCCATATAAAATATATATAGTGTATTATATCATACTCAAGATTACCAATATATGTTGAAGTTCACCACCACTTATCCATCCAATTGTATTTTTGTGAGGTCTCATTCCAAAAGATATTCTATATATAATACATTCTAATGTAAGAGCTATGGGTTGTTCGGGGACATAACCTGACACTATTTGATTCAATGAATTATTTTTTTATCTTGAACAATCATGGACTTGGTTAAAGGGTGAAATCTAACATCCTCTATAATGAAATATCTAATAACAAGGATTCCCATGTGGTGTTGATGGAATCTAAAAAAAAAATTTCTATGATATCAGACATTTCTCGTAGGATGGGAATTCGTAAAGTTATTCATAGTGAACTGATCAATCACCATATTTTGATATTTTTTAATAGAGAAATTTCAGTGGGGAGGATTGTGGTGTCAAAACAATACATTTAAATTATGTATTGTTTTGATAATACAGATTTACTCATTTCCAGTGTTAATGATATTTGGGATGCATGAACAAGTGAGTAACTGTGGAATGATCTCAAAGGATTCAACCGAGGGGAATAAGCTTTGATCGTCGAAGGTGAATTCAAAACCATCATGGATAAATAATAGAATAAGTGATAAGGGGTTCATCCCTATAATGATGGGTATAATTTCTACCCTTTTCTACTTTGAGTGGGATCTTAGATATTATATTCACTAGTGAAAATACACCTTCTATAATAATAAAAAGAGGATTACACATACCTGGTATCATTTTGATCGATGCTACATCAAACCCTCAGAAAATTATAACATTTAAAATTCAATATTATTCCATCCAGTTTGGGATACATTACACCATTCCATAATAATTATCAGAATGGAGACCTATTTAGAGGGAAGTGGTATTTTTTTTATTTTTTGGGAGGTTCTCTCCCAATCCAACATATTATATAGTTGTTCATACATCCTAGTGAAAACCCATGAAAGAACAATCATGGTTCAATACTCACAAAAACCTAAAGGGAATGCAAGGGTATCATTAGGCGTTGATTAGGAAATGTCATACTCGTATCCTCACAATTGAATCTATTACAATGCAAATCAAACGAAAATAACTTTTCCTAGAAAATATTAGGATTGTTAGATATTCAATGATATATTAAATAAGAAGATTATTTTTTTGTACATTCTTCAAGAATGAGTTAATGTTTCTCACAAAAAAATTCAACCAATGTGGTTAATGGAGGGAGATATAAATACATAATATTTTTAGGATTATAGAAAAAAAATAAGAAATATGGTGGCAATATTAAAATTCTCATGGAAGTTGGATCTTACAAAATTTGACCCAGATGTGGTTATAAATATTGGTATGAGAAACCTAAAATCACTCCTTCTTGGTGAAAAATCTTTCAAGAAGGAGAGATATTAGAGGGTCCATTATAAAGAGTTCAATGCTATTCGTAATGTGTTATCGGCCTCCAAAAACTCATTTTTCAAGAATATTTCATTGTATAGGGAGATTTGAGAGGGAATAACGCCTCCCACACATGATAATTATCATAGTATAGATTGATTAATTGGATAATGTTTTCATCATTGCAGGACATCATTATGGGAAATCTTGTGGAAGGTATTCATGACTTCTTGTGCGGGGGTGACCTTGGGTGGTTTGTAAAACCATGTTGATTATCATTTTCAAGGTGAAAAATACATCTCAATAAATAAATATAGATAAATAAGTATGTTTAAATTTCCATAAAATTATCATTACTAGTGTGATTAACTAGAGGCATTCAAATCATATTCATGAATGGGTATCTGAGGAGCAACATGAATTTATAATGTGAACGTCCCCATGGGCTGACATTTCCTTGAAACATGAGATGATAGATTGAATTAATAGTAATATGAAATGTTCTAACGTTTAACTCTAAAGGGACATAGATATGGTGTAGGAAATATTTTAATTTATTTTATTCATAATTAGTATGTATTTCATTAGTTTTTCTACCATAGCGATAGACCTGTTATTCATGTGTTCTAGCCCCACTAGGATTTGGTCATGATCATGGGAATGATTCATGGATAATTTTTGTATATGTATTGATTATTTTAGGGTGGTCCATGGCCACCCAGTGTTATAATTATGTCCTAGGACTCTATCATTAGTCTATTGAGAAGAGAAGTTATTAGAAGAACCATCATCCACTTTTTATGAAGGAGGCACTACAAAGGTGTTTCTCAACATATATTAATGGTTGAAATCATTATTTTTATCAATTGTAAAATTATATCAATTTTTAGAAATAAAAAAATCATTGACGGATACTGTAATTAGAGAGAATAATATATAAATCATTATAACTTGAAAAATACTATGCAGAATTGATTAGGGAATTTTTTGATCAAACCATTCTCAATGGAACAGTTCATATTTCCTTCTTTATCCAATATTAACAATGAATAATCTTGTTAGGATACAAATATTTAATGATGATCATCCATTCCTACCATGCTCTTTGTTTTATTCATAATAACCCAATGAATTAGTGTGGGGGAATTTTCAGTGCTGATGGACATCGGATATTGTTTTTGAGGAAATGTATTGTGGAACATTCACTAGAAGGATATTATTTTGTCCATTATTAAATTTGGGATTTTATTACAACTAACATGTTCTTTATAAAAAAGTAGAAGAAGAAAAAAAAATTGGGTTGTATATTAGTATTGTCAATAATCACAATTTCCAGACTGATTAATTATTGGACAGAACATATTTCCATACATTTTATACATTCTTGATATAATCATTATTACACATTGTGCTATTTGAGAAAACTAATTTTATTCAAGAGGATTCTCTCCATTTCACTATTGGAAATTATGAATCATTCCAATTTAGAGATTACCCCCATTTGATCTTGATTTTTTTACATTATACCACCTTAACTCAGCCTCTAAATCATTGGAACCCAATTTCTGAAGCCCATATAATTGATTTTTTATTTATTTAACAAGTTGGAGATGTTAGATCTAAATAAATCCTTTAGTTATAAAAAAGTACTCAGGATTAATTAATAACTCTAGAAACATTTTACCTTTATTGATGATATTTCATTTATTGTGAAGTAAATTGTAAAGGGTGAACTATAATAATGGAACAATAATGAACTTATAATTAATGAAATTATGAATATTTAGAAAGAACTAAACTATGGGGAATGGATAATTTTCTCTTTATGATTTAATCTTTAGGACTGATTTTTTTTTATTAAACATAGTTTTATATGACTTGGTTGGAATGCATTATTTCCATTTAACAATTGTTTTTGTTTTTTGAATCATTGTGTAGATATGTTTTCATGAGAAAAAAAAATCATTCATGTGCTGGTGAATTTATATGAATAATTTATACTTATCATTTGGATTAGTTTTTTTGAGTTTACCATTATTTTTTCAATAATGCACCAGGGTTTGAATTTATTGATTTGGGAGATTTGGGACAATAATCCAAAAGAGAATCGATTAAAAATGGAAAAAGGACATTAAAAATCATAATGAACAAACACTACATGTATGATCCACTCACATTATGTGTATAAGATGATGGAACAACCCTTGAGAATTTACAAGTCAAGAAAAAAATATACAACTTGAATCTCTAATAAACATTATGTAAACATCGAATTAAACTTCCAACACAAAGTCAATGTCATGAATATTTATCATACCACGAAATGATTACACATCATCCAACCTTTTTGAAATGATGGGAGCGTCGGGTGACTCTCGGAGAGGATTCGCGAACCCTAGCCCCTCAATCTCGTCTTATATGTATTAACCCCTCATGACGGGCTTTGATCCGGCATGGGAGCTCCCTCCCAAGGAAGATAATGTAGATTCTCATCTACTGATTGAATGCTTACACAATCAACCCTGTGCGGGGGGATCCAAGGCTATCTCCTTTCTTGATGCGCTCAAAGGACCGGATCTCTGCAACACGAAGGAAACGAAGCCTCTTCTATCTAAAAGGATAGAGGATGGACGATATCAGGTAGAGGCTGATGCTGATGCGCTCCATCAAAGAGCGAATTTATGTAGGTATGCCATTCCAGCTCGAGTTTCATATCATAAAGGAGATCGCCCTTGGCCTTTAACTGAAATAAAACCTAGGATTGCACATTGCTGGAACATACAGAACTGGAAATTAGTTCCAATAGGAAGAGGATATTTCCATATCCTGTTTAACTCACACAATGATCTTGCATATATTTGGTAAATTTGAAATTTGAATTTGAATCCTGGGTTTCTTTGATTATCTGAGTGGGACTTTACTTTCAATCCATACATGCATAGAAATAACACAGCTCAAATATGGATTGGGCTATATGGTCTAAGCTGGTTCTTTTGGCACCCTATGATCATAAATGATATTGTATCTTTCATAGGTTCTCCTATTAAAATTGACCAAGGAACCCTTAATATAACGACCCACACTTTACATACATTGTTAATACTTCAAAATTGAACCACACTTATTACAACATATGACAAAACCACAAAGGACCGTATAGGTATAGTGTATTTAGAAACTGGGAAACATAAACAACTGGTTCATAAATCTTCTACAGTGTCTCCAATTTATTTCATCATATCTAGGGCCCCTTTTAGCATATTCTACTTAATATCCATCTTCCTGGCCTGGGGAAAAGAAAACATAAAAGGGTGAGCTCAAATGCTCAGCAAGGGCAAATAAAGGAAATAAAAATCATATCATATCTTTTTGAAAATTAAAACCTACAAGATATCATAATATCTTAACATGGAATAAATCATAGAAGTGAAAATGAGATCCCCATAATCATAACATAAAACTTGAATCTTTGTGGCATGCACACATAATCATGGAAAATCATTTCTTGTTAGTCATGACTCATTGCCAAGACTATCTTAGTGGACAAAGTCCCTTTCTGAACTGAGTTCACTCCTCGTTTCAGTCCTGTATCACTGAACCGAAATAACCTTCCGTTCCAGCCATGTCTATCTCATGAGATATAAAATCATTACCCAATGCATTGGAGGGAGATATAGGTCCCACCCATCTTATAATGAATCCTTTCTTATGTGTGCCACATAATCATAAAACATACATCATCGCATAACACATATAACAAAAATGGGATTCTTGAAACATCATGACATCATAAATCAATTCATATATGATAAAGGAATTCATAAACATAATTCCATCACAACATAGTCAAACCAATGTAAAAATATGGATAGAAACAGAACCCTTTATTATCTTAGATGGAAAATAATTTTGATAAAACACTTGAATTGAATTCTTGAGGAAAATATCCTTTCTTCTTCAAAAACATTTTTCCTTTCATAACATGGCATACAACTTTAAAATAAAAGAAGTTGATTAAAAATAAACTTGAAAACTTGTAAAGGAAGCTTCTTTGAAGTAATGTTTTAAAAATCCATTCATGCCGTATAAGTTAAAAAAAACATTCTTCGTACTTTTGTCGGAAAAGTCAAAAAGTACCTCGTACGGAAAAACGACAAAAGATTCCTTTCATATTCTTTACTAAAAACTCACCTAAGGGTAAAATTGGATTTAAACTATTTCAAGTGGATGGAAACAATATTACATATTGAGGGAACATGGATGTGGATGATAAAATACACCCCAGTAAATACTTACGAATAAACAATCTCGGATAAAAATGAGATTGTGATATTTCCCTTACCTTAGGTCCGATTTGCTTTGTTCGTGTCCGAAGCTCCTGTATAATGGTTTAAATAATGTTATTGACTTATTCCAGAATCATACATATTGATATGAGATCATATATGGTCATATTATTAGCTTCTTGTTAGTAATATTTCATTGTTACTTGTTACTCGGGTCTTTATAACTTTTTGTTCTTATGTGTGTTTTGTCGAATAAATTCTTATTCTTATCTTTAGGTTATAGATAATTCATTTCTAGAATGGTATTAGTGTAGTATATACCATATTCATTCATTCAATTCATTTATATAATCATTATGAAATGAAGATCATGTAGAACGAGTCGCATCACATCGTGGAGACGGTATTCCGTACGTACGCACGAGTGATGATATCGTTCCTATGATCGTGGAATTGTATTGGAGTATATATATATATTATTTCAGTATCAATATTACTTAATAATAATCATATATAGTTACTGATTACACCATTATACCCATCCTTGTAAGGTGATGGTGGAAAATAGATTACACCACGGCGTGGAGACGGTATTCCGTACTTACGCACGCGCGGTGATTTCATTTTTCCATAGGATGGATAGAAGGTGAATTAGGGTTGTTTCATATTTATAATAACATATCAGTATGTAAGTAATACTGATGTTATTACTTTATCATGAAACAACTAAAGAAGAAGAAGTTGAAGAAGAAAGAAATTGAAAAGATCGGTAATGGATATTACCTCTTCTTTGGAACGCCTTTTTGAATCCTCCACTTAAGGAACTAAGATTGGTCTTTGGAGAAGACCAGGACCTCTAGGATTATTCTAGGGAAGTGGAGAAGGGAAAATGGCAGGGGTTGGCCGAGCTTGAGGGCTCAAATTGGTGCGAGGAGGAGGGGGAGGAGGTGCCCTTTTATAAGGGAGGAGAGGGGCACCTTAGGAATATCTCAAAATATTATTTTATATTAAAGTCAAAATCGGTTTATAATGGTTCCAAAGGGTCTTATTTCGAAGCTAAAGTGGGGATGGGTTGAAATACTATCAACCAATAGGATTTAGACAAGTTTAGGGTATTATTTTAACCTTATCAATTAGATTTAACTCTAAGTTAATTAATTTAACTTTTACCGTGTCTTTTTGTTTTCTTTCACTATATGGTTAATACACTTACTATAACATGCCAAACGAACCCCAAATTGTTTATTATTAATATATATATCCTTATCTAAGTCATTTGGCCGAACCTTAGATTTTTAGGAATAACATAACAATTAATAATATAATATTTGATTTAAAAACTATTTTGTGTCAATTTTGACACTATTTGATATATGATTTTTGTCAAAGTCATAACAGAATTATATGTTCGAACCAAGTTGATTAAATCAATAATAATATATCATAGTAACCTAGAAAATTAGTGGAATTCATAAAAAGTCTCAAATTACATTTATTTTGGTATTTATATTATCCATTTTGTCAATATTTCATTAATAAGATAATTACTGCATCATCTTTGTGTCATAAATAAATTAAATTATTTGATGTCTAAAAATTACAAATAAACTACCATAATGTAGGAAATCTCTTTAGCTCTCTAATGAATATTTACAATCGAATTTATCTTATGTATAACCCTATATTAAAAATGATTTACTTATTAAACTTTGATTTTAACTATTTTAACCCTTCTTTAAATAAATTAATAATAAATGTCCTAATCTAATCCAAGTGGGCCTAAATGGTCATATTTTATTCCTAAGTTTGTTTTTGGTCGAATTACACTTGTCCAATAGAATTAGGACATGTGTTATGGTAATATTGATATCATATTTACCCTTAGTTACCCTATTTACTATTAACCGCGGTAAAAAAAGTAAAAAGTTACTATTCACCAAAAAATTATTTTCATCTCATTGAACCACATTTTAGTCCTTGATATTAACCGTGTCTCTCGGATTTTCGAAATTCTATTCACAGAAGCGGTAAAATTAAGTTTTATGCAAAATTCAGTTTTTAACCTACCACTTAGTGGTTTCACTATTCATCAAAAATTGAAAGTTTTCAGAAAAATACCAAAATTTCACCCTAGGCTAATTTCGATATTCTGAGTCCAAAAATGAAGTCCATTTTGAAAAATAAAATTTATAAAATTTCAAAAAGTGGTTATTACTATTCATAACGGCTAGTTTTAATAGCATATTGTTGTTTAGTGAAACTCGGTATTGCGTACGACGCAAGCTATCGAGGAAGGTCGCGATTGCGTGTAAAGCAAGGCAAGAAAGTGTTGTGTAGAAAAAGATTCCTTTAATGATTTATATAACATAAAAGTCTCGGGTGTTACATTCTACCCCCCTTAAAAAGAATTTCGCCCTCGAAATTCGTCACTTTGCAACAAACAAATGAGGATACTTCTCCCTCATCATATCCTCAAGCTCCCATGTAGCTTCTTCAAGTTGGTGGTTTCTCCATAAAACTTTCACCAAGCGAGTGGTCTTGTTTCGTAAGACTTTTTCGCTACGATCTAGAATCTCTATCGGCTGTTCTTCATAAGAAAGATCTTGCTCCAGCAATACAACTTCTGAGCTGAGTACATGTGAAGGATCTGGTATGTACTTTCTCAGGAGAGATACATGGAACACATCGTGAACTTGAGAGAGATTCAGTGGAAGCGCCAATCAGTAAGCTACCTTCCCAACACGATCTAGTATTTCAAAAGGACCGATATATCTAGGGCTCAACTTCCCCTTCTTTCCAAATCTCATAACCCTCTTCCAGGGAGATATTCGTAAGAACACTTTATCACCCACTTCAAACTCTAGGTCTTTTCTTCGGTTGTCGGCATAACTTTTCTGTCGACTCTGAGCTGCTCTTATGTGTTGTTGAATAGATCTGACCTTTTCTGCCATTTCATCAACGAGATCAGGTCCTAATAGCTTTCTTTCCCCAACTTCATCCCAGCAAGTTGGAGTCCTGCATTTCTTTCCATAGAGAGCTTCATAAGGAGCCATCTGAATACTGGAGTGAAAGCTATTATTATAAGAAAATTCCACCAAAGGTAGGTGTTGATCCCAACCTCCTTTGAAATCCATAGAGCAAGCTCTCAACATATCTTCTAGGGTTTGAATTGTTCTCTCAGACTGACCGTCTGTCTGGGGATGATAAGCAGTGCTGAAACTCAACTCTGTATCCAGAGTATGCTGAAGACTTCACCAGAACTTCGAGGTAAATCTCGGATCTCGATCAGATATAATAGAAAGTGGTACTCCATGCAATCTTACCACTTCCTTTACATATATCCTGGCAAGCTGATCTAGAGAGAAATCCTCTCTAATAGCAATGAAGTGTGCAGACTTTGTAAGACGATCAACTATGACCCAGATAGCATTATTGCCTTTGGATGTTTTAGGAAGTCCTGTGACAAAGTCCAGAGTGATGTTTTCCCATTTCCATTCGGGTATGGGTAATGGTTGTAACATCCCCTTAGACTTCTGTCTCTCAGCTTTAACTTGTTGACAAACCAAGCATCGAGAGACATATTCAGCAACATCTCTTTTCATGCCATCCCACCAGAAGTACTCTTTCAGGTCCCTATACATCTTCGTGCTTCCAGGATGAATAGAGAATGAAGAACTATGAGCCTCATCCAGCAGCTCTTTCTTTAATTCGGGGATGGGAGGAACACAAACCCGATTCCTGAACTTTATTATCCCATCACAAACAAGGTTGAATTCAGGAACATTTCTCACCTTCTTTTGTAACTCGACATCTTCTTTCTGTGCCTCTTTAATCTTCACATGTATAGATGGTTGAACATTCATTTGAGAAAGATAAGATTTTTCCCCTTCCATTATAATTCCAAGATCCATCCTTTGTAAATCCATAAATATTGGATCTTTTGTGATCCTCATCATGGATAAACTAGAATGGTCTTGTCGACTTAATGCATCTGCCACCTTGTTTGCTTTCCCAGGGTGGTAATGGATTGAGCAGTCATAATCCTTAATCAGCTCCAACCATCTTCTTTGGCGCATATTCAGCTCCTTTTGTGTGAAAATATACTTTAAACTTTTATGATCAGTATAAATATCACACCTTTCACCATAAAGGTAATGCCTCCAAATATTTAATGCAAATATTACCGCAGCCAACTCCAAATCATGTGTTGGGTAATTTTTCTCATGGATTTTCAACTGTCGTGAGGCATAAGCTATCACCATATCATTTTGCATAAGAACACACCCCAATACCTTCTTGGATTCATCACTGTAGATCACAAACCTTTCTCCACTACAAGGAAGTGTGAGCACAGGTGCACTGGATAACCTTCTTTTCAACTCCTTGAAATTCTCTTCACATTCCTCTGTCCAGACAAACTTAACTCCTTTCCGAGTCAACTTGGTGAGTGGATTAGATAATCGTGAAAAATCTTTTACAAAACGTCGATAATATCCAGCCAAACCAAGAAAACTTCGGATCTCAGTTACTGTTGTTGGTCTTGACCATCTTTCGATAACCTCTGTTTTTGCTGGATCCACAGATATCCCCTCTTTTGAGATTATATGACCCAAAAATGCAACTTTTTGAAGCCAAAATTCACACTTGGTACATTTGGCATAAAGCTTCTCTTTTCTCAGGGTCTTCAATATAATTCTCAAGTGATCTTCATGCTCTTCCTTGCTCTTTGAATAGACAAGAATATCGTCTATAAAGACTACCACAAATTGATCAAGATAGTCTCTAAAGACTCTATTCATTAGATCCATGAAGATAGCAGGGGCATTAGTAAGACCAAATGGCATCACTATAAATTCATAGTGTCCATACCTTGTACGGAATGCCGTCTTTGGTATATCCTCCCTTTTGACCCTTAATTGATGATACCCTGAACGAAGATCAATCTTGGAAAAGTATTGAGCTCCGCGTAGTTGGTCAAATAAGTCATCAATGCGTGGGAGAGGATATTTGTTCTTGATAGTGATCTTGTCAAGTTCTCTATAATCAATGCAGAGTCTCATTGATCCATCTTTCTTCTTAACAAATAGAACAGGTGCTCTCCAAGGTGACGCACTAGGGCGTATGAATCCCTTATCAAGATTCTCTTGGAGTTGCTTCTTCAATTCCTGCAACTCAATTGGGGCCATTCTATAAGGTGTCTTTGAAATAGGCAAAGCACCCGGTACGAGTTCTATTGAAAACTGAACTTCACGATTTGGTGGAAGACCCGGTAATTCCTCCAGAAAGACATCATCAAACTCCCGTACAATGGGCATATTCTTAATCGTGAGTTTCTCACCAACTATTTGAGATAAATAACCTTCATTTAGTGGAATCAATACCCATAAGATGGAAGAAATTTCCACTGGAAGGTTATGTTCATCCTTGCATTGATAGACGATCGTAGGTTGATTTGGAATATGAAATGTGACTTCCCTTATTTGGAAATTGATATGAGCTCCATGTAGAGAAAGCCAATCCATGCCAAGAATCACATCAAATTCCACTAAAGGAAGGATCACAAGATTTGCAGGAAGCACTTTCCCACAAACTTCGATCGGAGAAGATTTATAAACTTCTGATGCGATTGATGTGCCATTAGGTGTTGTCACAGCTAACTCAACATCTAATTGTTGAGGTAATACGGTGATACCCTTAGAAAATTTTTCAGAAATAAAAGAGTGGGTGGATCCAGAATCAAATAAAACATTTGCTACGTTAGAGTGGATGGTAAGTGTACCTTTCACCACATCGTTATCGTACTCCACATCGCTGATAGAAATTGCATGTGACTTTCTTTTTCTTTAGCCTTAAGAGTTTGTTGACGTCGACCATCATCATCAACCCTTGGATTTGGGCATTGATTGGCATAATGCCCCATCTCCTTGCACTTGAAACATTGAAGTGTAGCAGGTTCATTCTGTGTATCCCTTCCTTTGTTTGCATCATTAGACATCTTCTTCCCATTATCACGGCATTCAAATGCCCGATGACCTTCCTTTCCACATTTAAAACATTTACTTGTCCCTTTAAGACAACTCCCTCCATGTTTCTTTCCACACTTTGAGCATAAGGGAAAGTTCATCTTCTTTTCCGTGTGCTCTTTAGATTTTTCTTTGAATTCCATCTTCCTCTTCTTATCAAACCCATGTGACTGATGGGTTACTCCAATCTCCATCTCGACTTTGAGAGCACATCGAACGATTTCCTCGTAGCTATTGAAGTCCCTTATGGCTAACGCCCTTCGAAGACATGGTTTTAAGCCACTAAAGAATCGATCGATCTTACTCTCAGGTTGGATAATAATACCAGAAGCGTACCTTGCAAGTCTGGTAAAATTTGCTTCGTAGGTACCAACAGATTCATTATCCCTTTGCTTCAGTTCAAGGAACTCTTTCTCCATCTTTGTTCGGAGAATACGAGGGAAGTACTTATTGAAAAATAAGTTCTTGAACTCGTCCCATTCCATAGACTCAATTTCATCCCTTTGCCTTGTATTCTTAACAAGATTCCACCATTGATCAGCATCTCCTTCCAAACGATACACTGATAGGATGACTTTATCATGCTCAGAACATTGAAGAACTGAAAATATCTTTTCAGTAGTACTAATCCATTGTTCAGCAACTAATGGATCAGTAGACCCGCTGAAAGATGGTGGACGCTGCCTCATGAAGGATTCAACAGAATGTTGCTCCCTCCTTTGTTCGTTTGGAAATCCTGCATGATTCATAGCTTGAGAAAGTTGTGTGAGCATGGCTACAAGATTTTGCATTCCAGCTCCCATATCGTTTGGTTGCTCAGGGGGACAATCATTGCATTGCCCATCGCATTCCGCATTAACACGGTTCCTTCGGGTTCCAGCCATTGACTAAAACCAAGAAGAATAGTGTGAGCAACACTAATTATAATAGGAAACCACATAATTCAAGAATAAAATTTTCATGCTTATGGTCTTATCCTAGGTTATTCATGGCCATTTCTAAGATTGTGTTCTATGCTTAGACTTATCCTTAGGGTTCTTACTAAGGCTTTCACATCCTAGTTTCCAAAGGTTGACTATACCTTTCCTCTGATACCAACTATAACGACCCACACTTTACATACATTGTTAATACTTCAAAATTGAATCACACTTATTACAACATATGACAAAACCACAAAGGACCGTATAGGTATAGTGTCTTTAGAAACTGGGAAACATAAACAACTGGTTCATAAATCTTCTACAGTGTCTCCCATTTATTTCATCATATCTAGGGTCCCTTTTAGCATATTCTACTTAATATCCATCTTCCTGGCCTGGGGAAAAGAAAACATAAAAGGGTGAGCTCAAATGCTCAGCAAGGGCAAATAAAGGAAATAAAAATCATATCATATCTTTTTGAAAATTAAAACCTGCAAGAGAGATCATAATATATTAACATGGAATAAATCATAGAAGTGAAAATGAGATCCCCATAATCATAACATAAAACTTGAATCTTTGTGGCATGCACACATAATCATGGAAAATCATTTCTTGTTAGTCATGACTCATTTCCAAGACTATCTTAGTGGACAAAGTCCCTTTCTGAACCGAGTTCACTCCTCGTTTCAGTCCTGTATCACTGAACCGAAATAACCTTCCGTTCCAGCCATGTCTATCTCATGAGATATAAAATCATTACCCAATGCATTGGAGGGAGATATAGGTCCCACCCATCTTATAATGAATCCTTTCTTATGTGTGCCACATAATCATAAAACATACATCATCGCATAACACATATAACAAAAATGGGATTCTTGAAACATCATGACATCATAAATCAATTCATATATGATAAAGGAATTCATAAACATAATTCCATCACAACATAGTCAAACCAATGTAAAAATATGGATAGAAACAGAACCCTTTATTATCTTAGATGGAAAATAATTTTGATAAAACACTTGAATTGAATTCTTGAGGAAAATATCCTTTCTTCTTCAAAAACATTTTTCCTTTCATAACATGTCATACAACTTTAAAATAAAAGAAGTTGATTAAAAATAAACTTGAAAACTTGTAAAGGAAGCTTCTTTGAAGTAATGTTTTAAAAATCCATTCATGCCGTATAAGTTAAAAAAAACATTCTTCGTACTTTTGTCGGAAAAGTCAACCTCGTACGGAAAAACGACATAAGATTCCTTTCATATTCTTTACTAAAAACTCACCTAAGGGTAAAATTGGATTTAAACTATTTCAAGTGGATGGAAACAATATTACATATTGAGGGAACATGGATGTGGATGATAAAATACACCCCAGTAAATACTTACGAATAAACAATCTCGGATAAAAATGAGATTGTGATATTTCCCTTACCTTAGGTCCGATTTGCTTTGTTCGTGTCCGAAGCTCCTGTATAATGGTTTAAATAATGTTATTGACTTATTCCAGAATCATACATATTGATATGAGATCATATATGGTCATATTATTAGCTTCTTGTTAGTAATATTTCATTGTTACTTGTTACTCGGGTCTTTATAACTTTTTGTTCTTATGCGTGTTTTGTCGAATAAATTCTTATTCTTATCTTTAGGTTATAGATAATTCATTTCCAGAATGGTATTATTGTAGTATATACCATATTAATTCATTCAATTCATTTATATAATCATTATGAAATGAAGATCATGTAGAACGAGTCGCATCACATCGTGGAGATGGTATTCCGTACGTACGCACGAGTGATGATATCGTTCCTATGATCGTGGAATTGTATTGGAGTATATATATATATTATTTCAGTATCAATATTACTTAATAATAATCATATATAGTTACTGATTACACCATTATACCCATCCTTGTAAGGTGATGGTGGAAAATAGATTACACCACGGCGTGGAGACGGTATTCCGTGCGTACGCACGCGCGGTGATTTCATTTTTCCATAGGATGGATAGAAGGTGAATTAGGGTTGTTTCATATTTATAATAACATATCAGTATGTAAGTAATACTGATGTTATTACTTTATCATGAAACAACTAAAGAAGAAGAAGTTGAAGAAGAAAGAAATTGAAAAGATCGGTAATGGATATTACCTCTTCTTTGGAACGCCTTTTTGAATCCTCCACTTAAGGAACTAAGATTGGTCTTTGGAGAAGACCAGGACCTCTAGGATTATTATAGGGAAGTGGAGAAGGGAAAATGGTAGGGGTTGGCCGAGCTTGAGTGCTCAAATTGGTGTGAGGAGGAGGGGGAGGAGGTGCCCTTTTATAAGGGAGGAGAGGGGCACCTTAGGAATATCTCAAAATATTATTTTATATTAAAGTCAAAATCGGTTTATAATGGTTCCAAAGGGTCTTATTTCGAAGCTAAAGTGGGGATGGGTCGAAATCCTATCAACCAATAGGATTTATACAAGTTTAGGGTATTATTTTAACCTTATCAATTAGATTTAACTCTAAGTTAATTAATTTAACTTTTACCGTGTCTTTTTGTTTTCTTTCACTATATGGTTAATACACTTACTATAACATGCCAATCGAACCCCAAATTGTTTATTATTAATATATATATCCTTATCTAAGTCATTTGGTCGAACCGTAGATTTTTAGGAATAAAATAACAATTAATAATATAATATTTGATTTAAAAACTATTTTGTGTCAATTTTGACACTATTTGATATATGATTTTTGTCAAAGTTATAACAGAATAATATGTTCGAACCAAGTTGATTAAATCAATACTAATATATCATAGTAACCTAGAAAATTAGTGGAATTCATAAAAAGTCTCCAATTACATTTATTTTGGTATTTATATTATCAATTTTGTCAATATTTCATTAATAAGATAATTACTGCATCATCTTTGTGTCATAAATAAATTAAATTATTTGATGTCTAAAAATTACAAATAAAATACCATCATGTAGGAAATCATTTTAGATTTCTAATGAATATTTACAATCGAATTTATCTTATGTATAACCCTATATTAAAAATGATTTACTTATTAAACTTTGATTTTAACTATTTTAACCCTTCTTTGAATAAATTAATAATAAATGTCCTAATCTAATCCAAGTGGGCCTAAATGGTCATATTTTATTCCTAAGTTTGTTTTTGGTCGAATTACACTTGTCCAATAGAATTAGGACATGTGTTAGGGTAATATTGATATCATATTTACCCATAGTTACCCTATTTACTATTAACCGCGGTAAAAAAAGTAAAAAGTTACTATTCACCAAAAAATTATTTTCATCTCATTGAACCACATTTTAGTCCTTGATATTAACCGTGTCTCTCAGATTTTCGAAATTCCATTCACAGAAGCGGTAAAATTAAGTTTTATGCAAAATTCAGTTTTTAACCTACCACTTAGTGGTTTCACTATTCATCAAAAATTGAAAGTTTTCAGAAAAATACCAAAATTTCACCCTAGGCTAATTTCGATATTCTGAGTCCAAAAATGAAGTCCATTTTGAAAAATAAAATTTATAAAATTTCAAAAAGTGGTTATTACTATTCATAACGGCTAGTTTTAATAGCATATTGTTGTTTAGTGAAACTCGGTATTGCGTACGACGCAAGCTATCGAGGAAGGTCGCGATTGCGTGTAAAGCAAGCCAAGAAAGTGTTGTGTAGAAAAAGATTCCTTTGATGATTTATATAACATAAAAGTCTCGGGTGTTACACTTAATGCTGAAATTAGAATCTTTGCAAGAATTGCGGTAGAAGTGAACCTTGAATCAAATATCCCGAATTCTATAACTTTTAGTGCTCATGATTATATAAATGAAATTACCATTGAATATGATAAAATACCTCCTTTTTGTGAGGTATGCAAAATCATAGGTCACAACTATGCTAATTGTCGTGTAGTAAGAAAAAAAGTTGTTAAGCCTTTAGGGAATGAGTGGAAAGAGGTTAAGGAGAATAAAAAAGGAAAAGCTCCCTTGTTTGAAAATCAGGAAATCACTAAGAAAAAAATGAGATCTGGGTTAAAAAAACAAATTCCTATAACCCCTTAAATATAGGTAGATCTTGGGGTGATATGGTTGAGGAAGAGGAAAATCTGGTAAAAGGCCATGATTTATATGATGAATCACAATCTCTCACAGCTTCTCAGCCCCCTGTTTTAGACCCTTCCCCCTCTAATGATTATGAAACAGGAAAACAAGGTGACACTAACAGGTACAACTCTCAAGCCATCTATGCAGGGAATCTTTTTTTTGAAAACAGGTTACTCCAAAATAGATAATAAGGAGAATAGGGTTTCCCCAACTGTGCAACAAATCTCCAACCCTATTCTCACTCTGGAAAATCAGGTGAGATCTGATAACTCTATCTATTTAACTATGATAGCTGCCGCATCCCCTGATAGTGCCACTACACAAGGTAAAATTGATGTTTCGGTTCCTAGGAATTTTATTGCTTCTCTGCCTCAAAACACTCTATCTAGGCCTTTTCCAGAACCTGCCAACAGACAAGATAACCATGATGATAAAACTGCTCATTCTAATACTTCAGATTCGAGTACATTGGATGTTTCTATGTAGGTTAGTGATGCAAAATTGAAGTGCACAGGATCAGCCTCTCCTCTAACAACAGCTGAGGGAGATACTGTGACTTCGGATTTCACTCTGGAAAAATAGGTTAGTGAAACAAATAGAAAGATTATAGGTACTTCCAATCCCTCAACTCCCTCTATGTCTATTTCTTTACCTACTGATGTCTCAAAATTAGATATCAGTGAAGTTGATCCTACTAATATGTTCGTCCAGGTTGGCAAGTCTAATCTTCCTAGTTTATTAACAGCTACTTATGTAATTGATAACTAATCAGATTTGAAATCAATGGAATCAGATGCCAACTTGACCCCACTTCATATTAACACATTGACTTCTACCCCTTGTAAGATCAAAAATAATCAAGAACCTTCCCCTAAGGCATCCCTGCAGGCTGAGGGATGTCTTATATCTTCCCCTACATGCACTAAAACACCCACTATTACACAGGATACAGCTAATACTCCCCTTAGGAATTCTAATATCACCTCCTCTAGTAAGCAGGAAAGGAAATCTAGTACAACCTCCAATCAATCCATCAGAATATCAAAGAGGTTTAAAGGATCAAGTAACTCAAAAAAGGGGTTCTTACCATAATCATAGGTCCAAATGAATATTTTTTTTCTGGAATTGTCATGGAATCGCTAACCCTGACACACTTATTGTGCTCAAGAGATACTTGACAACTCATAAACCAAAATTATTTTCTATTGCTATACCTAAAATAAACTTTTATTCTACTTTTAAACATCTTGAATCTTATGGATATTTTTTCCTTAGGGCCTGTAATAATAGACCTACGGTTGACTCGTTTTGGGTCTTCTACCACTCATCTTTACAAAATGTCAATACTTATGGTTTTTCTGATCAATATTTCACCTGTGACTTTTTATGTGATAACATACATCTTTACTGTACTATAATATATGCCAAGAATAGATATCAATAAATACTTCCTCTTTGGAATGATCTCAAAGTCTTTTATTCTAGTATCCAATACCCCTGGATTGTCCTTTGCTACCTTAATGCTATTCTTAACTCTAGTGAAAAAGTTGGCCCATCACATTCTTCCATCTTCTCTCGTGAGTTTAGGGCTTCTATTGAAGACTCTAATATAATAGAAATTAACCTCATTGGTGCTAAATACACCTGGTATAGAAGGCACTACAACAAGGTTGTTGCTAGCAAATTTGATAGAGCTTTTACCAATGTTACAACTCTTGATAAATGGGAGACCATTTCTAGCATTACACTTTCTATGTTGAACTCTGAACATCACCCAATTCTTGTCATTTTTCTCACCAAAAATTATAAAACTATTTTTCCCTTCAGATTTAACAATGCTTGGTCTACAAACACTGATTGTGTCTCATTCATTAAAAACTTTTGTAATTCTATGAATCATCATAGCGATTCCTTTTCTTGTAATATTAAATTAAAACAACTTAAAAATTCCCTTAAAGATTGGTGTTGGTCTAAAATTAAAGAAATTGACCCTGAAATTTCCCTTCGTGAAAGCGAGCTAGCTCACATTCAAAACAATGCTACTAGATTGGATTTCACAATTGACCCCAAACCTGAAATAAGTGCTTCTCTAAAACTAAACTCTCTTCTCACCCTCAAGGATAACATGAGAAAATAATTTTTTAAAACAAAATGGCTCTCTGATGGTGATAGAAATACCAAATTTTATAATGCCCATCAGAGAATTCGGAAAATTAGTAGACATATTACCTTCCTTGTTCATGATGACATTATTATTGACACTGAGGTGGCCATTTCCAATCATATTTTCTCATACTTTCATAATACTTTCAATGGTCCAGAGGTCAAAAAGGATCTTATGAACGATATAATCCCCTCTATGGTTGATGACATGGACAACGATTATCTTTTAAGCACTCCCCTCGACTATGAAATAAAGGACACAGTCTTTAGTTTAAAGCCTGATAGTGCTCCTGGTCCCAATGGATTTGATAATGCTTTTTTTCAACAACATTGGGATATCATACACCTAGATGTTTATAAACATGTTAAATCTTTCTTCTCGGATGGTGTCCAACCTCATGGTCTGAATTCTCAATTCCTTACCTTAATTCTTAAAGTGGAGAATGCTTCAGAGATCCATCTGTATAGACCCATTTCCCTTATTAATACTCTCTATAAAATAATAACCAAGATTATCGCTAATCGGCTTGCCCCTATATGCAAAAAAAATGTATCTTGGAACCAATTTGGTTTTATAAAGGGCAGATCCATACAAGAATGCATTTTCCTTGCTTCGGAATTCACCAATATTCTTAATAGGAATGCAAGAGGTGGAAATATTTCCATTAAACTCGACAATAGAAAAGCCTTTGACACCATTGCTTGGAGTTTCATTTTCAAAGTTCTGCAAAGCTTTGGCTTCAAAGATACTTTTATTTTGAGAATAAAAACTTTATTTAACGCTGCTTTTATTTCCATCTTGATTAATGGATCCCCCAATGAGTATTTTAAATGCTCTAAAGGCACCAGACAAGGAGATCCTCTTTCAGCCATTCTTTTTTTTATTGCGGAAGACTACCTCAATAGATTACTTAACCGACTAGTCGAGCAAAGTAAAATCAAGCCCATCCAGGCTTCTAGGGACACGAATGTCCCCACCCATCTTCATTATGCCGATGACATAATTCTTTTCCATAATGGTGAGAAATGGATTATTCAGGTTTTAGAAACTGGTCTATCTCACTATAAGGAGGTCTCTGGTCAAGCGATCTGCTGGAATAAATCCTTTGTCTTTTTTGGTAAATATTTCTCCCCTCACAGAAAGGTCTCCATAGCCAACAAATTAGGAATTAAAGAGGGATCCCTCCCATTCAAGTACCTTGGTGTTACTATCTTCTGGGGAAGGCCAAAATCCCTTTATATTTCCTGTATTGTTGATCAAATTATTAAACAATTCTTCACATGGAAAGGAAAATCCCTCTCCATGGCTGGCAGAATCTATATTGTTAAATCTACCATTGTCTCTAAAATGGTTTACTCACTGATAGTTTATAAATGGCCTATTAACACTCTTAAAAAGATCAATGCCTATATTAAAAATTTTGTCTATACAAGAAGTATTCTTGAAAGAAAACTTGTTACCATCCCTGGGGACACCTACTATAAGACCTTAGAAAAAGGTGGTCTTGGAATTAAAAATCTCAGACTCTATAATGATGCGCTCCATGCTAAACTCACCTAGAGGATAATTCATACCAACTCGGATGCTTTGGATTTCCTTAAAAATAGATTTCTTCACAAACTTGAAAAGGGTAACTTAAATTACATCACCTCTTCGATCTGTCCCTCTATCAAATACACATACTTCAACATTTTGATGAAATCCTGATGGATGGTCAATTATAATTCTTCCATGAATTTATGTCTTGATAATTAGACTGGAACCCTCAAAATATCTATGCTATCTTCTAATGAAACTATTGAAAACACCAATCATACTATTAAAGATGTTATTCACTCTCACAACAGTGATATCCCTGATAACATTATGCATGTCATTGATAGTTATATATTCTCCATTACTGATGATTTCCTTATCTGGGAACCTACTAATAATGGCATCCTGGACTCAAAAAGTTACTATGAGCATAATTTCATAAACAATGACTCCAACTTTGAATGGTTGGTCCATTTTAACAAACCATGGATTAAACCCTCAATATTTACCCTTATTTGGAGAATTACACATTATAGAATTCTTAATGATGTTTGCATACAATCTCTTGTTATTCAACTATGCTCAAAATGTCGCTTCTTCAATCAACACACGGAATATGTGAATCATCTCTTTCTGTCTTGTGCTACAGCTTTTGCTGTTTGGAATTATACTCTTGACTTATTTTGATGCAGGTGGATTCTTTATGATACTATTGGATCTCAATTAAAAAGATGTTTTCAGCAAGAGGAATCACAACTAATCAAGAATATCTTCCTCTCTTCCATTTCTGAACTTCTTCATGTGATCAGGTATGATAGAAACAATATGATTCATAATAACTATTCATCAAATCTTAATGCAGGTAAAGGTCATATCCTCCTTGCGACACATGTGGCTTCCTCTATCCAAAAGGCTCACTGCAATAATACTATTAGAGACTTAAAGATCCTTCAGAGACTTCACATTGAAGGCATCATCAAGCACCCCAAACACACCTTTGAAGTATTCTGGATGGCTCTGTTTCCAAGATGGATCAAGGTAAACATTGATGATGCCTCCAAGCGAAACCTATGCCCTGCCGGTTGCGGAGGATCTTCAGCGACCATCTTGGTATATGCCATGGGTGTTTTTTCACTAGATGTGGCACTGTCTCTTAATTAGAAGCTGAAATGATGGGTGTGATCCACACTATCAACTATGCCCTCCAAAAAGGATGGAGGAAGATTTGGATTGAAAGTTACTCGACCACCGTCGTTCAAGCACTCTGGAAGGGGATGACTCACCTTTCCTGGCATCTCACTACTCGCTGGATGAATTGCCTGGACACTCTTCTGAAGTTCAATCTTATCACCACACATGTTTTTAGAGATGCTAACAAAGTTCTTGATGCGCTTGCAAACATGGGAGTTAATCAGGAGATGATGTGGATTGATGGACTCCCTCTTGATTTTTTTCAGCTTTATAACAATGATTGTTGGAAACTCTCATCCTTTAGACTCTTGTTACCTTTTTTATCTATCCTCAATAAATTGTGCCTTAGTCTTTGACCGAAGCACTATTTTTTTTAAAAAACACACATCATTCAACAATATGATATATTTGGTTCCTAAAGATTTGGGATGTAAAAGTCACCAAAACCAAGATATACGTAGAAATATTTGGATGAAGATTACATTACATGATAAAGTTACACATGGTGTAATTATCTATAAATTTATGTACATAGCATTAAAAACAATGAAACCGAAAGATTGGAAAATCATCGTTCTCCTTCTTCTTCCCCATTTTCTATACTTTTCTTTTCACATTTATCTATAATCAATTCATTTTATTGTTTCAACTGAATCAAAGTTTTGTTTATTTTTTTTATATTTTATTCACATTTATTATTTTGTCCTTAGTTTTGATGAATATTTTCCTTTACTGTTGTCGAATGACAATAGACCATGCCAAATTATTTATTTTTTACCTTTTTATGTAAGTGGTTCATTGATTGATAACTTTTTTATAATAGAATAATACTTTATTTTGAAATTCGAGAATGTGAACGACTATATTTCTAATATCTTATTAATATTCCGAGTATGTATGTGATTATTTCTCTACTGAATATTAGTATTATCTTGAGTAGTTAAACCTCTTAGGGTAAGGGTTGAGAGTATTGGTGTTTCTAAACATAATGAATTTATTAAATGAAACTTGGAAAACCTATGTTTTTTAATGAGGTTAATAAATAATTTTTTATTAAAATATATTATGAAACTATAACCATGGGAATTTTGAAAGAATGAACCTAACTTGATTAGAGTTTATCTGGGTACGACCATTATCTATGACACTTTCTAATAATTAATCTAAGAATAATGAATCAAGGTTGCTAAATATATATTGAAAAATTAATAATTGTATCTTGGATATATCTTATTAGATTAAAAATAATATATTAGTGATTTATGCACCACATTACAGCCTAAGCCCAAGGTATATCCCATGTTATGGATGAGATTATCTTTTTTCCTAAATTCCTGAATTTTTACCTGATACATATCACCTTCTAGAATCTGGTAACCAAAATAAGTAGCTTTAATTGAATCCCAAAATCAAATCAATTCACAAGGACGCATACATAATTCTTTCAAAATAATTGGTTTCCATCCATCCATTTCTGCACTTAGGATCGAACCCTCACAACCGCTTTACTAAGATATTATAGTAGGTTCAGTTTGGGAAAATTGGAATTTATAATATGATCAAAAATTTCATGATTTAAATGATTCATTAGGGTTAATAAATAACACTTATTGTGGTAAAAATATGATAACTAGTTTCCCCCAAACCAATTCTTGATGAAATCAATGATTCTTGGGATTGGATACATATCCTCACATCACTTGGTTAATGTGACACCAATTAAAATCCTTCCTCAACCACTCATTTTCCTCTCATATGAATAACCATGGTTTTCCCATGTGAACACAATAGGTCTAACATGAATTCTTTGTCGATAAACTTTCGACCACTCATTCAGGTTACGATGCCTAACATGTGGAATTTGATACATTATTTCAACAATATAGGAAAATATCTAGTTAAAATCCATATAGAATCATAAATATTCATGTGGAGATAAATCCGAAACATTCCTATGAAAGACATAATCATAATCCACTACAACTACACGAAGGGAAAATCTCATTGAAACCACAAATAAATATGTATCTCTAGTTACCTAATAAGATGTCGGTGGTAACCTCTTACAAATGAGGTCATCCATCTATGCATGGGATCACTCCTTACCAGAGTAGGAAAATTCCATACCAATAATCCAAATAAAAAACCATTTCACCCATAAGAAGAAAAAAATGAATATAGAGGAATGAAACTAGTCCATAATGAGGTAAAAATTTTAGGGTCTCCCTTCCCCTATGAAAGGATTCAACATGAGGGTCTTTATCTCCTACCAGAGTGATGTCATACTATTTATATATGTTTTAATCACTAATCCTCTTTGTATGATTCCCCAACACATGGATCAAAAAAAATTCAACTATGTGTATCAGTAGTTATCAAATAGAAAAAATTCCTAGGGATATATAGGCTTATAATTGCGTTTAGGAAATACAACTATGGCATAGATGACATTTTTTCTACCTCTAATTGTATTTAGACATTCTAAATTTTTATAATTCATAGAACAAATCAAATCAATTTTCTAATTGTTTACCATAAACAAGGATTTCTCACACACCTTATCAAATCAAATAAACACAAACACCCAAGTTAGAGGTTATTATCCACCACAACATGACACTATCCCAATTGGGTGGCACTGTATCTCCCATTCAATGTTTGAAATATGTCTCAATATATCATATAGATGGAGGTATTTCTCATAGTTATTTCATGTCGAAATTCATTTCATACATCCCCAATATAGGGATTTATCAATTAAATAATTCTTTATAGAAAAGACTCAAAAAAAAAAGAAAAAAGTGTCTGATAATAATATCTTACATTAAAAAAGTAGAAAGAATATAAATCATACTTTAAAACACATCGAGAGAATCTAGTAAAAGAACATACTTCATTTGTGGCTATCTATGATATTTAACACCAGTTTCCCATGCCTGGAGTCATCCTCATGGGGGTGGTGGTGGTAGCATCAAATAAAAGCCTCTACCACCTCCTGTTGCTCCCCATCTCCTCCATCACATCTACTACTTAGAGAACCTCCACACTCTAGCAACAACCTCATCCTAGGTGGTTCATCAAACCCCGTTGTAACTACACTATAATGGGTAAGACAATCCCACATTAGATTACCACATCTAGCACATATATAGAAATGGCCATACCTTGGTGAAATGAGTTGTCCCTATGGTCTTTGTGACCGATAGTGCCTCACGTGATGAGACCTACATTGTAAACCTACTATCAGTACATCCTCCTGAAACTATATTCTAGGTGATCTCTAACATAAAATATAATGATACACACTTAGACCCTTCAAATCTTCCTCATGAAAAAATAACCATCCAAAACATATATTGGATTTATACATCTACCTAATGCACTAGAGGTGGGTTTATGAATTTTTCAATAGAAAACAATCCACCTGGTGAACACCCTAAAGAAAAAACTCCTCATGACTCATCCAATTAATATATGCATCATCATTAATCATGTCTTACTCTCAACTATATTTCGAAAACCACAATGGATTCCATCATAAAAAACCCTACAATAGACATGAGGTAACATGATCAATTAGAATATATATATATAGAGAGGTGAAACAAGAAGGGGAGTAAAATGAATCAATCCGATATAATGTATGTACAAATTAAACCTATAACCATATCCTCGAAATTATGATTCAACAAGTAGGTAGTCATAGTTTTGGTGAATGGATATGTTGGTCATTGTACCAACTCTAGTTTTTTTGACAATGTAAGCCTCAGTAAATATTATTTGACACTATATTCCTAAAATTCCAACAAAATCTCATAGTGATATAACATACCAAACAAAATATTAATATTGAACCACATCTAATACCAATACATTTCATCCTGAACCACCATAGAACACCTGTCTAACTGACTACCAAATCACAACTACCCCAAGCTCGACTCCATTGTCTAGAGGCTGGTGATAAAATCCATAAAAATAAATATAATGGTAGGCCTTTACCATATGTACATATATGAATGCACCCGAAAATCAGTAATATGAATTGTCGAGGAATATTAATAGAATATTGTAATATCTAGATGAAAATTATTTATGTAATAACATATACGGGAAAAATAAAAGAGTATGATTATGTAATATGAAATGTAAAGTTGAAATATACATGCCCAACCAGAAATTATTTCCAAACCTAACAAAAAATGTAATATAAAGAAAAATTTGATTTCCCAACTCATTATCTCTATACCTTGACAAATTATGTGGTCAGATGAACCCATGTATCGTTAAACTCTTCCAATGCCATTGCAGAGTTTTTTGTTGTCCATATAAGACACAACACATATAGGAAAATCTGATGTACGGTTAGAATATATATACCCAAAATGATTTCATAAAAACCAAAGAGGTATTGATAGAACATAAGATATAATTATTCCACTCAACCGAGATATTTTGGGAAATGAAACCAACCATAAATATATATGCCCATATAAGAATCTTAAATAAGAGAAAAGGGGGATGTCCATATAATAGTCAGGACTAAGGAAATGATCCTTCCGATAGTTAAAAAAGGTCTATCAATGATGCACATTATCTTTCTTGTCTATTAAAAGATAATGAAATGTGGTTTGACATGTCTACATTTCTCCAAATCCTCATGGGGAACAAGCTGCCTATAGAAAAATAATGCGCTAGTAATATATGAGGGAACCACTCAGTATATAGAGGACCTATTACATGACATAACTATATGTATTAACTCAGTATGTATAAGAGTAATGACCTGATACAATAGGCATGATCCAATAAGTAGGTAAAGGTCCCATGAACTAATAGAATATGTTGGTTCCATTTAGGTTATAGGGGTCCCATTCTATGACATAGAAGGTGGGGACCACTTAGTAGGTAGAGAACCCATGACCTGATAATAAAAGGGAGTGTGACTCAGTATCTAGATTACTGATTCCCTAAAAAAGTAAGAGAGTTTCACTAAGTAGTTTGAGGCCTCCTTCCCTACTATAATAGGAGGGAACCACTTAGTAGGTAGAATACCCATCGCCTAATACAATAGTAAGGTTCCATTGAATAGGAAGAGGACCCATTCCCGGATAAAGTGGGAGGTTTCAACTCCATAGGCAGAGGAATCATTCCCCGATACAATAAAATGTTCACACTCTATTGTTATAGGACATGTACCTTGATAAAATGGGATGGTTCAACTCCATATTTATAAGACTCATTCCCTAATATACTAGGATATTTTTACTAAATAGTTAAAAGAACCCTACCATGAATCAATTGGAGTCTTCCACTTAGTAGGTATAGGATACTTGACATGATAAAATAAGATATTCAACTTATTATGTATAGTAAACATTCCATAATACATTTGGAGGGTGCTATTCAGTAGTTAGAGGGCCCATAACCAAGAACTACAAGATGGTTCCACTTTGTAGGAAGAGTGGGGTTACCAGCCCATTCTTCTCTCTTATGTTACATCCGAATCTATTTCATCCCTAACAATCACATAAATTCGAATCATATTAAGAAACCTCAAATAATATCTTGGCATCCGCTATGAAGTATTTAATCAAGTTCAACATGGAAAAACAATCTAGATCGGCTACGTGCAGACCAAAATCCCTGTTTAGCCAAAATCCTGATGAACACACATCAGTCCATCTATTTTTATTTTCATTTTCCACAAATTTGTAAATATATCACACTTTTTTCATCTTCATTTTAAAAAAAAGATAAAATATTCAAATTACCAAATAATACACCTAGTGAAAAAATGATTTTCGTCATAATAGGAACATTAATTGCTACATAGGTTCCTGACATGAGTCTAGAAATGGTATCCAACACTGGTATTCAAAATCTCTTTCTCAATGTCAGGGGGAAATTTCAGAGATAACTCATCAATCGTACACCATATAAAGAAGATATATTAGATAAAAGATTCCATAACAATGATTACTATATTATTTTTTTGTTTCTATTGGGAACCTAATTGACACAAGCCACAAGTCTAAATTAAATATAATTAATTGGTATTAAATCTACCATATCGATACCATGATAATGATTTTGGAAATGAAGTACCAATATGATTCGACACAAATGATGTTATAACTGAAAAAGTGTTTTAATTGTAAAATAATAATAAAATTGATTTATTTTATTATAATTATAAATTATTACATATATCGGGAGGAGGGCCACATCTAACCCCCCCCCCCTCTACACATATACACAAGAGACACCCCACTCCCTTATATTACACTATATTCATTTATTATCGTTGTTATTATAACATATCATTATCATTATTATTTAATAAAAAAACATGGGGGAATGGTACTCCAAAAACACCCATTTTCCAAGATGTGGTGCCATATTTTATATCCCCTTCCATTTTCATTTTATTTCGAGTACTATAATTATTATTTAAAAAATATTAGTTATAACATGTTATCATTATTAAAAATAATAATAACTATCACATATTATTAATTTTAAAAATAATAATAACACACACCACCCATTCACGACCCATAACAACTAGCCCCTATTGATAGCATAGACACCCCGACATTACATGACTTTTAGGTCCTATCCCACTAGGTACCACCCGTTTCCCAACAGACATGTGCTCCACTACTTGGGGCCCACCCATGTTCCCGAATGATTCATCATACTATTGAATGTCCCCGTATGCCAGCCCTTTTTTTAGTTTTATTTTTCAACATTGACGCAAACCCTAGGAAACTTCCCAAAAGTTCAACCATACTAATCAATAATTCAGGAAACTAAATCATAAATATATTGTTCTAATCATGCATGATCCTGAAAATAAATGTTCCCCTTGTTGACCTTAGTCATATCATTAATTCTTTTAACATTTTATCATTTTGGGGTGTTACGTGTGTAGATGAAAATAAAATTCTTTTCATTCTTCAATGGATAATGATCAATCAGTTTTATATATTGAACTTGAATCCCCCATGTTATGGGAAGCCATCCATCCACACCAACATGATAATTCATCTATCTCGGAGGTTGTATTTTGGCCACACTTTACTCGGAAACATCAATTCCTGCTCCTCTGAAGATATCCACTCACTCCAGAATGGAATCAATCGATATGCAATCCAATGTTGGGTTCCTAAAATAATTGAAATTCCTCCATCATGTCTCCAAAATCCAAATCAAAAATCGTGACTGTGATCCATTATTCCAAATAATTAATCTAAAATGACTAGTTTTTAAATATATCAATGAATTATTGATCAACAAAATATTGATGATGAAATCCAAGAATGGTGGGAGAAATCCATATAAAACAATAGGGATTACCACCATTGGGTGATGTGGTATTGACTGAAAATAAACATGTCTTGAATAAGGGGTGATGAATTTCTATAACAAAAATAATACTTTATTTAGATAAATCAAATTACTAAACGGGCACATGCGAAGGGAATATAATTAGAGATCAATAAAACCAGAAATGATTACATTATTTAAATGTATATCAAAAGAAAAAACTCCCAATTCATAAGTTCTAACATTATTATGGATTGAAATTTGTTGAATAATGCATCTCTTAGTGATGAATCTAATGACACCACTTAATTTATTGTCTGCCTTAGGATAATCCTATATACGATCTTATGTCATTCTAAGATCCTAATTCCCCAATGAATAATACTCTACTCCTCCTTATATATACACCTACGGTTATATAGATAACCCTTGGAAAGCTATGATAATATGGTATTTATAGATTATTTTAATTAGTTCATTTTAAAAATCAAACAAAAAATAATTTATTTATTTTAATTAAACGCACCCGTTAATGAAATCCTTAATAGGATGTCTAGTGCTGACCATCCTTAGGTCATGCCTTGGGTGAACATCTAATTTTGAACATAATGGTGGTATCATATTTCTAATTCATGAATCTCTTGAGTAGATAATCAGTTATTAATTGATATAATTATCACACGTGACAAAAAATATATTTTGTATTTAAATGTAATTAATTTCAGGGTTATCGGGCCTTAGAACCATGTTTTTTCTCTGTCCTTGGTGAAAAAATCATGTCTTAATTTATTTCAATTAAATACCAAGAATAAATAGTTTCATTACCTAATAAATTTTCATAAGACCATTTATAAGAATCATAAAATAAAATAATGAAATTTTAGATTCTAAATATACCATTAAAAAAGCATAAAATACAGGAAATGACTCAAACAAATAACATTAATCATAAAATAAGTTAGCATGATATAAATGTTTAGAACTCATAAAAAATAAGGCATGATCAATAAAATATAGAATTTCATTATAAAAAAGTGTTTCTTTTAAAATTTGAAAAACTTGATAAATAAATCAGAAATGTGGAACAACCATAACCATTTGAAAATCAATGTGATAATACCCATTTTGTCAACAACTATGTGACTAAACTCATTAGGTATGTTCTTTATGTTGTGGGAAATCCCATCATTCCCATAGTTATGTTTACAAACTCATTTTTACATTCTTGACTATACCATTAGATGTAAATGTAAAAAAAATGAATTTGATGGAGATATACTAACCAACCCATCAACATCTACATAAATGAGTTCCACATAAAATCAAGCCTCAAAATAATATTAACATCCCCTTGAAAATGAATTGGATTCTTAAAAATATCACATAAACAGAACAAGACAACTCATAAGATATTAAAATAACATTTATAAAAACCATTCATAACATAGTAGCTTCTATGTTATGATGAGAACAACACTTAATGGGAGGTAAATATTAGAGAAAAAATTGGAATTTAACATAAAATATTCCAAAAAACAATTTTAACCCTTATTATAAAATATGAACATTAAATTAGTTTCAAGAAATAAAATTTTGAATGTAATGTGAATAATGATTGAAAACATTATTTTAAATATTTACCAACAAATTATCATTGAAAATACATTATGTCTCAAAAAGTATAATGAAAATACTTTTAAAATTTCAATTTAAAACAATATTAAATAACGAACACTTGAAAAGGAATAAATTATTCAAATAGAGGAAGTTAAAAAACATTGATAACTTTTAATTTTAAATATAATCATTATGAAATGAAAATTACAAAATATATAATGTTTAAAAAATGATATTTCAATACAATTTTTACAATTTTTTGTTTTAAAAAAAATATCATATAATGTTACCTCGTAAAATTCATAAAATTTATCAAAAAAACTGTGTAGTGTATCATAAAATTTTTTATTATGAATGGACAGAAAAGATTATGATCATTTTGAAACAACTTTATTAAAAACACACATAATTAAAAAGGTAATGGTATATTTCTTATGATTAACGTGTGAAAACATGATTACTTTTTAAAAATAAAATGTTATTTCATAAAAATAAAATGATAACATTGGATTATGTGAAAACATAAAGATGGATTAAAAATGAATAAAAATAAATTTGGATTATTATTAAAAAACTCAATTTAATGAAATATAAAATCATTGAGGAAGAATAATTTTTTGAACAAATATTTCCCAAGAAAATAAAATTAAAAATCAATCTAACAACTTCATAGGCTATAATATATATATATTTAAATATTATAGTCAAAGAGTGTTTATGACCCAAGGAAATGTTTGGAGTCTTGAAAATCCATTACATCCTTTATCACATAGTATTTAAAACCCCATGAGTGGTATACTTTTAAGTAGTACAATGAGTGGGAAAACATATCGACTGTAACAAAGAATTCTCTCAGAAGGGTTTAGTGGTCATTGCGACACAAATTGATTTTGGAAAGATGAATGGGAGGCTTATTATTTCTAACCATAACAAGGAGTATGGTGCCTGGACATTAAAATACATAGAATATTGGTATGTTGATTCGAGGGGTAGAAGATTACTTTACAAGAGCTCATTCAAACATGGGACTAGATGTCATAAAATTTTGAAAACATCCTCAAATATGATCCAGATGAGATTTCTACCACTATTAAATGGAGTCTCCATAGAGGTAAGGACTCTAAAAGGCATAAATTTCTACTCATAGATTCAGCTTTTACGCATCATGGTGATTGACTGTCTAATTGTTTACTTGACTGGTTTTCCACATTTCCTAAAAAGTGTTTCTTAATAAAAACTTATATTTTGTGTGTCTATAAATTAAAAATTGATATTTAATATCATGAAATTTTATATAATATAGATACAGAATGAAATAATTGAAATATTTGCAATAGTTAAAATAAAAAATGGTGTAGAACATAAACAAATATAAAGTGATCCAAATTTGAGGAAAACAAACCCTTACCCTATTTCCATGCTTAGTCAGAAGTGGTCTAAACTCATCTAAAATAATCATAACTATCATAATATACTATTTTATAACCATATTAATGCCTAAAAATATTTCAAATTTGTATTTATAAACAATATAAATATGGGTATTAGATAGTTTTTTCTAACTTCCATACACCAGGTGTTTACTGTTTTGAACATTTGTAGTAGTTTAATTGGAGGGTGTCGGTATTTTTTTCTTCATCAAAATATCAGCATTAAATGTTTATAATTAAAATTTAATTAATGAATTATAATTTTTTATAATTTTTATATTTATTTCCATGATTTCATTATCCTTTATCTTATAATATGAAATCAACAATGATCATTTTTAGTGATTTTGAAACTATGAATGTTGTTTTCCTCAATAATGATTCAAATATTAATTTTTTTTAAAAAAATAAGTAAATAATTATGGATCTATTTATATGGTGTAATTATTGAAATTAATTTTTCATAATCATCTATGTTAAAAGTTCATTTCATTTTTTCGTAGGTGGTCAAACCGACCAAAATATGAATATATAATCATTATTGATGATTATATAGTAATTTAGTTGTAAAATAATTACAGTAGTAGAATAATTTTATTATTTATAGATTATGAATGTGATATATAAGAGTTATAAAGGAATTATAGGACTATGTGATGGATAAAAAAATATTATGTAATTGGAATTAATTAGTTCCCTCTTTGTATGTCTGTTTTAAACAATTGTACATAAAATAATCAATTATTGATCATATCATTAAGTGGATATCCGTCATATCATACTAGAAAATTCATGATATCATAAACTTATTATTTCTTTTTATAAAAAATCTCACAACCATCCATGTTTGGAGGTGATGAAATTAAAAACATAAATTAATCATCCAATGGAGGAGCATATCAACACTACACATGTTTGACATATACTTTTTTCCATAGAATATGGAAAATGAATAATATGGGTCATAATTTATTAATATTAAATTGATAATCAATATCATAATTATATAATAGATTCCATATTAGGATGATAATTTTAATTTGGTAAAAGAAAGAAACTTTAATTCATGGAGGTTTTAGTCCGTACAACTCATGATAGATGGTATCATTTTGTTAATGAAAAAGGGATGGTGATTAACTATTGCACCATACATACAATTATATAAAAATCGAATATTGATTCTTATTTGATGTTTTTAATATGTCATAAATAATTATTAGGAATAAAAAACATAATGGAATAAAAAAATAGATCTTTATGAATGAATACATCATTTCACAGTTAATCACTTTTCAGAATGGTATAAAACCATTGATGGGTGGTATTATGAAAATAAAAACACATCCTTATAGTTGATAAATGTTTGGATATGTGTTTTTTAATTATTAAAATTTAATTTATTTAATTATAAAATAAAAAAATAAATACTTAAAATCCTGTTATAAATTATTTTAAAAAATGATCAAAATTTAGATTTCATTAAAACAAAACATAAATTTTTAAAATGATGACTATGGGTTTATAAATTCCAAAAATTATTTTAAAATTATTTTTAATACATTTTCATATATTATTTAATTGTAATAATTTTATAAAATAGGTAATATATTCATATGATAAAATATTTTCATAAAAGTGATCACATTAATAAAATCAAAATTTTTACTATTCACTTGAAAATTTATTATTTCGTAAAAAAATAAAATTTTACATTAAATTAAATGAATATCAAAGATCAATAAATTCTGTTAATTTTTCCAAATCAACCTCTTATAATTTATATTTTCATTATTTAATTAATAAAATATAAAACATATCGAAAAACATTTTTTTCATAAAATGGCTTTTTGTATGTTTTCTATACTTCTTATTTCTTATAAACGACTAATTAAACTAATATTAATACATTATTCATATAAAAATATATTAGGATTTAAAAGAAGTAAATTTTAGAAAAACTCTTTCATTATTTTCATATTTTCACTAGTCGAGATGACATTTAAAAGAGAACATTGTTATATATATATATATATATTTACATAATCCTATTACAAATGAATAATGAAAATAAAATTTTCAATATTAACTAATATTAATTATTTTCCATCTATAAGATATAATTATTAATGGTTTACCATCATAGTGTTTTTTTATATCTTTATTAATATTTTCTTCTTAATATGTTGGGTTTTCTTTATAGTGGGTTTTGAGTGCGGAAAATGTTTTAGAGAACAATATGTAATTCAAAGGATTCAAAATATTATACATTTCAACATCAATGATACTGATATTAAAATTTAAAACAATTTTTGGGAATTTATATGGTAGTGATGTCATTTTAGAATTCAACAGGTTATTTAAAACATAGAATTTTGTGTTTTAAAAATATTTAATCAACTTTAATACATGTCGTCCAGCTGGTGGTCCCTCTTTTGGTTTTCTTGTAGATTGTACCTTGTAAATCTAAAACTACAACTTAATAGCTCTATATTAATAGGTATTAGGGATATTCTTTGGCATGCTATAAGAATCCATGCTCCAATTTGACTTTATGAATTTCCAAGACATTGATGTCACCATCTAACATTGTTCATATTGAACATTATTCCAATTTTAAATTCTCTTCTTCAATTACCTCATTATTATAAGGGTTAGAAACTAGGGGGTTTTTCATTTAAGTCATTTATTAATGGGGTGGTTCAATACACAAGCATCAATGAAATTGTTACAAGTTTCTTCTATAAAAGAGACTATCTTCCTCTAGTATAGATCGTAGGGACATCGTTGTAAATACCCCGACCCTAGTAGGCGAAAGTTGGTGGTTACATTATTTGTTGGCATAATATACAAGGAACCACATCCCAAATTACACAATATTTATGTAATATGGGTAACCTAAATACATAAAAGGTACTCACATTTCAATTACCAAAATAAAATAAATAAAGTGTTTTCATTCAGAAGTCCATATTCCCCATATCATATCCCATCACATCAATTACAAAACACTTCATAGTTTCTTGATGAAATAAATCATTAGTGACGATATCCGACTCTTAGTTATCATATGAATACTATAAAATATTTCATGAGTAAATAAGAATTATATATATGTCAGGTAAAATACTAGAATCACGTGCCATTTAATCAAAAAAAGGAAAAACATGGTAGAAGTAAATGATAATCAAATAAATAAAAATAAATCATCTATTGATATTGAAACAAATCAATGGATATTAATACTAATAAAATAATTACATAGACATCAATAACGAATCTCATTTTTAGGGAACACATAATTCCATACATATAAAACATATTTATAGAACCCTTCATAAGGTTGTTTAAATATATGGGTAAAAACACATCAAATTGGCCAGAAAATTTTTATCCTTAGACCTATAGATGAATTGAGGGGATATCAATAACAAGGAACCACCTATAACATACTAATTACATTTTATTTCTCATATGAATGTGGGGAAAAATAATGAACGTAATAATCCATATTGAAAAACTAACATACCAAATTTTCATAATTTCTTAATAATATAAACACAATAAAAAACCATCCCAAATAATATGGTTAATAGTAATATAATTGAACATACTCTATTAAACATATCATAAATCATAAAAATAAATAATAATTATGATATAAATACAATATATCCAAATAAGATCATAGGAATACCAAAACAATGTCATGAAAGCCATTTTTGAGGTTAATAACCATTTAACATGGTAAATAAGTTTATAATAAATATGTTTAAAAAATATTTATTAACAAATTTCTATAATAATAAAATTTAAATATATATATATATATAAGATGATTTAAAACATTAACCAGTCACAATGGTGTAAAATTTTATTTATTCCACTGACAATAAAATAAAGATTCCTTTCACATTTTTGGTAAAAGACGAAGAATAATTTTTTTAAAAGGACTTGAGGATTTCATTTAAAAAAAAGGAAAAAAAGGGTTAATAAAATATTTAATAAATAATTTTAAAGGGGTTAAATATGTTTTGAAACTATTTTTTGAAAACAAATATTTTGATTAAAAATTATATTCGACTAAAGAGTGAAATAAAGCCATATTTTCTTAATAACATATTCGCAATTATTTTAAGTACAAATGAGTAAAGAATTTGTAAAATTTCATGATATATTTGATGAATTACTGAAATAAAATAAAATATATTAATTTAAAAATAAAAATATCAAATAATTTCCCCAATTGAGACTTAAATAAAAACCATCCTAATTAATGATAAGATTATTAAATTAATCATTACCACATTGGTAACTTCTAAATTGTACGTCCAAAAAATAAAAAAAAATTAAATTTAAATACCAAGAAGATAAATATTATAATGATATAACATATTAAAATTTTAATCATATACAACACACAAAATAATAAGTTGTGGATATGGAATATGTCTCATTGAAGTAAAAGTGATATGGGAAACCCTTACCTCCGTATTGAATACATTTATATGTGTACAAAACTCATTTATCATAAATATTTTTTTTACACATATAATATAGAACCATAATCATATATCTAATACAATATATGATTTACTTATGGTAATTTATCACCCATTTATAAAATGATTTTTTGTTAAAACCCTATTTTAGTTGATAATTACTTCAATATTCATGTATGTTTTCATTCTGAAAAGCCATCAATTTTAATTTTATCATAGTTAATTAAAATACAGAATTTTAAAAATGAAATAAATATAATATATATTAATTATATATATATTTATATTGATCAATTGAATTTTGAGGTGGAAAATGGATCACACAATTCATGGAGAAGGTAGGTCATACATATGCATGAACATTATTTCCATTTTTATCGAACAATGCTATGAAATAAAATTAAATATTAATTAAAATATTTGGAATCATTATGATATCATATATATAATTTATATTAACAAAAAAATATAATTTTTACCATCCATGTTAATGAAAAATGAAAAACAAATCACATTAATACGTGGAGGCGGTAGTCCACACATACACACAAGTGATGTTATTATGTTCCAATTGATTGTAAGGATGGAAGTTAGATGTGAATTCATATTCCTAAAGTATGATTTGATCATAAATATAACATATTTTAATTGAGTTTTATATTATTATATTTCTTTTAAATCATAAGAAAAAAATAAATCACATCACTTCACATGGTGGTAGTACACCATATACACGAGTGATGTCACTGAATACCCATAAAAATGGAATATAAGAAGTTTTATGTGATATGATAAATACATATGATTAATAATTCCATAACAATAATATAAATATATTAAATAAATCATTATATTAATTCTTGAAAGGTGGTTACGGAAGAAAAATTACATCGGTTTGCGAAGCAATATCCTAGACTACAAACAGTCGACTTTTTTCCCCAATTGATGGAAGTGGAGATGGATATGGGTTATTCTATTAGCATACTAAAGAAAAAGTATACTTGATATAAAATTTTTGTTATATTATCATATTTTAATAAGGTTTTATCATGGTGGACGAATAAATAAAAAAATGCACGTTTAAGAATTTTACATCTTCTTCATTGTGCTTGTTTAGGCTTATAAGAAAAACCTAATTACAAGGGATTCCTAAAACAAGTAAGTCCAATTAAGTATGTTGAGGGTTTTAATTAATAGAGATGGATCATTATTTTCTGAACTAATATGTTTATTTTGATTGAGGAGGGGTAGAGAGTGTGTGGCATTTTATAGGTGTGGAGAGAAAACACATGGGATTTTTTAGAAGATAAAGTGAGAACCAAGTTTTTATCATAGAAAACCCCAGTAACATGATTCATTATAGATCCTAAGAGTTGATAAGGTGTATATTTATGAATAAAATTTGGGTTAGATAAGTTTTATGTTATTTTTAACCTTTATCATCTTAGTTTAACCACTAATAACCCATGTTTACAATAATCAGGGTAATTAATTTATAATGTTTTCACTTTTCATTATTTTAAAAATTTACTTGAACTTATTTGGTAATATAAAATATTCTTATTTAGAATAAGGAATCTAGTTTTTAAAATTAAATTAACATAATTCACAGAATTCTACTTAAATTTAAACTACAGACGTGACGATGGAGCAATTTTCCAAAGGGAAAATTATAATATGTATATATCTAATTAAATCAACATTATATATTAAATTGATTAAAATGACATATATTAGTTTATTATTATAGTAATTAAACAAATGTTACATTGAAAACAATTTTAAATATAAATTATATTTTAAAATAATTTTAATGAAAAGATGTTTTAAAAAAATTAGTATTATTCATTATACATCAACAAATTGTAATTTTTAGAAAATTATTAAAAATTCAAAAAAAGATAATTTTTAAATTTATATTTTAATAGTTATTTAAAAAAAAGATTTAATTCATTATTGGGTAAAAATTAATTTTAAATTATGTGCTCAAGTGATGACTAAACCTCATTTTTGAAAATATATAGTTTTTATAAAAACATTCCATTTTATATCAAATGACTGAAATTTTATTTATAACAAATATATATAACATGAACTTATTTTATAAATTTGAAAAAAAAAATATAATTTTTACAATTTATTCAATCATATTCATACCCTCTAACTTAATCGCCAGGTTATAATGACCATTTATTAATAATAATTTTTTAATTATGTATCACGTTTCATTTAACTGCGGTGTTATATTCATCACCAAAAATTGAAGTGATTAAAGTTATTTTAAAATAAAAATATCCTAACATTTCATGGTATTATATTCTATTTTAATCTTGATGTTTCATTTCATATACACCATAACTTGTGATGTTCCTATAATAAAATATCAGGGTGTTATATTTTATCCCTTTAAAATAAATTGAATCCTTTAAATTCAATCTTGTTCTCATTAATCAAGGGTTAGAAAATAAGAAATATATTTTTAATAAAACCACATAATGTGATGGTTTAATAAATAATTTTCTGTATAAGATAGTATGATAAGTACAAAGGTTATGTATATTAATACATAACTAGTATTCCAAGTTGAGGAACATTGGTTTTAAGTGAAGATATGGACATGGAATAATGGTGTAAATAATTAAAGAGAGTGATAGAGATCAATCATCACAAGAAATTGGATGATCCATATAAGTTTAATGAAAAAAAACCATCAATATTTAATGTGATAAAATTCCATTAGTACATTATAAATGATGGTATTAGTATAACTATTTTGTGTCAATATCATATTCCTTAAATTATGTAATTCCTATACTATATATGAATATAACGGAATATAATTACTTTAAATATTTCTATTTCATAATCATATACTCATCACTTCATTGTTCTTCGATCAATTTCCACATCACTGCTTACTCTAAGAAATGAATATCCAAAAAGGAATTTTTTATATTTGAAGCACTAAAATTATCTTTTAATGGATTGTAAGATCCATAAAATATTATAATGTTAGTCCTCCTTTCATTACTAAGAAAATAGTTAGAAAATGTTTTCCCATATAATACATTAATCTCTAATAACTCAATTGTAACAACTAATATTTAACTTAATCCATTTCATTAATCGATATCTTTAACACCGATCAAAAATATGTCAATCCAAGTTCAATATCCAATACTTTAGAAGGAAGGTACCTATTGTTGCTAAATAAACATAAAAATAAATTTCCCTAACAAAAAAGTGCATATTAATGTAACATTACAAATATTTTAATACCTTAATCTAAATAAAAACATAATTTAAATAAATATTCTTCTAAAAAATAAAATATCAGGTCGACAAATGTATTAAAAAATCCAAAAATATAGTAAACTCCAACAAAGATAACATAAAACATCAAATCACTAAATAATTCCAATGTTTCCAGTTCAATCCTATAATTTGTTTTATTATTATTTTCTCATCATAGATTACATATTACGTGTTGACTTCTCATAGTCATGTTTCTCCAAAAAGATCACATTTATAGCGAATTACTTTTACTTGTTATCAGTACCAGTCAATATATGCTCCAAAATCCTAAAAGAAATAGTACTGAAGAAAATTTATTATACATTTCAAAAGTATGATAACTTTATTACAATTGATAAAATACTCTTATAATATATTTTTTGAATTCAAAAACAATAACATTAATCATTCAACTTTTTCTATAGTAATAACATACAATTTACCATGACCCCTTAGATTATATAAAGGTTTATTCCCTTGATGACTGGGGAATTCATTTTCATAGCGCCTCATATACTTATATGTTACGTACTGAAAATTGGTAGATTATTTATTTCCCTTAAATTCATGAACATGGTGGCCTTTCTATCCACATTTATAGTTATATCTAATTCCTATCATGCATGTTCCACGATTTCTCTTTCCAAAAATATCTCATGAGGGAAATCCTTATTCCCCTTCTTATATTTATCCATATATTTATCTAATATCAACTTATTCTATTACTTCTCCTAGAATTCATATTTCCTGGAGTTTTCCATCTCTATCTTAATACCACATTTTATTTTTTTCTCGTATGATTAAAAATTAAAGGATACTAATTACCTTTTCATAATTATATTAACCCCAATAACTAAACAACCAATATTTTTCTTTGTATTAAATATGTATTTCATTAAATTCATTAGTAACCTAATAAAGATATCTTCATGCATAGAATCATTTTTATTCTTTTTTTCTTGGACTCAAGAATTTTCTCTCCTTGTTTTCTCATTACTCACAAGGAAAATACTTTTCCATAAAGAGTACCATATAATCCTTCCATTCCATGTTTGATATTTTTTTCATCCATATTTTTTAGAATCAATGTACACCATTGATCTGCATATCTGGAGAGATAAAAAAATTCAAGGAAAAATGGTGGTATTTTTTTTGAATCAATGGCTTCAGCTCTTTTTGAACACCATTCATCAACATGACATCCTCAAGATAGAAATTATTGTGGTGGGGAGTTTTAGATATCATGTTTTCTTTATTTTTGGTGTTTCTTAATTCTATTTTCATTTACCACTTAGTTTGTGTGTTTTTTGGGGCTTCTCAAAATGGTGGTATTTTTTTGTATAACATAACCTAAATTTCTGTGATATATATATATATATATATATATATATATATAAAATTTGGAATAAATAGGTTATAGGTATGAATGTGAAAACCAAATTAAAGGATTTCTAATGGGGTTCGGGTTGACCTAATGGATTTTTAATAATGGGTTTTGTAGAATATTCATGTTCTGATTTTTCAAAACATGAACTTGTATCACGACATAAAACCATTGTAAAGATAATTACATGAATTGGTTCAAATTGTATTATTTTTATATGTCATGAAACTGGTTCATTCAATGTAATGGTCAACCAAAAATATTTTTTAATCTGAGGTGTTGTGTTTTTCATCATATCATGCAAATTGTTGAAATCACATTGGGAAAGGGTTTTACATCATGCATGATTTGTTATTTGTGATTTTCACTATTTAGATCATATAATTTTATTTTAATTCAAATGAATCCTTTTATTTGATTACTTAAGAGATCTACCGGGTGATTTTGGGGATCATTATTCATTTTAGATAATTTTTTGGAGATTTATCTTCATAGTGGATGTGCTCCCTCTCTACAGGTAAGTGGAATTTCTATCTCTATATTTACCTTGGAAACAACAACATCGTTTCCCTATGTTTTTGGATCCCTTGGTCTCATATTATTGATTTTTTTGATTCATTCAAAATCTGTTTTGTGATCATTCCATGTAGGATAATGTCTATGCTGGTTTTGTTTTCAAATGAGAGCATCATTAGCTACATGTTGTGTTATCATATTCACCTGCCATTTTTGTAGTTGAATTGATTCCATGATGCTCAGATTGATTTTTTGGCCCACATTGTTTTATTTTCATTCTTATATGTTTATTTATTCCATTATAGGCATGTGTCTCTCGAGTTTGAGATAGGTGGTTCAATCTCTATCGTATGATAGATGAACTATATATTAATGGTTTTAAAAAAATATTAATAAATGATTTTTTTTGATTAGATTTCATTTGTGAAAACTGATTTTGGAAAATTTTGTCTTCAACTTGATTTGGTAAAAGAAAATGTATTTTCTAATATTTGTGAAATTCATTAATAAATGGATTTGAAATATTTTTTATGACATTTTTTGTAAAATATAGCACATTGGTAGCCTTGGGTACATAGGTGGAATGTTCTAAAATAGTCCTCACCCAATGATACTATAGTGGTTTTGCTCATTGGGTGTTTCTATACGCCATGAGCCCATTATTCAAGTGACTGGTTAGCCATGTAGGGAGGATAACATTCTCAGTGTTCTATTTTTTATATATTCATTGAAAATATAGAGAGACTTGTTTCAAATTATTGTCTATGATTGGGAATGAGTGTTATTGATGGACTGACCACCAGTAATCCTGGAAGTTGTTTTACTTGTGTTATCATTTTTCATATCGTTTTCCATCAAATTGGAAATGAAATTATCACACAAACGTACATGTGGACAACAACATCCTCGTAGCAATATGATTCATTTCCCATAACTTCCATTCATGGTTGGTTATTTGGATTGATTTAAATTTTATATATTACATTTATTAAATATTTATTATTCTTTAATTATAGTATATTAACTACCTTCTTACGAACCCATCCTTTTAAAAAAGATAATGTCACTCGAAAGTAAGTGTGGACTTCCACCTCCACAGAGGGACGTGATTAATTATTATTTTCTTCTTTATATAGCTAGTAATAAGAAAAAATTTAATGAATATATCAAATATTTAAGATATAATAATTAGTATTCAAGGTGAATTAATATTTACCCCTTTCCAATTACATATATCAAAAATTGGAGTCATCAATCTTGTGTACATACAGACTACCGCCTCTTTAAACTGATGTCACTCATTTTTCCATCACTACCCAATAAGATTGAAAAGAAATTTGTACGATGAATAAGTATTTTTCATGAATAATGGTTAATATTATATATATAATGTATCCATGTCAATTGGGATTTTACCATAACCATTGAATGAAAACATGCATGGAAAATAAACCCATTTTCACCCACATGTTAATTTTATTGAAGAAATTATTAATAAGGGGATAAGAAAAAAATCATAAATGAATGATATACATTAATTTAAAAATAAAATGGTCATAAAATATTTTTTATTAAATACATATCTTGTATTCATTATATTTCAAAATTTATGAATATATATGGGACTTGAGATAAGTATTTATGTTACAATCTCTTTTATTCTCAGGTTTTCTATGTTAAATTTTCATTATTTAATTTTAGGCATTTCAACATTTAAATAACATATATATTTTAATCCTATTTTTATTACACTAATATTTATGAATTAATACCATTTTACAATCATTGATAATTAATATTATTGATCAAATGTTTTTAATGAAATACAGACCTTACTTCCTCATTTATTGATGAACTTTTTCTTCTATATCCATGAACTCAAAATAGAAAAATTAACGTTCTTTCCTCTAAGTTAATTTTATTAAAATTGTAACTGAAAATAAATTTTAATTTATTTTAAATGTTTTAAAAAGAAATCATTCTAAATGTTTCCAAAATATGTATTTTTTTAATTATTAACAATGTTTGAAAATACTTTATTCTTTTAATATATACAACATGAACATATTTTATTAAAATGATAAAAATTATTTTTATTTAATATAGTTTTATATGTTTCCTTTGTTATTTTCAAATAAAATTATTTTCTCAATATTCTGTGAAGTTTTAATTATGATTTATTAAATTAAAAGGATATTTTGCACATGTTTTCAAAGAAAAGTTTGAATGATTTTTAAAGAGATTATTTACCTACATAGTCATCCATTAAGGATTGTTATACATCACCATGGTTATGATATAATTATACCATCCAAATTTTTATCTATATGACTAATGATGATGAGGATGTATGTATGATTCTTGTAAACCCATTTCTTATCCATAGTATTTTCTATGAAGAAATGGGTAAATGTTTTTGAGAAATGTTTCCCCGCTTTATGGCAGCACTGATGACATTATGAATGTTTTATTATCTTACGTCACTAATATATATGGTTTTAATTATTTTAATGATGGACTTAGATTAATATTCCCCAACAAATCATATCTTAATGTATTATGTGTAATGATAAAATTATATGATATGACTTCATGTACTCGATCCACTATAGGAAATAGGGACAGATTCCTGCCCTACTATCATATAGGAAGCAAGTGGTAGTTAAATATCTAATATGATATGATAGACTTGGTAGTAAATTTTTTTATGTGATATATATTCTATATATATAATAATTTTACAGTCTTATAAACTATTTCTATTATTAATTTTTGAAGCCATAGATCATGATTGATATTTTGATGATTCCACAATCATGTTAAATAATAATATTTAATGTTATGAATCATGATTTTAATATATGAATCCTTGAATATGACTTTATATGGATAATAACTTGTTCTAATACCTTTATTCTTATGATATACTTTAATATTATCATTGGATTATATCTCTCATGTTTACCCTCAGTGATTAGGTGAGTTCGTCCATTCTTATGTTTTAATTTTACCAATGTTTTTAAGAAGGGTATTAATTATGATGAATATATAAGGGTATCTTATTATATGAATAATTAATTAGATGTTGAATAATATAATTATATTATAAATTTACATAGTCTTTAAGTTCACCAATCCTTGAAAATATCTAATATAAATATTATTTATATTGGAATTGATATAGTTTTCATGGGAGGAGAGATTAGTTATTTTTTGAGAATAGACAATTTGAATTATATGGATTGAACCTAATACAACCTATGTTGATATTAAAGTGAGTTTTGATTAACTTTATGTATCATACATTGATAAAAATGGCTTCATTAGCTACGATACAATATAAAGGAATTTCAGGATTAAATGATTGGTCACTTTGATTATTCAAACATGATTCCTAAACAATTATTTTGAGTTTTAATCAATGGATCATACCCAACTTAATTGTTCCAACATATGAATTTGGTTAAAAAATAAATTATTGTCCTTCTAATCACCCACAAGCTATGGGATCTAGAATATATAATCTTGTTTCTATACTCATAAAGCTTTCTGAAGTCATGAATCTTGCTAATATTATTAATTATCAAAATTTAGAAAAATATAATATTTCTTTTATCATCTAAAAAATACACCCTCTTTTAGAGGATTTTATGATCCACTTGTGGTTTAGTGAAAGATTAGTAAAACAGAGAAATTAGTGTTAGTCCTCTAGTTCTTGAAACATGGAAAACATTTGTTGATTATTTAAAAATTTGAAATAGAATAAAATAAATAGTGGAATCCAATTATGAATATGTGAAATGGGGAAGAAATTCAATCCATGGAAAGGGATAAATTTAAAAGGTTATTTTTTTGTAAGTTATTCCATGATATTCTATAAACACATATAGATAAAGAATAACATGAACATAAGTCGAAGGATAATGAATCAATTTGTTCCTATGAAAGACATTTGACATGGATTTTGAGGTAGGTGTCTCATTTCATCATCCTCCCAAAATGAATATTTGATTGAATATTTGATATTATAAATACAAGTCTTCTATGTGTGTTAACTAGAAGTGAATTTAGTCATCATTGAGTTATTGTTTATTAAATGATAGTGCATAAAAACAAAAATGAACAATAAGAACAAAAAAATAATGTAGAAAACTATAGTCGCCTGAAGTGATGATGTCTGATTGAATCCCCTCTTACAAGAATCTAACCTTATGGAGAGAAGAAATGAATGTCCTAGGGGAGTGTAAAACTAATTACCTTTATATCCTAAGAGACATGGTGATCAAAAACCATATTTCCTTCCCTCAAAGTTTATATAATATCTGTTCCATCACTGATAAGAGTGCTACACATTATCAAAATATACGATATAGACCAATGAGTATTATAATTTCCATTCATGGAATCATGGATTTGGATATAGTCCATTTCAACTACAGGGATACCAACATTCTGATGGCCACCATGAAAAAGACCCGTATGCATTGTGAGACCCTCATCATGGAGGTAATTTCCTGTACCAAATTGAGTAGAAAAATAAAAATAACATTTCCCATAGAGACTCTAACCACACTTTCACAATTTATTTCAATCATAGAGTCTCATAAAACAAAGAATAAATTAATTAGAGGAAATAAATTACAATAACCTAAATTCAAAAAATATGTGAATAAACACAATGGAAATTGAATGAAACGAACCAGGAGGTATTTTAATTTTAGAAAGACAAGTCATAAATCCAATGAATGTTAAATGGAGATAAAGAGGATATTTGATACAATTGAAGTAAGGACGGTGGTAAATAATTCCCCACCCACACTCCAATTCATTAAATACAACGAGTGTAGGAATTATGAAAACGATTAAATGAATTCAGAGGTTAATGATGATGATCAATGTCAAAAAACTCTTAATCCCAATATAAAAGGAAAATATTTTATAATCGTTATTGTAGAAGCGGGTTTTAAAAATGATTTGGTAAAATGTACACATATCATCAACTCCATAAAAACTAATCTCTAATTTCATTCTAGATCAACCCACTATTAAATCTATGGATGTTTTTAGGGAATTGAATTACCACCTATATTATTATTTTTTGAGTTTGTGGTGATGGATCATAATGGTGAAAAGATCACATATTAGGTTTATAACCCCTCTTCGATAGAAAGAGTGAAAGGAGTCATTGCATTTAAATTTTTTAATTATAAATATTTTATAAATTTATTTAATTTTAGGTATGTGTAATATATATATCTAGATCCCATAATCGTTGTTGATTAATGGAGTTCATATTTGATATTCCAAATAAACCTATGATTGTTTTTAGATGCGATGATGAATATTAAATTTCCGTGGATGTTAATTTCTTTATATGGGTCTTATAACCTATCAATTGTTGATATATTTCTCAAATAGTTGTGGGGAAACTCGATGTTTATTATATTCCTATTATCAAGAATCATGCTGATGTATTTCGTTATGACTTCCATTTCCCCCCCATCCATGTTGTTTATTTTTCAATATGACTCTTACACGGTGATAAGCTATTTAAAATAATACCTATAGAAATAATCCAATTGGGTTACTTGAATTGAATAAGAAACTTTAGGAGAATCATGATAATGGATTCATACCCCCATATACGTCATTAGGGAATTACCCTATTTTGTTTATTAAAATGAATAATGGGTAAATGTGTATTTTCATTGATTATTAAAAATTAACTGGATCACTCTCACGAATAAGTATACCATACCATGTAATGATAAATTGTATGATCAACAACATAAAGCACAATTATTTTCAAATATTGACCGATGTTCTTGTATATCATCAATTGAGGTTAAAAATATACAACCGTCCATATGTGTTATATGAATTATGAATTTATAGTGATATCATTTGGACTCACAAATACCATTGAAATAGTCTTGTATTTAATGAATAGAGTTCTTAAAGATTACATTGAACAGTTTTGGTAGTCTTTATAGATTATATTCTAATATTTTATAAGATCAATGAATTTTATGAAGATCATACATGAAATGTTTCGAATACCCAAATGAAGGATAATTTGTATGAAAATTTTACAAACTATTAATTTTTGCTATATAAAGTCATATTTCATTATCATGAATTCAAAAAATGTTGAATATTAGCTTTTCGTTCAAAGATTGAAGTTATTGAGGAATTCTGTATAATTTAAATGGTAACTGAGATCCATGTTTTTATTGGCATGATTGGATAATGATGATGTTTGGTGAGATATTTCTCACAACTATCTAATATAGTAACCATTTTTATGTGAAATGGAGTGATGTTTTTTTTGGATAGATGAATGCGAATAAAATTTCAAGGAGCTAAAGAAAAGGTCATCCTATGTATCATAAATCCTCCCACACAAGATACCACAATGAGGGGATAGAGATTATGACTCACGAGCCCTGACTCTAGTAGGCCATGGGATGGTGACTAGCAACGATGATATAAAACCTTCATGAAATGGGAGGCATTATCCTCATCAAAAACATAAGATCTGGTGATAAAATGAATCATCCAAAATCAAATCTATTACATAGTATAAAAAGAAACCAAAACAATCCCACAATGAATGTATGAATAAAAAACCGATATACATTGAAGTCTTCAAAAGAAATTTCCAAAACGAAATGATATTTTAGAAATACCGAAACATTACATAATTCCATGAATAAAAGTTCAACATGGTTCATATAATCCTAGAAGAAACGGGAAAATATATTTATATACATAGGTCCAGCTTACATTTATAATCACTAAGAAAAACAACATTTTCCATGCACTCGGGGAAGAAGCATACAAATGTACCCATGATCAAATTGAATAACCCAACAAACATAAATAGTTATACTAACAATATCCAACATCACCAAGGAACACTCACTAAATAATTAATGAATTGTATATTAACATAACAAGATGAATATCAATAAAGGGTACCCACACAACGTTCCCCCTAATTTACATTCTCACGCCCAAACATCTTACATCATTCTAATATTTTCATAATAACATAAACCAACATCCCAAAAAAATCATCACATAAAATTCTGAGCACACACACTTAGGCTATCTCCCCCCTAAGTAGGGTCACCTCACATCTCTCCCACAAACACCTGAGTCATCTCATCACAACCACTACTATAACCAAAGTGCTATGGTACCGAGAAAATGAGTAAAATAAACTTTATTACATCATCCAACCATGAAAGACCGCTTCTTTAATCATGAACACATCATGGTAACATCATATCTCTCTTAAATGAACCTTGGAAACATTCCCATAATCATGATCACCTCTCCACTAAAAACACTTGGGATACCTCCCCATAGTATGTTCATCCCCTATCACCCAAATACACATGGTCCAATACATACCACCTGAAGATACTAAGAAACAAAATAGTTCCATAATAGACATCCTTCCACAATATACTATGTATATATACTCACTAGGAAGAGGGAGCATTAAATTTCAAGAATCAATCCACCAATCTTCACCACAAATATGTTGGAAAAAATACCCCTTCAATGACTACATGGATGTTGTAAAGTTGTTCTCATCATTTGTGGGGTGATTATAAAAATTACATTGAATATAAATATATATATATATACCCAAACAGAAGACCAACCTATGGTTTTACAACAAAAAAATTGACCAACTCACAACATCCCCAGTTTTTCTACCACCACTAAACGTGTAACACCACACAAACGACATGAAACCTAACACCACCATGCTATTACATTATCCAAACCATTCATTCCATTAGTTCTAATCAACCACTTTTAGCTACACAACCAATAATTTTTTGTTTATTTTTCACTTCCATCCTTTCATCCAATCCAAACCCTAATAAATTTTAAAAATTATTATCCATGTTATTCTATAACTACCCAGATATCTTGTACCAAACAACCACACATCACAAGAATCTCATAATTCCCATTATACTATAACCTCACCGCCCACAACAAAGGCCAAACAACCATCACCACAACATCCTAAATTTATAGTAAAACAACCATCACCATTCCACCCATAATGCACAACCAAACAACCATAACCTCTCTACACCCAAAAGCTCAACAAAAAAACCCACACCTCACCACCCTAAAACAAAGGCCCAAAACCACCATCTTCCACCCCAAAAGTAATACCATTAAACCATCACCCACTTTCCAAAACCACAGATCAACCAAAAATCATTGAACCATAATATAACAACACACATGGACCTCAAATATCATTTTACATATTTATAAAGGGGGATTTTAAAATATTTCACTTTATTTTAGGGGGATATTACAAATACCATAAATCCAAAGGAATCCAGTTCCTTAAATAAGTATTAGTCGGATGCCAATTTCAATTTTTAAGGTGATATTAAACAAACAAAACAAATATAGAAGTTTTAAAAAATATCATCTAGCATTAAGAATCCCATAATGAACATATTATTCTCTAGGGTATCATGCCCCTACAATCCACAATATGAAAATAAAAATAGAGATGTAAAACCATATTAATCATTCCAATTTAACCCTTCAATATTAATTAACCAATAATTAATCATTGATTAATTCAGGAAAACCGTATTCTATATATAAACATGAGAACCCTCCCATCATGTTACACAATGAAGAGAAACAAGGGATTCCCTATATCAAAGAATATTCTCCAACTCAATGACCACCGCATGGATAAGAGGAAATTCCGAAAAACTATAACCACACAACAAGAAACTACATATCAACCAAAATCAAATAAAAGAGTTTTAAAAATACATCAAAACTTATAACCAACCCAAATAAAAAAATCCAAAATGAATCCCATATAGAATAATTAGATAAAACCACCAAGAAATGGAGAAAAGATCACCACTGATCACCAATAATACCACTAAAACCAATGGAGTGAACTAGGGGGAGAGGGATTAAATGTTTACATGGGGTGCCAATGGCTCATCAAAAATAAGAGAGAATACGTTTTGGTTAAGGGATAATTTTTGGATGATAAAATAACATAAAACATGAAATTAGACCAGTATAAAATCATTAAACATTTCCACATTGTGTAATCCCCGGGGTTTCCAAAATATGCACATCTCATTGAAAAATACGATGCATCAACATTTATTTAATACACATCATGACTTACACATAAATTATGTTTAATACATCTCACAATATCCCCTTTATTCTCATAAGGTACATGATCCACAATTACATCTTGTGGATTCCATTTACATTGAATAAACCTTATTTAGATGCTATAATACTACTCCATCCAACTTTTAAGACTCTTAAAACGAACACCAAGCACTTCCAACCACCAAAAATCAAAAAAGAAACACACTAGGTAATCATGAAAATTATATTAGATACCAACAAAATGATTCTTACCATGGATAATCCTGGATTAAGCCTAGAAAGAAAGGTTCCTAAACTACCACCCCACGAGACACCTCTCAAGGATCCCATCATACCTCAAATTCCACCACCATCAAGACATTCCAAACTAAATGACAATGGAACATATCACACAACCTCATTACCAAATAACCATATTACCATTACCATATATCCATCACATATATCAATCCAACAACCACCACAAAAAACCACACTACACCAAACATACAAATCAATGATTTTCATCATCTATGTTGAGATACTATAGGATAAGGGTAACACTTTCCTGTATAAATGGGTTTAATATCATGAATGTTTAATAAATATTGATTAGTAATAAAATCACCCCCCCTTTAATATGTTTTAAATTTGTCATGAATTATACATCAAGGAAAACAACAGATCTCATAAAACAACAACATTCTAACACTACATCTACCATGAAAAAAACTAAAAAAATGCGAAAAAACTAAAAAATCCTTATTTACAATAAACACATCGACATTTATCACACCCATTCACTATTATCTTGTCCTAAATGCATCTGAAACACAAAAAACAATGTAGTGGTTCATCATCATTGTAAATTATCCTATTGATCCGAGATATCCACTGGTTATTCCATGAACATCGTACCATCCTCAATATCAAAATATCCATAGTAAATGACATGTGAGTAATTGTGAAGATACAAATGAAGATGAGATACATGGAGTATGTCATTGAACCGCTCCAATTGTGGTTGAAATGAAAAATGGTAAGAAACATCTCTAACATAACCCAATATCATGAAAGGACTAACAAATCAGGGAAATACCTAACTCCTTATACCAAAATATTATTTCCCATATTGAGAGGAAAACATCAAGAATTCATGGTTCCCATCATATAAATCCATGTTCATCATCCTATGATTGGAAAAATATTTATTCTGGTCCAGTGCTACTTTCATCCCCTCACGATCCTAACGTATCTTTTTTTTTGTTCTCTGCACCACATCGGTTCCAAGAACTTATTCCTCTCATCACATTATCCAACACAACCAATAATGACATGGTATCTCTTACACAACCTCTAATACATTCATAAAAATCAACTGGTGATAGATTTTTAATTACAAAAAACTCAACATGGCCAGTGTCATTCCCAAAATCCAGTGAAGTCCAAGTTACACATTGAAAACATATCGTTCAACATTTGGATAGTTTTCTTGATTTTTCATTCATTTTCAGCAAGGAAAGACGTTCTAATTCATAGATAAGTGCCAAAATCAGTGTTCAATCCCCTAAAAACAGACATGGTAAAATTTACACCCTGATTAAAGACCAAGGACCTCATAACTCCATGAAACTACACCACCTCATCCACATACCACTTTACCAAAGCATTCACTATGCCCAACAGCCTGATTAGTAAGAAGTGTGCCAATTTCGTATACCAATCCTTGATCACCTACATAGAATAAAAAATTCCATGATCTATGGGTAACCTTGTTACGAAATACATCAATATGTATTCCCATTTCCACTTGGGTATATCCAAAGGCTACATTAACGTGCCAAGATCATTATACAAAACCGTTACTTATATGTAAAAAAACCCCTCACCACAAACTCTAGCACTTTCCATTTCATACAAGACCAAAAAAACTATATCCTCTAGCCATAGTACATTTTCAATACTAACATGTGTACCTCTAAATGTTTGTTTTGAAACTCCTAAATAAATATCTTGAAATTTTCCCCCAAAAAAATTGCCTCTCAAGAAACATTATATAGTTCCAAATATACTCTAATAATTCATCTTGAGATTTACTATGGAAAACATTAGCATGAATCACCTATGTATCTGATTTCCTCCACTATGACTCCCCTTTTCACATATAATACAATAATGAATCATAATAAAAAACAATCCACAACATCACCTAGAAATTCATCTTCATGGATGATTTCTTACTCCTCCACGGGTCATTAAGCATCCGTAAAATCCTGAACAACATCCCTCCATGAATTATAGATCAAGAATATACTAGATATTTTACATTTCATGATGATAATGATATATCAGAATCATAATACTAATGAAACTATACCCCCTCTACAATCATAATTTTTGATTGAATTAAGATAAGACACACCTCAGACTCTTTTGATCTTTGAAGACCACAAATTGCTTCCCAATGAGGTAATGCTACCACAACTTAATAAAAAAAATATTTTCTATCTATAGATCAAGGGATGCGTAGATACACTCCTAGTGATGTAAAATCCTTTAAACTAAGAGATCACTACCCCTAGTTTCATCAACATGCATCCAAATAATATACTAGAAGCATCAAAATATACCTCAAACAACACACCCTCCTCATCCTAAAAAATCATTTGAGCACTGACCAAATTACCCTTTAGGTAATAAATTGATGCATATCATTAATCTGTCCCAAAAAAATCCTCATAAATCCAAGTATAAATTTTTAATAAGGCTGCAACTCAAGAGTAATAGGCCAAAAATCCAATAATAGTTTATAAGACCAAGAAACATGCAATCATCAGCCAGCATCATGGGTTATAACCAAGAAACAACTACCTTTACCATCAATGTGTCTACTACCACTATATATTATGTCACCGCATGTATAAGGAAATTCACCTCTCATGTTGAAAACATACAGTTGGAAAACATCTCATAAAGATGATGATGTTAAAAGACCACCAAAAAAATATGAGATGTCTAAGATGCTCCTCCTATAAAATTTGAATAGATCAATATATAATAAATGATTAAAATGAATAACCAGTATCAAAAATAAGGAAACATAGAGTTCATAATCCCCCATAATATTGGTGGTTCATTTTAACACTGAATGACATGCTTATATAATCAAAGTGTCCATACCTGTATCAAAAGGAAATATTCTTAACATCTCGATCATTCATCCTTAATTAGGGATATCCAAAACATATATCAATCTTATAAAACCAACATTACTTAATTATTTAGTCAAAATAACATATATCATTGGAATTGGGAAATGATTCTTTTTTGTCACCTTATTCCACCAATAATAGTTTATGAATGACATTAGAATATCATACACCATCTAAGAGATAAAGACTCGAGCACACCATGATGACACTCTGATTAAGATAAAACCATTCTAGATCAAATAATTCATTTGAATTCTCAACTCACATACATAAAATTGATTCATATGATAAGGACCCATCAAAATTGAAGTAGCACCAAACAACATTTCTATCCATAAATCAACATCAGGTCAAGGGGGAATCTAGATAACCTCATAGAAAAAAACATCCACAACCTCCATAATGACTACCGGGACCTCTATTATCCTAACGTACACTGATTCCACTAATAATGCATCCATAAAAGAATGAAGGGTGTCCATACATTAACAGTGCTCCTAGAAATCATTCTAAAAAACCACATAGTGGATATCCAAATATGAGAATGTAACTCTCCACCGGAATAATTCGAAACGAGCATATACAAATTACTACTAATAATGCAAAATATTGACATCATATGTCTACAAATAATGTATAAAAATATCCCCATGGGACAGATGTGGCCTCATCAGTTGTCTACACCCCCATCACACATCAAACATGCTTGACTAGCCTTCGACAAGAACTGTTAACATGCAAGGACAATGAATCATCTCTATATATATTCTTATTGTACAGACTACTGTTGGTGTAGAAAGGTATTGTGAATATCCATAGTCAAACAAGGTACTAATAATGGTAGAGGACAAACATGATTTATCTCAAATTACTTATGGAAACTTTGTTGTTGCGGCCTCCAATACATGAAATTGAACACAAAAAATACATCCACCTATATATTGACAACCATATACAAACCACACTCTATTCAAGGCCCTGGACATTAGGAGCATCCTATGGTCATACTCTCTTTGATACATGTCCCCTCAGAGGAGCACAAGCCTACTTTCCCTACTGCTAAAATGGTTACACTAGCAACCATTGTTGAGGCCGACACTAAACTTATACACCTACAATAAACAGAGCATTGGGAACCACTATGCATTGGTTCTAGTGATGAACCCAAATAATTCAACAAAAACACGCTATCACAAGTCATACAAGAAGAGAAAGTAGACCACTACCCCAAGAAGGTTGAAAATGATTCTACTGAATTCTACTCCCCACTGGTTGAAACCTCAGCGATTTGGGTTCCAAAGACCTATGCATGAAAACTCTTCACCCCATGTAACCATTATTGTTCCCCTGTCATGGAAAAAAACATTGAGATTTCATAGTAATTCCATTGTAGATAAATGGATGATTCACCTCCTCAGGATGTCATAGAAGAGTCTCCTAATCTAGAAAAATATCCTGTGTAAAATACCAAGGATCCTTTAAGAGGATACCAATGCCCACAATGACATACTCTCATATTAAAGAGAATGAATCTCCTACCTCTTCACTACATTCATTTTCAATGGAATGAAATTTTCGTGAAACCCTTCTCGAATTTCATCCCATGAAACAATTTCCTCCATATACACTCCAAAATACCATGTCCACCAGTGATGTTTGTCTCCCCACATCCGATTATCTACCAAAGGTACCTAGAATCCCACCCGGGCTGGGATAAAAGTGAATGTGATATTGAGATCAACTGTTAATATCTTTTTATACTTATATGAATCACTGACCTCATACTTCCTCAATGCCTACTAATGAAATCTACATGATGTTCTCTACCAATTATAATCCCCCTCATCAAGATGTGCCATATGGAAATCAATTAAAGTAGCATGTTGAACCTCTACATCATGAACCACACACGAACGATGAACTTGATCCTTATCTAAAAGAAGAAGTAAGTATTTTTTATGCCCATATAGTATGGAATTTTATTAAGATTCATTTTGATTAATTATATCCATTTTAACCTTCCAAAATCACCCAAATTAAAGTAATATCACAAGTCATTATGGTGCATATACCTCTACTAGGTCTCTACCCAACAAAAGGTTCCATCACTCTTGGTCATTCAGTTATCTCATAGTTTGTTAGTTGGATCCCTAGGGGGCCTAAAATCCCATGGCCTAGATGGTCTTTATAGTCGTTGTCTTGCAAAAAGGTCATATAGAACTGTTTTTATTCCAAACCATGAAATCCCAAATATTCTTACCTCCAAACTCCATCATATCTCCCAACCATTATTTTATTCCACTCTATCAAGACTTCCTACCTAAAATCATATCATAATTAGTGGATAGAGATAATGACTCATGACTGCCGCCTCTAGTGGGGATCGAGTTGGAAATTATCAACAAGGGTATAAAAATATCATGAAATATGTGGCGTTATCCAATATAATACAATAGCATCTTGTGATAAGATGAATCACCCCCAAACAACTCCATAAAAGGTTATAAAAAACGAAAATGATATCACAATGCATATAAAAATAAAAAATGATATAGATAAAATCTCCTAATGTAAATTCACAAAACCAAATATATGAAGTGACATAATAAATTTACAAATTTCCAAAATCGTAATGTCTCTATTGAAACACATAATGAACCTAGAAACCCAAAAATAAACATATATACATAGGGTTTGCATACGTGTATACTCAATAGGAAAACCAATGTCTCTCACACTCATGTGAAAGAAGAATCCTAATGAACCCATGAACAAAAAAATATCCAAAAACCCTAAACATTTATTCTAACCAAACCCCTCCTCTCCAAGGAATGATCACAAAATAATGAAATCCATATATAGAAACTTAATAAGAATTATATAGATAAAGTGTACCCCACACCATTTTCCCCTCAATTTTCACTCTCACACCCCATATTTATTCATTCTAGAACTCTCATAACATTCAAATGACATATATCACACCCCACAAGAACAATCACTTCACATCATAACCATATAGATATAAGACATTTCCCCAAAAGTAGGATCACATCCCATATCTCCAACAAACACCAAGTTCACCACATCACAACCATTACAATAAATATAGTAGAAAGTTATCATGAACATAAAAGGAAATCTAACTAATTCATCGACCCTATTCCTCTATTATCCTCCCCATATCATAGTCACATCACATCTCATCTATGTACTCCTGGGTCACAGCCACAGAGACATGACCAATTCTTGTAGAAAAACACGTGGGATAGTGCCCCACAATATGATCATCACATCTCATCAAAAACAACCTAGGTCATCATATATCACTCGATGACCCTTGGCCTATCACCTATTTCACATACAGACCGCATTCCATCACAACATGTCCAAATCTAATCTCTTAAAATTGAGGATGGGAATGATGGGGTATCCAACCATCCATCTTCATTGCTGGAATGTTGGGAGATACACACCTACATGACTATGTGGGTGTCAGCACATAGTTCACAATGCTACGAGGGGGGGGGGGGTCATTAGAAATCAGAAGGAATATCAAGGTATTCAATACATCCACAAACAATTTTGTCATATGGCTTCATTAACAATCACAAACGACTCAATATATTTCCACTTTTACTACCACCTCTAAATGCATAACACCACACCAATAAAATGCTAGATCACACCACCATCCAATTCCATTATCCATGACATTTCATTCATTATCTATAATCAAACAATTTTACACCAAATCCCCTATCATGTTTTATAATTTTTAATTTTCGTACCTTCATCAAAATGAAACATGAATCCATATTAATCATTATTAACCATGTCATTTCATCATTACCCTGGAATCCAGCATATCACAACCACACACCCAATGAAACTCATAATTTATATTATACAATAACCTCACATCCACCCAAGAATTGAAAAATAACCCTCATCTCACACCCCTAAAATCCAATCCAAAGAAACATCACCTCACGATCCCAATTGCTTGGAATGAAAACCACCACCCTGTCATGCACAAAATAACGGTAATCAAAACATCACTTAACCTACCTAATCCTATTTCTAAACAACCACCAAAATTCCATCCAAAAAACTCGGGCATCAAAACATCATCCCTATGTTCCCCAACTACATATCAACCAAAAATATCCACCCCATAGAATGACTACACACATTTCACATCAGATATGATTTTAAATGTTTAACAAAAGAACATATATTACATTTCACATTATTTTATCGGTGATATCACACGATCCATAAATCTTGGGAGAACCCATTCATTATACAACAATAAGTGGTCTGAAAATATCAATTTTAGGGTAATATAATATAATGAAAACAAATATATAAGTAACAAAACATAGCATCCTGTGTAAAAAATCCCAAACTGTCCAAAATATTTAGCTAGGAAACATGACCATACAATCCTAAATGTGACAAAAAATAATAAAGATATAAAAAGAAGATAATTATTACACTTTATTAACTTCATTTTCAATTAACCAATTCGTTATCATTGATTAATCCAATAAAACCATATCCCATAGATAAAAATGTGTGAACCACTATCACATGATCCATTATCGAGAGAAACAAGGGATTTCATACATCAATGAATATTTTCTATCACACTATACACTACATAGAGAAGAAGAAACACCTAAAAACATAAACTCCACCCTGAGAATTTGAATATCAATCATCATCACTTCAAAATAAATTCAAAATACAAATAAAATCATACTCCGCATCAAAAAAACATCATCATAGTGAATCACTATGAGAGGAAAATGAGGAAACCACCAAGAATGGTAGAATAACCCACCATCTATCACCAAAAAACAACTTGCATAAAAAACATATTGAACAAGAGATATTTATGATACAAGGTCTCATCGGGATACTCACGGATTATCCATAATGAGAAAGAAGGTTGTGTGTATGAATAAATAATATTTGGATGTGAAAAGAACATAAAATCTAGAATCCCACTAGTTATAAGTCGTGTGAATTTTACACAGCATATAATCCCCAATTTTCACTAAATTTCCAAATTTCACTAGAAAATATGGAACCTAGGTATTTATTTAATTAACATCATAACTTCCACTTACATGACATATAGTCCATATCAAAACTTCCCCCTTATCCATGTACAATCCATGAACCACCATTAGCCATCATGTATTCCACTTAAATAGAATGAACTTCTTGTAGCATCTCTAATACATCGCCAGCCTCCACTGGAAACACATAGAACCCCATAAGAACACCTCTAACCACCAACACTAGAAATTTAATGAACATGGAAGGCACAAACCATTACAAAGTGAACCTATTCTCACAATTCCATACAACGAAGAAGGGTTTGTGATACATAGTTACGAATCAAAAAATGTTCGAGGACGTATCCCTATACATAATGATATTGAGAATGTGTATTCCTCTAACAAAATAAAAATACATGATAAAATTTAATTGAATAATTATTTGGGGCTCAAATTGGTAATTGTTTTGATGATTTAGAGCCATTATCAATATGGTGAAGGTATTGACATTTATAGAACTACTATAAATTTTGGAAGATATATTCAAATTTAAATGGTTGAATATATGTAGGATATGATTGTTGGAGGTGAGTAAATATTATCATTTTTTCAATAAACTACTACCATGTGATGGTGAAAAACGATTGTGATTATCTATGTCAGAAATACTATCGTATTTTATCCATGACATGGATTGAGAGAGACAAAATATTTATGTATTTTCAGGAAGGGATCCCTTGGAATTACAAGGAAAGGGATCATATTATATCATTCTTATATTAATGTTCAAACATTCATCCATTTGGGGATTAACGAGGCATAAAAATGGATGTGTAAATAAAAATAAGGTGAAAAATAATACTGAGTTTAAACATAATCATTATTTTGTGTTAAGGTACAATAAATAAGTATGTTTCCCTTCTATACCAGCCTTTTAGAAGGATTTTTTTTGAAGAATCTCAGAATATATAATTCTCTATTCATTGTGGAAGTATGATGTTGTATAGAGATCTAAAAGAGTATTTATGTGAGACTAAATAAATGAAGATTTTGTAGAGTTTGTATCTAAGTGCTTGGTATGTCATCTAGTTAACAATAATATAGATATGTCTAAGTGTATGTTACAATAATTACCAATACCTGAATGGAAATGGAAAACTATCATCATGGAATTTGTTAAATTACTGTCTATGACTACTAAAGGGAATAATGCTATTTGGGTAACATTTGATTGTCATACAATTTTATTAAATTTAATTACTATTATAGAATATATTTCAATTGATCAAATTACTCGGTAATGCACTAAGAATGTGGTAAGAATTCATGGAGTAACAAATTATATTATAAGGTTAACCTCAATGTTCTGGAGAAATATTTTTCAACATCTAGATAAAATTTATTGTTTTAATATTTTAGATCATCCTTTGATAGATGATAAATTTTAGAGGAACATTAAAACTCTAAAATACAGGTTCAGTTATTTCACTATGTATTTAAAAGGTAGTTGGGATCAACACCTTAAATTGGTTGATGTTTTATAAAATTATATATTTTACTTGATAATCCATGAAGATCCTTATAAATACATCTATAGAAGTAAGTGAAGAACTCCAACATACTGATAATTAGTTTATTAAAAAATAAATTGAGAATATATCTATATAATTAGATGGCTATAAATTTTATATCCACTATACTACGCATCTGGTTTTCTCAATGTCTGTATGAAATTTATGATGACAATCATTAGTGAGTTTTAGAGTCAATTTCGATGAAAATGTAGGTCTTTGAATACCACATAGTAATAAGATTATGAGATTTAGAATGAAGGTAAATTTGATACCTAGATACCTAGACCCCTTAGAAATTCTTAATCATGTTGGGAATTTTTCTTATCAGTTGGTGCTTCTACCCAACCTCACCCAGTTCATGACGTTCTCCATGTGTCTCTCTTGATAAAATACATACAGGATCATTAAAATATACGGAACTCATAGGTGGTATGAAGAGGGAATGTAATTTACTTTAAATAAAAAATATTATTTAAAATGGATAACAGATATACAATTTTACTGAATAATAATAATCACCTAGTTTATAATATAAAGAAGAATAAAATATTCTTGGAAGCTATATGAGAACCTGAGGATGTAATCAAGTAGAGATATCATTATTTTTTATGTCATAGTGATGTAATTTTGATGGATAATTTTTTATAAGAGTGTATATGGTAATATCCTCGAATTATTTGACATATCGTTCTTTATGTAAATTTAATTTCATTGATAACTTACATTACACACATAAGTGAGTTTAAATGAACCATAATATACTATTGAATTATAATTATTTCATGTTATAGTTATCACCTATCCATTGGAAATGTGTGAATGGTTTATAATAACAAAATTTTGTAAAATCTATGTTCTCACATTTCAAAAATTAATCTTTTGGATATCAATGGGATATAAAATTAAATAAAGGCATTTTAAAGCAAATAGTGATGTTTTTTGAAAAAAATTGTTTTTATATGGACAATGTGTTTTTATTTTAATAAATAAAATTAAATATTATTTATGAAATAATTTAATAAAATATATAGATTATATTTTTAATTTAATAATTTATTGACTTTTTTTATAGTTTCTACAAGGAATAGATTGAAAGTAACCTCATTTTTATTCATAAAAATGTGATTTCTTAAAAGCATGCTTGTTGCATTTTAGACATTCAATTTAAAATTATTTTATTCAAAATATAAAAATAGAGTCCCCTAAAATAGATATAAAATTTTTAATCATCCTAATTAAGATTATTTAATAATGAAAACTTATGTTTAGTTCATTATGAAAACTAACTTATGTAAAAAAATTAGATTGTCACAATAATGGTTAAAATGGGTTAAAAGGGGTAATTCTAAGATTATAATGGTTAAAATGATATAAAATAATTAATAAATACATTATTTTTTTATAGTTACCAAAAATCACATTTTATATTTTAATATAATTCATTTTATATCAATTTGGATTGAATTAGAAATTAATTTATTTTATTGTTTTAAACTATTCCAGGTTTGTCGTCTATTTCACTTATAGAAGGACACCCCATTTCCAGTAATCTCATAAAACAAAGAGAAAAATATATTGGAAAACCCCCCACAAGATACGTTGAAAACATTCTTACCATTTTCAAAATTATATTAATTTGACTTAAATACCATCCTTTCAAGGCATAATGCGGTAGCCAAAGGAGGTTTCTCAATGAATAGGTATAATTATAAACCAAGTAATTTCATAATAATTTCATCATGCACCATATGTAAACCTATTTTATCCATTCCCAAAAAATTAATATAGTATTATAAATAAAAAATATAATTTATTATTTTTATTTGAAATCAATTTTTAACCTTAATACCATCAAATGTTAAATGAAAGTATCTCTCATACATATGACTGCACTATTACTTCCATTTAGTGATGTGATTCATTTTCCATATCATTATTTCATGGTTGGTTATTATGATGTATTTAATGTTTATATAATATATTTATTACATAATTATTTTAGTTTTGTTATAAAATTGTATCTAATTCCATACTTTTAAATTTATTGGAAAACAATTACATCGCTTGTGTAGATGTGATGACTATCACCTCCACGAAGCAATGTGATTCATATTTAACTACCAGTTTACTTGTATTGTAACAAGAAGAGATTTAATTCATATACATTTTATTTGTTTTATAATAAATATTATTCATTGATTAATTATTATTTATATTTCTTTGTCTCAATCTATCAAAAAGTGGAAATATCGCTCATCTGTACATACATACTATTGTCTCTATGATGTGATGCAACTAATTATTTTCATTGTTGATTTAAATGTATGATTATAAATGTGTATATGATGAATAAATATGACACTTATTTCTTGATTAATATTGTATATTTTATTATACAACAGACATTTCTCATGTAACAAAACCACAGAACCAAAACATGCATGGAAATTTCTCTACATTTCAGCCGAATATTAATTTTATTAAAGAAAGTGGTATTAAATAGATAATTTGATCTTATATAAGAATTTTACATAGTATTAATTTCTTGAATATGGTTATCTAATACAAACATATATATAATAAATTAATTTTTATAATAAATGATTTTTGGATGTGTACAATGAATGATAAGACTTAAGGTAAGTGTTTAACTTAAAAATTTAATTCTTTTTGAGATTGTTTGTGATCAATTTACGTTGATGTATATTTAATGGATCTCATGCTTAAAAATATATATTTTATTATTTTAAAATTATTCGGTTAATTATTATTTATTATTATGATTTTTCTCCCATTGGAATTAAAAATGATTGAGAAAATATTTACAAGAAAAAACAGAACTTATTTATTCTTTGGATGCTAAATTGTTTCATCCATGTTCAATATCATAAAAATAGTTTTATTAACATTTTTAAAAATACATAAAAATATATTTAAAATGTGTTTTTTAAATACCGTGAAATTATTTAATAATTTTTTAAAATTAATAATTCTAAAATATTTCCAAACAAATTAACTTTTAGTAATTAAAAAGGTCTAAAAAAGGATTTCTTTTAATATATAAAACATGATAACATATTAATGATAAAATTACTATTTTATTAATTAAAGAAGACTATTAGAATTTTAATCAGTAATTTTCAATTAAAAACAATTTCTCTATATTCATGGAATTCTCGTATAATATTTTATCAAATGAAAATTTGATTTTCCCAATTTTTTCAATAATTGTTTGAATATTCATTTAAAGGTATTTTTCATCTATATAAACACCCTCTATGGATTCTTAGGCATCAATAGATATATGGTATTATTATACTATACACATTAAATCTCTATATGTATGATGATTTTAATTATTAAATGACGATTCTATGAAACAAATGTCTTTTCAAGTTGTTTTTATATGATAAAAATGTTATGTTTATGAAATATATGTTCAATAGATCAGTTATTATCTGATGATATGATGAATATTTTATGGTATTTTGGAAAATATTTATGGTTTTCATTATGTGATAGGTGGGCCTAAAATTATATTTCCCTATAATTCATTTGGTAAACAATTATATCTCATGAGGGAGATATGTTGAGGTGCTCCATATACAATACAAATGTAGTAGAGATTATTGATCCACTATGACATTAGAAAAATGTGGCGATTATTAATCAAATATGATATAATGATCATGGTAGTAAACTATGACATATGGTATGTTTTCTCTTCCTATGATGGTCCCACAATTTTATGAAATGTTTATGAGATTATTATTTGAACTAATGTCTCATGAATTATTTTTGTATGATTCACGAATCATAGGAAATATAATTTTTTTATTCGAGGAATAATAATTATGATATATGAATTGATCTTTATTATTTTATATTTATAATTACAAGTTATAAAATAATTATTCTTCTCATATGGTCATAAATAATCATTGATTGATATAATCAAAACATACCCTCACTGAGGATCTAATATCACCACTTCATATGTTGTATTTTTTCATAGGTTATGAAGAGTTATATTCTTTATGGTGTGATTATAAGGGAACCTTATATATATAATGATGTTACAGATTATTGATGTTGTACATAGGTAATATTTTTAGGAATGTAGACTAAATTGAAACTACACCATTGGAGTTCTTGGGATTTTTGATTTTTGAAGATAAAATTAATATTTATCAATATGATTTAATATATATGTATATTATTCTTGCCTCTTTATAATAAAATTAATATAATATATAAATTTTTGGGGTCTAGGGAACCAAATACAACATATACTCGTCAAACGATGAAAAATAAGGTCCTTTTTTATAGATTATAATGAGATAAGTGATATTAATATGAGAAAGATTTCAAGGAATGCCCAATTTACTATAGTTTGTTTTCTTTATGAGGTTTTCATAAATAAACTAATTTAATCATGGCTTTATATTTCAATGTTGCAAAATATAATAAATGAAACATCATAAGGAATGAATAATTTTCTAATTATGTAATGTATTTATAGAATATATCAAAAACTAATTTGGTTGTTTTAAGTTGTTATAAAATATAGGTAATCATATTTAAAATCTCATTGTGTTTATTTACCATTTATGAAATTACCATTGTACAATGATATTTAGAATTTACATATATTAACGGTAATGATTAATTATAATTGATAGAAAGAATAGGCAATGAACATGACCATTAGGATCATACCATATAAATTTTAATTATAGTAGATTACATGGGCGATGATGTCATTTGTATTTGCACCTGAGCAACCGTAAGATTAAATTCATTAAATAAAATAATAATGAACCCATTTGTGATTGAAGTTCATTCATGTCGACGTCACATCGCAGACCATGTTCACCGAACCACCCAAAGAGGGTTACACCATAGAACACATTACTCTTTTGGAATAAACTAGTGTAATAAGGGGTTATGTATCTACACCATTTTAGTATGAATTTGTTTTTTTTCATGTAATAAGAAATGTTTATAATTACCTGATTATATTTATACATTATAATAAAATGTGTATGATGAAAACAATATTTTGATATGAAGAAATCAAAAATGTATTTTTGGAAAATTTATAGTTCCCACTAAGACACACGTTTTGATAAACTATAGAATTTCCTAAATAATGTTAATTTAAATAAATTATTTTTATTAAAAAAAATTAAATATATATGTGATAATATAATATAATGAAATAAAATGTAATCTTTTTAAGGGTAAGATTGTTTTTAGTGTTGTAAAACTAGTATTTTTTTGTAAATATGGTTTTTTATTTTAAAGTCAAAAGTATCATATTTAAAAACATATTTTGAAATTTTTTTATAAAATAATTAAATAAAATTTATCCAATTGTATAATTTCCATAATATTCTATGGATTTTTAATTTTTGGGTAAAAATTAAATATGGTATAAATATACGGTTGGTGTTATGGCATCATAATAGAATGAGATTAATGTTATAAAATGTATATAAGGAATTGTTTTCCCATATATACATTTCACTTTTAGAATATTGTTTTTTTGAAGTTATTTGATTTATTTTATAATCCATTAATTTATCCTCCAAAATCTAGTATATTTCAATATTTTAATATCAATTATAATATCATCATGACTAACTTCCCAATCGAATATGGTTATATTTTAATTATTTCTATTCTAATAATTATAAAATACTGAATTCCACTAATATTAACATAAAAATAAGGGGAAAACCTTGGTATGATCTGTAGTTTTGATATTTTATTTAATTGATTCAAAAACATACGATTAGAAATTAATAATGAACCCCCCATTAATCTATAAATACCCACCCATCCTCTTAGTTATCTTCTCTAAACCCCATTGATCATAATGTTCCTATGTATATAACTCATTAAATCCATCAATATGTGTTTCAATAAGGAACTAGGATTTACATATATGGATATTACATCCTTTTTGTGGAATATTTCATACATTATACAGACATACATCAAATGACCATAGTTGTTTAGTGCCTTTGGAATTTTTGAAACTGAAACCTTGGTTCATAATTGAGCTAAAAAAATCTCACAGTATATTCTTCTTGACTATCAAATTTTTTATACACATCATACATAATACATATCCTCATGAAATGTGGATAAGGAAACACGAAATAGGGAGAGCTCAGAAGCTTAGAATGGTTATATAAGAGACATATGTAAGTATATCATGAGCAGATGGGTATGATAACATGATCATGGAAATATAAGATCATACCCCTCATAAAAAAGGTTATATATAGGATTCAGGAAATAAATATTTGTAGTTCATAATACATAACTCATAAGAAAATCAAGAGCATAATCCCAGAAATCATAACATAAGAATATCACATGGAATCTGTGGCTGAAATATAGAAATTTAATATTATTACCTATATGTTAAAACACATAGCCAAAACATAACAGAGTACATCATGACTACTGATCTTATTGGGGGAGACACACCAACATCACTAGTTATAGTATTTTTATTTTAAGGAATCATGTTTCCCCACATTTCTCTGGTTGATTAGGTTTCCCCATATTCCTATAGTGGATTTAGTTTCCCCATATTCTTTAGTGAATCAATCCCATGAAATTGTACCCATTATTTTCTCATGAGATATAAATATTTACAAAAGGCATTATAGGGGGATATAGGCCACACCCATCACAGAATAAAAGCGATAAAATGTTATTTCACAAAGATATAAAGCATATCAGAACTCATTAAAATGGGTTCTATAAAAATTTCATCATATCAAAACTCATGTAAAATAATCCAAATTCATAAGTATTAATCCATGTTAAACATAAAACACTCATTGAAAGAATAAGAATGGTTTTAATAGATCATATTCCAAATAAAACATATGTAACATCAAATAATAATTTCTTATACAAAAAAATATTTTGAAATATCTTTTGAAAAAATTCTTGAGGAAAATATTCTTCCCTATATAAAAAATAATTTTTAAATCATAAAAATTATTGAAAAAATATTTGATTTAAAATTACATAGAATATGTATAATATAATATTTTAATACCATTTTAAAAAATTGTGATATAAAATTTCTTGAGAATTTATTTAAGACCATGTAAAATACATTTAAATCATTTTTAGAAATCTTTATTTGAAGGAAGACATATTTCTAAATGATAAAGGAATAACATTATATGAAAACAAAAATATCATAAAATAAATATTATTTGTTGTAAAAAATGAAAAAATTAATTATGTAATCCTTATAAAATAATATAGGTGTGTAACGTAACTTGTGACTTAAAGGAAACATATTGAGAAAATATTATATTACAGATTTCGTAACATTTGATCTGTAAACCCCATGAATTAGATATCTTAAAATTGATATTTAAATTTAAATAATATTAAGTATAATAAACATAAAATACCTTCATGTATATTATATGTTATAAAAATAATAAATAATTATTTTATAAGGTTTGTGTTCTGCAGGAATAAAAGTGAGATAAAAATCCATTACCTTATGTCTTCACGTCCTTCGTATACATTCAATCCTACTATATAATAAATATAATTTTATTATAACTAAACCATATAATTATATTCATATATATATAATACCATATATTATTTACATATAATTTTATATTACTCTCTTATTAACAATTCTAGGTTAATGTTATATTTTTTGTAATAACCGTTTTCTTTTTTGTTCATGTTTTGACATATTAACCGTTATCCAATTACATAGATCATGATTTGATCATATATATAATGAAAACCATGATATAAATATCAAATATTAAATTTTTTAATATATTTATTCATAGTGGTTCATAAAATTTGTTGATTAAAAAAATATTGTGTTCATTTAGATGGTTGTCCATTCATACACACAGACGTCATGTTAAGTTCAATATAATATTAAAACAACGGAAATTAAATGAAATATTAAAATTGTATAATCATTTTTATATCGTATATATTGATAAAATTCATCCTTATTAACACAAATGTGAAATATATATGTAAAATGATTCACATCGCATCATGATGATCTAATTCCATATTTATGCACTTGTGACAGAATCATTTCCCAAAACAGTAGGTGGGAAAAAGGAATATTTGGTATTATCATTCTATAAGTATAATAATTTACTAAATATATAATTAAATATTAAACCCTTCATAATTAACAAACTTCAAATATGTTTGGGGAAGATGAATTGTATCGCTATGTGGAAACATAAAGATACACACACACACGAGCGCTACTTTCACTTCTTGTTTGATGGGAAATGGGCTCTATAATGGAATGTAAATAATTATAATAGCATTTCAGAATAATTATAATGATTAATTTTTTATTTTATAATATATATCATATATTTATAAGAGCTGTGTATTATTTCAAAAATAGAGTGAATAGTTAGAGTGATTGCATCTTCTTTGAATTTCCCCTTTAGATCTCCTCTAAAAGACTCTTGAGTTTTTTTAGAATGCCCAATAACTATATATTGTGGTTAGGGAAATTATGAAGTTACTATTTTAGATATTGTAAATATATAAGGCTCATATTTTAGAAATATTGTGAGGGAGGCAGTGTCCATTTATAATGACTCTAAGTGGAAGCTTTAAGAATTTCACAAAATATTAAAATTATAAAAAAAATTAAATATAAAGGAAGATACCTATAAATGGAAATAAATTATTATTTAATGTGTTATAGGTTGTAATACCATCATCAAATATATTTTATAAATATTTTTTTGTAATCTTATCTTTATCTTTTTGATTAACCATTAGTTTACCCATTATAATTTTAACTTTGTTAACAATATTATCGCTATTAAAAGGTGGATATATTTACTTATAAAGTGTCAATTAAAAAGATAAAATCTCAATTTATGATATTTTAGAATTTATTTTTTCCCGTTTATCCTTATTAATTATTTTTATAAATTTTAACTAAATTAATGATAAATAATTTTCTTATAATATTATTCGTGTTAATTTTGACACTATTCATTATGTTTACTTTAATAAGAACAATCTAGAAAGATAACTCCAAACACAATAATTTCATACACTCGTAAGATGTAATTTTCACCATGAAAATACATTTATAACATTTATTAATTCAATATATATATAAATATATTAAGATTTTTAATATCATATAATTTGTGGATTTATTAATGATATAATTACATCAGCATCATTTTATAATTATTTAAGATAATTATTTTGTTCCTAAAATTTAAAAATAAAATAATTTATTGTATAAAAACAATCTATAATTCATTATAAAATATATAGTCATATATATATTTAATGCATACCCATATTGAAAATATTATATATAATAAATGTAATAATGTGATATTTTGTTACTCCCGTTGAGTTTAATAACACTCTAATCCTCTTCATAGAAACGTTTACATTAAATTATTCATTTTCGTTGCTTATGTGATATGATTTGAATTAACATCATCCAATATCATTATTGATGATGTTTGAGTATTTTTATAATATTTTTAATATTATTTTTCCCCATAATTACTCGATTTACCAGTAACCATGGTAATAAAAATTACTAAAGTTACTATTTATATTTTCAAAATATATAAGGGAACTATTTAATAGATTTATAAATTATAGGTCAAAATATTTAATTCATTTTTCATAAAAAAATATTTTTCTAAAAATTATTTAAAATTAATCCCCTTGATGAAACAGAAAAATGTGTTTTTAATGTGAAAATGTCCAAAATATTGAAGAGTTTTTATATACAGATTCAATGTGAAATTGATTTCAATGCCCTAAATTGGATTAAATGATATAAATTTTATCTAATTGTCATATAAACCCAATCAAATATTATATTTTTCAATATATTTTTTTAATAAAAATGTTTTTTTCAATTAAAATTCATTATTTTTCATTATTCATCATCAAATGAATTTATAAGAAAAGATAAAAAATTTAACAAATTAAATATTCATATTTTTATTTTGAATAAGAATTTTATTTTATCATATTAAAATTTTGAATGTGTAAAAAATTAAATAAAAAATGTATTCTTCTGTAAAAGTTGGTAAAATTCCTCTTTGAAAAAATAAACATTTTTACTCATAAAACATGATTTATTCTTATGTAATGCCTATAAAATCTATCAGATGAATATAAAAAATATTATATTGAATATATAACATGTATATTACATTAATATTAGCGATTAATTTAAATTAATTTAATTTATTAATATAAATTGAATTTGGTAGGATAAAAATAACCATATTTCTTTTATATTCCATTAGAATATTTTTTTTTAAATAATTGGTAATCGATGAATTCAATATATAAACATTATATTTTCATAACATTAGTTTATAATATTCATAAATTATGATTTAACATATATGTAATTCTTTATTATGTAATATAAGAATATTTCATTAATATATTAATGTTTTAAAAAACTCAGTCTTTCATGTATAACATGCGATTAAAAGAAATAAATATTTTGTTTATATGCGGAAAAAATAGTGTTTCATGTACCTTGAGCAAATATATGTGTTTGTTGTAGAACAACCAAAACTTAATGTTGGGTATAAATCAATAATAACATGTTTCTTTCATAAAACAGATGATATATACAATGTTGTGAGAAATTAAAACAATATATGAAAAATATTAAATTAATTTGAAAAAATATAAGTTGAAAAATATTACAGTTTACATTATTCCCCTATTAAAATTAATTTCTCACATCAAATTCATATTGGTTGTCAATAGTTTAATTGACTACGATAACATACATAGAAACCCACAGCATAAACATGAATACTAAAAAATCATTATAAAATGGTAAAGTTGGATACATAATGGTTACCCAAAGTAACTCAAAACAAGGTTTCCACAAAAGAAAACATAGGTGGGAAGTGAAAACATGTACCTGGATGAGAATTCCAACTATCATGTTCGGATGTGGAATAGTAGTGAATAAGTTCTTCAAAATGATAGTGAACACAAAATTATTGACCAAATGGATCTAAAAATGGTCATTGTTATCATAATAAATGATTATAATAGGATTAAACGTTATTCAAATTTAATTAAGAAGATATACTTAAATTAATTCATCTCATAAGTAAAATATCACTCATTGGTTGTTCCTTGACCAGTTTTAGTTTCATTTCTTACTCCAGAAAATGATGTTGAATCTGTAGTATTTGAATAACTAGTGGATTATAAGATCCATAATAGGATGAAAATCCATTACTTTTTAATATAGTTTTAATAAAGACAATTTGCAGTACATGTTATCCAATATTCATAAATTAAAACATTAATCTATAAAACCTCATACAAATAACAATGCAAAAAATTTCATAAATGTTCACCCTTTCAACATTGAAAAATATTTAAATAAATACTTTCAAAATATGGTCAATAAACATATCATTTATCCCTCAAAACATGATGTAGCTATTAATAATCAGATATCAAATATGTGAATCCCATTATCATGTATTATATTCAAACATGGATATATCCTGAATTATCATGAAACCATTGTGAAAACATGCCTTCTTTCAAAAATAAACTCTTTTTTATAATGTAAATCCAATAACTCTATAAACTCAATCAATGATGTCATAAAACATATTTTCATATTGTTATTCCAAAGGTGGGCGATACTATCCCATTTATAAGCAAACATTTCTTTATTTCATAATCCCAACATCATAGACATATTAAGGGTTATTATTCCTTTTGTCACATTTTTCTAATATAAAATCAATTTTACCTTAAATCACTTTTATAATAACACAAAACCATTCAACATATTCTTCTAAATGCTTAGTAAAAACATAAATTAAAAAATCTATATATATTTTACAATATATATATCTAATAATTAATTAATCCAATTACATAATCAATTAGATTATTTCAAATTATTTTTAAGACGTTAACAAGGTAACCAAATACTTTTAGCTAACCAAAATTTACATTCACATTTCACCTATAGTCTTATTGTCAGTGTCAATACAACCATTACTTGAACCACCTTCCAGATTATTTTTATGATCATTAATAAATGGATAGTGATTTTCCTAATTCCCAAAATTTCAACATTTTATTGTTGAATCAATTGATAGTTCCTTAGGGAGGCCAATATTCCCATCCATTATGTTAGATAGACATTTCATTTTCCCTTTGTAGATAATTTATTAGTGTCCTTATTCTCCACAATCAAAACATCTTCTTGGCTCTCTTAGACATCCATTTAGTTGTTTATTCTGACATTATTGATAAAAATAAACTGAATATTTTTCCATTCATGGTATTTAATAATAGAAATTTCATAAAACACGTTAATTCTATTCATGGATGTGTCTGAGAGTTTGTTAAGGTACACGTAGGTCATATTCTATGAAATCAACTTAGGAATTATCACAAGATCCTTTTATCTAATGATCATCTCATTTGACTGCACATCAGCAAATTGTTTGTTACATTAAATTTTTATCATGTTCCTTATGGTTAATACCATCAAATAAAACCAGAAATCATAGCTTGATAAACATTTATCATAGTTAAAAACCACATAATTATTAAAACTTCACTCATAGGATGTCTAAATTATGAAACTTTCCTTAACCAATTACACCATAGGATAATCCTTAGACACATCCCTTAACATACCCTTATAAATATTCCATGGGATCTATATAATGTTTTATCTTATGAGTTTCTAAATTTAGAATAAACAATTTACCTAATACCAACTCTAGAAACCCATTATATTCATACATCGATATTATATCCTTTTTACATAAAATTTCACACATTATTAAAACCGAATCTTAATGACAATATATGTTAAGTGGATTTGGAAACATGGAATCAAAAACAGTGGTTCATAAGTGAGCTAAATTATCTACCAATAGAATCATAAAGACTAGATCCCTTCATATACATATCACATATAATACATATCTTCATAACATGGGGAATAGAAAGTTGAAAATAAATTTACTCAGATGATCTGTATGGGTTATAAAAGGACATATATAAGCATATCATGATCAGAAAGAAATGATAATATGATCATTAAAATAGAATATCATGTCCTATATATCAAATATAATATACATGAGTCGTGAATTAAATATTTTCATTTCATAATACATGAATTATAAATGAACCAAGAGCACAATCTATGACAAGATAACATAAGAATATCACGTGGAATTTTTGATGAAACATAAACATGTAATACCCTTCCCTATAATTCACGGTTCATTAAAGACACATAACATAGAACATAATGGGGAAAATACCTATTTGGATGGACACACCACTATCCCCTTCGTAGTTCATTTCTTTTAAGGATTGGGTTTTCCCAACCTCCTATAATGGATCAGGTTACCCCATCTTCCCATAGTGGATTGATTTTTTCCACATTCTATAGTGGCTCAATCCCATCAACATGTACCCCTAATTATCACATTAGATATAAATATTTACCCCATCCATTGGAGTGAGATATATGTCCCACCTATAACATAATTAAAACCATATATATGTGTTCCACAAACACATATATCATATTAGTATCCATAAAAGAGGTGTTTCCGAATCATTTCTTCACAAGCATAACTCATTAAAAACAAACAAAATTCATAAGTACTTATATATCATAAAAATAAACCATTCACAAAAAGAATAACTATAGAACCCTTGGGTAATTTCTATATTAAAACATATTTATCTTCAAATAAAATTATCTTATATGGAAAATTGTTTTGAAATTCCATTTGAAAATTTGTTTAAGTAAAATATCCTTTCCGCTATGAAAAAAAAATCTTTTAAAATGAAAAAAAATTATAGAAAACCTTTTGAATTTAAAATTACTTTTAAAACACATGAAGTAATATTTTAAACCATTTTTAACATATTTGAGACAGTCTTCCTTGAAGATTAGTATAAGATCATGTGACACACTTTTAAAACATTTTTAGAAAAAATGTTTTCATATAACACATTTTTTCAACCGAATAATAAATTTAGTTACATGGAAATTATACTATTATTAAAATAATGGTATTAATGATAAAACATTTCAAAGGTTATTATCTACACAAATTAAGAGAATATAAGGGCATAACGTAACATGTGTCACAAAAATAGAAAATTGAGAAAAAATAACCTTACTAATTTGGTATATTATTTTACCTAAACCCCATGAAGGAGAGATCATAAAATGGATATGTAAATACACATAATATTCAGTGTATTAATAATAAATTAAATTCATGGTCTGTATATACCCCCTACATACTATATAATTAGTGTATAATTCATGTGTCCCATATAAATAAAAGTGAGACAAGAGTCCCTTACTATATGTATTCCACCCAATGTTACCATTTTTATTCTAAGGGACACAAAACAAAAACAAACAGCAAACAAGTAACACCAAGGCTTAAGGAGGGCGGAAATAATAAAGGCCAAGGGCATCCCCCCGGATCAGGTTCACCCCCTCAGGGTTGAGATGAGAAATACGAGAAATACATTAAAAAAGGTTACCTAGAGTCGCCATAGAACCCAAATGATCTGCCACCTTATTCCCCTCCCGCTATGTGTGAGTGACATGAGTATTACTGTCAAGGAGAGTGCTACATTTTTTGGAATTTGTAAATAATGGACCAAGGTATCATACCCATTCCGCAAAAGGCTTCGCATATGGTCATTGAGTCTGTCTCGACATGGGTGATATGAAGCTCCCTTTGCCTGCATAGGGTGATGCCTGAATGAACATCATGTGCCTCTACCTGCAGAGAGGAACCTTCACTGTAATGCACCATAAAAGCTTCATACACACTACCCTGGCAATCCCGGACCACACCTCCACCGCACATGTCACCTGACACACAGGACCCATCAATATTTAGCATGAGGCAGAAAACAGGAGGGTTCCACCTCACCTAGGATCCCTGCTGCCGGAGACCCATCTGCTGGGCGGGATCAAGATGCATGTTCAGTCTGCGCAGAGAAGGACTATCCGACCAAAGAACCTCAACCCTGCACTAGTCGAGCAAGCCACAACGTGTGTTTGTGAAGATATTGTATCCTGAGGATGGTAATCACTCGAACCTGGACCAGTTCCACGTGGTCCACAGAATCCTACACCCCATATTGAAGATACACGCTCGCCCCGAGCTCTCCTTCACTTTCCAGGTCGCCCCCTAAAGCCAACTCTCTAGAAAGGTACCACTGCTTCTTGCCATAGGGGCACAAACAGAAAATCTCCCGAAGACACTCTAGACCTACCTGGCCCACTCCCATTCGAAGAACAGATGATCGACGCTCTCCTCTCTTCTGTTCTCACAGCAATGGAATCTAGAGGCCATACTGATCCCAAGCCTTTTAACATTTTCAACAGTTGGAAAGGCCTGGTGCTGAATATTCCACATTAGGATGTTATACTTAGTCGGAATCTTCTTGCACCAAACATGACCAAACCATCCCCCTTGCTGACCTTGGGTAGGGACGAGCCTTTGAAAGTCTTTCGCATTAAAAGAGCCCGAGGAGGAGGGGTAAAAACACATCGATCCGGGACCGGGATCAATATGATGGAGTCATATAGCTCTAGCTGCTTCACATCCAGAAATCCCCTGATGAAAATAGTGAATTGACTCACCTCCTAGAAAGAGATTGTCGGGGCTGGACAACCCGAATAACCAAGGACTCTTCCCAACCAATTGTGATACTAGAAGAGGACATTCCCCTCCCCAAAAATCCACTTCGATTAATTAATTAAGCTTGGGATCATGCTACCCACTAAAGACCAAATAGGGGACTCCCTCCATGAAAAAAATCAGCATTGGACCCATGCTGAATAACCATCATCTTTCCCCACATGGTACGCTCTTCAATCACCTCCCTTGCCAGCTTCACGTGCTTGTAAACAATGGTGTTCTCAAGATTTTTGACATTAACCACTCCCTCTGTATTTGGACATGCCATCGTCCCCCAGGAGACTCAATTCCTCTTCCCCTCCAACGATGCATCCCAAATGAACTAGGACAAGAGATTATCAATGCCTCTAATGACCCCCTTTGGCACATTTGAGGCCAAGAGAGCATGCACATGAATGGCTGAGAGGACACTATTCACGAGAGTGATCTGACCACCAAAGGATAAAAAGTGATTCTTCCAATTAATAATTTGACTAAAAAATCTTTCTCACCACTCGATCAAAGTCTCTAATGCACATACGGCCCAAAGACACAGGGGTACCCAAATATTCCATCAGAAACAGACCACCACTCATTCCCAATCTATATCCCAAATCAGCCACCCTTCTCGGAGTTCATGTATCCGCCACGTAGAACCCACTCTTTTCTTTGTTAATTTCTTGACCACTCCATTGGAAGTACTCCACAAGAATCATGATCAGGACCCGCACGGATCGCTTACCCGTGTTAATTAAAATAAGGGTATCATTCCCCAACATAAAATGGGAAATGGGAAGAAGCCTCAGTCTGCTCCGAAAAGGAAGAATATCCCCTCTTGCAAGACCGTTGTCGATCAACCTACTCAAGGTGTCCTACATAAGGATGAAAATGCATGGGGATAGTGGATCACCTTGCCTGAGACTTCTCACTGTCTTGAAGAAACCAAGAGTACGACCCATAAAGGACACTTCCATCCTAACAGAACTAAAACACATGAACATGGTGTCACAAGTTGATCTATAGAAGCCCATGTTTTATTGGACCCTGTTGATTAGGCACCATTCAAACCTATCATATTCCTTGTTCATATGAAGCTTGATGGCCAAATTGGACCACATGACTTGAAGGAGAGGTCTCTTAACATCTCTTGTGCCATCGCTATGGAACCCTGAATGGAGCGATCCCTCTCAAAACTGTGTTGCTCCTTAGATATCCATCGATACAAAATACCAGACAACCTCCTGCTGATGATACTAGCCAAAATTTTGTAAGTGAAATTACACATACATACATGCCGATATTGATGAAGGGGTGAGGGAGACTTGATATTTGGTAACATAAATAGGGTCATGGCCGAGGAAATCCTCCGGAGACTACCCTCTCTGAAGAAGTCCTGAATATATTTGAGGATATCCCCCTTAACCACCTTCCAAGAATTATTATAAAAAGATCCAGGGAAGCCATTAGGCCCTTCTGCACTCTCATGAATAAGGTTTTTCATTGCCTCTTTGATCTCCTCCTCCTCCGGGACTCACTCTAACAGTTCATTATCTTGGGGAGAAACCTGAGATGGAACCCTCTACCAAAAATCTTCACCCCCCGCGAGGTACCCTTGAGGCCTATATAGATTAGGACCTGCTAAAAGGTCCTTAAAATGAGAGAAAGCCATGCCCCTAACCAAATCCCTGTCATCAGTGAAGGAACCATCCTCAAGGGCCAGATTTGGTTTGACTGTACGGAGCCTCTCCCTGATGTAGGCATGGATAAAAAGTCATATTCTTTTCTCCATACTTAATCCATTTAACCCTTGTGCAATCCCTTGCCCTTCTCTCCTGTGAGAGTAACAAACCCTCTAAATATTTCTTCTTCACCAAGAGCTCACCGTAGACATAATCCCCCCAAACCTCCTCAATTCTTGCCTTAAGCCGCTCAACTTCCTTTTTTATCTCATCCACCTCTTGGTCAACGGGAGGAATACCCCTAGCCCAAGTATGCAGATCCTGCTTGAGTCTCTTAAACATCCCATGTAGACCAACATAGAAACATCTCTGGATTGGAGCCTCCCACCTTTCTCTCACTACCTGGTGAAAACCCAAAACACCGAACCAGTGCCTCCTGTAACGGAGTCCCAACTACGGATCCTCGCCCCTTTTCAGAGACAACAGGAGGGGGGATTCATCATAGAGACACCGAGTTAAGTGGACAAACCTTACATCTGGGAACATAGACACCACACGATTGTTGGCCAAAAATCGGTCGAGCCTTCTCCAACAACGACTGTTTCCCCTTCGGTTGTGGCACCAGGTGAAAGGATCCCCTAAATACCCCAAGTCCAACAGCACCTTCCCAGCCATAAATTGCCCGAACGCCTTGCTTTCCCACCTTGGGAACTCCCCTCTCCCCTTCCTCTCCACTTGGTCCACTACAACATTGAAGTAACCACACAAAAACCATGGTTGATACCCCAGATCAAACCCATTTAGTTCATTCCAAAGGGAATCCCTCCTCTGAGCATCACAACTACCATAGATGAAAGAGACAAAAAGAGATGATCCATTATAGGACACCCTCGTCGTGATATGATGATCTCTAGCTTGAATAAAATCCACTAAAACCTCTTTGTTCCATAGGATCTATATATACCTATTGACTGGCTCCACATACATTGAATCATGCATCTTCACCTTATGAGAAAATTCATTGTTCTTGGTAGATTCTTTCTTGTGCTCAATAATCGCAACCACATTGACGTTGTGCTTCCTAAAATTCGAGGTAATGAAATCATATTTGACCCTCACCCCAACCCCTCAAAAATTCCAGATAAGAAATGGATTCATGGAAACATCTGCTGCCCAGAATTGACCCCAGGCAACGTGGACACTTTTGAGAGGGAAAAAACACCATCTCTAGCCTTCAACTTCCCCAGGGATTATCTCGGGCTCACTCCCGAACTTATTTTGGTAGGAATAGTTGGAGATGGAGATAGATTGGGAGAGCACTTGGGAACCTTCCAATGCACCGCCTGACTGGGCGAACCGGACATGGAGACCTCCTATAGAATGACCTTACATTTTGATGAAAAGTAACCATTATCGCTAACCAACATCCATTTCTCTGGGGGGGGGGGGTCCAAGCTTCTCGAGGCCCTTCCGCTCCTCTGACCCCACTTCTGCAACCCTGCTCCCTGGACACAGAAGAAACCAACCTACCCTTTATCCGGGGGGTCCAAGCTTCCCAAGTCATAAGTAAATTATTTTCATTGTTTTTAATTATTCAATAAATTATTATTTTTATATAATCTCATTAATGTCAATTTTGACACAATTAATTACATTGACATTAATAAAATCAAACCAGAAGACAAATTTCAATCAAAATCATTAAATAAATTCCTAATAAGTAATATTAACCTGTAAAATACATGCAAATACTTAATTATTTAAAATTATATTTATTTTAATATTTAAATTATCATTTAATTGATTGTTTTGTTAATTGTTTAATTACTTCATTATCATTTATTAATAATTAAGGTACTAATTTCATCACTAAAAATTAGATATAATATTTTCTATTTTATAATAACATTTTATATTTACAAAAAAAATATAGTCGAGAATGACTTCAATGTATTCACATATTAAAAATATTATTCATATAAAAATTAAGATTGTGACATTTTTTCACTCACATTGTGTTTTATAATACATAAGTCAATTTCATAGACAAGTTCCCTTTAATTATTCAACTATGATACTTATGTGTTTATGGTATAAAAAATTCATAAAATAACATTTGGTCATGTTTCTAGATAGTTTTATAATATTTCGAAAATTATTTTTACTCTTAATTACCTGATCAACCATTAACAATAGTAAAAAACTAACAATGTTACAATTCAAAATTTCCAAAAATAAACGGGACCTATTTAAAATATTTTCACCTTTAGATTAAATATATTGATTATATTTTAAAAAATTAAAAATACGTAATATTATAAAATTTATTGAAAATTATCCCTCTAAAGAAACAAAAAAATTTGAGTTTTAAAGTGAAAATCACAAAAATATTAAAATGGATTATATACAAATTCATTGTAAAATTTATTTAATTGATATAAATTAGATTAAATGTTATAAATGTGAAAAAAATATACTTCCTAAAATATAAATTATAATATTTAAAACTAAAATTATTTTTATGATAGAGCTACTTTTATAAAAAATTCTTTATTTTTTACTATACATCAAAACACAAATCTTATCCCAAAAATAACAATTATTCATCAAAATTAATATTTGATATCCCGATTTCAAATAATAATTTATGGTTTATTTATATATATTATAAAATTATCAAAAATTAATTTTAAAATTTTTTCTTTATTAAAAAACTCATAATGTATGCTTTTGGAAAATATATATTTTTTATAAAATATTATTTATTCATCTCTTATACCTATCAAATCTATTGAATGAATAAAGAAAATAAGTTATTAAATAAATAAAATATAAATTCGATTAATAATAACTTCTAATTATAATTAGTTGATTTTGTTAATACAAAATGATGTTGGGAGTATAAAAATAAAAATATTTCATTTACATTCAATTGCTATGTATTTTCATTAATAATTTGTTGTTAACCAATTAATTCATCTTATAAACAACATATTTCTATAAATTTTTTTAATGAAATTCGTAAATACCAATTAACATCTACAATAGTTTCATTATATTAAATAATAACATTTTAATAATATATTGACGTTAGGTAAACATTGGTCTTTCATGTAACTTAATTTATCTAATGAATTCGAAATTATTTGATAATCAAGAAGAACATAGTGTGGCATGTACTTCAAGTTAATCTAGCTATTCTTCATAGTGCAACATCGACAAGATATTTCTTATAAATTAATTATAACTTCTTACTTTCATATAAAATAGGATATATTCATTTTTATGTGAAATGGAAAAAATATATCTAAAAAATTAAATTATTTTAACAAAATATATTTCACAAAATCATGAGGTGTTATGATTTCCTAGAATATATCAAGACCCTTCAATTTTTTAAAATCAACCTATCAAGGTAAGTTATTATCTTTACTTCATTTTTATTCATGAACAATATTTTTTACAGAGGCATTTGAAATCTAATTTATCTTGTTGTAATGTGATTTTACACATCCATTTTAGGTTATTATAATTCCCACATAGTTATAGACAATATTTTCCTATCATTAAGACCATTACTTGAGCCCTTATGTACACCTATTATGCTATAGAAATTATCCCATGGTTTTTCATGTCAAAATTTTATGTTGATAATTCCAATACCCATTTATACTCTAGAGAATTCATTTACATGTACATATCAATCACTTATTTGAAACATTAATTTATGTAACCCACATTCCATAATAATGGTATTAAATGTTATTAGATACATTCTGAATTCTTATGATCTTTATGCATAAATTTTTTTTGTACCTAATAAGAATGTTATAGGCGGTCATATAATTACAGATCACTCAAATATATTTTAAAATTTGTTTTTATTCAACAATGTTTGTATGATTCATGGGATATTATCATAATAACATTTTGTTATGATTTTTTAGAAGTTATCGTTGACTTATTTTATTATTTCATGTTTTATATTGTTGTAAAATTCCTAGGTTTACAATTTGTTCATCTAATATAACGATTCAATGACCATGTTTAGGATTCACATCACTATTATGTCACCTTGATATGCCTCTTGACTCACTTTCACTACGTTCGTCGAATTTTTATTTTATTATTGCCTTAATAGTACTTATTGATCATTCGTTTTTAATGAAATTACATAGGTTATCCTAGGAGGTATTATAAGATAAATGTATATTAATGTAATAATTTAGAGTTTTAAATAATGTATTTATATCATTGTTTCATGTTATTGGAATATTTATCTAACTTACCATGGAACACAAGGTCTCTTGATCATCTTGGATTATATGAAGTATGTATTTAAATAATAAATAGTTAAATAAATTGAAAAAATTTATAGTTTTTCATAATAGCTATCAGAGGAAATGTCTAGTTATTTTTGGGGACTAATATTATAAAATATTAGTGAAATCCAATTTGATGAAACTAAACATATGAAAACATCCTGACAATATGGTAATGTATAGAGTATGTTTTCTTAAGAAACAAATTCATTATTTATATTATATGAGTGGATTTGGATTTGCCATAGCTATACATAGTGGTAATAACTCTAAAAGGGATCATTGGTGATTAACTTGGTCATATCATGGTGCACAGTAAAGAGGAATTACTACAAACCTTGTTTGAGACTGTTAGGGTTCATGTTTTGGTTAATTATTATGCGCTATATTAACCATCATCAGAAGAAAAAAAATTGATTATGAAATTTAATATTATTAAATAATCATTGGAAAACTAATATTTAAACCATCAAATTGATTGGTTAAGGAATATATTTCATCTAAGTGTTTTACATTAAATATTCATAGTATTTCATTTATATGTTTAATATTTTGATAACTATCAACACTATTAATACATAAAATAAAATAAATAAAAAGAACTAGAATGAAATAGTCAAATTCATTCTTATTTTCCAGGGTCCTATGAATTCTTTCATATCATTGAAGTTAACGTGAACCATTCAAACAATTCATATGAACATGGATTTTGAGTTTTGATAAAGATATAAAATATAGTCTATTATTTCATTCAAAAGATATAACTCATTCCATGTCAAAATTAGATTGATAAATTTATTGGGAGACCATATGATAATCCCTTTAGTATATTTCACTGATATTTGTGGCATGGATTGTCTTTACATGTATAGTTCCAACTAAATTTTTTAAGAGAAGGAAATTTCCCTTACTATAATGAATAACCCTATAATTCTATATTACTATAAATATGAAGATAGATATCCTTTGGATTATTCATCACAAGAATGAATATTATTGGTTAATGAGAAATAATATCAAGCTAAAATTTGTAATACTTAGTAAAATATCATCCTCGAAGATATGCCCATTTTGAAAGATTGTGTTCCACAAATAATATTTTGGTCATCATTATTAAATATAGGATGTGTTATCAATCAAACCTATCCAAAGAGAATGTATCATTATTTGGGAATGTTATCATGGGCAATGGGATATGCAATGCCCCAAACCTATAAGATCTGAGTTGGTACCTTATTTTATTAAATTGTATAGATACATGGATGATGCATCGCAAATGAAAATTTTGTTCAGTAGTTTTGGAAGAAATATAAATACAAGAGTTAAAATGTACATCATGAAACTAAAAAAATAAATTCAACATAAAATACCATAATCTCTTAGATTAACCTTGCAATTCATTAATAATATAATCATCCTAGTAACCTTGATTGATAAAACATAAGAAATTGGTGAGGTCAAGTTCTCAGTAAGGGAAATCAATATAGTGGAAGATTTCAAAAACTTTAACATTAGGCATGGAGAATAACTAATTCACAATAATATAAAAATGAACTTGAACACATTATGGGAGGAATAACAGATGAATAATCAATTCCATATTAAAACATAATCATGGGTATTTACTAGTGCAATATCCTCAAAAATTTTCAATTACTAGTTTTCTACTGAGGGAATTCATAATTTAGGATATAAAAACCATTTGGTTAAGGCCTTGTTCAAAGACCACAAATATCCATTTCGTCAAGGCCTTGCACCAATACCATAGTTTGTCTCATTATAGAGACAGATAAACCCATGGGATATCGTCTTCCCTACCCAATAAATAATATGTCCTATGGATTCATCTTATGAATGTGGATAAAAATAAACAACATAAACATAAATATTGAAACTTACATGTGAAATGTAAATAATTATCCACAGTTATTAATTATAAACAGTTACCATTCGGGGTAATACGGTGAATGGTTTTAAGATATCACATCCACTGTGAAAATAATCATTTAAAATTCAATAAAACGTGGTGGATGATATAATAGGAGATAAAACTCAATGAATAAGAATTTCAATAAAAGGGATTGAGAAATATAAAGATACTTTTATATGACACCATTGAAAAATCCCTGACCAAATAATCCTTAAACATTCCAAAGTTTTATATACCACCTTGAAACATACCAATTATAATCACATAGAATATCATGAGATTAACTTCACTCTTGATATGATATACCAAAGGGTAAAAAATACATGACCAGAATGAAATATGTTGTAAAGAAGGCATAAATCTCATAAAAGATCAAGTGAGATAATAAAAATTCTATTTACTTTGGAATGAAGAGTTCTTTCAAAAAATCATTCGTATTTTTCATGAAATAATATTTTAAACATTGATATCCTATAAAATGAAGGGTAAGATCATTGAAATTATATATTATTTTCAAAAATGTTGTCTTGTTCAGTTTAAATCAATGAAAAATAGTTTTTAAAGAAGGCATAGAAATAAAACATTTTAGTGATGTTTATGGAAGATTTAAAATTATTTGAAAGCGAAAAAATATTTTGTGTTAATGATATAATAAATGAACAAAATAGATATTTCATGTTAAAATTTATTATTATATAAATATTAATATTTCATAAAACATATTATTTATTGACATTCAAAATATGTAAGAATTTGAGAAGTTCCTTTATTCAGACTTGCATTTGAGAACAATTTTTTAATGATTATTTTAAAACATGTATCTCCCCATAAAATAAAAACATAGTATGATACATAAACATATATATAATATTAAAATGGAATTTATTATTATTAAATATGAAAAAAAATCATTGAGGTGATTTTAGAATAACAGCCACCTGAGTGAAAATAGTGGTTCGTGTAGAAAATACATAAAACATTGTAATCAGTTTAATTGTATTCCCAAAAATTAATAATCATAAAATGATACATTAAATATAATTAAAATAAATAGAATAATTATATTAATAATCAATTAAAAGTATTCATATTCCATACACAATTATTAGTAGTGAATACAAAATATCTCAAAAAAATTGAAGTGAGATAAAGAAACCCTTACAAACATTTTGGCTTGGTAAAGTGTGTTCTTTTAGGGGCTTAATGAGTTGTAAAGGGGTATACCATTTTTTAAACATAATAATAGAAGTATGGGAGTGGTTTTAAAACATTCCACATCATTAGGAATAAAAAAAGGACACAACATATGGGGAATTATTGAATTGCTGTGTGAGAGAGGATACCTTACCTTAAATCTGAGGGTGTTCTTCGCTTGATATTAATGACCCGAATAACCAAATTACGTTAATTAATTAACAATTATAGAACCCTTTATAAATTTATTTGGATTATTATGACATTATTAGGTTCATTCATTTTCTTTTTATTGGTAAAGGGATTCAATTAAAATGTTTGTGTGTTCTTGTTCTCATAGTATTCTTGATCGGCTGACTTATAAAAGAGTATGGAAGTTCATGTAAGATGTGAGTTGATTACCAGAATTTATTTTATAACATATTAATGAACATTAAAAATATTATATGGTTATAAAATTCATTGTTTTATTTGGAGTGATGTTTAATCATTATATAAAACATTAATGATAAACGCTTGGATTTATTTAGCGATTTTGCTCACAATTACCTTGTTTTTTATTATTAATTTACATCATGAGTGCATAGGGATTCCAAAACATTACATAAGATAGAAGAAATATATAATTTCTTATTTAACCACTAAAATGGTTTCATGTCCAGAGTTCAAAAAGATAGATCAAATTAAATGCATCGTCATCATTGAATGTGATAAATCAACACATTTCCGACAATGTTTCATTTTAAGAATAAATGAGGGAGAAAATATAGATAAAGATTATTAATCCCATTAGAATAACAAAATTATAGTCTATGTATGGTAGAAAATTTTTTTTCTTTCCATTTTGATGAGGATAGGATAGGAATGAAAATTGTACAATGTAAATATAAAATCCAAGAGAAGAAATGAGAAATTTTACATCTAGAATTAACCTTTCATTCAAGCCTCTAAAGGGAAGAGGATTTTGAATTTATATAATTACAAGGGCTACTGGTAATGGTGGGGGATCTTACTGGGAGACTTGGGAAGAATTTTGATAAGGTATAAGGCTTTAGAGGAGTGATGAGTAAAGGGAGGCAGAGGGCATATTTAGAGTGGAGGGGATGATGGTTTTCATAATATTCTTATCATTAGATAATTATTTTTCCATAAGACTAGAAATAGTGATGATTATACGACCAAAAATAAAAATATGTTCATGTTTGATTGATCCATTGGTTCTTACATCAGTTTAACAACATCAAGGACTCAATAAATCAATTATTTATCATTTATTGTAGATTATTGTATTTTACTATTCAATAAATTCTAGAATTTTAGAAAAATAACAATAAATAACCCTAACCATTTTTTTGGAATATATAATCCAAAATTTTAAGTCCATTTTTTAGTAATAGTTTACTAAATATGATTAATTAAATTTTTATTTAAAATCATAATTTACTAGAAAATTATAGTTTTTAAAAAAATTATTCACTTATTCCACAACATAGGTACATCACACATTCACGTAAATCCTAAATATATACTAGAAAAGGTTAAGTTACTATTCATAATGGCATGTCACCATTCATAGAGGTAACATTACTACTCATAAGGGTATAATACTATTCATGAAATAATAAGTTGATTATATCAGACTCTAAATAACAAAATGATCAAAACCATTTATGTCAAGTTTTTTAAATTAAAATCATCGGGGTGGTAAAATTATGTTTACTAGCTAGGTTATAACAAAGTGTTTCTTTTTAGATATTTATTGTTTCATACATTAAATATTAAATTTATTTTCCAAATAATTGGGTGTTATATTTTCCAATACTTACAAAATATTCATTCTCAAAATTTGATTTTTGAATTTGAATGATATTGGTTGTTATAATAAAATTTTCTTTCTGAAAAACACATATAAAAAATAGTGTTCATATTATAGCCTTCATAAAAATGTTAAGGGAAAATTGGTGGTCAAATAATAATAATAATAATAACAATAATAATAAATGAATAGATTATCATTCAGAATTGAGTAAAATTGATAGGAATTGAAAACCTGGGAATAGATGGAATTCCAAACTATAAATTTATTGTGATAGAAAAAAGGTTTACATAAAATTAGATTACCACAAACCAATAAATTACCTTAATGAGAAATATCATTAATGTTATCAATGATTATGATAACATAACAACCTTTAAGTCTATTTTCATAGAGTAACAGGATTATTCCACTGTATACATTTATAAATATATATATATATTTCGTAAACATCACCTTATCCTTTTATTGTTCATTGAACTAACTATACATCAAATCATAGCATTTGTTGCATTTTGTGGTGTCATTAACCTTTAAAAAGACAAACAATGATAAATTTAAAAAATTCCATTAATGATTTAACATTCTAAAAGATCAATATACAATACATTATAATTATTCCAATAGTAGTTAGCACCATCCAAATAACATTATCCTTACATATTATCTTCCAATTCATAAATTGAAATAAAAATATTTTGAACAAAATAAGGGTTTTATATCCTTTGACCGAATATTTTCCTAAAGTTTAACCTACTACTAAGTAAATTTTCCTTAGTATAATTAATTATACGACCGAAAATACTTAAAGAAAATTATTGTAGTATAATCCCCATATATTCCACAATTCTTATAAAAAGTACAATGTAGAGAAAATATTCAAGAAGACATGTTTCAGGACTTGGCATATCATTCATTCCTCATCATCACTGGTTCTTTCAAAAAATCATCTTTATCCAGTAACATCATTAGGGTTATATTCCATTGATGCTTTTGACAACGTTTTACATAGTGTCTCATCTCCTTAAAATTATAGCATTTTAAATTGGAAAACATTTTTTACCCTAGTAAATACAAATGTGGTGTCTTCTTTCCCATACTTATAACAAAATCGCATTCCCTAAAATAATTACAATTGTTATTCTTCCCATAGTTATCACATGTTGGAAAACCCTTATGTCCCTTATTCTCTTTATCCATGTTTTCCTCTACCATCCTCTACTTCATTTTCTAACTTTCTAATCCATAAGACTCCTAGAATTCATTACATACCTTGTTAACACTTGATATTATTTATTTATATGAATAGGATATTTTGGAGAATATATTATTCTGAAACGATGGATTAAAAAATTTATAGACATGATGCTTTTTACTCTTTGAATCATGTGCATTTGTGATGTTCTATTTTCTTCTACTACGCACAATTTCTAATCAATTCCATATAATATATTATCTCATAAAATCATGACCTCTCTATATTTCTAACCATGGTATAACACATAACATAAATTCATGCATCATAAATCCTAGAACCATACACTTTGGTTACTTTGGTGGCTTAAATCCTTCATAATGGGTTGCAATAAGCATATGAATTTAATGAAGCATATCACCTAAGAGTATCTAACAAAGAGTTAGACAAGTACTATTGTTGACAGATAATATATTTTCAATTAATTTATATTGAATATAATTTTTTTAAACCCAAAAAAGTGTTTCTATAAGAGGAATTGTTTCATTTTTATGATTTTGGTGTTATTTTGAGCTGAATAGTAAAAATGTGCCATTTTGGATTTTTAACAATTTTAAATTATTTCTAATGTTTGACCGTAACATTATCTGCACTAATCCAATTTGAAAAATTATTTCTTTTCCAGATTCTACACATCCAGGTATTCATTTACTATTTTTGGACTAAAAGTTGAATCGGCCATATGGAAGCTCAAAAGAATCTCACAGGTGGGAGAAAGAAAACTGTTTGCAGTTCTGACTAGTTTTTGTGTGGGATCTATAACTCATTCATGGTGGACCCAAATGTAGTGATATTTGGTGGGTGGACGCAAACGAAGTTTTGGAAAATCTTTTATGAAGTAAAGGCCATGGTATATGGCCGTTTGAGGGTCTATAAGAACTTCCTAATCCGGGGGTTGGCGTTTTGGAGAGTCTGACTGGACAGAATAAAAGCTCAGAATCAAATGGTGATAACTCTTGGAATACATGTTCAAATCCGCTGAATGTTTTAGGGGACACTCCCAAGATAATTATTAACAACATTTAATAAAGGTTCAATGCATGAAGAGGTCATTTATTGGGTCCAAAAGGCGACAAAATTCGGAAGGAATAAATCTTGCTATAAAAGGAGAGCTCCTCCTCCTCAAAGAATCCCATATTCCATCCCATTCCTTCTGGGACACCACAATCGAAGACGGGAAGAAGCCAAGGGACAGTCGGGGAAATTCTTCTTCACCATCATTCTGTTTATTTATTTTATTTTTCTTTACTTTAAAATGACTCTCCTCTCCCACATCATCTCGCTTACCCCATCCATGTAGGGGTAGTTTCATTTGAGTGATCGGAAAGAGGGGAGGCTGGACCTATGTGCTGTGTTTGAGTTTTTGTGCTTGAAATGAATAAAATTTCTTCTTCTTTCTTATTCTGGTTTCAATTATTAATTCATTATTAAATTACAAATGCAGTAGTGTTATGTTTTTTATTCTGAAATTATAAATTTCTTTTTTCGATGATCACATCTCCCTCCACCCAATTCTAATCTGTATACGGTGGAACAAGATTAGGGTAGCGTGGTGATTTCTCGACGGTTTTCAAGCACGTGTGAAGGATTGTATGTCCAAATCACGGTTTATTAGGGAACAACAATTCCAGGTCTGGGATTTCTCTAATTAATCAAAAGACCTTATACCACCCTAAGCACATTGGAAGGAGGATATATGTAACACCCCGAGATTTTATGAAAAATATTCTTTTTAATTTCATTAATGTCTTGTGTTATACGCTACACCAAAAGGAACTTTCAAAACACACATCACTGACCTGGTTTGAATTACACGCAATCGCGACCTTCCAGGATAGCGTGTGTTGTACGCCACACCAAGTTTCGCTAAACAACGATATGCTATTAAAATATTATTAAAACTGAACATTATGAATATTAATAAACACTTTTTGAATTTTTTTAATTTCTATTTTTCAAAATGGACTTCATTTTTGGATTCGGAATATCAAAATTAGCTTAGGGTGAAATTTTGGTGATTTTTGGATAACTTTCATATTTTGATGAATATTGAAAATTACTAAATTTTAATTAAAAAAAACTTGTTCAATCGAAATAATTAATAGTGAAAAATTATTAATTTGAGTGGTTTTAAAGTATATTTAGAATATATTTTTACAATTTAATACAATGTTGGTCATTGGATGTAATTTCACATTTAAACCAGACATAAACAAATGTCAATCTTTTGATAGTTATTATCTCTTAAGAACACGCTATTTGTTTTGACGACGGGAATTAATTATTAAATTAATTAATGCAAATGATATGTTTTGAATTTGGTAAAATAGAAATCATTTTTGAGTTCATAATATCAAATATAGCTCAGGCCTAATTTTTGGTATTTTTCTGAAAACTTTCAATTTTTGAGGAACAGTGAAACCACTAAGTGGTAGTTAAAAAAATTGAATTTTGCATAAAACTTAATTTTACCGCTTCTGTGAATGGAATTTTGAAAATCTGACAGACACGGTTGATATCAGTAAGTAAAATGTGGTTCAATGAGATAAAAATAATTTTTTGGTGAATAGTAACTTTTTACTTTTTTTACCGCGGTTAATAGTAAATATGGTAACTAAGGGTAAATATGATATTACTATTACCCTAACACATGTCCTAATTCTATTGGATAAGTTTAATTCGACCAAAAACAACCTTATGAATATAATATGACCATTTAGGTCCACTTGGATTAGATTATGACATTTATTATTATTTTACTTAATGAATAGTTAAAATAGTTAAAATCAAAGTTTAATAAGTAAATCATTTTTAATATGGGGTGATACATAAGATAAATTCAACTATAAATATTCATTAGAAAGCTAAGACGATTTCCTACATAATGGTATTTTATTTTTAATTTTTAGACATTAAATAATTTAATTTATTTATGACACAATGATGATGCAGTAATTATCTTATTAATGAAATATTGACATAATTGATGTTATAAACACCAAAATAAATGTAATTTGAGACATTTTAGGAATTAAACTAATTTTATAGGTTACTATGATATATTAGTGTTAATTTAATCAACTTTTTCGAACATATAATTCTGTTATGACTTTCACAAAAATCATATGTCAAATAGTGTCAAAATTGACACAAAATAGTTTTTAAATCAAATATTATATTATTAATTGTTATTTTATTCCTAAAAATCTAAGGTTCGGAAAAATGACTTAGATAAGGATATATATATTAATAATAAACAATTTGGGGTTCATTTGGCATGTTATAGTAAGTGTATTAACCATATAGTGTAAGAAAACAAAAAAGACACGGTAAAAGTTAAATTATTTAACTTGGAGTTAAATCTAATTGATAAGGTTAAAATAATAACCTAAACTTTTCTAAATCCTATTGGATGATAGGCTTTCGACCCATCCACACTTTAGCTTTGAAATAAGAACATTTGGAACCATTATAACCCGATTTTGACTTTAACATAAAATAATATTTGGAGATATTCTTAAGGTGCCCCTCTCCTTCCTTATAAAAGGGCACCTCCTCCCCCTCCTCCTCAAACCAATTTGAGCACTCAAGCTCGGCCAAACCCTGCAAAAATCCCTTCTCCACTTCCCTAGAATAATCTTAGAGGTCCTGGTCGTCTTCAAAGACCAATCTTAGTTCCCTAAGTGGATGACTCAAAGAGGCGTTTCAAAGAAGAGGTAATATCCATTACCGATCTTTTCAATTTCTTTCTTCTTCAACTTCTTCTTCTTTAGTTGTTTAATGATAAAGTAATAACATCAGTATTAATTACATACTTATATGTTATTATAAATATGAAACAACCCTAATTCACCTTCTATCCATCCTACGGAAAAATGAAATCACCACGCGTGTGTACGTACGGAATACCATCTCTACGCCGTGGTGTAATCTGTTTTTCCACCAACACCTTACATGGATGGGTATTATGGTGTAAAGAATAAATATACATAGTTATTATAACATCATAATGATTCTGATATATTGTATCATCCACTCAAATTCAATTCAATAATTATGGAAATGATATCATCGCTCGTGCGTACGTACGGACTACCGTCTCCACGACGCGATGAGATTCATTCTCCATGTTAACCATTTAAGAATGATTATAAAGTTTATATAAGAAGTAATAATGAAATATATGATATTATAATGCTACTTGATTTATGTTTATATATATGTATGTCATCTACTTAATTCCACTCAATTCAATAAGGAAACGAAAACAGCGTTCATGCGTACGTACGGCCTACCGTCTCCATGAACGGTGTATTTCTTTCCATTTATCGATCCATTATATATATGTATATTATGAATATATATAATATATAAATAATGTTTTATATTCTATAATTATGTAATAATGATCTAAGTAATCATATGATTAACTACAAGTTAAAACACGAATGACAAATGAGATGATTTTACCCAAAACGCTACTTTAACATGAATTTACAAAAGAACAGGTAATATAAAGTCATAAGTGAACCATATATGATATAATAACAATGAATATGATTCTGTAATAAGTCAATGACATTATTTAAATCATTATACAGGAGGTTCGGACACTTACGAAGCAAATCGGGCCTAAGGTAAGGGAAAATATCACAATCTCATTTTTATCCGAGATTGTTTATACTTTGGTATTTAATGGGGTGTATTTTATCATCCACATCCATGTTCCCTCAATATGTAATATTGTTTCCATCCACTTACAATAGTTTAAATCCAATTTTACCCTTCGGTGAGTTTTTACTAAAGAATATGAAAGGAATCTTTTGTCGTTTTTTCGTACGAGGTACTTTTTGACTTTTCCGACATAAGTACAAAGAATGATTTTTTAACTTATACGGCATGAATGGATTTTTAAAACATTATTTCCAAGAAGCATCCTTTACAAGTTTTCAAGTTTATTTTTAATCAACTTCGTTTAGTTTAAATTTGTATGACATGTTAAGAAAGGATAAATGTTTTTGAACAAGAAAGGATATTTTCCTCAAGAATGGAGTTCAAGTGTTTTATCAAAATTATTTTCCATCTATGATAATAAAGGGTTCTTTTTTTTATCCCAATTATTAATTTGATTTGATTATGATTTTAGGGAATTATTTTTATGAAGCCATTTACCTTATATGATTTGTTTTATGATGTCATGATGTTTCAAGAATCCCATTTTTGTTACATGTGTTATGCGACGATGTATGATTTATGATTATGGGGCACAGATAAGAAAGGATTCATTATAATATGGGTGGGACCTATATCTCCCTCAAATGCATTGGGTAAAGATTTTATATCTCATTAGATAGACATGGCGGGAATGGTAGGTTATACCGGTTCAGTGAAACAGGACTGAAACGAGGGTGACTCGATTCAGAAAGGGACTTTGTCTACTAAGATAGTCTTGGCAATAAGTCTTGACTAATAAGATACGATTCTCTATGATTATGTGTGTATGACACAAAGTTTCATGTTTTATGTTATGATTATTGGGATTTCATTTCACTACTATAATTTATCCCATGTTATGAAATTATGCTCTCTTTTTCAGGTTAAGATTTCCAAAATGTTCTGTTCTTATGAATATGATGTGACTGATATTTATTTTGTTTACCCTTACTGAGCATTTGAGCTCACCCTTTAGGTTTTCTTTTCCCCTGGATATAAAGAAAGGTTTTAGGTAAAAAAATAAGGATCTTTATGGGAGATGTTGATGATATTTCACCACGATTAGAAGATTATATTCCGAGTTTCCAAAGACACTAAACTATTACGATCAATGTGTGTGTGTTTGTTATGTACTAATTATTCCGCTAAAGTAATGTAATGTCCATGTACGTTAATCTTTGGGTCTCTATAGTTGGTATCAGAGGAAAGGTTTAGTCAACCTTTGGAAACTAGGATGCGAAAACGTTAGTGAGATCCCTAGAGATATTTCTAAGGTATGTCTAGGGATGTCCCTAAGGATAAGTATATGTATAGATTATAGTACTAGAATTACGCTAATGATCATAGAATTAAACCTAAGATGTTAGATACTGAAGGTACTCCCCCTTTATTATGTTGTTTTCCCTAGCTTGATTTTTGCCTCTCACACTATTCTTTTTGGGTTTTAGACGATGGCTGGAACCCGAAGGAACCGTGTTGATCAATGAAATGGACAATGCAATGATTGCCCTCATGAACAAACAAATGTTATGGGAGATGGAGTGAAAAATCTAATTGCTATACTTACACAAGCAATGAATCATTCTGGACTTCCAAATGAGCAGAGAAGGGAACAATATTCTATTGAGTCCTTCATGAGGCAACGCCCACCTTCTTTTAGTGGGACTTCCGATCCACTTGTTGCTGAACAATGGATCAGTACCACGGAAAAGATATTTTCAGTTCTTCAATGTTCTGAACATGATAAAGTCATCTTACCAGTATATCGTTTGGAAGGTGAATCTGATCAATGGTGGAATCTTATCAAAAATATGAGTCCAAGAGACGAAATTGAGTCCATGGAATGGGACAAGTTCAAGAACTTGTTTTTCAGTAAGTACTTCCCTCGTATTCTTCGAACAAAGATGGAAAAGGAGTTTCTTGAGATGAAGTAGAAGGATGATGAATCTGTTGGTATATACGAAGCGAATTTTACAAGACTTGCAAGGTATGCATCTGTCATTATCATCCAACCTGAAAGTAAAGTTGATCGATTTTTCAGTGGCTTAAAACCAAGTCTTCTAAGGGAATTAGCTATAAGAGACTTCAATAGCTATGAAGAAATTGTGTGTTTTGCTATCAAGGTAGAAATGGAAGTTTGTGTTACATATCCATCTCATGGTTTTGACAAGAAACGAAAGATGGAGTTCAAGGAGAAATCTCAGAATAATGGTGAAAAGAAGATGAATGTTTCCTTATGCACAAAGTGTGGAAAGAAGCATGGTGGAGATTGTCTTAAAGGGACTATAAAATGTTTTAAGTGTGGAAAAGAAGGTCGTCGAGCAGCTTAGTGTCGAAGTAATGGAAAAAGGGCTTCTAATGATGTGAACAAAGCAAACACTGCAGAGAACGCTCCCCCAACACTTCAATGCTTTAAGTGAAAGTAAATGGGGCATTATGCTAATAAATTCCCTAATCCAAGGGTTAGTGATGATCGACATGAGCAACCGCTTAAGGAAAAGGACAAAGGGAAGTCACATGCGATCACTATTGGTGATGTTGAATATGACAACGATGTGGTGGAATGATTAAGTGTTTATGTAATGGGATTCCAAAATAATGTTGTATCATGGAGTATTGGAATATTTATGTATTGGTCTAATGTGGTATTCAAATTGATTGAGATATTTTTGGAAATAAGATGATATGCGCATAATGAAGGGAAAATGAGAAAATGAAATGTTTAACAGTATTCATGAGCTCATGATTCATATATGGACTATGTGATATCATGGTTTGAGTATATAGAATTTTGAGGATTTTGGTATGTGGAGGGTTTTAACTTTTAACTGCATTCATGTTTTTACTAAGGTTCAATGGGTATTCAAGAGAATACATGATTAAGGACATTGAATGTTTGGAATGTGACCAACAAAACATATCTTATGATATATGGGGATCAACGATGGTATTAAATCTCTGGTAATCGTTTTCACTATGTTATTAGAGTGGACCGAAGTATTTTAGATAAGCCTAAAGATTGGAATGGATTATGTTGGACATAAGTTAGTATTGTTTAAGGATACAAGTTTTTTTTCAATATTATTGATGGGATGTTATTGTAATATAGTTTTAGAAAAAGGACAACCTATAGGACGGGAGACAACCCATTGCATCGGACAAGGCTGTGGGAATCGAACCCACAACCGAAGTGTGACTGGCCTTTATCGCCTACCACTGGCCTACAGGAAGTCCCTGTTTAGTATAAACTAGTTTTATTATATTAAGCAGTATGATATATGAAGTATAAGTCCATTTTAGGAACCATATATGATTAATCTCACAATATAATGACTTATGTATATTTAATAACTTTTTCTAACCTTTTGTTTGAGACAGATGGAATGACCCGTCATTCTATCACATGATCTGCTAACACTTCACGAATAACAAATTAAACATCATTTATTTAAGAGATGAAGTGGAAATTTTTCAAGGCACGAACAACAGTGATATTGTACCAAAATAAAGTAAGTATTTATTATAATTCAAATTATTCTACTTTAGGGAAACGATCTTGAAAACCAAAAATGTTTTCCTAGTGCTCTTATATCTGATTAATCAGTTGGTACCTTAGATCGTCACAAATATATGGATTTGTGATTGTTGGATTTTTCATAGCCATGTTCTCTACCACTCTCCATCAGAACATGATGGTCAGATTTTTCTTCTATATCCATATTTTCACCTATGTGGAAACCCAGTGATTAGTTTATTTGGGTAACCACTACGTTTCCTACTTTTGTTTTTAAAGATTGGTTTTGGTATTCCTTTTTATGATGTGGGTTTCTATTAATGAAACTTTGGAGTAGTAAACCATTTATAACCCCGACGAATTTCGAGGGCAAAATTCATTTTAAGGGGGGTAGAATGTAAAACCATGAGATTTTATGAAAAATATTCTTTTTAATTTCATTAATGTCTTGTGTTATACGCTACACCAAAAGGAGCTTTCACAACACACATCACTGACCTGGATTGAATTACACGCAATCGCGACCTTCCACGATAGCGTGTGTTGTACGCAACACCAAGTTTCGCTAACCAACGATATGCTATTAAAATATTATTAAAACTAGTCGTTATGAATATTAATAACCACTTTTTGAAATTTTGTAATTTCTATTTTTCAAAATGGACTTCATTTTTGGATTCGGAATATCAAAATTAACTTAGGGAGAAATTTTGGTGATTTTTGGATAACTTTCATATTTTGATGAATAGTGAAAATTACTAAAATTTAATTAAAAACAACTTTTTCAATCGAAATAATTAATAGTGAAAAATTATTAATTTGAGTGGTTTTAAAGTATATTTAGAATATATTTTTACAATTTAAAACAATTTTGGTCATTGGATGTAATTTCACATTTAAACCAGACATAAACAAATGTCAATCTTTTGATAGTTATTATCTCTTAAGAACACGCTATTTGTTTTGACGACGGGAATTAATTTTTAAATTAATTAATGCAAATAATATGTTTTGAATTTGATAAAATAGAAATAATTTTTGAGTTCATAATATCAAATATATTTTAGTCCTAATTTTTGGTATTTTTCTGAAAACTTTCAATTTTTGATTAATAGTGAAACCACTAAGTGGTAGTTAAAAAAAATTGAATTTGGCATAAAACTTAATTTTACCGCTTCTGTGAATGGAATTTCGAAAATCCGACAGACATGGTTGATATCAGTATGTAAAATGTGGTTCAATGAGATAAAAATAATTTTTTGGTGAATAGTATCTTTTTTCTTTTTTTACCGCGGTTAATAGTAAACAGGGTAACTAAGGGTAAATATGATATTACTATTACCCTAACACATGTCCTAATTCTATTGGATAAGTGTAATTAGACCAAAAACAACCTTATGAATATAATATGACCATTTATGCCCACATGGATTAGATTATGACATTTAATATTATTTTATTTAATGAATAGTTAAAATAGTTTAAATCAATGTTTAATAAGTAAATAATTTTTAATATGGGGTTATACATAAGATAAATTCGACTATAAATATTCATTAGAAAGATAAAAAGATTTTCTACATAATGGTATTTTATTTGGAATTTTTAGATATTAAATAATTTAATTTATTTATGACACAATGATGATGCAGTAATTATCTTATTATTGAAATATTGACATAATTGATGTTATAAACACCAAACTAAATATAATTTGAGACTTTTTATGAATTCCACTAATTTTCTAGGTTACTATAATATATTAGTGTTAATTTAATCAACTTGGTTCGAACATATAATTCTTTTATGACTTTCACAAAAATCATATATCAAATAGTGTCAAAATTGACACAAAATAGTTTTTAAATCAAATATAATATTATTAATTGTTATTTTATTCCTAAAAATTTAAGGATCAGAAAAATGACTTAGATAAGGATATATATATTAATAATAAACAATTTTTGGTTCGTTTTCCATGTTATAGTAAGTATATTAACCATATAGTGTAAGAAAACAAAAAAGACACGGTAAATGTTAAATTATTTAACTTAGAGTTAAATCTAATTGATAAGGATAAAATAATAACCTAAACTTGTCTAAATCATATTGGTTGATAGGATTTCGAACGATCCTCACTTTATCTTCGAAATAAGACCATTTGGAACCATTATAAACCGATTTTGACTTTAATATAAAATAATATTTTGAGATATTCCTAAGGTGCCCCTCTCCTTCCTTATAAAAGGGCACCTCCTCCCCCACCTCCTCACACCAATTTGAGAACTCAAGCTCTGCAAACCCCTGCAAAAATACCTTCTACACTTCCATAGAATAATCCTAGAGGTCCTGGTCTTCTTCAAATACCAATCTTAGTTCCCTAAGTGGAGGATTCAAAGGGGCGTTTCAAAGAAGAGGTAATATCCATTACCGATCTTTTCAATTTCTTTCTTCTTCAACTTCTTCTTCATTAGTTGTTTCATGATAAAGTAATAACATAAGTATTAGTTACATATTGATATGTTATTATAAATATGAATAAACCCTAATTCACCTTCTATCCATCCTACGGAAAAATGAAATCACCGCGCGTGCGTACGTACGGAATACCGTCTCCACGCCGTGGTGTAATCTGTTTTTCCACCAACTCCTTACATGGATGGGTATTATGGTGTAAATAATAACTATACATAGTTATTATAACATCATAATGATTCTGATATATTGTATCATCCACTCCAATTCAATTCAATAATTATGGAAATGATATCATCGCTCGTGCGGACGTACGGACTACCGTCTCCATGACGCGATGAGATTCATTCTCCAGGTTAACCATTTAAGAATGATTATAAAGTATATATAAGAAATAATAATGAAATATATGAAATTATAAAGCTACTGGATTTATGTGTATATATATGTATGTCATCTACTTAATTCCACTCAATTCAATAAGGAAACGAAAACAGCGTTCATTCGTACGTATGGTCTACCGTATCCATGAACGGTGTATTTCATTCCATTTATCAATCCATTATATATATGTATATTCTGAATATATATTACATATAAATCATGTTTTATATTCTATAATTAAGTAATAATGATCTAAGTAATCATATGAATAATTACAAGTTAAAACACGAACGACAAATGAGACGATTTTACCCAAAACACTACTTTAACATGAATTTACAAAAGAAAGGGTAATATAAAGTCATAAGTGAACCATATATGATATAATAACAATGAATATGATTCTGTAATAAGTAAATGACACTATTTAAATCATTATACAGGAGGTTCGGACACTTACGAAGCAAATCGGACCTAAGGTAAGGGAAAATATCACAATCACATTTTTATCCGAGATTGTTTATACTTTGGTATTTAATGGAGTGTATTTTATCATCCACATTCATGTTACCTCAATATGTAATATTGTTTCCATCCACTTACAATATTTTAAATTCAATTTTACCCTTCGGTGAGTTTTTAGTAATGAATATGAAAGGAATCTTTTGTCATTTTTTCGTACGAGGTACTTTTTGACTTTTCCGACAAAAGTACGAAGAATGTTTTGTTTAACTTATACGGCATGAATGGATTATTAAAAAATTATTTCCAAGAAGCATCCTTTACAAGTTTTCAAGTTTATTTTTAATCAACTTTATTTAGTTTAAATTTGTATGACATGTTAAGAAAGGAAAAATGTTTTTGAAGAAGAAAGGATATTTTCCTCAAGAATGGAGTTCAAGTGTTTTATCAAAATTATTTTACATCTAAGATAATAAAGGGTTCTGTTTTTATCTCTATTATTACATTGATTTGATTATGTTTTGGGGGAATTATTTTTATTAAGTCATTTACCTTATATGATTTGTTTTATGATGTCATGATGTTTCAAGAATCCCATTTTTGTTACATGTGTTATGCGATGATGTATGATTTATGATTATGTGGCACACATAAGAAAGGATTCATTATAAGATGGTTGGGACCTATATCTCCCTCCAATTCATTGGGTAAAGATTTTATATCTCATGAGATAGACATGGCTGGAATGGTAGGTTATACCGGTTCAGTGAAACAGGACTGAAACGAGGGTGACTCGGTTCAGAAAGGGACTTTGTCCACTAAGATAGTCTTGGAAATAAGTCTTGACTAATAAGATATGATTCTCTATGATTATGTGTGTATGCCACAAAGTTTCATTTTTTAAGTTATGATTATTGGGATTTCATTTCACTACTATGATTTATCCCATGTTATGAAATTATTATCTCTTTTTCAGGTTAAGATTTCCAAAATGATATGTTCTTATGAATATAATGTAATTGATATTTATTTTGTTTACCCTTACTGAGCATTTGAGCTCACCCTTTTATGTTTTCTTTTCCCCAGGATATAAAGAAAGGTTTTAGGTAAAAAAAAGAAAGATCTTTATGGGATATGTTGAAGATCTTTCACCACGATTAGAAGATTATATTACGAATTTCCAAAGACACTAAACTATTACGATCCTTGTGTGTGTGTTTGTTATGTACTAATTATTCCGCTAATGTAATGTAATGTCCATGTACGTTAAGCTTTGGGTCTCTACAGTATACTAATCTATGGTTTTAGAAATGAAATTTCTCATCACATCTATCTGACTAAGGGTGAGAGAGGACTTAGTAAATGAATCTCTCTCTTACCATTTTAAGGAAGAAGAAGAGATAAAATCTGGATACCATGATGGCACAACACTAGGTCTAGCCAAACCCAATCCGATCACTACCTCTATCATTTTTTAAAATTAATCAATTTTTGTTGTTTGTTTCTCTCATAGTCATTAAAATTAATTAAAACCAATCATTTTATGAAAAGCAACAAAAAGTGAAAACCTTGTTTTGTGTGCACTCCTCTTTGGGAGACTACCTAGGCTCAACTTCTATACTATACTAAGGTAAATAAAATATTGTTTTGCAAAGCCCCCGAAAGGCGTGCGTAAAACTTGGCATCGTTTCTCGGGAGGATGTACCATAACTTATTTGTAAATATTTCACTTTTTCAAATTTAAAAATAAATTTTAAAAAAAAATTCTTTTTTCCATGATGTATTCAAATTCAAATATTTATGCATGGGATGATTACTCGCAGGTGCAACATCAAGAACCAGAAATTGATTATCATGTTCTCAATGACCGGGTTGAAAGGATTAGTAATAATTTTGATGTTTTGGGTAGAAAAATGGAATGGGCATTGGACTATGTTCGTGCAATGATGGAGCAACCCGACCCTAAGATGGAGAAAGAACATGAGATAGTGGTGGAAGAAATTTCACCACTCATCATTGAAGAACTAAAGGAGGTAAACGTTGAGGTACCTGAAGACTCATTCATCATCACTCAAAAAATTCTACTCGAGATAGATGAAAAAGAAGATGACTTCCCCTTTGAGCTACATGTGGGAGATCAACAAGAACTTGATGAATTTTGGAATGGATGTGAGGAACTTATTGAACTTCCCAAGCCTTGTAAACAAGAAAATCCAGCACCATGGAAGACAGAAACCACTCAATTGGTGTAATATGAATTCAAGATGGAGGAGCCCGACTACCTCCCTCCATCCGGTGATAATCAAATCCAAGAGGAACATTAAACCAAAGAAGTGATCGAACTAGAACCAACTCAGGGAGATGATCCTTCCATGAACTCTACCTTGTCTGATTTCATTCAATCCGATTTGAGGATCACTGCTTATAATTTTAAATTTTTAGATTTGGTCAATCCTTAAATTTTCTTGGAAGAAGATGAAAAAGAATATGCACATGTTGAGGAACACCTGGAAATCCCTGATGATATTGATCATCTACTTGAGGAAGTCCATGAAGAGATACATGTGTCTATTCCCGAAGAACCAAATCTAAAAGATGCCTACCTTAAAAGAGAATATTTTGAATGTAATATTTCAATTTTAAATTTTGAATATTTCTTTGATTATTCTTTTCATTCAGAACATCTGGAGAAACCAATATATTTTGAAGAAGACGTTGCACAAGTAGCAACTGAAGAGGAGGAGGTTCCATACTTCATCCTACCCCCGCCATGGAAGAGGTATATAATTGTGAATGGGGCGGATCGGGTGTACTCTATACACGAAATTATCCTCAGAAACGAAAAAGTACATGCTGGAAAGAAGAATTTTAGTTGGTTCATGAGCAAGAAACCTCAACCACCATCAGATTGGGGATAACTAATTATAACTTTTCCTCTGGAGGTAGTCAAAACCCAGGGCCCTCTTGGGGGATTAAACCAAGATTTATCCTTTTTTTCTTATTCAATTTTTATTTTAATTTCTTTTTATCAATATCTTATGCTATGTTTTTACTTTTTTAGGTTTTCAAAGATCAAAACTTAGGAACCAAACCCAACGTTTCATTTTCAATAAGCCAGGTTGTACCTCTCCTTCACACATGCTTGATGTTGTGATTCATTTGAAAATTGGCATACATGTTAAATCCACTTGAATGCATCGAGGACACAGAATCACTTACGTGTGGGGGAGGGAACCTTTGTAGTATAGGATTTTAATTTGATGTTTTTTCCACAAAAAAAATTTGTGTGTTTTCAAATTTTTGTGTGTTTATTTTTCAATTTATGGTGTGGTTCTTAACCTTTTAATCTGAAATGATTATCAATACCATTTTTGAAACCCATTTCAATGAGTGAACCAATCTATTTCATGAAACTGAGCTTAAATGAATGCTGAAATTACTTTTGTTTCAAGTTCAAATATTTTGGAATTTCATGAAAAATACACTAATTTTTGAAACCCATGACATATTTCACTGTCTATATCTTTGAAATCACTTTCCTATGAAGCTTGTGAACCATTTTTGTCATATTCTTTTCATTCACATAATTTCTTGAGAGAACCAACCCATGCTTTATTTAACAAGAATTTGATTTATTCCTTTCAAAACATGAGGGTTTGGGGTACATGTGTTTTAAATTATTGAGACGTTTATTTGGTTTGAAACACCATTTTCAAAATAATCCTTTTCATTATAGACCACCTTTACATTTATCCGTCATTCTATCCCCTAGTAGCCATGAATTTATTGTTAGTTTAGCCACTTTACAATCCAATTTTCACTATCCTACCTACTCTTGAAGTGAAATTGCATGATCTAGTTGAAATTAAGTGTGGGGAAGATGTCTTGTGGTGTACTAAATCATTTGGTGATACTTTTTGTAAAATATTATATGATCAAGAGTTAATGTTCATACTAAATATATCATTTTTTTAAAAGCTGTGCCTTTCGGGAGCATTCAACCTAAGAGAAGTTGTGCCTTTCTGGAGCTTCTGATGTAAAAAAGTAGAATAAAGTTGTTCCTATCTGGATATTTCAAGAAAAATCATGTTTTAAAAGATTAAAATTTTTTCTGCTGAAATCCTAAGCTGATGGAATGATGATGGAGCAGACTTTCTACAAAGGGGAAGATAATGAGACCATATTTGAGTGAAAATTAGAATCTTGCAATTTTGCTTCAATAAGAGACAACCCTCCTTTTTCGGCCTCAGGATTTTTAACATCTAAATCCTACCTGCTGGAAGCCACAGAACAACCCTGAAAAGTTCTCACGAGAAACACATGACCTTGAATCACATCAGGTGGAAAAGTAGGAATTTATCAAGCCTATAGTGACTCTTGTGTGAGCTTGGATGAGAAAATCCTTGTTCAGCATTTACATTTGTGAGATGAGAGAAAAATTCATGTGAGGTAGGTGTTTTGTGTGCATGGGATAATAAATGAAGTGTAAATATATGAAAATATAAAATGTAGAACTTGAAATAATTGTTTTTTATGAGGCATGATATCTTTTTGTTTCTTGTAATTTATTTGGTAGATCACATTGATATGTTTTTTGGATTTGATTTGATTTGAATTTTACGTGTCTAGGAGATCAAGTGCTAGGTGCGGGGGAATTGATAGAGAAAATATTTTCAATTAATTTATATTGAATATCATTTTTTAAACCCAAAAAATTGTTCTTCTATGATTAATTGTTTCATTTTTATGATTTTGGTTTTATTTTGAGTTGAATATTAAAAATGGGCCATTTTGGATTTTTAACAGTTTTAAATTATTTATGTTGTTTGATAATAACTTTATCTACACTAATCCAAATTGCAAAATTATTTTGTTTCCTGATTCTACACATCCAGTTCTTCATTTACTATTTTTGGACTAAAAGTTTAATCGGCCATATGGAAGCTCAAAAGAATCTCCCTAGTTGGAGAATGAAAACTGTTTGCAGTTCTGCCTAGTTTTGGTGTGGGATCCATAACCTATTCATGGTTGGCCCAAATGTTGTGATATTCTATGGGTAGACGCGCAAAGAGTTTTAGAACATCCTTAATGAAGGAAAGGCCACGAGTTTTGGCCGTTTGAGGGCCCATTAAAGCTTCATAATCTGGGTTTTGGAGTTTTGGAGATTCTGACAGGACCGAATACATTCTCAGAGTCAAATGTCCATAACCCTTGGAATACATTTCCAAATCCGCTGAAATTTTGAGGGGACACGACCGAGATAATTATAAAAAACATTGATGAAGGGATCAACGTGTGAAGATGTCATTTATTGGGTCAAAATGTGACAATATTCCGAAGGTAAAAATCTTTCTATAAAAGGAGGAGAGCTCCTCCTCCTCAAAGCATCCCATATTACATCCCATTCCTTCTGGGACACCACAATCGGAGATGGGAGGAAGCCAAGGGGCACTCGGGAAAATTCTTCTTCAGCATCATTCTATTTCTTTCTTTTACTTTTCTTTACATTAAAATGTCTCTCCTCTCCCGCATCATCTCGCTTACCCCATCCATGGAGGGGTAGTTTCATTTGAGTGGTTGGAAGGAGGGGAGGCTTGACCTATGTGTGGTGTTTAAGTTTTTGTGCTTGAAATGAATAAAACTTCTTCTTCTATCTTATTCTGGTTTCAATTCTTAATTCATTATTAAATTCTGAATGCGTTAGTGTTATTTTTTTTATTATTAAATTATAAATTGCTTTGGTCGATGATCACATCTCCCTCCACCCAATTCTAATATGTATACGGTGGAACAATATTAGGGTTTGGGTGGTGATTTCTCGGAGGTTGTCAAACACCTGTGTAGGATTATATGTCAAAATCATGGTTTTTTAGGGAACAACAATTCCAGGTCTGGGATTGCTCTAATTAATCAAGAGACCTTCTACAACCCTAAGAACATTGGAAGGAGGATAGACCAATCTATGGTTTTAGAAAGGAAAATTATCATCACATCTAACTGACTAAGGGAGAGAGAGGACTCGGTAGATGAATCTATCTCTTACCGGTTTAAGGAAGTAGAATAGATAAAATTTGGAAACCATGATGGCACAACACTAGTTCTAGCCGAACCCAATCTGATCACCGTCTTTATCATTTCATAAAATCAATCAATTTCTGTTGTTTGTTTCTCTCATAGTCATTCGAATTAATTCAAACCAATATTTTTAAGAAAAACAGAAAAAGTGACAACCTTGTTTTGAGTGCACTCCACTTCAAGAGACAACCTAGGATCAACTGCTATACTATACATAGGTGAGTAAAATATTGTTTTTCCATGCCCCACGAAAGGCGTGCGTCAATTGTCAAACATGAGTTCTTATTGGAGACTATCTCAATGATGTGTTTCTGGGTTTTCCCCTACATACATATGTGCTAGATCCACCTATAATAGTTCGCATCTAGGCTAGGATGTATCTTTTTGATAAACCACATAATCTATTCCTTAAAAAATTCGATGATTTCCTTGTATTCTTATCACAAGTGTATATCTTATGGTTTTGTTCACTGATCTACTTTTTCTATATATAGTTCCCATGTTTTCTTCTAAACTTAATCTGATACCGACAGTAATTTCCTGACCCCAGAGACTCCGAGTCAGTACCTTATTCTATTACATAGGCATAGATACAAGTAAAATGCATACTAATGGACGGATAAATGTAGTGGTTCTTGAAATAGTATACATACAAGAGATCATAATTACAACTTGAAAAGAAAAAACATAAAAAATTCAACAGATATGCCTATAATCTCTTAGAATAACCACACAATTTATTAATACTATAATCATAATTGTAACCAAGAAGGATAAAACATAAGAAATGGGTGATCCCAAATTCTCTGTATGGTTTATAAATACTATGTCAGATATCACAAACATAAACATTTGGCATGGTGAATAACTAAAAACACATGCCTTTAAAACTGAACATGAACATATTATGGTAAGAATAAGATCTTAGTAAATAATTCCATATTAATGAATAAAAATTGTTATTTTACTAGTCAGATAATGTAATGAACATTCAATTAATAGTTTCATATTAAGGGAATGAGTGATTTGTTACATCATAACCATGATGTCAGGGCCTCGTGCCAAGATCATAGTTTGTCTCATCAGATCTACTGATGCTCCAAGGCACTATAGATGGCCCCAATCGACAATTACATAGTTCAATTAATTCCTCTTAGGGAATGGGATAAATGTATAATACAGAAACTTTCATATTGAAACTAAAATATCGAATGTAAATTACATTCCCCAACCATTAATCATAAATACTAACCATTCTGAGTAATATGGTTAATGGTTTCCAGATAGCACATCCATAGTCAAAATAATAATAAACCATTAAATAAAACATGGTTGTTGGTATCATAGGATATAAACCATAATTAATTACAAGATTCAACAATGGATGTTGACACAGATGAAGATACATTTAAATGAGACCATTGAAAAATCCTCAAGGAAATAATACATAAATATTCCAAAGTGTCCCATACCACCTTGAAACATTCAGATCATAATCCCATAGAATAACATGAGAATAAGTAATCTTTTGATATGATATACCCAAAGGAAGTAAATACACCACAAGAATGAAATTAGTGGTGAAAATGGTATATATCTCATAAAAGTTAAAATGTGATTTGAGAAATCCTTTTTACATTGGAAAGAAGATTTCTTTTGGAAAATAATTTTAATTTGTTTATAAATTATATTGTAAACATAGTTATTCTATAAACTAAAAGGGAAAGTCATTTTAACACCCCAAGATTCTACGGTACGTTTCCCTTCGAATAATGTGGTAGCGTGTGTTGTACGCAATCTCGAGTTCTAACACACACCACAACTAATTAAACTAGCCGTTGTGAATAGTAATACCTACTTTTTGAAATCATATATATTTTATATTTCAAAATGGACTTCATTTTTGGATTTAGAATATTGAAATTAGCCTAGGGTGAAATTTTGGTACTTTTCGGATAACTTTTATATTTTGATGAATAGTGAAAATTACTAAATTTTAATTTAAATCAACTTTTTTAATCAAAATAATTAATATTGATAAATTATGAATTTGAGTGGTTTTAAAGTATATTTAGAATATATTTTTACCATTTAATTTAATGTTTGTCATTTGACATAATTTCATAATTAAACCAGACATAAACAAGTGTCAATCTTTTTATAGTTATTATCTCTTAAAAACACGCTTTTTATTTTAACAACGGGAATTAATTTTTAATTAATTTCTGCCACTTATGTGTTTTGAATTTGGAAAAATGGATTACATATTTGAAATCAGGATTTCCAAATTATGTAAATAGGTAAATTTTATTTTTACACATTTTGAATAATTACTGTGGTAAATATTTTATTTACCATGGTTAAAGGGTAAATCCGGTAAATAAGGGTTAAAAAATAATATTATAATAATAACAAATTACCCTAAAACGTGTCCTAACCTTATTGGTGGACACATACCCGACCATGGGCATCCTTGGGTCGATTTGGGGACCCCTTGGAGCCACTTGTATGTGGTAGGGACACATTATATTAATAAAGTTAAAATAAAAAAAATGGCATAAGCTTACATCTTTTAGAAGAACAATTTTTACATAGGGTTATACAGGTTGGATTTTCGATTAAAAATATTAATTAGAAAGATAAAAAGATTTCCTACATAATGATATTTTATTTATAATTTTTAGACATCAAATAATTTAAATTATTAATGACACAATAATGATGAAATGTTTACCTCATTAATAAATCATTTATATAAATAAGATTATAATGATTAAAATATTATCTAAAACCTGTCCAATTCTTATTGGTTGATGTTATTTAGAATATGAGTCATCCTATCTTCGACCTCAATGATTTTTGTACCATTATAAACCGAATATAATTATATTATAAAGTAATACTTTCACTCTTTCCTAAAGAGCCCCTCCTCTCCCTTATAAAAGGAGACACTTCTACTCATTCCTCACACCTCTCAAGCCACATGGCTCGTCCAAAACCTTCCCAAATACTCTCCAAACTTCCCTCACTACAACCTAGATGCCTTAGTTTGATCAGAAAGCAAACCTAAGGATCCCTTTTGATCAAATCAAAAAGAAGAACCCGAAGAAGAGGTAATGTTTTCACCACCCCTTTTCACGTTTCTTTCTTCTTCCACTTCTTCTTTCTTTGTTCTTTCCATTCTAAAATAATAACTCTTGTATCTCACATATACTGTGATGTTATTATAAATATGGTAAAACAATATTCATTATTCTATCCACCCTTTTAATAACATGTCACCATACGTGCGTACGTACGGCATACCGTCTCCACGTCGTGGTGTAATTGTTATTCAACATATTATTATTTGGATGGGTATAATAATGATGTGAAACTCATGTAAATAATAAATATAACATGTTAATTATTCTGTATATATGATATAACATCCATTTATATATTATTTTAATATCAAAAGAATGATATTGTCGCTCGTGCGTACGTACGGACTACTGTCTCCACAAACGCGATAAGATTCATTCTCCATCGTATCCATTCAAGTATAATTATTATTTGATTATTTAAAAATAATGTTTAAGGACTTGATATAATTCTGGATATGAAAAATATACAACCTATCCATTACAAACATGGCTTATGTAACAAAACATATAAAATAAACAAGTTAACACCCGAAACAACGATAATACTAAGATATTATTATCAAATCAATATTAAAAGATCATATATGATATCATATTAATGTATATGATTCTTTTATAATTTAATAACAATTATTTCACCATTATAAAGGAGTTTAACCTACCCCAACCAAGGAAAAGTACAAGGTAAGGGTTATTTCACAATCTCTTCATTATCCGAGGTTGTTTATACGTAATAATCTACTGGGATCTCGTTATCATCCACATCCATGTTTCTTCAAAATGTATTTCAAAACATTTTTAATATTTAAAAGAATATGGGTTAAAGTAATTTATACCCTTGTTTGACTTTTTATAAGAGGTTTATAAGGGAATCTTTCCGTCGTTTTCCAAACAAGGTGCTTTTTAACCTTTTTGACAGAATTAAGATAAGAATGTTTTTTTAACTTATACGGCGGGTGCGGTTATTTTCCGCCGTTATAAAATCGTCAATGCTTTCCTTACAAGATTATAAGAATATTTTCAAAGAAAATGTTTTATTTTATAAATATATGTCTCTTAAATGATTTCAAAATAGAAAGAGATATTTCTTTAAAAAGAGTTTTGATTTCATTTATGTCAACATCCTTTAATGGATTTTACGCTTATTTGAGGATGATATATTATGATACAAAAATTTTATATTGTATTGAAGGTTTTGTGATATGTTTGACTATGGATGTGATATTTTTTATATACCATTCATGGTTTATGGTGAATGTATTGACATTTCGTATGCTAGTTTTAATACAAATGTTTATGTTATGTTTAAACCTTTCCATATGGGAATGCATTGGACTTAATATGTGATTGGTGGAGCCCGCTATAGCTCCTCGATGCATCGGTAGGTCTCATGAGACAAAATAGTGTCTTGGCACAAGGCCTTGGCAAAATCTTATTTGTAGTCTTGGCACGAGGCCTTGGCTATTTGGTTATGATAGTCTGGCATTATGCATTCCATCATTATGAAAGTGGTTATTGATATTGCATGTGATTATTCGATTAGTAGAATATCCATGTGAATAAGTAAATGGCATTATTTCATTTTATTTATGTCGTACCATGTTGAAATTTCATGTTTGAAAGGATTTTGTTTTATTTATACATTTCCTTAAATGTTTATTCTTATTTATGAAAGTTCCGGCTATATTGTTATCCTTACTGGGCATTTGAGCTCACCCCTTTTCTATGTTTTATTTTCCCAGGATGTGAAGAAGTAAATTATGAATGACTTGCAGGGATATTATGAGGGGTTAATAGTGTGGACTATGGAGACAATATTTTGTTGTAGTAGTTCTTTTTTATTTTGATGATGTAATGTAAAACTTATGAATATATCTAGTGTTTCCAAGGCAACTAAACCAATCGGTCTTTTGAGATTTGATCTTTCTTGTGATCATGCCAATGTTATGTAATTAATGCACCGACTCTGGGTAACAGGGGTCGGGGTGTTACAGTCATTGAAAATATATTTGTGTCTTAAATAAATTCTTATTGAGGTGAAATCATTTAAAAGTTATTTTTAATGAATTATTTGAAATAAAACATTTTTTTGCGGTTTAAAGATGATATATAAGGATTTTAAAGCGCAATGCATTGTTTGATTTAATGAAATCATAAATGATCCAAAATACCATTTAGATATTAAAATTATTTATTTTAGAATGATAAATATGGCCTAAAACATATATTAGGGTGAACACCGAAATATGTAAGAATTCGAGAATTTCCTTGAATCAAACTTTCATTTCGATACAATTTTTGAAATTTTTTTTAAACATGTAACTCCCCATAAAATAAATAAGGATTAGGATTGGTAAACATATACAAATCATTCAAAAAATTTATGAGTAGTACATTGGAATAAATATGAATTTCAATGAGGTGAATATAGAATATAAGCAACCCAAATAAAAATGGAGGTTCAAGTAGAAAATACTTAAAACATTGTTATCAATTAAATCATATTCCCCAAAATGAATAATAATCACATTATACATTAAATATCATTAATATATATATATTAATGATATGAAACGTCAATGGGAAGTATACATACACTATACCAAATTAGTAGTGGTGAATATAGAATATCTCACAAAAATGGAAGTGAGATGAATAAACCCTTACAAACATTTCTACTTGGAAAAGGGTGTTCTTATGAGTTCTTAATAAGATGTAAATGTGTATATCATCATTTATATATCATAACAGAATTATGGGGGAGGTTTGAAAACATAATTGATGGAGAAAATATTTTCCAAATATTTTGTACGCATTTAAATTATTTTATCCTTCCCAAATTACAAATTTGCAATTATATGATTCAATTTGGGACTTATGATGTGTTTTGAGAAAAATAGTAAAAAGTGTTTAATTATAGATTTTTTAATGATATTTAAATTAGGTGTATTTTACTAATATATGAAATAATATAATTCAAAATTGTGTGATTCATTTTTTTAGTATCCTTATTTTAGTTTCATCAACATTGTCTTCTGGATTATAGGTTGAATCGATCATAGAGAGGCCTTAAAATCAATGAAGTTGAAGAATTTTCTGGGCGGATAGAGTGGACCCCACCACCACAACAGAAGACTGTATCAGCCTACACACATTTAATTTAGGTGATTACACCTGGAGTAGAACATGGATACATAGGTACGTTTCTCCATTAAATTTTATAGAGTTTTGAATCCATTAAGGTGGATTTTTAATCACATATTTTTTTTGGAAGATTCCTGGAATGTTCATCTAGAAAAAGATAGCATTAATTGGAAAACATTACTCATACATATAATGAAAAAATGAGATGGAATTTAGAGGACGAGCTAAAAACATTTATATGAAAAACGTTCATTTAGGATTCCACACGTGAATCGGCCAATTAGTTTGTCAACAACGAGTCAACATTCAGAGGAAAAAAATATGCCTATAAAAGGATAGGAGCTCCAACATCTCAAATCAATTAAATCCATCCCATTCAATCTAGTAAAACAATAATAGGAGGCAAAGGGACACTTAGGATTTATATTTCATTATTTTAAATTTATTTTTGTTTTCTTTGACATATAACAAATTCATCTTTTTGTTAAACTGTTTCCCATTTCTTCTCCCACCCTTCTTTCTCTTCCAACTCTAATTCTCATTCACTCTATTAAATAATTCCGTCGTGATCTCTAAGAACTTCCCTCTGGTAAGTGACTAACTCAGGGTTGTACCTGATGGAGGTTTCATGGTGTTCTTAATTATTACGCTTTAAATTAAAAATATTTTAAATCTGTTTGTAGTGGAGATGGAAATATTGCATGAGTGATACAGTCTTCCACTTCAAAACTATTTCGAATTCCATTTATTTTTATTGATTTATCATTTTACCTCTCTTATATTAGGAAAACCATTTATATGGAAACTTTGAGGTTGCAATAAGGGATGAAATGACATATAGTGGAGCCTGGTCTTGTAGGAATAACATTATCGATTGAGGTGCTACCATACATGGCTACTGTAGGAGGTGTGGTTTGGTGTGTTGGATGTACACCAAAGTCACAAACTCAATAAATAAATTCTGAGTAATTTATTAAGTCTGTTTATCTAAATTAATTACCAAATTAAATTTAGTAAATAATAAATAATGAATAAACTCTGGTTTTCAAACAGTAAACCATGACATTTTTTTCTAATCTGCATTTTGTCGACATCAACATTTAGATTTCCATTACGCATTGCATTATATTAAAATAATTTATTCTAAAACCCCCCAAACCATTGTTTTTAATAAATATTAAAAAAATTAATTAGATTAGGTGAATTAGAATTACTGATTGAACCGACTGTGACGATCCTCAAATGAGATGGACCTAGTTAACCATTGTGATGCCTTAGGAAAATAAGTTTGCTTCTATCCATGTCATGCGGTAGGAGTGCATCAAAGCTAGCATCGTTCTTGGGGAGATAAACAGTTATTTCAATCAATTTTTCAAAATTTAAAATTTTCTAAATATTTTATTTATTATCATTATTTAAAAAAATCTAAAAATATATATATTTTCCCATCATGTCTTCAAACAACATTCTTTTCTATCCAGGGAAAAATTAATCACAGGTGCAAGAATAAGAAATAGATTATACTGAGTTTGAACTCTAATTAAAGGGATGCACTCTTGTGATAATGTTCAAAAAGTCTCAAAAAGTCTACAATACATGGATATGACCACATGTTTTGATGACCGTGATCGAAGAACTCCAAACTAACTTGCAACGATTCAAGGCCAAGAAAGAGGTGCCCATAGTTTTCACTGATTTCACTGAAGAAATCCAAGAAGTAGATTCCAAACACTAAGTGGATGATCCCGACTACCTACCTCTATACAAAGATAATCTACTCCAATAGGCTCTTTACACTGAGAAAATTATTCAAGCAGATCCTAATCAGGGAGATGATTTAATCTTGAACTCAAACAAATTTCATTTTAAAGAAACTAATATGATTATGAATCCCAACTTCATTGAATTATTATAATCACATGACTCTTATTATTCCTTATAGGATGATGAGGAAGAAGAAGATTCACCTGTTGAGGGACTCATAGAGCTCGTAGATGTTATTGAATATTCACTAGAAGGGATATATAATGAAAAATAGGTGGTTGCACAACTATAATCCATAGAAGGGGATGATTCATACTTTATCATGCCCCCTCTAAGGAAGCTATACATAATTTTGATGGTGATGGATCTAATATACACATTCCATCGGTTATTCCTCACCCAGATGGATGAACCAGAAGGATGGAAAAGACACTTGTGGGGGTTCAAGTTAAGAAGCTTTCTCCACTATCATATTATGGATAATAACTGGTACTTCCCACTAGAGGTAATAAAAATTCAGGACCCACATGGGGGATCATACCAATATTTATCACTAAATACTTTTTATGAATTCAAATTTAAATTTTATTTTTTAGATTAGTCATTCTTGTGGCCCAGTCCATCATTTTTATTCAGTGCTTAAATTAAATGATCGTTATGATTAATTGAGAAATTTATTTTTTTATGGTCATGACTGAAGAAGGAACCCCCAAAAATTATTGGAAGAGGACTGGGGCATAATTTCAAAAGGGAGTTCACTTTTAATTATTAACTGTTAATCTCATTAAATTTTCAATAGATCAATTTTTCAGATTGAAAGATAAAATTGCATGCTTACATTTTAATTATTCATTAAATGACATATCAAGGAGATATGAGTTACATAAGTATCCAGATATACACTATTTCGGATTTAAATTATAATAAGACCATATGATTAAAATAGAGGATTAAATTTTTAATGTGAATCATGGATATTGATATTATGACTCATGATTTTAAAGAATTATTAGATTTTTGTAAATGAAATTTACATAATATTTTTTTTATAATTTTTTGGAATTCATGTCAATTGATTTTTTATTATAAATCATTCAATGAGTGATTTTTGAATATCATATGTCTTTTTCCTATGTTGATTTCTAGACCAAGTACATATTATTTATTCTTGAGAAAATTTCTTGAGTGATCATGGGACATGTCACCTTGCAGAACATGCATTCTATCTTATCAATTCTATGACTGTTCAAAAACACATTTTAAAGTATTGAGGAATCGTTTAGAACCCCCTTATCCTTAAAGGACACCTTTACATAAATCCTTCTTTTAGCCCATTGAGGCCATGAATGGCCTTTATTTTGATGATCCACATTTGATGAAATTTCTATCCATTTATACCATACTATTAGTGTATACATGATATTGTAAAGATGAATTGTTGGGTGAAGGCATTCATGCTCTACTAGAAATAAGGATTTAAAAATCATTATAAAGTACTTTTAATAGCATTATAAAAGCATTGTTAATCGCTACGATGATTGGGGGTCCCACTTAACAGTGCTAAAAAGCTTTGATAAAGGGTACCTTAATCCACGCTAAAAAAAGTTCTGACAAAGGCCCCCATTTATTTATGTTTTTTAGTGCGGATTTAGGGCTATCATTGTTAGAAATATTTTGAGCACTGATAAAGGAATAATTTCATTCGAGGTATTTTTTATTTAATAGTACACAAAACAACTTCACATTCGTACAAAACAGCACTTGCACATGAACGAAGCACAAATGGATGAAATAATGTACACAGGAGTTTCGCAAATAATACTATATACAATTACTTGAATCCATAAATAAAAACACACATTAAAATATACATTTCAAATAATGTTTTATTTTGTTATGATTATAATTATCCAAAAAACAATTAAAACACCATTATTTCATCATTGGGCATATGTGATTCCCTCAATAATTTTCTTCATTAGAATTGGTTGTCGAATCAAGAATCCGAGATCAAGAAAAAAAATTCACCTATAAAAATAATATTATGTTATTAATACAATAACGAAATAAATTAAACATTAATATGAAATAATACATTAATATTTTTCAATTTTTTATTAAAAAGACACATTTGTAGTTATACTCTTCACAGGGTTCAATTTATTGAGGGGGGGATGATTCCTAAACATCAAAAAGCGTCAAAGATCATTGTTTTAAAATATTAAAATAATCTGAATGGTTTTGCAGTATTTTTATAATGTCACTTGTTTTTCTACTGAAATTATTATAAAATTTAAATGACACATTGGGATTTATATCAGACACATTATTTGTCAGATTGAGGTGATTTTTATTCCTATACATCAAAAATGACTGATGGATTGTTCTTTGAAATTATCAAAACAATTGGAATGTGTTTGCTTAGTTTTTAGCATGCCACTTGTGTTTTTTTTAAAAATTAATGACATTTTTAATTAAAAAGTCACACTTTGAGTCATACCATCACATTGTGAATTTAATTGAGGTGTACTATTAAGCTATATGTCAAAAATAAATTCAATATCACTTTCCTAAAGTGTCAAAATGATCTAAATGTCTTTTCCTAGTTTGTTTTATATTAGTTATGTATTTTTACTAAAATGACATTTCAAACTAGAAACATGCATTTTGAGTCAAAGTAGTCGCATCGTGTCTTGTTTTGATATGAGACTACTTCATACCCATCCCAAAATAACTTATGAATCTTTATCCTAATATATGGAGACAATTTTAGAGGGGTTTCATGGTTTTCAATGAGTGACACATTTTGAGATTAAATATCAATTTTTAACTAATAACAGACACTGTTTGTCATACCGCTCCCACAATGTGTTTAATTGAAGTTAATTTAATTCCTACATATCACAAGTTACTAATGGATCATTTTCATAAAGTATAAAATAATCTGAATGTGTTTTCATGGTTTGCAGTATGTCACTTGTATTTGTTTCTAAAATTTATTTCAATTTTAAATTAAAAGAGACACTTTGAGTCATACCAGTCGCATTGTGTGATGAATTGAGGAGTTATTTATTCCAAAATGTCACAATTTACATATGAATCATTTTTATACTGTATAAAAACAATCAGAATGTGTTCTATTAGTTTTTAGTATTTTAGATGTGTTTTTTTTTATTAAAATGTCATTTCAAATTTGAAACATGCATTTTGAGTCATACTGGTCACATCATGAATGGTTTGATATGAGACTTCTTCAATCAAATCAGTAAAAACATATGAATCATTATCCTATATTATTAAAACAATTGGAGTGTGTTTTTTGGTTTTTAGTGAGTGATACGTTTTGAGCTAAAATGTCAATTTAAACGGATAACATACACTTTTAGCCATATTGGTCACATCGTGTGTCGGATTGAGGTGTGATTGATTCTTACATGTCACAAATTTTTTGTGGATAATTGTATTAAATTGTCAAAATAATCCAACTGCATTTTCTGGGATTTCGGTATGTCGCTTGTGTTTTTTCTAAAAATTATATCAATTTTAAATAAAAACAGGCACATTGAGTCATACCAGTTTCATTGTATGTTGAATTGAGGTGAAATCTATTCCTACATGTCAAAAAATGCATTATGTATCATTATCCTAAAGAATCAAAATAATCCTACTGATTTTTATCAATTTGTAGTATGTTAGTTGTTTTTTTAATAGAATGTTATTTCAAACTAGAAACCCACATTTTGAGTCATTACGGTCCCATCATACAATGGTTTGATATGATACTTCATTATAAACGTCACAAAGAACTTTCGAACAGTATTGCTAAATTATAAAGACAATTGCAGTGTGTTTTCATGGTTTTTAGTGACTGCCATGTTTTGATAAAATATCAATTTGAAATTGATAACAAATTGTTTTAGCTATACTGGTCACACCATGCATCATATTGAGGTGGTGTTGATACATACACATGAAATATGTCCCAAGGATCATTTTCCAAATGTATGTAAACAATCCAAGTGTGTTTTCTCATTGATCAGTATGTCACTTGTGTTTTTTCGAAGATTATTTTCAATATTAAAAAAAAGTGACACGTTGAGTCACACCAGTCAAATTGTGTTTTGATTTGAGGTACAATCAACTCATTAATTTCACATTTGAATAATGGATCATTTTACCAAAGTATCAAACAAATTTGAATGTGTTTGCTGAGTTTTTAGTATGTCATTTGTGTTTTTTTACTAAATTGTCATTTCAAACTAGAAACATAAATTTTTGAGTCATATCGGACACATCATGTGTTGGATTGATATGAGACTGCTTCATACATGTTAAAAAGAAAATATGAATCTTTATCTTAAATTATAATGACAACTGGACTAATATTTCTTGGGTTTTAGTGTGAGACACGTTTGAGCTAAATTATCAATTTTAAACTGATAAGTGAATATTTTAGACCTACTCGTCACAGTCTGTGTCGGATTAAGGTGGGCCTAATTTTTACACCTAACAAATGAATTGTGGATTATTTTTCTAATGAATTTAAAAAAATACGAAAGACTTTTCTTGGTTTTAAGTGTGTCACATGTGTTTTTTATAAAATTAATTTCAATTTTAAATTAGAAGAGACAGTTTGAGTCATTCCAATACCATTGTGTATTGAATTGAGGTGCAGTTTATTATTATTGGTCCCAAATGACTTAATGGTTGTTTCCCTAAAGTATCAAAACTATCAGAATAAATTATCTATGTTTTCAGTATGTCACTTTTTATATTTACAAAAATATGCCATATTTAAATAAAAAGAGACAATTTGAGTCATACAGGTCACATGAGGTTTCATATTGAGGTGGGGTGGGTTCCTACACATTTCAAATAACTTATAGACCATCTCTGTAAATTATCACAACAACTGAATGCATTTTCCCAATTTTCATTAGTCCATTTTCTCTGATACCAACTATAATGACCAAAACATTTCATACGTAAATATGACATATGAGTATATTAATATTAATTAAATAAAAGAAATAAATTAATCATTAATATGAAACAATGAATTATTTGTATGAAAAATTATTTTATTGTACATACATTAGGGTTACCTCAATGATAGAGTAGACATAAAATCATTTCCCATTATGTAAAGGCATGTCACATGGACAAAAGAAATTTAAAATAAACAAACATTGAACATAATAATGAAAATCAAATCAGTGTTTCAGTATATAATTTTTCATTAAAATTGAGATATTATATCGTAACATTACCTTTACATATTTCCAAATAGTTTCTTTGGTCCATATATAAGATAATAATAAAATTAATTATTCTTTGTGTAAATGGGTGTAGGAAAAGAAGGAAAAGTGAAAGCTGGATGATGATATCATGGAGATGGTGTGGGATGAGATAATGATGGGGATGTCAGATCAGATGTTCCGATGAGATGCTTTGAAAAGTGGTAGTTATGAAAAAATGGTGAAGAATCATTAGTTTTTTTTAATTTGTGAGTGATTGTCATCCAATAATCTTCCTACACACTACATCATGAGAAAAAACAATATATATTACCAAAATATAGAATATAAATGTTTCGTTCCATAATTTTTTAGGTCTAGTACTTTTGGAATCAGGGAAACATAAATAAATAGTTCATAAGAGTCTATAATTATATAATATATACTAGAAAGTCAAATCATTTCTAATACCATTCTTCATAATGTTTTTTGAAAACATTTTAAAAAAAATGTAGTTTCCACATCTTTTACATTATCAAATAATTTATTACCTCTTAGTAGAGACGGTGCAAAATATTCTTCTAAACTTTTATCAAATGATGTCATCCAATATTAGTACTTATTGTGTCAAGGTAGAAATATTCAATGTCCTAGAAACATGGGTTTCTATGAATGTTTCAACCTAATCTATTGTATACCATTTTCTCAAACGGATCACCCTTATGTTACATTAATGACATATCCTAAAAAATATCCATATGTAGGAAAGCCATTTATCATCCCGCACAACTGGATATCAAAGTGAAATCTTCATTTTTTAAGAAACATACAACATAACACATGAATCCAACAATAATTTCAAATCCTCGATCAATGGAAAAAAATAAACATTAGTATCATTACTTAGTTGTTTCGGTCGTAATATAACCATAGATATCATGATTTGTTTTCATTTCATGTATAACCATGGTGGTAAGTTATAAATTACTATCATAACTAGTTTTGTAGTTTGACCACTTCCTTAAAAACCAAAATGATTCACTCCATCTGTAGATAATGAAAGGTAAAGGTTTATCATCTTTTTTACAAATTCTGGATACTCATGATCAATTGTCTTCCACTAAAGAGAGTATTTTGGGTAACATAGTTTCACATCTTCAATTATTTTATCCCCATACCATGTAAATTATCCTGTAGCCTCCTCACTTTTATATATGCACCTAATCCATGGAATGATTGGATAATACCATACAAATTTCATAGGACTGGATACATGATTCTTATATCGAGAAGCACCACACTTTGGGCATTCTATACGTGATTTGTGGTCCATGAGAAATAGTATACATTCATTCGGGTAGGTGTGTATTATTTTAGAGATCATACCCATCGAGCATATAATTCATTTAGAGGCTTATGTTTTTATCAAGAGCTCATTATCAAATGGGAGCATTTCATTAGAGAGAAAAATTTGTTACCTAAAACATGCGTCACTCAACCCATTTCCTGTATTCATATTATATAGATTTTCCTCGACTGAGAATGCTGTATATTTAGTAGAACAAGCATACAATGGCATCTTTTCAATACTTTTTATATTCTCAAACAATTTTTTGCAATCACAGAGTTCACCTTCAACATTCCTTGTCATTTCCCCAATATGATCTTCATCATCATTCACATCTATAATCACATCCTATATACGGTCGTATTCATTGTTCATGATTGTAATCATATCAGATGATCCATAAAATGAAGTGCTATCTATTCCACTACATACATTCATTTTCCTCCCGTGTTTATTCCAACATGTTTGACTGCAATCTATTCCATCATAGATCTAGTATTCTACAACTCCTCTGGAAAAAAATTTCTTCAATAACAACTGAGTAAACATAGAAAAATGATTTTAGAAGGGTCATATTCATTTTATTTTGAGAACATTATAAAATCCTTCATTCCATCTTCATAATAGTTTGTCAACCAATCGGCCTTCATCCATTATTTATTTATATTTTTACTATTTGATTAGGTAATATTAATATTTAAAAAAATAATTACACAAAAGATATTCAATAGGTTCATAATATAACTATTATCAATAGAACTAGATGTGGTAAACAATACCATTTCATCTCCATCAATTTCTCATTACCAAAGTAGATCACAGCCATCTTTCCCACCACCTGATCAATGGAACTAGCTATGAGAATATGATTCACTTGAATGTTTTAGTATCCCACATGAGATCAATATGAATTGTTGTAAAGCAGTTTTTTAGTGTATCCCTAGAAACATAATTTATCGTGTCAAGAACTATGATACTAAAATAATAGATGGTATTATTTTCCATAGAGTGGTTTCAGGTGGAAGGATTCATTACAAGTGTTGTTATGGTTAATTGACCAGGGTTTCCATAAAGGGTCCCATAGAGTTTTCTAGTGAGGTGGTTTTCCATGATTCAGATGAATTTCAACAGTAACAAAGTGGGGGTGCCATTGAAGTCGGTAAGGTTTGGATTTACATTAAATGGTGGAGGAACTACAACATGGAATAAAATGGAATACAAATTATTCAAACAACTGAAACACCATATAAACGCACAATCATTCTCACAATTGTAACACCATACAAACCAAAAAGACAAAATTTCATGTTTTTCAAAGCATCCATTATTTTATTTTTTTTAATTCAGGTGTTATCATAGATGTTTTATCATCTTGTAGAATTCATTCATTATCCATGTATATGTAAATTACCAATTTTTTTATTCAAATGTTCAATAAGAACAATCTGACTTGTAATACATTTAGTGCGAACACTTGGATAACCAATGACCATAATTTTTAGAGGGGAATTTTTCCTATCTAATTCCCAAAATAACCATCAATATCAAACAGTAATAACATACACCCAATAGGAATCTAATGTGTGTTATGAGAAAACAAAATGTGAATGTGTTGTTCAATGCATGGTGAAGGTGTGTTAGTGGCAAAGGAGTGGCATGCAATAGTTGATATTTCAAACTATAAAGAAAACATAAAATGAGATATGATATGTTTTACCAATCCAATATAGGTCCAATGATATTTAGGAGTGGTACATGTCTTGTTAAAAAAATTTATTTTTCTATAGTGGGATTTTATTTTCTTCCTATGATATCTAATTCATGTTTTTTGTGTATCTACTATTTTTCTATATGATTATCTTATGTATCAGACATTTCTTGTTTTCAAGAGAAAGATAATTTCTAATTTACTCTAATTTAGGGGGTAAATTATTCCACATTAATATCGTCTTTTTTCTAGGGGTTCTTTTCTCTCTCGTAAGGATCATGAACGCCTCTTAGGTTTTGGGAATGTCAGGTCAGTTTTTTATTATGTTACCAATATGGGCCATATCATTACATTTACAATTGTAACTAACCCATATCAATTTAAATATTGGATGGGGGGGTTGACACTAATATATTCCCTAATCCATGGGAGTTCCTATGGGGGCGGTTCATGATAGTATCATATATGAAAAATATTTTATAGATGGGAAATTATTGTATTCACTGGTAAGGATTTTTTTCATTTGAATGGTAGTAATGATTGTAGAATTTAGTGTGTGAAGTAGATATCAGAAACTAATAAGTGATTAAAACATATGTGATGAACTCAAATCCTATAGACAAATATATAAGAAATATCATACAAGCCACATTGAATCTTAACAGGTTTGGTTTCATTAATCGTATAGTTACAAGTGGCGTGGAATGTGTAAATGATTTGCTGGGGGGATGAATTGGGTGGAGATGATGATGGAAATAATGATGTGGCGGTATGTTTAAATACTCATAGAGTAATTTTTGTTATAATAAATTTGGTTTGTGTAATAAAATTTAGGTCGGTTGTGTTATTCCATAACGAGGTTCAATAAGAAGAGGTGCATCAAGAATCCATGGGTGTGCATCATAGACTAAAACTAGAGGTTGGGATTGTAAAACAATCAAAGCATTTAAAAGTTCCAATAAGAACCTTCAGTTTCCAAAACACACACACCCAAACATTTAAAAATTTCAAAAATGTCCCTTATCCTTTCCAAACACCCAAATAATTATTTCCATAAAAATACATCAAAACTATTAAATAAAGACACCTTCATAAAACAAACAAAACTATTTATCAACAACTTTACAATAAAACCAAAAAATTTATAAACAATTATATAAAAAACTCAACTAGTTTATAAAAAAATTTATAACCACCTAACCTATTAAGGAACAATTTTTTTTATTATGGAAAATAATGTATAAATAATTTTATAAGAAACCCATGTAAATTTGAATGATACATTGAATTACAATGGCCATAATTATAGAATCCATTGAAATATGTAATTCGATTGTGACCATTGAATAATGCAGTATCAACCACTGATTTTTAGAAATAAATCACATAACTAATATTTCTAATCCTTCATTCCCTCTCACAACAGTTCACTCACGACACACATGCATCAGATTCATTCTTATAGTCATCTAATCCATTATAAGCCAATAATCATACTTCCATAGATTGAAACTGACCACACTTCCCATAACCCTAAATCCCCCCAATGTGAAACTCCCACACCCTTCAACAAAACCCTATACTTATAGAAATTTTTCTTCTAATGAATGTCCCAAACACCGTCTAATCCTTTTTCTGTATTGATCAATCACATATGAATAATTTTGAAAAACATAACACTAGCTCCCACTCAGTGGTATCACAAAACATTAATAATGAACTAAGATACCTTCCCTTCTACGTTTCATGATATATAATAATTTGAAATAAGAAATAGTTCAGAAGAATGTGGGTTAGACTAAACTATGTATTATTTTCCTAGTGACTTAGCAACACAATCCACATGGTAAAAAATGTTAGAATGTTTTATATAAAACAATTTAAATTCATTTAAATTTCTTATCCCAAAATAATAAATAATCTAGAAGGAAAACCATTGTATTTAAAAAATATTTAACTTTGATATTAGGAATAGAAACATTTATGTCACTACCCACTCACCACGAATGATCTGTTGAAATTTCCATATTCAAGCGAGATCTATGATGGATCCCCCAAGTCTTCAGAATTTTTATAATATCCAGGTTCCACAATGGCGCAGTCCCCTTATTTATGGACATGTCCAATCCATGAGCTCATGCCAATCATATTTAACAAATTCCATTCCTAATAAATCCAAACAAATACACATTTAAATCATTTCATCAAATAATTTACATGTGTAAAATGAAAACCATAATTTTAAAACCATAACATAAAAACTATTTAATAAGTGGGTTTTCAAAATTCCAACCAAATTTACCAAAACCATGTAACAAAGGAAGAAAAATACCTCCCAAAAGTTATCAAAAATGAAGAAGGACATAAGAAATATTCAATATATGACCACACACCATGTTAACCTAACTAGATTATACAATATTATGTAAATATTAAGATCACAGACCAATGAACTGTCCTTAATAGACATTGTATGTGATTTTAAGAGAGGGAAGAACCATGAATCCTTGAATAATGAAAAATAATGAGAACTTACCGATGAATTTTGTTGCAGGAGGGGGAGATGGTAGTGGAGGTGGCAGAGGAGGAGGAGGAGGAGGAAGTAGTGACGAAGGAGAAGGACGAGTCAACTGCTGCAAAGGAGCAGGAGGAGGTAGCGATAACAGATGAGGAGGATGAGGATGGGTCGTATATGAGGAGGTCTTGATGGTGTAGGGGTCTGCTTCCACATTGGATTGAAAGGGTGTGGGAGTTTAGGAGCTTGTTAGATTTCTTTTAAAAAAACACATTGGAAACTTTATCATTGCTAATTAAATGCTCAGATAAAGGTATATTTTATCATCGGTTATATAGCGTTGATAAAAGACCTCTTTATAAGCACTAATATTATAAAATTATTAAAAATATATATATCTAATATTTATAATTTTTTCATATTTATAAATACAATATTCATTATAATTTAAACATTATTTAAATATATCTGTATTTATTTATAACTATAAATAAAAATTGTGTTTATTTACCAATATTTTTATTAATATTTAGAAATATATTTAGAAATATATATATATAATTATATATAATATATTATATATGAAATAATAAATATATGTTTTATTAATTTATAATTATGTAATTATATATAATTCTTTTTTTATTTATTTATAAATATTTTTATATATTTATGACACTATAAGTAGAGTAATAACTATATTTAATTTAATTTTATAATTAACTACATGTATATAAATATATTTATTTATAATATAATAACAAATATAAATAGTATATATTCATAAATATTTGTATATAATTTTTAGTATATATGTATATATTAATAAAATTATAGTATTATATATATACTTTTATAATTATTCATATATATATATATATTATGATTATTATTACAAATGTACTTGAGAAGTATTTATATATATATAATTAAAAATATAAATATATTTATTATTTAAATATATTTAATGTAATTTTATAACTACTAATTTTATAACATATAATGTTCATATGGGTAAAATTATGAATTAATCAATATACCACCTCAATGGAAAATTTGATGTAATGTAGAAATGAACAATCATGCGTGAAACATAACATATACACATCATCAATATATTCATTGACCAAATTCATTTGAAAACACATATATATTAAATAATTTTAATTATAAATATATATTAAAAATTATTAGATATTTATAAATATAATAAATATAAAAAATATAAAAAATATATGAAATATAATGAATTAATACAATAAATCTAAAAAATATAATAAATTATACTAATATGTATAAATCACATTAATCTGTAATAAATATAATAAATAGAAAAAATATAATAAATATAAAATATATATTAATTATTTAAATTAATTTGTTATAATTTTAAAATTATTTAATTATATATATATATATTTAATTATAAATTTGGAAACACTTTAAAAAAAAAATAAATTATATATATATTATCTTGAATTATTAAAAAAAATATTTATTATAACAATTTTATTTTATTTTATTTATAAAAATAATCATTATTTTTAATATGAAATATATTAATTTTATATGAATTAATAATTATTATCAGTAAAAAAATTTACTAGCACTAATAATAATGCTGATAAATTTGTTGTTTATCTGCGATATGAATAACAATTATAAAGCATACACCTTTATTCGAGATTTTTTTATCGCTAATAATGGGTACATTTAGATGTTCCTATAGATAGTTATGATAAAGGCCCACCCATTTATCTATGCTCTCTTCTTAGCACAGATAAAATGCAGTGCTTCCCTTGCCTTGTTTTGTGGTAGTGATGGTGGAAGTGATGATTTACTATGTACAGAAAACATATATTGGGGTTCTATTGTGAGAATTGTAAAGGTTTGCGGAATCATTAATTTTAATTCATCATTAACCCTTCTTAAATTAATAAAAATGAAAAAATGTCCAAAAGAACAAAATAAGAGAAAGAAATGGGTTGTGATTTGGGAGAACCAAAAATCACCATTTTCCAAACCGATGATATTCTAATCATATATGGTTAGGTGATGGATTTGAGTTCTGATCTTATAATAATGGTCAAAAAATGAAATAGAAAAAAATTAAAATAATCATGAGGGTTCATTAATCATTCATTATTCATTACTTTTATCATGACCTTACATTGAGTTTTAGGGGAATTGGGTGTTTCTACTTTGAAGGGGATAATTTTATTACACATTCAGTTATCATACATTGTACTTAAGATATAATCCTCCTCCATGAGCCTTTATTTTTAATACATCAAATCATATTAACCTTATGCCTTAGAGTCATTTGAGCTATTATTGAATAGTTCTCAGGGTTTTATGTGGCTTTTGTCTTTATAAAGTGAATAAAGTAGTTCTTTTACATTCTTATAGATCAGGTTCATATTCTCAAGATATTAGCAAAACTCTACATGAATTTTATCTTGATAGATGGTAGAAATGATTAAAAATTGATGAAAATAATGAATTGGAATGTTTAATAATGATGAATAAATGAGCATGAATGAATGAAATGACAAGTTTCATCATTAGTCTAAAGGGAGAAGTAAACTGACTGATTTTATTGTTTCTTTGAAAAATGGGAAATTAAATTTATATTTTATGTGGATTTTTGAATATTTGATTTGACATTAAAATTTGTTATGTTTTATTACTTTATAATTTGAATATAGGTTACATTGGTGTGCTTTGATTTCCATGTTGAGATTTTATGCTTGAGGACAATAATTGTCTATGTGTGGGTGAATTGATAAAGATAATATTTTATACATGTTTTGTATCCATTTAAATTATTTTAACCATAAAAAATTATCCACTTGGGCTTGTATGGAACAATTTTGGATTTATGATGTGTTATGAGAAAAATAGTGAAAATTAATTAATTCTGGATTTTTAACAGATATATATTTCAAGGGTATTTTAGTCATTTAATGAAAAATATATTTCCAAATTAAGTGATTCTCTTTTTAATCCTTATTTTATTTTCTTCAAGATTGGCTTCTAGACCAGGGACAAATCGGTTATCTAGAGGCCTTAAAAATCAATGAAGTTGAAGTCTTTTTCGGGCAGACAATGTGGACCCCACCACAGTAACAGAAGCCATCTCGGCCTACACACATTCAATTTATGTGATTCTATATGTAATAGGACAATCATACATAGACACGTTTCAATATTAAATTCCATTGAGGTTTAAATCCACTAAGGTAGCCAGTGAACGACATGTGTTTGTAGGACGAAACCAGGAACCTTCATCCAGAAAACGAAACCATTAATTTAAAAATCCGAACTCACACATCTGATGGAAAACTGATCTTAAATTCAGATGGTGAAAGTATAACATATTTATGAACAACTTTTATAAAGGGGTCCACACGTGAACCGGCCAATTTGCTGGTTCAAAACATGTCCACATTTGGAGGACATAAATCTACCTATGAAAGGTTAGGAGCTTATACCTCTCAAACCATTCCAATAAATCCCATTCCATATGTGACACCAATGAGAGGAGGCCCATGGACATTTCATAATTATACTTTTTTATTTTTTTTAGATTTCTGTTACATGTAACAAATTCAACTTTTTTAATGTGTTTCTCATTTCTTATTCCAACCTTATTTCCTTTCCAACTCTAATTCCCATTCTCTCCCTTTCAACATTACATCATGATTTCTAGGCACTTTTGCATGGTAATTTACTAAATTGAAGCATAGACTCAGGGGTGGAATCATGGTGTTTTTCATTATTTCCCTTTATATTGAAAATGATTTAAATCTATTTTTGGGGAAGGTGGGAATATTGCACGAGTATTGTAGTCATCCACCATGACACATTCAAAATCCATTAATTTTCCTTGACTAATTATTTTCTCTCTTATCTTTGGAAAAAAACATCATATGGTGGCTTTGGGGTTTCTATACGGGATGAAAGGGAATACAATGGGCTTAGTTCTTGTAGGAATAACAATCTAAGTTATGGTGTTACCAAAATTGAATACTGGAGGAGGTGTGGTTTGGTGTGCTAAATGCATGATAAAATCACACACTCAATAATCAATGTATTGTAATTCATTATTGACGTTCCTCTAAAGGAATTCTCAAATTGAATTTAAATAAAAAATAAATAATGAATGAACCATTGTCTTCCGACCCAGAACCATGACCGTTCTTTCTTTTCTGTATTTTGTCTTCATTAGTATTTAGTTTTCTATTTTTCATTTAATAATATTAAATTAATATTTTCAAAAACCCTCATATACATTATATTAAATAAATATTAAAAAAACAAAAATAATTATATTAGGTGGATTATAATTAGTGATTAAACCGACTGCAATTCTCCTCAAGTGAGGAGACTCTTGTCAGCCACTGTGCAACATTAAGAAAATAAATTTTCATTTTCCATGCCCTTTTTCAGGCTTGCATCAATAACCCATTATTAGTAATTAAAATTAAAAGGACCCAACATAGGGGGATTCTGGAATTAAAGAGAGATAGAGAGGATTTGTTACCATAAATCTGAGGGTGTTCTTTCCATGATCTTAATGACCTGAATAACAAAATTAGGTTCATTAATTATCAATTAAAAACCCATCTATATATATATTTTGTTTGTCATGACTTTATTAAGTTCATTCATGGCATTTTAGATGGGTTAAGGGACTCTATTTCATTGTTTGTGAGTTCTTGTTTTCATAATATTCATGATCGACATACTTATAACTGAGTATAGTTGTATATGTAAGATGGGAGATGAAGCCCAGAATTTATTTTATATGTAATTAATGAAAATTAAAAGGATTATGTAGTTATAAAATTCATTTTTTTGTTTGGGTTGAGGTGAATAATTATGTAAAACATTAATGATAAACACTTGGATTAATTTTGTGATTTTTCTCACAATTAACTTGTTTTGTATTATTATTTTACATAATGATTAAAAAGGATTAAAAAATTTTCAAAATATTAAATACATACATAATAGTCTGTTTAAACCATAAAAATGACTTCATAATGAGATTTTAATATGTTAAATCAAATTAATCTCATCGTCATCCATGAATGTGACAAATCAACACATCTCAGATGATGTTTCATTTTTAGCATAAATGAGGGGGAAATGAGATATCAAGATGAATTATTCCATTAGCATAACAAAATACCAGTACCTGTTTCGTACTAGAGTTTTCAAACCTTTTGGGTCAGGAGAGGTTAGGAAAGAAATGTGAACCAAGGAACATGAAATTGAATGAAAAGAAAAAATGAATTTTATCTCTTTAATTAACCTTCCTTAAGAGCCTCTTAAGGGAAGAGGATTTTGTCTTTTTATGAGATCAATGGCTGCTGGTCATGGGGGAGGATATTGGGAGGATATTTTAGCAAGATTTGGAGAAGGCTCATGGCTTGAGAAGAGTGAAGAGAAGTGGATGTAAGATGATGTATTTATATTGGAGGGGAGGAGGGTTTTTTTAATATTATAATAATTAGTTTATTATTTTTCCATAAGACAAGAAATAGTGATGATTCCATGACATAAAATTGTAATATGTGCATGTGAGTTCTAACCATTTCCACTTACATCATTATATCATCATCAATGAATCTAGATATCAATTCATTAGCATTTATTTAAAATTATATTATTTTACAATTCACATAAAATTCATGTTTTTCAAAAAAACCCCAAAAAAATAGATAACCATTATTCGACATGTAGAATCTATAGATGAAGTATATATTTTTTAAAAATTATAAATATGAATAATTTAATTTTTAATTAAAATCATAATTTACATGAAAAATACAGATTTAAAAACATTAATTTATTATTCTAAAATATATGTACATTATACATTCACTTAAATCCTTTCAATATACTATCATAGGTGAGGTTACTATTAATAAGATTATGTAACTATTCATAAGGGTAACATTAATATTCATAAGGGTATGATACCATTCACCAAAAATTATGTTAGTCATATTAGACTCTCAATAACCTACTAATCACAACCGAGTATGTTATATTTTCAAAATTCAAATCATAGGGGTGGAAAAATTAGGTTTACAAGATAGGTTATAAAAAAGTTGTATTTTGTAAAGACTTTGGGTTTCATGAAATCAATATTAAATTTACTTGCATAAGAATGGGGTGTTATAGTATATGTATGGATTTTTTGAAAAAGGAAATTGAAGGATGACCCAAATCAACTTCTGTAATGGAAATTCATAGTTTCCTTGATTTTTTGGGTACTATTATTGATTTTTAAAAATAATATCATCATTTTTAATCCCAATAACCAATGTAACTTATAGTGGATTAATGTTTCTATTGACATAAGAATGTCAGTATAGATTTTATGTGTCAAAGAATAGGATAATCACTACTTCTATTCTTACATTACACATTAACAGTAACAGTTTTGGAATGCACAACGATGTGTCCAAAAATGTATTGACTTTTTTATTCATTCAAGATAAAAAGTTTACATCCTACAAATTTTTGTAATTAAATATTTATAAGTAAAAATAAGAAACATGGGCTCTACAAATGGCTACATGATCATTACATTGATGTTTTATCATAATTATATCTATATGTAGAAGTGTGACATATATATTGGTCATAAAAGATTCAAATATATATTCACACAAAAAGAGATAAATATGTTCCAATGAATGTGGTTACATCTGATCAAGGATTATGATTGTTCAATCTATTACCATATTTGGAAGGCAAACAATGTGGTAGTAGCTTTATGTACAAAGGATGTTAAAACCCTATCAATCATGTCGATTGAAAGGGTTTCAATATTCATAGACATGCAATGGATAAACATGGTTATTATAAAGTTACATTTATCCTACCATTCTAAAATAACTACTGAACTACACATTCGTGACTAGATTTAGGAGGTCCAAAAAGATAATGTGGAGCTATAGAAAAATATATAGAATATTTCAACGTTCACTTAGCCAAATATAGAGTTTCAAGAATTATAACTGAGATATGCATTCCATAAAAGTAAAAAATTATAAAGGGGTATTCTAAATGATTCATATATATCATCCTTCTATATTCATCCCAAAATACCTAATATGTATATTGATTTGAAGAAACAATTCTCATGGATAACATATAGAGAGAGATTGTGAAATTTGTATCCAAATTCTTGTTTTAATAAAAAGTTAACAATGAATGAAATACTTCAATGGGTATGATGGATCTGTTTACTACAATAGTATTATAATGATAAAATATAACCATGAATTTCATCATAGTATTCCCCATGACATCTAAAGGAAATGACCCGATCAGGGAGGTTTTTTTATGGAATTTCAATTATAGTGCATTTTATTACTACCAGGGAATCATTATATCTTAACCAAATCACCAAGATATAATTAAAAAAAAGTGGTAATACTATATGTAGTTCCACTAAATATTTTATCATATTGAGATATGAAGTTTATCTCAACGTTATCCAGAGCTGTTTGGAATGTGTTGGTTACTCGGTTGTTTTTTAATATTTTTTTCACCCTCAGATGGGTGGTCAGTATAATAGAACCATTGAAACTCTAGAGAATATGTAGAGGCCATATTCAATGGATTTACAAAGATTTTAGGATCAATAACTTCCACATGGAGGTTTATCATATAATATTAGCTTCGATTATAGCATTCTAATAGAACTATATAAGTCACTATTAGGGAAGAGGTTTCTAACTCCATCACGCGGTGATGATGTTGGACAAAGATGTCTTATCGTACTTGGTCATGTCGAATAGAAGATATAGAATTCTTGAACTATTCCCCATGAAATGATATTCATAAATAATTTAAATAAATTATTTATAGAAAATCATCGATGAGACATATAGTTTGAGGTCAATGAAGTGATATTCCTACATATATCCCCATTGAAGATAATAATGTCATTTTGGATGTGTAGAAGCATAGTGCTGGATAAACTGGACCTATTAAGCTGATTTATCATTTAAGATTTATGTCTTATCAACTAGAAGTCCCACCCAATGTATCGAAATTCATGATGTGTTCCATATATCCCTTTTGAGGAAGTATATACCAGACTCCTCACTAGTACTAAATCTAGAGGTGGTGCCCTTAGAGAATGATCATTCATACAAGGGGAAACTGATGATTGTATAAGATCATAGACAAAAGTTTCTACAAAACAAGACCACTCACATGGTCAATAACCTATGGAATACCATATGTTTGTGAAATAAACATTGGAACTAGAAGATGTGATGAATAAAATATTCCCACAACTATTTTAGTGCAAAAAATGAAATTTGGAAGGTGCATTTTCTAATGGGCGTTAATGTTCATAAATATTAATAAATTCAATTCCATTTTAAATGAATAAATTTATTATTATGTAATGTAGTTATAGATAAAACATACAATACACTGGTTATTTTTATTCATTAAAAAATAAAACCTTTCAAAGTTATAATTTCATTATGAATCTATCCATTGATTATATATCCAATGCATTGTGACAGTTATGATTAAAATATATTATTTTTTATGAAAAATTTAATTAACAAAAAATGATTTCATGGCCTTGAATAGTATTATATTAACTTATAAATCTCAGTTATATGATCTTCCTATGGATATAGCATCTATGTGATTCACCCTTGACCATTCCCAATATGAAATTCGATAAGTAAAATGTGAAGAATAAACATTTACGGGAGATGCCCTATATTTTCGAGATCATGACCCCTACCATATTTTCCAAACAAATCATCAAATGTTCCTTCATCATACACCATTAACATAGGGTGTACACTATCCTAATAAGGTCTTATATATCTAAAAAGTAGTAGTAGAAATTTTTATATCTTCATTATAATATAATAGCCATTATATTTATCCATTTTTTATTATTAATTTATAATTTATTATAAAATAATATTGATAAGACTAAGATATTAATATGAATAAAAATATTATATTTTATGGAATCATATAGTTTCTATGAAGGAAATATTTTTTTTGAATTCATGTACTTTAAAATAAATTTTATTATAATAAAATATTTATATTAGATAATATTTATTTAAAAAAGAAATTATAATTTATTTTAATTAACCCCAAAGTAATTTTTATATGTGTCTCAATGTTTTTAGTGTCATAAATGTAATATATATATATAAATTTAATAATGGATTTATATAAGAGAACATTTTAATAATTAAGAAAATTAATTTTGATAAAATAAATAATATTTCTTAATTTTGTCGGTCCAAATAATCTAATGTGAAAATTTTCATAATTTCCTGAGGTAATCAATTTAATGGGTAAATATTAAGTACAGTATGAATATATGGTCTATATTATGACATCGTAAAATCCTAAAATAGATTTAATAAGTTCTATATATATAGTGACACTATATTTATTACATGAATATTGAAACATTTTATAGATAAACAACACCATAGAGTTACAATTCCATGATCAAATGATTAAGTGTCTAGAGAAAATTAGGCACATACATAACTTATACATAATTAAACATAAAAACTATTTAATTCCTTCTTCTCTAGCTTCTTAGTGTCTCTCATGTTATCCTTAATACAAGTAATCACCTGATGACATACATCAATGAAATGGGTGACCAAATTCCTAGTAAGAGGATAAATAAAAACATGAATCAATAAAATATGGGTTAGCATAATAATCATCATCATAAAATAAGCATAGTATCATTATCATATTCTGGAAAGGAATAATTATATAAATTCATGAATTTTGGAAATTAACAAAAATTAAACATCATGTCTTAGTGGTCATATATCATGAATAGTTAGGACCAATGTTAGTGTAAAGATCAAACATAACATATGGGAATAATCATAGCATAATTATTGTGAAAAATATAGAATCATGTTCACACATATATAATATTATATCATGATATAAATTACTTTACCCAATGCATTGGAGAGCTATATAATTCGAGGACAAACTATTACATCATACCATTTATAGAATCATCCATGCCACATTGAATATATATCAATAAAAATCATGATGTAATCCCATGGAAGAGACTGGGTTTAATAACGATTTAATAAATAATATATTCCTGGATAAAAAATGTGGTTCCCAAAATTAATAGAGGATAACTTAATTGATATGATAATCATCAATCTTGAGTGAAGAAGAAACAATATCATGAGAATTATAAGAGATGTTATTAGAAATATGAGTTGTTTTGGGAAATCAATATGTTTTTCATAAACTCATGTAAAAAACATGTATATCATATAAATTAAATGGGAAGAATAATTAACTAAAACTTAAGGAACATTAAATGAATATCCGTGCTAAAATTGGAATGAAGCCAGGAAAAATAAATAATTGGAATGGGGTTTGAGAATCTCCTTACATTAATTCCCATATAATGTCGTTAATTTTGTAGTTCCTGAATAATAAACATATGTTTATTTAAACCCAAAACTAGTAGTGTATTATTTTCATTTATAAAAATATTATCAATTATAATCATTTTATTAAATTTCTATTTTGTTTTTTTAAATCAATGCTTTTTGATAGCATGTATGTCTTCAAATATTTCAATTTTGGTTTTATATCCCTATATTCTTAAATGTAAATAATAAATTTTTATAAATAATTTGTGAATCTTAAAATGTTTATACTTAATATATTATATCTTATTTTTGACACTATTCTATCAATGAGTCTAAAATGACAAAGGGAAATACCTTTGAATGAAAAGGGGAAAATGCATGATGAAAATACCAATTTTCCTAGGCATAAGTTTTGGGTCACCTTAGTCTGACAGAATGGGATTTGGTGCGAAGCAAACTTGCGCACCACATTATATAGAACAACCTACTTGCGGTCGAAAACACCGTTCACCCAAGGTCCTATTTTTACCTATAAATTGACCCTTGGGGTCTTCATTTGCACATAAAAATTTCCATGAATCCCAGTTACTGCTCCGGTCTCCCTAGTGCTTCACCCAAGTCATCCAAAAGATTCAAGGTAGTTCTTAAACACCTTGAGTGGAGGATTTAAAGGAGGATCATTAGACGTATATCCATTTAGTGATTGAAAACCATAACACTTGCATGACTATACCACCCAACCATTCAAAATGGTAAACACTTGCTTACCAGATTTTCATATCATATAAACATGAATTCCCTACTTAAGGGGACCACCTGTGATTAGTAATAAATGCTTGAGCCAAGTCTCACCCATGTATTTCCATACAATTTTTTCTTCACATATGTGAATATATGGTCACCCAAAACTACTTACGCGCCCATTCTTGTGTGACCTCATCTACATGAGCGCCCCTCTTGGATTCACTAACTCTCTTCAAACTACAAGACATCTGGCCTTCCTCAGAGCCCATCATGGCTGGGATTCTTGTTCCTTGGCTCCCTTGTTTGAAAGGTATTTTGTTGTGTCCTCCACCAAAACCTCCTGACTTATCAAACCATCAGAAAATTCACCATATCATGTCTTATATTTGGCTTTGTATATCTATAGTCCGAGATTTCCCACATTTTTTTTCAATGGGGTTAGGGTTCAAAGACTGTCTGTGCGTGTTTGTATTCAAAGTCACATGGATCATTATCCTAGGATTAGTGTTGCAATGATCACATTTTGAAGGAGGGTTAGGGTCCTCACATTTCCCTTATCATAGTGAAGACCCAGAATCTTAGATCTCTTATAGGGAAGGTAATGTTCACACTTGATTTTATTCCTTTTGAACAAAGTAGAAGTCTCCCTCCCCTACCAAGATCTTTTTTAGGGTATCCATCCTAGCATAAGCCCCTACATTTTCTTGTAGGAGGTAGGATCATTGCTCCTCCTATCATCTTTGATGCCAAAGACCATAGGAGATATGAGAACATGGACTTTCGTTTCCCTTTCCCTCTCCAATTGAGCTTTTTCACCATGGGCATCCATCCTAGTTTAAGCCCCTAACCTACATACCTTCTTCTTTTCATAGAACCATTGTCCAATGTAAAGAGAACATAGGGAGGTCTTGTCACCATGCCCTATTCCTAGGTCACCTTTCCCTCATCTACCGTCACCATAGTATGATCTCCCTCCACCAACAGAGGAGGAAAATCATTTTCATTGTTGAATCCTTTGCATCTTATTGTTTCTCACACCAAGAATTACTCATGTGGGTTCATATATTCATGATGATTAAAAATTTTCACAAACACCCATGGTGAAGGAACTAACATAACTCCGATTCCTGTTCAAACTGGGATGCGTAGGAAGCCATTTTAGGGATCGATACCACTGGATATCCTCTAATGAAATCCAACCCTAATTCACTTAATATGGGGGTCCTACTTAGTAAACAATACACATGTTAAACCCCTAAGTCATAAAGGCTTCCTTTTCAAGATGTAAGCCCAAACTCATCTCTCTCAAAGGACTATACTCTCCTATGAGACTTATACAACTACGTGGGAATTGATTCCCAATCCACATGGGATATATAGAAATACTTGTTGATATTAAAACCCAGCATTTCAAATCATCCCTATTCCCCTTGGGCTATATTCACAACATTGTCAAATCTTACTTGGAAACACATATTCTTTTCCAATATCTTTGGCGAGCTTTGGCATAAGTCCCACAACAAACATTATCTATGCTTTTTTAATGTAGATGTCCTTACCGCATGACATTAAACAATATGGTTAGATCTTTATCACATGAATTTAAAGGAATGATGTGTCCCATTATGAAGAACTGAACTACAAGGGATTTGATTCTCTTTACAAGGATATGTAGGTAGCCCATTTTATGATTACGATCCCAATATCAAAACAACCCTTTATCTCCCTAGATGACATTAAATCCAAGAGTGCCCCGCTGAGTGGCTTAAAAACCAGAATCATTGTAATGATGATTAAAAGAATCTTGAAATAGTATATTAGAGGATATCATTGACATAGAACCCTAATTACAGACAGATATCTCAAATAACGAAGATCCATGAATGCATACTGATGATTCTAAATTTTACACATGTTAATATGTGATTGTAAATTCCAAGGTAAACTTATGTCATGCTTTGTGAATTAATAAGGATTCATGAAAATATCATAAATTTACAATGAGAGCCACATAATAGACAATAATTCCCCTAAAATGGGTGTGATGAGTCTGACCTCCCATCCTCTCTACCAATTTAAGTTCCTAAGAATCGTAATGTTCAAACTTAATGAATAACTACCTTTGTAAAGCAGTTACACTTTGGATAAAGATGTGTTGGAATTTTCTAGTTCTATGAAACATCTTATGGAAACCACCTAGAATATGTGCTTCTTAAAACTAGAACACACGTTTCAAATGACTACGAAACAAAATTGGTGAACCCGATGTGAATCCATAACCAAGTTAATAATGATACCCACCTGTCAGGATCCTATCAATTGATAACAGACGTTCAGAAAATGGAATAAATCACACATGTATTCATCTAACTGATGTCGCATTAGTTTAGTTTATTGATGTTTCTTCTTTTCCACAGAACTCCATTCGGTCCAAAATGGGTTTCTTCAAGATGACATCTACGAACGTCCTGACCGCTGCTCTTGCTGGATCATCATCCACTAGAAAGACGTTATCATCCACTAAATGTCTTCATCATTTGGTCTCCAACATGTTGGTAAAATAGTATCTCTATCACAGTACAATCCTGAATTTGGAGGATTCCCGAAAGGCACTCCATGTCAATAATAATCCTTGATCATCCGACCAACAATGACTAGTGATCAAGAAGCAGACAGTGCCAAAAACCATTTTCAACAGTTTTGGGTCATTATCCCTGGAAAACAACAACTTTTACCTCCAATTCTATAGGGAATTATCTCTACAGGTCGATTAGGGACTCAATTCAAGGAATTATGGATCCTTCTTGAGGACTCCCACCAATAATCGTCTCCTGCAAAATTGAGTGGTATTGAACACCCAACATGTTGGGGTTATTGTCTCTGGACGATTTGATCAGGTCTCTAAGACCTGGGTACACAAGACAAACCATAGGGGACAACGTCCAGTCAACAGGGAATAGGTTTTTACCTTTGACCCCTCCGTATAAGTCCATCAACTTAACTTGATTGAAAACATTGAGTGAGCATATACACTTTTCCACCGTAATTTTGCTATCCTGCAGACTTGTCAGGCTGCAATCCACCAGTCCCACCATATAAACCTAGTGGAGTTCTGTGAATAGTCACATACACCTACTTAAAAGTTATCACCTAGCCAACATGATCTTCTGATTTCATTTAAAGAATCCATCCAATCCAATGTGGTGGGAACTAGTAAAGATGAACATACTCCTAATTACAGTCACCAATTCTTCTTGAAGTCTCAACTTCCAGTTTTGATGGATGTCCATCAACCATACATGACAGTAAACCACCAGTAGGAACATACATCGTCAAGAAATCATGAACCCTGCCAACATTGTCGTTTGGTAGCACCAGGATAAGTTAGTCGGAAAGCTCTGACGACAAATCTGGGGCAGACCCAACTATCATCCCCCATGCATGAGTACTATCAATACACATTGATAGGATTATGAGGACATGAGAAGGCACATAAACGTACTTCTGATATGAAATCGGCGTATATTTCTGTTCTAGCAGATGAAGTCACAAAACACAGCTTTTCAATAGTGAAAGGGAAGTCACAAATCCCTTCCCATGTTCTGGAAGTATGCCAAAATATTATAACTATTACTTCAGTAGTACAAGGTGAAAAACACCTAAATATATCCCCACATATGGGATGACACATCGACATGGCATCCCGGAGAAGATACGCACCTCTGTTCTAGTCCATGAGGGGCATGGGAAATACTCCCTCATATCGTATAGACAACAAGTTCCTGAACATACATCCTTTCCAATTAGTGGTAATCAGTATATTATGATGGCTGCTCTAAGGTAGGAGCATACACCTTTTCATTATGACAACATATCCCAACAAGTGACCCAAACTAAGTGTTAGATAACATCCCAGAAGAAGTCTCATCAAACACAGTTGGCAATTTATGATTCAAATTCCAATTTTTCTCCTCTAAATGCTGGAGTTCTTGTTGTTCTAATACATTTATCTATTGGAGCTCAAGATCATATCCTTTAATTACCAATTTATGTAAGTGGTATCATTAATTCTGAATTTCCTCATTACAAACATCATCATGAAGGCTTGACTCATGAAAATTCAGTCAATTCAAGGCACCTATCTCCTGATTAGAGCCATGGAAACCCTCAATGTTTCTAGAAGAACAAGGATCGAGAGGATTCGTCCCTTGATGTAATCCACCATGGTGGTCCTCCCCATGATGGAATTGGCTACGAAAGACCTATTCACAAAATTACTTCACATTGACATTATAGTTCTATAATTGACAATGTAGTGATGAGAAATGCTTCATATCTCAAGGAACTTCCAAACGCAAGGCCAGTCATGTATGATACCTTGCCATTAATGGATGAAACACTTTCTCATCTAGAATACATATTAAGGGAGTGGTCATTATCTGAACCACCCTTGGGTAATTTTCCTTCTAATACTGAGCACCCACATTGGACATTCCATGTAGAGAAACCTCTAGTGAATGATGATGAAGATATGTTAAACATGATAAGACAATTGGCTGAATGATAAATTCCATTCATGTTCAGACATATGGAAAATTCATAGTATAACATTAATGAATTGATGGCAGAAAATTGTATTCATGATATCTGCATCAATTTATGGAAAACTCCGCGTGTTTTGAAAACTAAAGTATTACCATATGATGAATATCAAAATCGTGTAAAGGTAATGGAAGGGATTCAATGTCAAATTTACTTGGAATCTCTCTCAGTCTCCCAATATACCAAGGATGAAAAATAGTAGGGAACCATTTAGTGTGTATTCTTTAATGATCTAAATAGGGTGCACACATTAATTTATGACACCCCATCTAGTGTTCCTATCAGATGATGGTGTGAACATGGAGCATTGCATTTCACTGCACTCCAAAATTAGTAATGTATGTAAAAAGTGGCTTCAAGAAATGTTATTGCCATTAGTCTGCTAAAATAAACATGTTTTGTATATAATCAAATATATGCTCAATAAATGGCCTTAAATAGTTCTCATTAGGGCCAGGCCCGAAGAAAAGAAGTTGTTGAGTTGATTTTACATCAAGTAGCTGAGAATCATGAGTAGGTGTCCCTCTAAGAGGATTTCAGCTGTCAAATAATGAAAATGTCTGAAATTTTCCAGTGATCTTCCAAAATAGGTGATTTGAGTGGTTTTCGGATGATGCACCCACCTAATGTTTGAACTAAAATTTGCAAAATCAGAAGATCAGTTGCACGAATCTCAGCCATAACAGTTCAAGAATAACCCCAACTTGTAAGGATGGGGGATCATTTAAATAAACCATCAATTTCTTTAAACAAATTTCATATGTTTGAAGATGAATACTAGGAATAGCTCCAGCCTATAGGGATGTATTATTTTTCCCATCTACAATCCCCTCCTCAAAAATAGTCAGATTTTTTCCTGATTAGGCAAGTATCCACAAAGAAAGTGCACAACTAAACTCTCCAATGACTCCCATTGGGTTACTGTCTATCAAAAAGCTTTGGAGAATCCATCATATAGGATAATAGAGTCTCATGGATGATACAGTGGGAGATGTTCACACAATGATACTGATAGAATTTCATCAATGCATTATGCGTCGATAAATGTCATTAACACCATTATAAATGATCCTCCCAAAATTGAGTATAGATAAGGGTAATGATAATATGAAGTTCTTATCCATAATATGGAACAAACTAATGAAAATGAAGAATGTGTACTTACCTGAAATTAGTGGCATACCGAGAATATATGCAGGTCTTCCAATAACCAACATACCCCCCTCTGAAAGGCATCTAACAAGGGGAAAGCTAAAATTTAGATTTTATAAAACATTTACACTAGATAAGGTCAATATATTTGTCATAAAGAGACATTTTCCTAGTATAAATAGAATATGAAGAAGTTTAAAAGACTCAATACAGAGTTACATTGAAGCATCATTTCTGCTAGACACACACCCGAGGAAGACACTCAAATTGAAAATCCTGTAGAAACTCCTCATCAAAATGTTATTTTAGTAACAAAATATGTCGATAATGATTTCCATCCATTGGGTAAACTACCTACGAAGGATCAAACACATCTTGAAAGGAAGTTTCCGGGGTGTCATCCAAGGGAAATAGTAGCACCATCACGAGTGGGTTTCCCTGTGATTACACCAAATAATGATCCAGTTGTTGTACCTGTATAGGTTCCAGTTCATCTGGATATTCACCAAATGTTAATGGACACAATTGAAGAATTAATAACTCGATTGGAAGATATGGAGTAATTCATAGCACCAGTTTAGCATGAAAATAACGCTTACCAAGAATGGGTGGATCTGATTACTCCCCAGCAAATTTTATGAATACCACAATTCCAATATTTAATGGTTTAGGAGATCTGGAACAACACATAACACATTTTGTTTCTAATTGTGATCCCATGATGGGAACTCTTCAACAATAAGAAGTAACAAAACTTATGAGTTTTGTGTAGTCAATATAGATACCCGATTTTGTTTGGTATACATGTTTACAACCTCCATCAAATACTAGATGGGAAGATCTCCACCAAAAATTTCATCATCAATTTAGATCAATTCTACCGAAGTTGGTAGTTTTTTATCTTACCAATTTTAAACAAAAGGGAGAATGAAAGAGTTTTAGATTTTGTTGCGTGATGGAAAGGATTAAAATATTCCTTATGTCTGGTACTCCCCCAAGAAGGGTTTCTTCCAATTTGTGTGGAAATTATGCATGATGAGTTATGAAAAACACTAAACACCGTAACCTACAAAAGAAGGGTTTTGAGACCTTACATTAGTTGCTCAACAGATTGAATATTCTATTATAGAGACTAAGGGTGAAACTCGTGTAATTCCATCAACTCTGGGATGGAGAACTGGGAAAGCATGGGATGCTACCATTACACTCATGCAAACACCTATACATACTTCCACTACAAATACATCATCACATCGGATGGATATACCTCTAGATTTCCATCAACAAAGTCCACTACATCAAGATGATCAAAGAGATCAAAGGCAAATATAGTTTGAGGAATTAAAAACAAACATTTATTCCTTCCGGAACAAAAAAGTTCTTGGTTACATCATCTCAGCTCTGTAAAACAATTTTCTTCAGTTTTCAAGGAAGAATAATCCTAAAAAACAAGGAGATAAATATCTTCCAAATAATTTTCCCTTTCACCAGTTGTTGGGGCATCCCATTCAAAAGTGTTTTGTTTTCATGGACCTTATGCAAAAAATGGTAGACTTTGGACTAGTGAAACTGAAAATTTATTCATCACCAGTTTCATGTGTTACTGTTACAGATCCGGAGGAAAAAGGTGAATGGAAGGATGTTAAAATAAAAATGTGTAGAAATATGATGATTGGATGATCAGGAAAACCATCAGCCAAACTCGTGAAATTTTACATACACAGTTGAAACAACTGATTGGGTGTTCCGCCACTCCTGCCATATTAAAACCATCTTAATCAAATGGTTTATCCTCAAGGAAATGAGGTGATCAGAAGGAAATAGAGTAATCAATAGAAGATGAGATTGTGTTAAGGATTATATAGTCTTTTAACATAACAAATTTCATGCCATTTGATTCAAAATCAAGGGCCCCACCCCACCAACTGGCACACCTAGAACTGACATGTTAGACAGAATCTTCTACAAATGAATAATTGATCTTAAATTCAGTTAATGTTATCCAGGTAAAGGATCCTTATGCCAGAGGTGATTCCAATTATAATGATCCAAAGTTACTTGTACCTAATTGGGGAACTAGTGGAAGAGGCCAAGGTTGATGATATAGGGAAATACATGGTAATTCTAGAAACTACATTAATAACTCTACCCATGCTCTACCCATTTATGTGGAAGAATCATGATGAAGTTCCCTTCAGTGTGATAAAAAAGAACAAGGAGTTTCTTCGATGCAAGACATGTTCTGTTATGATATGATTATTTTGGAGGACAAATTATAAGTCAAAATGTCTTTCTCTTAAAAAGTAGTTAGACCTAGTCAATCTAATCTTACAATGTTAGGAGTATTTATAGCTTTTTCTCCAACATAGTGTACATCTAAATTAGAAGCATCAACTTCTAAGACACATGCATGACAACATTCCCATTCTGGGAGATTTAGACCTCTCGATCAAAAGAATGATGTTTAGAAACAACTGTCCCATGTACCATCCAATTTAACAATTATGGATGCCTTGAATTTATCAAATGATCTTTGAGAATGATTTATGTAGGATTTTTCAAGTCCTAAAATAGTTTGAAACCGAAGTTTCAAATTCTAAGGTTTACCATTTAGATAATGATCCTATAGAATAGGATCTAGCCATATCTTTTACAGATGAAGATGAATATGATGTTGTACATGGACATATCATTCCCATGTATTTATTTGGAATGGTCAATGACCTAGACATTCAATGATCCTTCCTTGATAATGGCTCTAGAGTCAACCTCATTCATGTTTGAACACTTCGATGATTGGGCATGACAGAATCAGACTTATCTCATTCCACATTAATTTTACTAGGATATTACAAGAATGAGCAAGAACCGATGGGTGAGATTACACACAAAACACAATTTGGAGATCATGGGTCTAATTCAAAATTCATGGTCGTTATTTAGGATACAACTCTCAACATTTTACATGGAAGGCCTTGGCTACATCAACATGCATCCATACCTTCATCACACCACCAATGTCTTAAGTATAGTTTCAATGGTCAAATCGGGACATTGTATGGTGACAAGGCTTCATTCAAAACAAGTGAATCTCAATACATTGACACAGAGTTTTATCACACAAGAATAAATGAAGTCCATGAAAAAGGGAATAACCAGAGTTAATTCTCTAAATGGTTTCGAAATGATTCTAGAAAACCCATTCATACATTTGATTATAGATTATTATCTACCTATCAGTCAAATAGAATTGGATAAATAAAATATTAGTACTCTTACAGTGAATTCCATAATGTCGATTGTTGCAACTGAGCTTGAAAATAAGGGAGAAAATGTAGACTCACCAAGAAGTGATTGAAACATAAATGAAGATGTCTTCATTTAATCCACCAAATTACAACAAGCCTCTATTGTTTCAATCAGTGTAGAAGAATTTGTTGAAATGTTAGAATAATATAAATATATTGATTCCCAATCTTTGATATCCATTTTATTACCCTATAATGACCCTTCATCATTAAAAGGGTTATAAATAGTGGTCTCTTCTTTAGGATGATTAAATACTGACTCATCTCCTAGGTTGGAATGTTAGGTTTCATCATCAATTATGAATGTAAAAATAGGAGAAATAATTCCTAATGAGGAAGAAGAAAAAGATCATAGGAATCTCCTCTAGCATTTGAGGAAGGTTTCTCTACCACTAAGGATGAGCACAGAGAAATAAATATACGTAAATAAGAAGATTTATGACCTACTCTAATTAGTGTGACCATGACCTATGAAAAGTAATAGGTGTATACATCATTTCTAATAAAACATCAATATATATTTTCTTGGAATTATATAGATATTCCAGGTCTTAATCCCGAGGTAGCCACACATCATTTGGGTTTTTTTCCAAAAGAACATTGTGGATTCATGCAGGCAGTAAGAATAACACACCCAAATCATTCCTCTAAAATTGAAGCTACAATTGATAAGTATACAAAGGATTATATTGTAAGGGATGTTAAATTTCACAAATGGTTGGCCAACAATGCCCAGTGAAAATGTATTATGGTCAAATTAAAGTTTAAATTTATTTCAAATATCTTAACCGACATTTTCTTAAAGATGATTTTCAAGTTCCAATAACAGAGCATCTAACTGATGAAACAACTGGCTACGAAGATCTTTCCTTCAAGGATGGATACATTGGGTAAAATAAAATATAAATGACCCCAGAGGATGTAGAATCTATAAACTTCGGAGCCCTTCAAGGTGTATTTTTCTATCGGGTAATTCCCTTTGGCTTAATGAATACATGTGCAACATACCAACGTGCCATGCGCCATATCATAAAACTCTTTTTAGGGATATTTGTGGAACGTTATGTGGATTATTTGGTTGTCAAATTCATATAACGTTCCAATATTTTGGATGATCTAGAAAACATATTCAATAAACTTCAGCAGCACCGTTTGAAGAAGGGAGTCACCTATCAAAGGGCTAAAGACTTACTAGAATAATTTGATACCCTCATGAAATATCTCCTGATCCCACTGGTATTAATGTCACCTATTCAAGGAAGACCACTTATTCTTTATGTGATAGCTTTAGAGCGATCACTGGGTGCCTTCCATGCTCAAAATAATGATGCTGGGAATGAGATCATTAATTACTATCTCACTCAAACTATGATTCATGCAAAAACTCAACATTCTAGTATTGAAAAGTGTAGTGTGTAATTAATATTTGATGTTTAGAAATTGATGAATTTACTACAACATCATGATGTCCAATTTGTATCTCTTAATAACCCTCTCAAATTTATCCAAATCCGTCCTATGCTTACAAGGCATCTGGCACGATGGGTGGTTATTCTGAAATAGTTTTATATCAATTGTTTGCCATAGAAGGCAATAAAGGGACAAGCTCTGGCTGACATCGTTGCTGAAAATCCATTTGCAGAATATATATCATTGAATACTGAACTTCATAATGTTTATGATTTCTCTATTAATTATAGTTTTCTATCATGGGAAATGTACTTTGATGGTGCCTCCAAAAGTCCTACAATGAAGTGAATGGAAAACCATTAACTCAACAAATTTGGGATTGGAATTGTACTTATTTACCCATGAAAGAAATTTTTTCCTCATTCCAACCTGTTATTAGAAGTTAGTACCAACAATGAATCATAATATCATGATCTCATTAGAGGCTTGGATTTATAACTTCAGGTGCAAGTGAATCACGTAAAAGTGAAAGGTGATTCATAACTAGTAATCAACTAATAAATGGGGTATATTTTATCCTAAAATAAGAGTTAATACTTTTGTGAGATAATGTCAGAGGGTTAATGGATGAGTTTCCCTCAAATCTGACATTGTCATATTTCCCTCGATAACAAAATACCCAAGATGATGCACTAGCTAATGTAGCTACAGCTCTAGCAGATTCAAATCAGGATGCGACAATCATTAGAATAACACATTGTCATGTGGTCTCACCCTTCCTTCCACCCATAATGGGGGAAATTAATTAGATTAGACCTATTTCCGAACCATATGTTCATTACATGGGATAAATAACACTCATTGTGGATTATCATAAAAGGGTGTACTTCCACCAGATAGGGATGAAAAAGAACTGATCTGACAACGGGAAGTCAATTTTAGACTTTGTGATAGTTCGTCCCACCAGAATATCCTTTAGAAATAAAGATTCAAGGGATTCCTATTTAGATGTATTGATGGAGATTAAATTTGAGATATTATGAAAGAAGTACATTTTAGAGTTTGTGGTTCCCATCATTATGGGCACATACTCTCGGATCAGATCTGAAGGTTCAAATTCTTTTGGCCTTCAATGAAACATGATTATATAGATTTCACTAAGAAATGACATCCCTTCCATGCACATGCCATATTCATTCATCAACCCCCCTAGTTTCATCATATAGCTAAATACTCCTAGTCATTGGAAACTAGGGGAATGGATATAGTAGGACCTTATTCTCTAGCCATGGCTATGCAGTTCAATTATATTCTAATTACTACCAACATCATCACCAAATAGGCTAAGGAAATACCTATCAATGAATTTCAAGCCAAAAGAATTGTTAGTTTTGTTAAAAATAATATCATATCCATATTTGGGGTCCCTCATACTATTTTTATAGACAATGACACTAATTTTTCTTCTTCTTAGGAAAACATTTTATATCAATAACGTAATATTAAATCCAACCATTCATATAGCTATCATGCAGCAACCAAAAAAATTTTATAAGCCTTCAACAAGACCCTATCAAATATATTACATAGGATGGTGGATAATGATAAGAAATCATACCTTGATAAAATTTTGAATGCTTTATGAGCTTATCATACTACTACTTGTACTATGACCCATGAAACTCCTAATTAATTGGCATACAAAAAAAGAGTGGTTTTTTAAACAGAAATTCAATTTCCTTCACTCAGAGTTATAATATTTGATTATTTTTCTATCGATGAGAGGTTCTATAAAAGGTTTAATGGGATAGAATGATTAGAAGAGAAAATATTGCATAATTTTTATCATTTAGATGTCTATCAGAATATAATCACATGAGCTTTTAACAAGAATATTCACCACCATTCCTTTATTCAAGGAGAATTGGTATTGCTCCTCAGGACTCTATTGATGCCAGGAAAGAATCCTCCAATGCTTGAGCCAAAGTTGGAAGGACCTTATTCTATAAATAAGGTCTACTGAAATGGAGGTTATGCCTTAATATCAAAGGATGGAGAGCTCATTACAACTCCAAACAATGTGATATTACTGAAAAGATTTCTTGTTTAATTACACGAAACATTTTTCCTCCCTACAAGACTGTAAACTGCACAACCCCCATGTCCTTACTGAAAGACTTGAAACTGCACAGCATAATGTCCGAGCTGCAAGACATTAATCTACGGAACAACCATAAGTTTCCATGCTGCATGAAATTAAGATGTGTATCATCTTTTTCATTATCATATGACGTTAAACCGCATGACATAATTTCTCCTCATTACTGGACATTAATCTGCTTACTTAACGTCTTCTCTAAATGACATTTGGAGCTACCATAAGCAAGTATCATGGACATCATTGCAACTCCTTAGTGGCACATTAGTCCCTATATTCCCTATGTATGAGTCAGATCTGTATGGGGACATTTTTTTAAGAACTATGTGTGTCTTTATTCTCATCTATTCGAGATACGTTGAGATGCCTGGATATCCATTCATGGGTCCAACAACAATCAAACAATTTATATTTCCATTTTTCTTCTCTATTATATGAACTGGATCTATACAGAGTGGTATTCTAAGATACATGACTTTAATTTCATACTATCTTGTTTCTTAAATTTATTCATTCTTCTAAAATGTGTTGATGCCCCCCATCTCCCATGTAAAACTCGATTGGTGTGGTAAATGATTTTTTAAAGTACTACGTACTAATTGATTCCCATCTACATGAGATACATATATAGGCCATGATCTATAATATTAGTCCCAACCACAATATAAAAAAATCCTTTTATTCATTATGTAATAATCAAAACCTATATAGGTAATGTTTAATGAATTACATATGGCCTGATTCAGATTCTTTCCCTCAACAGGACACGCAATGACACTTGGGTTTTATCCCATAGTCCAGGTACAACAAGTCCTTTCCTTTTCAAATCATTTCATCTTCATCCTTACTGCATGAAATTAAATTTCATGGAAATCTAACACCCATATTCATCACTTGTGTCACCATTGTATTATATAAGAAACCATTAGTGCTCTTTGTTTCTCACACTGAGCATAGGTCAAGTGTGCTTAGTAATTGGGTAAAAAACTTCGCTATAAAAATAATGTGTCTCAATTTTTTTATAGGGATGTCAATGTCCTTGCTATATGACATAATACTACACTATATAATATCCTCACTACATGACTTAAAACCGAACTGTACAATTTCCTCACTCTATGACATAATATTGTACATCACAATATTAATTCAAAAAAATCAAAGAAAGTAGCCCGTTTACATATGAATCATATCTACGCAAAGGATGTAAAACTCTTGGACAAAATGGATTCAAGTATTTCTTATGTCGATTGAGCATAACCCCTTTCTATGTTTCACACTCTTAATCATGAATATTTTCAATATCATCATAATATTTCTTAAAGTTTATCGTTAGACAGATTATAATAACTGATATCTATTTATCTTGACTATGCCGAACATGCCAATAGGTGGCCTTGCAAAATTTGAAAACATTATGGGCTTTTCAGTCAAAAGATTCTACTATTTGGAAATATAAAATATTCCCCGGTTTTCTCTACATTTTTCAACCCCCCCCCCCCATAATGGGTTTTTCAAATTATGTTAATTTCGTTCATGGTTATAGTGTCTTTGTCCCCTTTAAACATTTATGACAATATATAAGAATCCTAATTTTAAAACAATAATTCTGGTATATTTGTCCCATTATCTTTCTCTAGATTAGAAACTCTTCAAGAAAATTGTTTAAACATTTCCCTCTCCTTGTTTTCAAAGAGATATTATATAACCATGGAATCACATGGCGTCATATCATATACTAATTCCAATTTTGGTCCTAGTTTTATGACATACAATTTAATACAACCAAATACCTACGTTTGGGTCAGACCTTCGTAAAATTATGATTCCTCCGATTCTTTGGAAATATTTGTTGAAAATACCCTATCTAGATTCTGATATAATTCCCCATAAACCAAACTCTGTGCTTTGTAAAATATGAATCTCAATAAACATCCATTGGATTTTAGAAATAGTAAAATTTCAAACTTCTGAGAGCTATTTTTCCTAATGATGTTTTATGTGCCATTAGGTGGCCATGCATAAGTTTCCTATATAATAGGTCTTTTAGTCAAAAGTTGCCACTATTTGGCTATAAAGAATATGCCCCAGTTGTTCCTTCATAACACAACCCCAATAATGGGGTTTTCAAATAATGGTAACTTTGTTCTTGGAAAAGACTTCCTCTAATGCCTTTATCCCTTTTTCCATATCATTCTTCAGATTTAGAAATTCCCAAATCATAGTTTACAATTTTCCCTTCCATACCAAAATAAGGAAATATGTATCCAAACTAATTATCCTGAAATTGGGAGAGTATTAAACATTTGGTCAATGCTAATGACCTTAAATTAAATCCACACAATTCCCTCACTACCTGACTTAAAACTTCTCAACACAGTTTCCTCACTGAATGACTAAAAATCACATAGTTTTATATCATAAATTCCCGTTTTTGATTAATTATAACCATTCTTCATACACCATATATTTATGGAAGTGGTTTACCTATTCATGTAATATTTTAGTGTAAAAAACCCTTTTATTCTTAAAATTAATTTCCATGGAAGAAACATCCACTTTGGACTTGAGTCACCCAAATATTATTTTTTCCATTGTCTATCAGCAACAAATTTTTAAATTCCTAAGATCTCTTTTTATTGACTATATAGTACGTTCCCTTAGGGGGCCCTGAATACTTTTCATACATAATAGGAATTTCAGAAAAAATATGTCACAATTTTTCTATGAAACATATACCCTAGTTGGCCCTAAAAAATCAGAACTCTCGTAATGAGTTTTTCAAATAATGGTAATTTATTTCTTGGAAGAGTCTCCCTTTATGTTAATAATAGTTTTAAATTTGGTGACCATAAAAAATCATGGCTTCAGATTCCCCTTGGAAATATTTAAAGAATATTATAAATAGTCTTAGACACCATGTATTATTTGGGATCTAATATGAAAATTTATTTTCAATGTTTTTCATCCTTAAATACTAGAAATTTATAGTCCAACATTCATGAATCTAAATTTCTAATAGACGTTGTACTCACCATATTGAGAACCCGTGAAGGGCACTCTGAACTAAATTTGAGTCCCATCTCACCAAACGTACATTTTGTATGGTTTATCTAATATTAGGAAATACAAAGTAATAATATATAATGATTTTTGTGTTTTCCATATAACCATTGATATAATAAAACTATTACCTAATGACTTGGGTAAAACAAAGGTAGTTAGTGAGAGTTAAAGAACAAATTATTGATGACAAAATGCTTATAATTTATGAAACTTTTTATTGAGTAACATCTATAAATTGGATTCTCTCTCTTGGTAAATAACGGAAATTATAAAAAGCTTTCTACATAATTCCTCATTTGATTGACAACCTCTTGAGCCCTGTCAGCTTCCTATTGAAGCTAAATTATTTTACCAGCTCCACTCTCTTCATCATGATGAAGTTTCTCTCTTTTATCTATAATGTACTTTCCACCATCTTTCTATAATTTTACTAATTAGCTGTGAAGCTGGTCAATCTCCCCTATAATGATATCTTACAACTGTTGAAGGTTCAGCTGTAGAACAATATTTTCATTAATTATCTGTTTTAGTCCCTTTAACATTACAATATGATTATCCTCATCCTGGGACAACGCTTCATGAAACTCTTTATCATTGATTTATAGTTTTTCTTTTAGAAATTATTGTCAAAACATTTTCTCTTGTTCTCTCCTTTGAATAATCTATTTCACCGTAGTAAGAATTAAACAGTTTTCAAAACTGTCTAATAACAGCGTTCTAAACAGAGATGAATGTCGGGGAATTATTGATGGTATATCATCAAGGGTAATTTCATATGTTACCTACTAGATGAACATCCATGCCTTGCGGCATGCATGAAGAAGAGCCATTTGTAGTTCTGGGTCCGATTCAGAATCACTGTTATAAGGAGGGATGCATTATTGGATTAATGGACATAAAGAAGTTATTAGTTCTGTTCCATCCTAAACAATGGATGCTTCACCTTTCAATATTTTTTAGGCTAATGCAGAGGCTTCACCTTTAGACCAAGCCATTTTATGTTGATTACAATATATTAAAAAATTATGTTTATGGTTATATTTAAGAGATAAAAAAATTTAATGAAACTAAAATACGTGTATTTATTACCTAACAGAAGGTCAGCCGCATGAGAAGTCTCCTCCCCAATATTCTCAATTTCTGCAATTTTTTTTTATGTCTTTGTTTGAAGATTTCTATGTTTAATGTGCCCAGTAACCTGAGAATTAATCTTGGGAAGATCGACTATCTAAAGATCCACCTGATCCAATGTATCCACAATGATGGGAATATGATTAATATTAATACTTCCTTCTATTATTATTGTTGCAGTATTTTCTTTAGATGGAACTGACTATTTCAACCCGCTATCGTTAGAATGTTAATCATAATAATATTAATAGGATAAATAATGAAAACTCACATCCTGTTGAATTTCTACAAGGAACTGTAAAATCGTCTAAAACATTTTTTATATTAAAATGTTCAAATAATTTTTCAAAATGAATGTCTAGGTTCATCATTTCATTAAATTATATGTCTGATCCTTGGTTAGTCTCACCCATGGGAGCACTTGGCATCTTTACTTCACATCCTTCCTCCAAAAACCTTTGAACCAATGTAGATTTATCAGTAACATTTTATGGTCAGCATAAGTTTTTTCTAGATGATAAGGAGCATGTGACAAACCTAAAATATTTTAGTATGTAATAGAAATGGGAGAATTATGGGAATATGAGTTGGTTCCTTAGGCCTCAATGTCCACTCAAGAACCATTGGATTTCCAAAAACATTTTCATATTCAGTATCACCCCATGTGGTTCCTTGAATCCAATTAGTGGTTTCTTTTAAATAAATAACGGAAGAAGAAATTGTAATTCCATGAAGTGAGGAAATTCATAATCATATTAATATAATTCTATTGGATATCCCAATTCCCTTTCTACTACATCCTCCATGGCCTGTTGTCTGAGCGATATCTCTCATGATTCATAGGGTGATCCGGTAACTCCATGAGCAGTGCCTCTAGGGCTATACTGTGGTGAAGGAACACCAGTTTCCATTCTATTATCAAGTTGTATGTAAAGAAGATTTATCCCCAAAGTAACAATGTTTTGACCAATGTTCAAATTTCAAAGAAGAAGATAATGTGAGAAAAATTAATCTTTCATCATTATGATGTATAATGTTAGGTCATTCTTATTCTAATGATGGACAAATCCCTTCCATGGTACCAAGATCTATAATTTACTTCACCCATTTTTTTTTAGGAATTGATTCATCAGTGGCATATATGATCATTTCGAACTCTGGAATGTAGGTCCTCACCTCCTTGAGATTATCCTTAAAAATAATGTCAGAAGAATAATGTAAATTCCCTACTCCAAGAATGTGAAGTCATTCAAATAGATCCAACTACATGGTATCAACATCCCATTGTAGACTCTTCCATGTTTGAACAGCCTCTGGTCATATATATTTAGAGTGTTTGTCATAGGGTTTTGAAGTGGATCCTATAACCTTGGATTTGAGTTTCATCCCAACCCCCATAGTCACAGAGGAGGGATGAGAAAATAGATTTCATTGTCCTTCAGAATGATGGCGAACAGATCTCCTCGATACATCTTCAGTAGGGATTGATGTAGTGGATCTCTTAATTTTGGTAGGAGAGTTATATATGGCATGAGGTATCTTATATGAATTTGAAGCATCATCACCTCTACCCCATGAATCTTGTGAATTGTCCCCTCATGATGAAGAGTTACCTTAAAAAAGGGTCTCTAACCTACTACTTCTCTTCACCACCATTCGAGGGAAATCATGATTTTATACCCCTTTAGGGTGAGATGCGACCCAGTTTTTTTCATACCAGATAGTTAATCTCCATACTGCATCGCTAACAGGTAAATTAAAAACTATCATAGTCTTCCCAGTAGATGTCAACAACCATAGTTTTTACAAAACCATTGTGTGTTTCTCTATTCTTATATGTACATCAGGGGATACAATATTATATTTTAGACAATGGAATTGACGCGAAAATCTATAAAGAGAATATGCCTCACAAATGATATCTCTTTCGATTCAGGTGGCCAACATGCAATATCGGGAAACTATCATATATGACTTCAATTCCAAACTGGGCATCCCATCATCAATGAATCACCCCGCAAGTAGATTCCAATAAGGAATGAAATGGATTTCCTTCTGCATGTTCAATCTATCCTTGATGTCAAATGCATTCAAAAACAATGGTGAAATACCAGTGAAATCCTGAACAGATGGATGAAAGGAACTTCCAAAAACATGTACTCCACTATGTAGATTATATGTTATGAAGTGATTAGCTATCCATCCCCACAATAATTGGAATGGTACATCTATTCTAATGAGAGAATTCAGTTTTTAAATGTGCAATAAACACCTATAAATATTGGTCAAAACTTGAGTGGAAACCCCTACCATCCTTTGGTCTTCATGCTTGTCCGCAATAACAAAGGTTCTTGGCCTGACACCTCCCTTGGTGTCATGGACTGGTAACAAAGGAACACTGAGCCAAATGGACCTGAAACATATATTATGCGTCTGTACATGAATTTTTTGGTTGACTTCATATCCTAGTTTTTCAAATTCACTTTTCTCCAATGTTGGCCAAACGGTGTTAGGGATACCTCTCTTATCTACACTTGGGAAACTGGTTGGATGTGTGTATGTGGGCTCATTTTCCTTCTTCTTTATCAAGAATATTTCAATCCTTTCCCCTTGATGAATATATCCCCTAGTTCAAGACTTCACTGTGGCTGTGTTCTTGTGTTTGTAAAATATTATCATCAACTCATGAATCAATGTGGGGTCTTCTCTCAGTCATTCCATGTCACCATGGGAAGAATAATCTCCTCATAAATGTCTCCATGGATTTTTTGTAAACCCACAAGCTTCCACCGTATGATTATATTTGAGTACTACAGTAGCGTGTGTTGTACGCAACTTCGAGTTCTAACACACCACAAACAATCGAAGTAGCTGTTATGAATTTTTATACACACTTTTTGAAATTTTATACATTTTATCATTCAAATTGGACTTTATTTTTGGATTTTGAATATTGAAATTAGTATAGAGTGAATTTTTGGTACTTTTCGGATAACATTCATATTTTGATGAATAGTGAAAATTACTAAATTTTAATAAAAAAACATCTTTTTTAATTTGAATAATTAATAATGATAAATTATGAATTTGAGTGATTTTAGAGTATAAATAGATTATATTTTTTCCATTTGATCCAATTTTGGTAAATGTACATAATATCACATTTAAGCTGGACATATGCAAGTGTCAATCTTTTGATAGTTAACATCTTTTAAAAACACGCTTTTTGTTTTAACAACGGTAATTAATTTTAAATTATTTTATGCGACTTCTATGTTTTGAATTTAGAAAGATGGATTACATATTTATAATCTGGAGGTCCAAATTTTGAAAATAGGTAACTTTTATTTTTAGTCATTTTGAATAATTACTTCGGTAAATATTTTATTTACCATGGTTAAAGGGTAAATCCGATAAATATGGGAAAACATCATATTATAATAATAATAAATTACCATAAAATATGTCCTATCACTATTGGTTGATATATTTCCAACCATGGTCATATTTGGGTCGATTTTGGGACCCCATGGGAACACTTTTAAGTGATAAGGACACTTTATATAAATTAAGTTAAAGTAAATACCAAATTGACATAAGCAAATATCTTTTAGAAAAACAATTTTTACGTAGGGTTATATATGTCATATTTTCGACTATAAATATTCATTAGAAATCTAAAAATATTTTCTACATATCTGTATTTTATTTATAATTTTTAGACATTGATTAATTAAATTTATATATGACACAATAATGATGCAATATTTTCTTTAATAACGAATGAATCAAGAAATTAGTATTATAAATGTTAAAATAAATATAATTTTAAAATTTTGATGAAATAAAAAAATTTAATTGGTTAATATGACATGTTAGGATTGTATAAATTAATTTTTTTTGAAATAATAATGTTTTTATGACTTTGAAAAAAATCAATTATTAAATAGTGTCAAAATTGACATAAAGGAGTTTTTAAAACAAATATTATATTATTAATTGAAATTATATTCCTAAAAATCTATGGTTCATCCAAAGGTCTTTTATAATGACATGTGTATTATTTATGGACCACTTGGGGGTCTCTTAGAAGTTTATAGTATGTTTATTAACTATATAATATAAAAATACAAAGAGACATGGTAAATGTCAAACTATTTAACTAAGAGTTAATTCAAAATGATAAAGTTAATATAGTGACCCAAACCAATAAAAAACATATTGGTTGAGTGTTTTGTGACCTATCCCTACTTTAAACAATAAATAATACACTTGGGAACCATTATAATTCGAATATTAATTAATAATAAATTAATATTTCTTGCTTTTCCTAGGGTGCCCCTCACCCCTCTAATAAAAGGGCACTTCCCCTTCTAATTCACACCTTCAATGCCTTTTGTCTCATGAAACCCCTGACCACATATTCTCTAAACTTCCCTCAATTCATCCTAGAGGCCTTAGTTTGATCATAAATCCAGCCTATGGATCCCTTTTGATAAAATTATAAGGAAAAACCCGAAGAAGATGTAATGTTTTCACAAACCTCTTTCAAGTTCCTTTCTTCTTCCACTTCTTCTTTATTTTTTTTCCATTCTAAAATAATAACTCCAGTATGTTATATATACTGTGATGTTATTATAAATATTTCACAACTATATCCATTATTCTATCCATCTTATGAATGATCATGTCATCATGTGTCCGTACGTACGACTTACCATCTCCACTCTGTGGTGTAATTTGTTATTCAACACTATGTCATTTGGATGGATATAATGATGTGTAATATGTATATAAAAGATTAAAATAACATGATAATGTCTCTGTAAAATTAATATATCATCCAATTCCACACCTTTAACGAAATTATATTTTCGCCCATTCGTACGTATGGATTACCGTCTCCACGACGCGATGAGATTCATTTACACATTCACCATTCCTCGACGATTATAAAAATATATATTACTAATATTTTTGTAATATATAACATAATAATGCTAAAGGAGATATATATATATATATATATATATATACTTATATATATTTTATTCACTTAGTTCCGTTCAATATGTTATGAAAATGAAAACAACGTTTATGCGTACGAACGGACTACCGTCTTCATAAATGGTGTTTTACTTTTCATATATATATATCTATTATAAATAATTATATTCTAAATATATATGATATAAAAATCATGTTTTATCTTATAGAAGTATTTAAATCATTATCTAAGAGATACAATCAAGAGTAACAAGTTAAAACACGTACGATAAAGAAAGCGATTATTACCCGAAATTTTAATTTAACATGGAATTTATTATTAAATGGGTAGTATAAATTTATAAATGAATAATGTATTATATAAAAAATATTAATATGGTTCTGGTATAATTTAAAAAAAATTATGGTCTTCATACTGGAGGTTAAACGTACCCTTGACTAAAGGAATGTGCAAGGTAAGAGGTTTTCATCTCACTCCTTTTTCTCGTGAGATTCGTACCATATTGCCACTATTACCTTTTGTGTGGTGTATGTACTTCCCATAATTGTATTCTTTGTGTAATAAACATTAATTTATTTGTATTTAAATATTCATTTTATGATACATCTTTCATGGGGTGTATGTTTAGTAAGTTACCAAATTGGTAAGGGTTAAATTCACAATCACTTTATCATCCGAGGTTGTTTTCACGTAAGTATCTACTGGGAGATATTTAGTATCCATTTCCATGTGTCTTTAAAAAATTTCAAATGGATTCTATTTAGGGAATTTATACTAAAAAAACATTTTAAATATTTTTAAGATTTATTATTATAATGTAACACCCCGAGATTTTATATGATATGTTATTTTTAATCTCTTTAATTTCTTCTAATGTACTCTACACGAATATTATCTTGCATTATATGCGACACCGTATTAGTTTGCAATATATGCAACACTATTCTTGGCTCATGTTACACACAATTTCAAGTTCGTTTTGTAGAAATTATTCTACGCCACATTCAGTATAGATTTTGTTTAGTGTATAAATGAAATAAGTTTTGAATTATGTTATATGAACCACCAAAGGGATATTTCACTACACGCAACCCTTACCTGGCTTTCATTACACGCAATCACGACCTTCCTCAATAGCGTGTGTTGTATGCAATACCGGGTTTCACAAAACAATGATATATTGTTATAATATTATTATGGACTAGTCGTTATGAATATTATTATCTACATTTTGAATTTTATAACATTATTATTCATCCTACAAATTTTCTAAAACATGTTATGTGATAAAAAAAAATTTCGGGTAAAATAAGTATTATTTAAAAAATGTCGTTTTGCCACCTTTTGATGGCACAAACACTTTAAATCTAGTTTTTGACATGTTTGTAAGTATAATTTGACAAAATAAAATTCTTATTTTTTATTAAGATATAAAAATTTACTTTAGATAAAATTCTCATGTTTTTCTGATAACTTTCATATTTTAGTGAATAGTAAAAACAAGCTATATTTTAATTAAAAAAAATTTTTTCATCGTAATAATTTATATGGTTAAATTATAATATTTAATGGGTTTAAAGTATAAATAGAATATATTTTTACCATTTAATATAATGTATGTCATTACCATTGATTTTACATTGAATTCATAGGTAAATTCACCTCAATATTTTGCAATGTTTTAAACAAAAATCTATTTTCTTTCGACAACGGGATTAATTTTAATTTAATTTCTGAAACTTCTGTGTATTGAATTTGGATAAATGGATTCCATATTTGGAATTAGTGGGTCCAAATTATATTAGTAGACTAATTTTTATTTTTGGGTGTTATGAATAGTAACTATGATAAATTATATTTACCAAAGTAAAAGGTAAATCAGGTAATTAAGGGTAAATATAATATTATAAAATTACCATAACACTTGTCCTAATATAATTGGTTGATTATATTTATTCCTAAGTCATATTTGGGTCGAAATGGAATCCATAGAACCCACTTGGAGGTGATTAAGACATTTAGTTTATTTTATTTAAAGGAAAGTGAAATATGTCTCACTCAAACTTTAATAATTAATGTATTTTTAATATAAGGCTATACAGAATATATATTCGGTTATAAATACTCATTTGGAATATAAAATGTGTTTCTTTATAATGGTAATTTATTGGTAAATTTTAAGAATTATTTAATTACATTATTAGTTTATACATTAATGATGCAGAAATTATTTATTTAGTAAAAAATAAATAATATTGTTTTTATGGAAATAGTAATACATATTAAAGGGCTTACAAACATGACCAAAACATACTAGTGGAGTATATATACACCTTAATCATTCCATTAACGAATAGATGACCGTTTGTAGTCATATAAAAGTGATTATGACTCTTATATTATTTTATTTTATATGATGTCAAAGTTGTCACCTTCATAATTTAATAAATATAACATTATAAAATTTGGGTGTTTTAGAAGATAAATCTGACTAAATGTATTATTATTAAATATATAAGATTTATATTCGTCTTAGTATTTTATATTTAATTTTTATACAAAAAATACCTATATTTAATAATTATACAAAAATGATGTAGTAATTATTTTATTAAGAGAAATATAAAATAAATGGTTTTAAAAATAGTAAAATAAATATATATTAACTATTTAATGTAGTCCAATAATTTTATATATTACTATGACATGTTATGAAAATAGTAAAATTTTTAGTTTGAATATATCATTTGTGTGGATTTAATTTAAATTCAAATAAATGAATAGTGTCAAAATTGACACTATTGTTATTTTATAATAATAACATATTATTAAATTGTTTAAAAATCACATTAATATTTAAAAATTATAAATTTAAATTTATATAGTTTACAATGTCATAAATTATCTAATTATTGATAATTAAAATCACATAAGTAATTATTTATAACAATTTAAAATTTAAAATCTTATTACCACAAATAAAATTTAATAGATTAAATAAGTATAAATCAAGTTGATAATGTTTAAAATAAATTCCCTACAAGTCTAAATTTTATTGGTTGATAATATTAAAACCCTATATCATCTAATATTCGAATATAAGTCATTTTTTGAGGTTTTTAAGTGGGTTTAGATTTATTATAAATTAATATTTTTAAGATTTCCAAAGGTGCCCCTTTCCTCCCTTATAAAAAAGGGATCCCCTTCCCACATATCTTCACACCATTTTGAGCCTTGATGCTCGGCCAACCCCTTCCCATTACTCTTCTAAACATCCCTAGAAACATTATTGAGGTTCTGGTCTTCTCAAAAGACCAACTCTACTTTCTTAAGAGAAGGCTTAAAGGAGGTGCATCGAAGAAGATATAATCTCTTCTTATGAATCTCTCAAGTTTCTTCTTTATTATACTTATTCATAATTATTTTTCTCATTATAAAGTAATAACATAATTATTATCTATATACTGATATGTTATTATAAATATGAAACAACCTTATTTCACCTTCTATCAATCATATAGAAAATGAAATCACCGCGTGTGCGTACGCACGGAATACCGTCTCCACCACGCGATGAGATTCATTCTCAGTGTTAACCATTCATGAATGATTATAAAGTATATATAATGAATAATAATGAAATATATTAAATAACTAAGCTACTGTATTTATATATATGTGTGTGTGTGTGTTATCTACATACTTCTATTCAAGTCATTATAGAAAGAAAAACAGCATTCATGCATACGTACGACATACCGTCTCGATGAACGGTGTCTTTCATTTCATTTATCTATATATTATATATATATAATGAATATATATGATATATAAATCATGTTTTACATTCTGGAAGTATGTAAATCATGATATATGTAATTAAAATATCAAGAACAACATGTCCGAACACGTACGATAAGTGAAACAATTTTAACCAAAACCCTACATTAACGTGGAATTGACAAATGAATGGGTAATATAAATACCTATGTGAACCATATATGATATAATAACAGTGAATATGATTCTATAATAAGTCAATGACATTATTAAAATCATTATAAAAGAAGTTCAGATACATACAAATCATATCGGTCATGAGGTAAGGGATAAGTATTCAAATCTCATTCTTATTTGAGATTGTTTATTCGTAAGTATTTACTGGGATTATGATTTTTATCCATGTCCATATGTTCTCAAAATGTTTTCATAAAATGTTTAGTTTTCTTCCATGTATGTTTAAATTCATTTTTTACCCTTTTTTTACTTTTACCACATCGAATGGAAGGAATCATTCTTTTGTTTACCATACGAGGTACTTTTTGACTTTTCCGACAAAAGTACTAGAAGAATGTTATTTTTAACTTATACGGCATGAACAAATTTTTCTGGTTTCATAACGCCTCATTTTCATGAAGATTACTCTACAAGATTTTATGAGTATTTTCAACAAAATACTTTTCTTTTAAAATTGCATGGAATTTCATGAAGAGAAAATTATTTTTAAGAAGAAAGGATATTATTTCCTCAAGAATTCATTTAAAGTGTTTTATCGAAACCATTTTCCATCTAAGATGACATTATTTCATATGTGTATGTTTCATGTATAATGTCTCTATGATTTACATGGTTTCTCTTTTCTTATGATGAAATATCCATTTGTTTTATGTAGATTATGTGATGATGGGATGATGTTTATGAAACCCATTTTATTCTTTGGGTTATGATGAATGTTTTATGTTTATTTTGAGGCAAAAGTAAGAATTATATCATTATGAGATGGGTGGGACCAATATATCCCTAAAATTCATTGGTTAAAGATTTATATCTCATGAGATATATATGGATGGAATGTTAAGTTAATTTGGTTCAGTGTTACATGACTCAAACGAGGGGTGAACTCGATTCAGAAAGGGACGTTGTCCACTAAGATTGTCTTGGTAGAAATTCCTTGGATACTATTGAAATCAGAACATGTGCTGAATGGTTTCCACAATTACATGTTTTATTCCCATTATATTTTATCATGGTTGATGTTCCATTATGATATATGCCTTACGTACTTCCAGGATTTATGTCTTTGCTCAAGATTTTGATGTTTAAATTTCATGTTCAAGTTTATGCGTTCAAATGTTTATGGATTGTTTTATGTTATCTATGTTTGCCCTTACTGAGCATTTGAGCTCACCATTTTAATGTTTGATTTTCCACAGGAAATAAATAATGGTTTTAGGTAAGGAAACAAAAAGGGGAAGATCGTTATGGGAGATGTTGAAGGTATTTCAACATGATTAGTAGTTTATATTCCACGTTTCAAAAGATAATAAACTATTATGGTCCTTTGGTGTCTATTTTTGTTGTGTATTAAGTATTCTAAAAATGTAATGTAATGTCCATGTACGTCAAACTTTGGGTCTCTATAGTTGGTATCAGAAGAAAGGTTTATTTAACCTTTGGAAACTAGGATGTGGAAACTTTAGTTAGATCCCTAGAGATATTTCTAATTTATGTATAGGGATTCCCCTAAGGTTAAGTATAATTATAGGTTATAATCCTAGAATTAAAGTAATGATAAAAGAATTAAACTTATGATGTTATATATTAAAGGTACTCCCCCTTTATTATGTTGTTTTCCCTATAAAGATTTTTGCCTCTCACGCTATTCTTTTTTGGTTTTAGATGATGGCTGCAACCAGAAGGAACTGGGTTGATCAATGTAATTGAAAATGAAATGATTGTCCTCCTGAACAACCCAATGTGATGGGAGATGGAGTACAAAAGCTTATTTCTATACTTACACAAGATATGAATCATTCTGGACTTCCAAATGAGAAGAGAAGGGAACAATATTCTATTGAGTCTGTCATGAGGCAACACCCACCTTCTTTTAGTGGATCTTCTGATCCACATGTTTCTAAACAATGGATCAGTACCATTTAAAAGATATTTTCCATACATCTCTGTTCAGATCATGAAAAATTCATTTTGGTTATTTACCGTTTAGAAGGTGAAGCAGAACCGCAGTGGACTCTAGTTAATAATACAATGCGCCGAGATGAAATTGAATTCATGGAATGGGATGAGTTCAAGAACTTATATTTAAATAATTACTTCCCTCATATTCATCGAACAAAGATGGAAAATTATTTCCTTGAGATTAAGCAAAAGGATGATGAATCTGTTGGTATATACGAGGCGAATTTTACAAGGCATGAAAAGTATGCACCTTGATTTATCATCCAACATGAAAGTATAGTTGATAGATTCTTCTCCGGCTTAAAACGAAGTCTTAGAAGGGAATTAGCTATAAGAGACTTCAGTAGCTATGAATAAATTGCGCGTTGTGCTATCAAGGTATAACTGCAAGTTGGTGTTACATATCCATCTCATGGTTTTGACAAGAAACGAAAGATGGTGTTCAAGGAGAAATATCATAACAATGGTGAAAAGAAGAGGAATGTTTCTTTATACTCAAAGTGTGGAAAGAAGTATGGTGGAGATTTACTAAAAGGTACTAGAAAATGTTTTTAAGTGTGGAAAAAAAGGTCATCAACCAGTTGATTGTCGAAGTAATGGGAAAAAGTTTTCTACTGATGTGAATAGAGAAAAGACTACATAGAACTCTCCAACAACACTTCAATTCTTCAAGTGAAAGGAAATGGGGTATTATTATAATAAATTCCCTAATCCAACGGTTAGTGATGATCGACATGAGTAACCACTTTAGGCAAAGGGCAACGGGAAGTCACATGAAATCACTACTGGCGATGTTGAATATGAAAACTATGTGGTGGAATGATTAAGTGTTTATGTGATGGGATTCCAAAATAATGTTGTATATAGTATCGTGGAATATTGGAATATTTATGTATTGGTCCATTGTGGTTTTCTATAAGAATATGGTACCGGTGATGATGAAAAGTGATTGAAATATTTTTTGAAAGTAGATGATAAGTTCATAATGAAGGGATAAAGATAAAATGAAATGAGCTCAAGACTGATAAAAGGAAAAAGTAATATCATGGTTTGAGTATATAGAAATTTTGGGATTTTGGAATGTGGAAAGAGTTACCTTTTGAAATCATTAATTTTTTCACTAAGGTTCTATGGTAATTTCTATTTCAAGAGAACACATGATTAAGGAATTCACATCTTTGGAATGTGACCAACAAGATATATTGTATGATAAAATGATGTTGTTCATGTTCTTGTTATATGTCCTTTCCAGTAATCATTTTCTGTATACTATGAGATTGGACATATGTATTTTGGATAAGTCTATTGATTGGAAAGGGTTATGTCAGACATCAGATAGTATTGTTTAAGGCTAGGACTTTTTTCTATATTATTGCAGGAATGTTATTATAATGCAGTTTTAGAAAAAGGCACAACCTGCAAGATGGGCGACAACCCGTCACATCGGACAAGGCTATGGGAATCAAACCCACATCCAAAGTGCGACATGCCTTTATCGCCTACCACTAGCCTACAAGAAGTCCCTAGATAGTAGAAAATAGTTTTATTATATTAAAAGTATAATATATGAAGTATAAGTCCATATATAATTAATCTAGTTATAGATGGACTTATGTATATTTGATAACTTTTTCTAACCTTTTGTTTGAGACAGATAGAATGACCTATCATTCTATCTGATGATCTACTAACACTTCATGAATGACAAATTCAACTTCATTTCTTTAAGAGATGAAGTGGAAATTGTCCATGGAACGACCAATGGTGATATTGTACCAAAATCAAGTAAGTATAACCTTTTCAACAATTCTTCGACTTTAGGGAAATGATCTTGAATACAAAAAAAAATGTAGTCATAATTCCCTTATATCCGATGAATCATATGGTACCTTAGATCATCACATATTTACGGCTTTGTGACTGTTGGCTTTATCATCGCCATGTCCTCTACTACTCTCCATCAAAACTTGATGGATATATTTCTCTTCAATATCCATGTTTCCACATATGTTCTCCTATGTGGAAAACTAGTGATGAGTCAATTTGGATAACCAATATGTTTCATACATCACTTTTTAAAATGAAGTTTTTGTATTCCTTTTTATGATGTGGGTTTCTATTAAAACTTTCAAGTAGTAAACCATTTATAACTCTGATGAATTTCACGGGTGACATTCATTTTAAGGGGGATAGAATGTAACACCCTGAGATTTTATATGATATGTTATTTTTAATCTCTTTAATATCTTCTACTGTGTGTTACAACAAGATTATATTTCACTATACGCGACACAGTATTAGATTGCAGTATACGCAACACTATTCTTGGCTCGTGTTACACACAATTTCAAGTTCGTTTTGTAGAAATTATTTTACGCAACATTAAGTATATAATTTGTTTAATTTATAAATGAAATAAGTTTTGAATTATTTTATACGCAAAACCAAAGGGAGATTTCACTACATGCAACCCTGACCTGGCTTGCATTACACGCAATCACGCCTTTCCTCGATAGCGTGCGTTGTACGCAATACCGGGTTTCACTAAACAATGATATATTGTTCTAATATTATGATGGACTCACCATTATGAATAGTATTAGAAACATTTTGAATTTTATAACATTATTATTCATCTTACAAGTTTTCTAAAACATGTTATGTGATCAAAATAATTTTTTCGGGTAAAATAAGTATTTTTCAAAAAATGAAGTTTTGCCGCCTTTTGATGGCGCACCCACTTTAAATCTAGTTTTGACATGGTTATAAGTTTAATATTACAAAATAAAATTTCTCATTGTGATTAAGATATAAAAATTTACTTTGGATAAAATTCTCATATTATTCTGATAACTTTCATATTTTAATGAATAGTAAAAACACGATATATTTTAATTAAAAACAACTATTTTCATCATAATAATTTATAAGGTTAAATTATAATATTGGATGGTTTTAAAGTATAAATAGAATATATTTTTACCATTTAATAAAATTTATGTCATTAGCAATGATTTTACATTGAATTCATAGGTAAAATCATTTCAATCTTTTGCAATGTTTAAAAAAACCCATTTTCTTTCGACAATGGGATTAATTTTAATTTAATTTTTGCAACATCTGTGTATTGAATTGGAAAAATTGATTCCATATTTGGAATCAGTGGGTCCAAATTATATTAATAGGCTACTTTTTATTTTTGTGCATTATGAATATTAAATACGGTAAATTTTACATACCATAGTAAAAGGTAAATCGGGTAATTAAGGGTAAATATAATATTATAAAATTACACTAAAACTTGTCTTAATACAATTGGTTGATTATATTTTGTCCTAATTCATATTTGGGTACAAATGGAATCCATTAGAACCCACTTGGAGGGGATTAAAAAATTTAGTTTATTTTATTTAAAGGAAAGTGAAATATGTCTCACTCAAACTTTAATGATTAAAGTAATTTTAAAATAAGGTTATACAGAATATAAATTCAGATATAAATACTCATTTGGAATCTATTTTTTTTATTTATCATGGTAATTTATTTTTAATTTTTAAGAGTTATTTAATTACCTTATTAGTTTATACATTAATGATGCAGAAATTATTTATTTAGTAAACAAATCAATAATATTGATTTTATTGAAATAGTAATACATATTAAAGGGCTCAAAAACCTGACCAAAACATATTGGTAGTGTATATATACACCATAATCATTCAATTACCGAATATATGACCATTAGGAGTCATTTATAAGTGATTATGACACTTATATTATTTTATTTTATATGGTGTCAAAGTTGTCACCTTCATATTTTAATAAATATAACATTTTAAAATTTGGGTGTTTTAGAAGATAAATTTGACTAAATGTATTATTATGAATGATATAATATTTATCTGCATACTAGTATTTTAGTTTTAATTATTATGCAACAATGAAGTATACTTAATAATTATACAAAAATGTTGCAGTAGTTATTTTATTAAGAGAAATATCAAATAAATGGTTTTACAAATAGTAAAATAAATATTATATGAACTGTTTAATGTGATCCATTAATTTTCTAGATTAATATTACATGTTAGGAACCTATTAAATATTTTATTCTGAATATATGCTTGGTGTGGATGTAATATAAATTCAAATAAATTAATTGTGTCAAAATTTACACTATTGTTATTTTATAAAAATAACATATTATTAAATTATAGGAACCTATTACAGAATCATTTTCATTACTATTACATGTTAGGAACCAATTAAATTTGTTTAATGTGATCCAATAATTTTCTATATTACTATTACATTCTAAAATGTCATAAATTATCTAATTATAGATAATTTACAGCACATAAGTAATTATTTATAACAATTTAAAATTTAGAATCTTATTACCACAAATAAATTTTAATAGATTAAATAAGGATAAATCAAGTTGATAATGTTTAAAATAATTTCCCTACATGTCTAAATTTTATTGGTTGATGATATTACAACTATATCTCTTCTAATATTCTAATATTAGTCATTTTTGGAGGTTTTTAAGTGGGGTAAGATTTATTATAAATTAATATTTTTAAGATTTCCAAAGGTTCCCCTCTCCTCCCTTATAAAAAAGAGAACCCCTTCCCACTTCTCTTCACACCCTTTTTCTCCTTGAATCTCGGCCAACCCCTGCCCATTACACTTCTACACTTCCCTAGCAACATTCTTGAGGTTCTGGTCTTCTCAAAAGACCAACTCAACTTCCTTAAGAGAAGGCTTAAAGAAGGTACGTCGAAGAAGAGGTAATCTCTTCTTCCGATTCTCTCAAGTTTCTTCCTTCTTCTACTTCTTCTTATTTAGTTTTATCATTAAAAATTAATAGAATTAGTATTATTTATATACTTATATGTTATTATAAATATTAAATAACCTTATTTCACCTTCTATCCATCCTAAGGAAAATGAAATCACCACGCGTGCGTACGTACAGAATACCGTCTCCACAATGCGATGAGATTCATTCTCCATGTTAACCATTCATGAATGATTATAAAGTATATATAATGAATAATAATGAAATATATGACATAATGAATCTACTGGATATATATATATATGTGTGTGTGTGTGTTAACTACTTACTTCCATTCAATTCAATAAAGCAAGGAAAACGACGGTCATGCATACGTACGGCCTACCGTCTCCATGAATGGTGTGATTAATATCATTTATCTATCTATTATATATATATATATATATACTGAATATATATGATATATAAATCATGTTTTACATTCTTTAAGGAAGTAAATCATGATAAAGTAACAATAATATCATGAACAACAAGTCCGAACACGTACGATAAGTGAAACAAATGTACCCAAAACCATACTTTATCATGGAATTAAAAAATGAATGGGTTATATAAATACCTAATTTAACCATATATAATATAATAACAATGAATATGATTCTTTAATAAGTCAATGACATTATTTAAATAAATATACATGAGGTTTGGATACATACGAAGCATATCAGACATGAGGTAAGGGATAATTATTCCAATCTCATTCTTATCCGAGATTGTTTATTTGTAAATATTTACTGGGGTTATGTTTATTATCCATATCCATTTGGTCTCAAAATATTTTCATAAAATGTTTATTTTTCTTCCATGTATGTTTAAAGTCATTTTTTATCCTTTTTTTACTTTTACCACATCGAATGGAAGGAATCGTTCTTTTGTTTACCATACGAGGTACTTTTTGACTTTTCCTACAAAAGTATGACAAGAATTTTTATTTTAAACTTATACGACGTGAATGGATTTTTACAGTTTCATAATGCCTAATTTTCTTGATGCCTACTCTACATGATTTTATTATTATTTTCAACAAAATACTTTTCTATTAAAATAGCATGGAGTTTTGTGAAAAGAAAATGATTTTGAAGAAGAAATGATATTTTACTCAAGAATTCATTTCTAGTGATTTATCAAAACCATTTTCCATCGAAGAAGACATTATTTCCTATGTGTATGATTCATGTATAATGTCCCTATGATTTACATGGTTTCACTTTTCTTATGATGAAATATCCATTTGTTTTATATGGATTATGTGATGATGGGATGATGTTTACGAAACCCATTTTATTCATTGGGTTATGATGAATGTCTTATGTTTATTTTATGGCACAAGTAAGAATGGTTTCATTATGATACGGGTGGAACCTATATCTCCATCCAATGCATTGGGTAATGATTTATCTCTCATGAGATAGACATGGCTGGAATGGTAAGTCAATCTGGTTCAGTGTTACAGGACTGAAACAAGGAGTGAACTCGATTCAGAAAAGGACTTTGTCCACTAAGATGGTCTTGGCAGCAATGCCTTGGCTACTATGGAAATCATAACATGTGCTGAATGGTTTCAAAAATTACATGTTTTATTCCCATTATATTTTATCATGGTTGATGTTCCATTATGATATATGCCTTATGTACATCCATGATTTATGTCTTTTCTCAAGATTTCGATGTTTAAATTTCGTGTTCATGTTTTTTCTTTCAAATGTTTATTGATTGTTTTATGTTCTCTATGTTTGCCCTTACTGAGAAATTGATCTCACCCTTTTTAGGTTTTATTTTCCCCAGGAAATAAAGAATGGTTTTAGGTTAAGAAACAAAAAGGGTAAGATCGTTATGGGAGATGTTGAAGATCTTTCAACATGATTAGATGTTTATATTACATGTTTCCAAAGATACTAAACTATTACGGTCCTTTGGTGTCTATTTTTGTTATGTATTTGGTATTTTGAAAAAGTAATGTATTTTCCAGGTACATCATGCATTGGGTCTCTATATATAAACCATTCTCATTAATGTCAATGTTTTCAAAATGGTTTGAAGAATTTATTTAAATGGACATGAATTCAATAAAATGTTAATTACTTTCAAAAGTCTCAACATGGTATGGAACACATTGATACAAAATTGTATTTAAATGACTTCCTTTCTATAATGTGTGGCTTTTTAATGTTTTTATGAAAATTGTATATTTTGTTCAAAGAGTTTAACAAATCATTTTCATCTATTTCAAAATACTTTAATGGATTTCAAACTTGTTTGAATTAGATTTATTATGATACAAGTCTTACGTATTGTATTAACAGTTTTGAGATATGTTTGACTGTGGATGTGTTATTTTTATAACATTCATGGATTATGGTTATAGTATTGACATTTTTATGCCTTTTTTTAATACGAATGTTTAGGTTACTTTTAACCCTTTTCATATGAGAAATGCATTGGACATAGTAAGTGACGAGTGGAGCTATCTATAGCTCCTCGATGCATCGGTATGAATCATGAGTCAAACTAGTGTCTTTGCACAACACCTTGACAAAATATTATTTGTAGTCTTGGTACAAGGCCTTGACTATGTGGTTGTGATAGTCTGGCATTATGCATTCCATCATTATGAAAGTGTTTAGTGATATTGCATGTGATTATTTGAATAGTAGAATATCCATCTGAATATGTAAATGGCATTACTTCATTTTTTCCCATTTTATGCTGAAGTTCAAGAATAAAAGGCTTTTTTTAGTTATAAATTTCATTAAATGTTTATTCTTATTTATGAAAGTTTCCATTATACTGTTATCCTTACTAGGCATCTAAGCTCACCCCTTTCAATGTTTTATTTTTTTCAGGATTCCAATAAGTGTATTGTGATTGATATGCAGGGTTAAGCCAAGGGAATAATGGCGGTCATAAAAGATTATTTATGTTGTTTTGTATGTTATGAAGTGTAATGTACAATTTCTATATGTAATCTATTTTCCAAGACTGCTAAACTGACCGGTCCTTCGATACTTGATTCCTTATAATAATGTCGATGTATTAAAATAATGCACCAAATCTGTGTAACTGGGGTTGGGGCATTACAGTTGGTATCAGAGAGATTTTAGTAAAAACCTTGGAAACTAGATTTATATAAACTCTTATTAGAGCACATATCCATAAGGGAGGATTTGAGGATTATTATAGAAGAACATCCTAGAATTTTGGTATTGTAGAGATTTTGTGAGTTTTCTTAGCAATACATCCCTGTCTGGATATGAGTAGGTAGAGGCGGATCTGGCACAGATGTACCTACGGGTAAAACCCAAAAACACCGCTTTGAGCTAGACTCGAACAGGAACAGGTGCCCGAAAACGGTCCTTGCTACACTCTTGGTTACGACACTCCCGGGGGATATGCTTAAAATAATTCTCATTTTTTTTACAAATCATAATGAAGGGCTTATGAGTATATATTTCTTCAATGAAAACATCTTTATGATTATGGATTATATCCATAAACTTTTCAATTTAAATTAGGTATTTTACATGTTTGGAATTATTCATTTCAATTCATAAACAGACCTACTTTATGCCATTGTATAGAAATGGCGCCCAGTAGAAGGAATGTGAACTCCAGAAATAAATATGATCCAAAGAGTAAGAAGGATCATATCTTTCACGGTATTAAGCCAAAATTTATAAGGGAAATAGTCTCCCATGTATTCTCAAAATATGAATAAATATTATCAAGTGTTAATAAGATAAGTACTGAATTCTCTGAGTCCTTTGGAATTGAAGGGAAGCAAGGGAATAAAAGGATGAAAGAGTGAAATATGGATAAAGGGAATATGAAAATGAATAATTTCCCCATATGTGATAACTATGGGAAGCAACACCCTGGAATATGCCTGAAGAGAATGAGAGTTTGTTATAAGTGTGGGAAAAAAGGACACCATGTACGTGCCTGCAAGGGTAAGAAAAAAGTTTCAAATGTATAATTCTTCATCTGCAAGGAGTTAGGACACTACGCGAACCAATGTTCAAATCATCAGAGTATGCACCAAATGATGCTACTGGATAATAATTAAGTTATGATACTACCACAAATGAGGAGGAATGATTAGAGTTCTTATGTTGTTATTAGAGAATTATGTCATTTGAGTGTTCTATCAACAATGTACTAGTTATAATAATTATGGAGTATATAAGGATTGTACTACAATACTATTTCATTAAGGACTTGAGATTGTGTAGAACCATGAAATGTGACTCAATAGCAGGTTATATTTTTGAAAAATATATGGTTGAGGGAAAGATAAAACATAATATTGGTCTGATACCGAGGTAGTGATTTGGAATAATACGTGATTGATTTTGATAAATTATATTGAATATTCTTGACTACCTTGAAACTGATTAATGAATTTTATATTCCATCATTGTTGGAGTTTACAACCTTTTTGGTTAGAAGGAGTATATCCAGTATTCTATAATGAATAAGAGATCATGAATGTAATCAATAAGGTTTTATGGTAATTCAAGAGCTTGCAGTGTTTTAAAAGAATACATGATGAAGGTGACCACATGTTATTAAGATGCAAAAAGGATCTCCATTGTGTTTACCTACCTTATAAATTTTGGACTGTGAGTTGGGACAGAATTATTTTTAGATAATTCTAGTATGATATTATTTTTGGATTTCCATTAAAGGACAACTCGGAGGTTGGGCGGCAACTCGTCGCGTCCGGCAAGGCCGCAAGACTTGAACCTATAACCGAAGGGTGACAAGGTGTATCACCTACCACTGGCTCACACGATGTCTTGGATTGAATAATGTAGTCTTTTTAAAAAAATCTAGTAGATGAATTATAAATTCATTTTTTAACCCAATATTAATAGGATAAATAGTATATTATTTTTATGTTCTATTATCTTTTATAGTGAAATATGGGTTTATGGTACAAATTAGTTAAAGGATGAGACTCTACTTGTCAAGTATATATTTTTATTTCTCACTTATTATATGAAGAAATAAATTCTTATACATTAGTGAAGTGATCCTAAAACAAAAAATGTGTTATCCTATTACCATATGTTTTGTTCAACCAATTGTATTTTAAATCATCATAGATTGATGAATTTAAGGCCCTCGATTTTACACTTGTTTGTGATTGATGACATCAATCACTACCAATAAATATTTAATTTTTTCCTCCAATTATATGTCTCTAATTTTCACAAATGTTCTCATAATCGAGATCATAATTTGGTTGTGACCCTTTCATTTCCATTTTAGTCTTATTAAGACTAAATTTTATTAACCTAATTTCCGATTTGGGTTTTCCCAAAGGTATTTTCTATTTTCGACATTTTATTTTTGAAAAATAACATCAAATTGCAGGGACTCAATTTGTTGAGGAGGGTATAAGGTAACACCCCAATCTTCCATGGTACACTTCTCTTTGAATAATACATCAGCGTGTATTGTATGCAACTTCGAGTTCTAACACACCACAACCAATCAAACTAGCCATTATGAATAGTAATACCCACCTTTTGAAATTTTATACATTTTATCATTCAAAATGGACTTCATTTTTGGATTTTGAATATCGATATTAGCTTAGGGTGAATTTTTGGCACTTTTAAGATAACTTTCATATTTTGATGAATAGTGAATATTAATAATTTTTTTAAATTAAAACTTTTTTAATAAAAATAATTATTAGTGTTAAATTATGAATTTGAATAATTTTAGAGTATAATTAGATTATATTTTTATCATTTAATCTATTTTTGGTCATTGGAACTAGTTTCACATTTGAACTGGAATAAGCAATTGCCAATCTTTTGATAGTTAGTATCTCTTAAAAACACGCTTTTTGTTTTAACAATGGTAATTAATTTTAAATTAATTTCAACCACTTACGTGTTTTGAATTTATATAAATGGATTCCATATTTAGAATTATGAGGCCCAAATTGTTTAAATAGGTGACATTCATTTTTAGACATTTTGAATAATTACTTCGGTAAATATTTTATTCACCATGGTTAAAGGGTAAATCCGGAAAATTAGGGTAAACAAATAATATAATAATAATAATAAATTACCCTAAAACGTGTCTCAAACCGATTAGTTGATACATGTCTGACCATGAGTATCATTGGGTCTATTTTGGGACCCCAGGGATCATCTTGTAAGTGATAATGACACATTATATTAATTAAGTCAATGTAAATAAAAAAATGACATAAGCATATATCTTTTTGAAATACAATTTTTACATAGGGTTATATATGTTATATTTTAGACTATAAAAATTATTTATAAATATAAAATCATTTCATACATAATGGTATTTTATTTAAAAAATTTATACATTTAACAATTAAATTTATTTTTGACATGATAATAGTGCATTATTTTCTTTATTAATGAAAGAATCAAATAATTAGTCATATAAATGATAAAATAAATATAATTTGAAAGTTTTTATGACTTAAAATTTTTTATTTGTTAATATGACTTGTTAGGATGGATAATATTAATTTTTTTTGAATTAATAATGTTTTGAAGACTTTATCAAAAATCAATTATCAAATAGTTTCAATATTGATATAAAGGAGTTTTTAAAACAAATATTATATTATTAATTGATATTCTATTCTTAAAAATATAAGGTTCTTCCAAAGGACTTATATAATGATATGTGTATTATTAATGGACCACTTGGGGGATTCCTGGATGTTTATAGTACTTTTATGATCTATATAATATAAAAATACAGAGAGACATGGTAAATGTCAAACTATTTAACTAAGAGTTAAATCAAAACGATAATGTTAATATAGTGAATCAAACCTGTCTAAAACCTATTAGTTGAGTGGTTTTAGACCTATCCCCACCTTAAACATTAATGAATCCACTTCAGAGGCATTAGAAACCGAATATGAATTTACTATAAAATAATATTGCTAACTTTTCCTAAGGAGCCCCTCACCCCACTTATAAAAGGGCACTTACACTTCCCTCTAATTCACACCATCAATGACTTTTGGCTTGGGCAACCACTACCCAAATATTCTCTCAACTTCCCTAACTTAAAACTAGGGGCCTTAGTTTGATCATAAATCCAACCTAAGAAGCCGGTTTGATCAAATCATAAGGAAGAACCCGAATAAGATGTAATGTTTTCAGCACCCTCTTTCAAGTTTCATTCTTCTTCCACTTCTTCATTATTATTTTTCAATTATAAAATAATAACTCCAGTATCATTAATATACATTGATTTTATTATATATATTTCACAACTATATTCATTATTATATCCATTTTATGAGTGGTAATATAAGGCCCCAGCCTTAAACCTTACTTAATCTTGAGTTATTACAAGATTACACATTGAGGATCTTTTCAGGTTTAGAGTTTTTGAAAATTAGATCATGAAACTTGCATTACATTCCACATTTAAACAAAGTTGTTACATAAAATACAATATTCATTCTTCCCATAAACGGAAACATATTTAAAATAAAACACGGATTCTTTCTTGACACATCCTTGACACTATCATCACATCATGTACCTTTCCCTTGACCTGTGAAAAACATTTCAAAAACTTGGGATGAGCATAAAAAGCTCGGTAAGGGTTATAAAAATATGTAAAGGAAACATGAGTTCACATATATATAAGAATGAAATCATACTTTACCCATAAAACATTGGCACTTTAACATACCTCATCAAACCATGAATAAATCATAGAAATCATAAGACATAAAGGTAACTTGAGGCATTCATAACATTCTTACGTAGGGAGTAACCACATTGGTTACGTTTGGAATACCCATCACAGTATATTCCCTAAATCTCTTCGGAGAAACCTTAACGTTTATCCCCTTCGCGTTACCCAATGCATTGTAGAGCTATATCGGGCTCACCCGCCATTAGTTTATCACGAAACCACCCGTTTTCATAACAATGCCCAAGAACCATAACATAAACGTACCACATAAAACATGCATAAAGGAAACATAAAATTTACATATTTTAATCACAATATAACATTTTAGTATATTGAAATAATGAATCCGTTCAAAAAGAAACCATTTCCAAAACCATTTAAAACATATAATAAGGATATTTTTGAATCAAAGTGTCCCATACCACCTTGAAGTTTTTAACATTTTAAACCATCAATATCCATATAAATAAATCCTTAAAACCATTTTTAAATCATGGATATTAATAAGAACAAATCATTAAAACATTTAAAGTGATATTATTGGTTAAAGGGTTTTTACCAAAATTAGAGACTCTTGAATACAATAATTGAGGAATAACATTTAATCAGAACATTATAATATCATGAGAATAAATGGATTCATGATATAATATTCCAAAGGACAGTATATACACCATATAAGAGTGAATTGGTTCATAACAACAATGAAGTCTCAATATAGATGTAAAATGTGATGAAATCCCTTATAAAGAAGGTATCCTTAAATTAAGGATAAATCAATCTCAAAATTATGTGTGACAAATATAAATACACCCCATATAATTGGATATTATGTGTAAAACAGTAAAAGGTCATTCACACATATTCAAAGTATGGCATATTCAATAACTACATGTTGAACCCAAAGAAATCGAAATTGGGTTAAAAAGTTCCCTTGGTAAAATTCGACAGCCTAACAGCGTCACTTCAAAAATTCAGAAAGTGAGTTGATGAGAGATAAAAAGGGAATATAATCACATGGACATAAAATTTACAACAATCGGGATATATAAGAACATATCCCAACATAATATTATGTGAATTAAAAGACATAACAAACGATGTCTTTTAAAAAGAGGAGGGTGAAAGGTTCCCTTACCGACTTGGGTAACTTTCGAAAAGTACACCCCATTGAAGAAGTGTCATAAAATGAATATGTAAATACCCATAAATGGAACTATATTACAAAAGGAGTGTAATAATGGGAATTACATAAACCACTCAAAGGAAATTGTGGCAAATTTAGCATAAATCTCATGGGAATAAAAGTGAGATGAAAAATCCCTTATGAAAACTCGGCAGCCTAACGGCGCCACTTAAAACTTCCAAAAATGGATTGATGAGATCAAATAAGGTATCTCATCACATTACAATAAAATTACAGTATGTGTAACATAAAAGAACATCCCAATCACAAGAAATATTATCTTAAAAGGAATGACATTAAAGAATGTACTTAAAAAGAAAGAGAAGAGTATGATCCCTTACCTCGGGTCCGACTTGACTCGATCATTCTTTAACATCCTGAATAATAAACTTGAGTTATTTTAAACTTTATTAAGAATATTTTTATAGTTCATTATTCCTTTTAGATCAATTATTGTCATGTTATAAACATTATGTAATCATTTAAGTTAATAATGTTTGTTTTGTCGATATTTGGTTCTTAAGTCGAAAGTGGACTTCTTACAATTACATATTGTTCGTGTGGTCAAATGTTCTTTATATCCAGAATTACATTCCTGATTTGGACAGCATATATATAATATATATCCAGAATATAAATGTATTTATAATATTACATAATAATTTAGAGGTAATAAATGAAATGCACCGTTCATGGAGACGGTAAGCCGTACGTACGCATGAACGCTACTTTCATTTCTTTGTCATATTAATGGAATTAAAACTAAATGAGAGGTATTTATATTTTAATTCCAGAATTGTATTAATCATTTAGATGTATAATTAATCATATATATCCATTATATACATGTACTTATAATAGTACATTACATTTGGGGATAAGAAATGAAATGCACCGTTCATGGAGACGGTAAGCCGTACGTACGCATGAACGCTACTATCATTTCTATCTCATACTTTAATGGAATGAAATAATAATTATATATAGGTATATTATAATTCCAGTATAAAATCATATAATAACATTAAATCCATCCTTTATACGTCCCATGTATGGCATTAATGAATCACATCACTTTGAGGGGGCGGTAGTCCACATTTCCTAAAATGAAGATATCGCGTATACCCATAATGGAAGCCATAATGGTAAGCCACAAATGAAAAATACAGAAGAATAAGTAAAACATAAACATATTATATATCATATATAAATATAGTGACATCTTAATGGCCACCTTTGAAGGTGTTATATGAGTGTTGAACAATCATCGTTTCATGAGGCAGAAATTCGCCATCCAGGGAAACAGTATGTTCTTTAACCATTAGATGTAGGTATGTGTAAGTGTATCTCGAATACTTATTATAAAAACATCCTATTATATTTAAGATACTGGAGTTGTTACAAAATAAATGAATAAAAAGAGTTTAGGGTGTTGGAGAGGCAAAATAAAACAAAAGGACTCAAGTGAACACATTACCTTAAAATCGGGTAACTCCCTTTGGTTTGAGCTCAAAGGAATTCTTGGGAAGACTTCTGCCCAATGTGAGGCTTCAAGGAGTAATAGAGGGAAGTGGAGAGGAAAAATGGGCAGGGGTTGTCTTAGCCAAAGGCTTTGGGAGTGTGGGTAAGGAGGTAGAGGTGGGGGCCTTTTATAATAGGAGAGGAGGGGCACTCTTGGAAAGTAAGCAAATGTTACTTTATTTGAAAATGGTATTCGGATTTAGGAGGTCCCACATTGATGTGTTTTGAGGATAAGGTGATAAGGGTTCGAAATCCACTCATCCAATAGGGTTTGGAAATGTGTAGGGCTTAGATATTACATTATCTTTCCATTTTATTTAAATTGTTAAATAATGAGTTCATCGCTGCATCATCATGATGTCATATATAATTTTATTTATTTAATGTCTAAAAATTATGAAACAAATACTATGATGTAGGAAAACGTTTTATCTTTCCAATAAATATTTATAGTCAAATATCGGATTTGTATAACCCCAATTAAAAATTGTTTTAGTAAAACATTTCTTGTTTGTCTCATTTTTACTTTAACTATAAATAAAAAGATATTAATGTCATTTTCCAACCAAAGAGGCTTCATGGGGTCCCGAAGTTGACCCATGGGTTGTCTTGGTCGGCCATGACACATCCAATCTGGCTATGACATGTTTCAAGTTCATCACATATTATTAAAAAATTATTTTTACCATAAACTACACTAATTACCTCTAATCGCGATTAAAAACATAATAAGTTACTATTCACCAAAAATTATTTTAATCCCATTGAACCAAATTTTACTTCTTAATGACAACCATGTATGTCAGATTTTTTAAATTCAAAACACAAAGGTGGCAAAATTTCATTTAAACGGAAAATCAGTTTTTATAAGTACCACTCAGTGGTTTCACTATTCATCAAAAATTAAAGTTTTTCAGAAAATAACAAAAAATTCACCCTAATCTATATTTGATATTCCGAATTCAAAAATTAATTACATTTTACAAAATTCACAGCATATAAGTTTCAATAATTAATTTAATAATTAATTCCCGCTGTCAGAGCAAATAGCGTGTTTTTATGAAACAATAAGTACCAAAAGATTGACACTAGTTTAAGTCCGATTTTAAAGTGAAATTAATTCCAATGACCACTATTGGATTTAATGGTAAAAATATTTTATAATTTTACTTTAAACCCAATTCAAATTATAATTTAATAATATAAATAAATTAGATTAAAAAGAGGTTTTGAATTAAAATACAACATTTTACACTATTCATTAAAAATGAACTTTATCGGAAAGATACCAAAAATTTACACAAAGTAAATTTTGATGTCCCTATTCTAAAGAAGAGTTTTATTTGGTCCAATAGAATGTATAAGAGTGAACAAAACTATATTTAATGAAGATTCTCCATCAAAAGGCGATAAGTGAACCTTTAGTGAAAACTAGGGCATATACGCCTAAAATTGAATTCTTTCTGTATTTGAAGCTTTTATCATTTATTGGATAAATGTAAAAACATTTAAAAACATATATAATCATATTTTAGTTATTTATATCCATTCCCGCCAATACAACGGCTACATGTTAACTTCCATTTAAAATAATATTATTTTACTATTAGAGTGCAATGTAAGATTCCCAAGAAAATCGTTGTTGCATTTTGGGTACGCCATCGAGCATAGCGTCCCCATTAAAGTCATATTAATATTTTATTCACAAATATGGATAAATATGAAAATGTCATATTCTTTATTTACCTGTGTTGTTACATCCTTCCCCTATTTTGGGAATTGCGTCCTCGCAATTTTAAAATTGGGCATGGAAACATCCTTGAAAGTCCCACATAGGAAGAAGAGTCAGTAAAACAATCACTTTAAAATAAAGAAAGATAAGTACAAAGGTCACCCGAGTTAACCCATACTAGGATTCCAAGTATTAAAACATGGACATGGAGGAGAAAACATAGGGTCATGTTCTGATGAAGAGTTATAGAAAACATGTTTAGGAAAAGTTAACCATGAGAAAATCACAAACTTGTGATGGGTTAAACGGTATTTGATTCCTCAGTAGGAAAAGTTAATAGACAAAATTTTTGTTTTAAGATACATTTTATTGGGGAATTTATTCATAAAGAAACATAATCACTTATCATGTTGACTTTCAACTTTTATTAGATTCCTTACACAAACTCATATTTTCTCCAAAAGGCGAGTATTTAGGAAGACTTGTTCATATTAAGAGTACTATAATCAACTTTTAGAGAATCACCTAATCCACAAAAGAGAACTATATACTTCCCATGTATTTAGACTTTAACCAAAACCAAAACCAAAAGGGCTGGTACAAGATTAGATAATCTAGAAAAGGATAACCCTTTATAAAAAGAAAATCTATCCTTAACCTCCAAAATTTGCCCAACAAAACCAAAAGATTAACGAGGACCATTACATAAACAATTTTTCCATAAAATTCTTCAAAGTAAGCCATTCTAAGATTGAAACCCAAATATTTTAAGGATTTAGTCACATAGTCTTCCAAGTTAAATCGTAACATTTATCTCCAAACAACATTAGTTGCTCCTAAAGTCTCGTATTGAAATGTAATTAACCTAATCACATATCCTCCATGATAGGTAAATCATTTTTATAAATAACCCAAAATCAACTTACTCTTAATTCATAAAATCATATAACTAGAAAGAATCAGTCAAACTAACTAGGGACTTCATGTAGTCTAGTGGTAGGTAATAAATACCAGTCGCACTTTTGTTGTGGGTTCGATTCCCGCAGCATTGTGCGACGCGACAGGTTATCACACGGTCTGCGTGTTGTCCTTTTTACAAAGCTATATAATTCACAAAACATTTCCCAAAATGAGATAAAATCTTCAAAAATAAACATAACATATTTTAACCTCATGTTTGTCTCATGCCTTTCATTTTCCATCATAACATATAATAACCCATAATTACCTTAAAAGTAATGATCATATAAACCCTAATGGTTACCTTTTTAATTATTACCGGAACATCCACATCGATTGGTCATCTCGTACATGATACATTACAGAACATACCAAGGTTCAAGTGGTTGATCATGACTCTTTGATATTTGGTCTAGAACAACCACGTGTTTCCTCATTGAATCCTCCATTTTATCTAGTATCTTAATCAGAGAACCACCACAGTTTCCTTCAAACCTGTTGTCTCTTTGGTGCCTGCTAGATCCATTCATTCACTAAAAACAGAAATTTCAGTGTGAGTATATCAACAAAACCATCATGTACTAATGAGGAAGGTAAACACTAAGATATACTTACTCATTCACTTTATTTAAAACTATGACTCTTTCTGAAATCCTAACCATAATGGTACTGACACTTATGCTTAAAGAATACCCTAACCTCTATAGTTATCTAAACCGACCTTTGATACCAACTATAAGGCCCCAACCTTATACCTTACTTAATCTTGAGTTATTACAAGATTACACATTGAGGATGTTTTCAGGTTTAGAGTTTTAGAGAATTAGATCATGAAACATGCATTACATTCTACATTTAAACAAAGTGGTTACATAAAAGACAATATTCATTCTTCCCATCAACGAAAACATATTTAAAATAAAACACAGATTCTTTCTTGACACATCCGTGACACTATCATCACATCATGTACCTTTCCCTTGACCTATGAAAAACATTTCAAAAACTTGGGATGAGCATAAAAAGCTCAGTAAAGGTAATAAAAATATGGAAAGGAATGATGAGTTCACATATACATAAGAATGAAATCATAATATACCCATAAAACATAGGCACTTTAACATACCTCATCAAACCATGAATAAATCATAGAAATCATAATACATAAAGGTAACTTGAGGCATTCATAACATTCTTACGTAGGGAGTAACCCTCTTGGTTACATTTGGAATACCCATCACAGTATATTTCCTAAATCTCTTCTGAGAAACCTTAACGTTTAACCCCTTCACGTTACCCAATGCATTGGAGAGCTATATCGGGCTCACCTGCCCTTAGTTTATCATGGAACCACCCATTTTCATAACAATTCCCAAGAACCATAACATAAACGTATCACATATAACATGCATAAAGTAAACATAACATTTCCACATTTCAATCACAATATAACATTTTAGTATATTGAAATAATGAATCCGTTCAAAAAGAAACCATTTCCAAAACCATTTAAAACATTTAATAAGTAGATTTTTGAATCAAAGTGTCCCATACCACCTTGATGCTTTTAACATTTTAATCCATTAATATCCATATAAATAAATCCTTAAAACCATTTTGAAAACATGGATATTAATAAGAACAAATCATTAAAACATTTAAAGTGATATTTTTCGATAAAGGGTTTTTACCAAAATTAGAGACACTTGAATACAATAATTGAGGAATAACATTTAATCAGAACATTATAATATCATGAGAATAAATGGATTCAAGATATAATATTCTAAAGGACAGTTTATACACCATATAAGAGTGAATTGGTGCATAACAACAATGAAGTCTCAATAGATATGTAAAATGTGATGAAATCCCTTATAAAGAAGGTATCCTTAAATTAAGGATAAATCAATCTCAAAATTATGTGTGACAAATATAAATACACCCAATATAATTGGATATTAAGTGTAAAACAATAAAAGGTCATTCACACATATTAAAAGGATGACATATTCAATAACGACATGTTGAACCCAAGGAAATTGAAATTGGGTTAAAAAGTTCCCTTGGTAAAATTCGACAGCCTAACGGTGTCACTTCAAAAATTCAGAAAATGAGTTGATGAGAGATAAAAATGGAATCTCATCACATGGACATAAAATTTACATCAATTGGGATATAGAATAACATATCCCAACATAATAGTATGTGAATTAAAAGACATAACAAACGAAGTCTTTTAAAAAGAGGAGGGTGAAAGGTTCCTTTACCGACTTGGGTAAATTTCGAAAAGTACACCCCATTGAAGAAGTGTCATACAATGAATATTTAAATACCCATAAATGGATTTATATTACAAAAGGAGTGTAATAATGGGAATTACATAAACCACTCAAAGGAAATTGTGTCAAATGTAGCATAAATCTCACGGGAATAAAAGTTAGATGAAAAATCCCTTATGAAAACTCGGCAGCCTAACAGCGCCACTTAAAACATCCAAAAATAGATTGATGAGATCAAATAGGGTATCTCATCACATTACAATAAAATTACAGTAAGAGTAACATAAAATAACATCCCAATCACAAGAAATATGATCTTAAAAGGAATGACATAAAAGAGTGTACTTAAAAAGAAAGAGAGGAGTATAATCCCTTACCTCGGGTCCGACTTGACTCGATCATTCTTTAACGTCATGAATAATAAACATGAGTTAATTTAAACTTAATTAAGGATCTTTTTCTAGTTCATTATTCTTTTTATATCACTTATTTTCATGTTATAAACATTTTGTAATCATTTAAGTTAATAATGTTTGTTTTGTCGATATTTAGTTCTTAAGTCGAAAGTGGACTTCTTACAATTACATGTTGTTCATGTGGTCAAAGGTTCTTTATATCCAGAATGAAATTCCTGATTTGGATAGCACATATATCATATATATCCAGAGTATACATGTATTTATAATATTACATAATCATTTAGAGGTAAGAAATGAAATGCACTGTTCATAGAGACGGTAAGCCGTACATACACATGAACGCTACTTTCATTTCTTTGTCATATTAATGGAATTAAATCTAAATGAGAGGTATTTATATTTTAATTCCAGAATTATATTCATCATTTAGATGTATCATTAATCATATATATCCATTATATACATGTACTTATAATAGTACATTACATTTGAGGATAAGAAATGAAATGCACCGTTCATGGAGACGGTAAGCCGTACGTACGCATGCACAATACTTTCATTTCTATCTCATACTTTAATGGAAAGAAATAATAATGATATATAGGTATATTATAATTCCAGTATTACATCATATAATAACATTAAATCCATCCTTTATACATCCCACGTATGGCATTAACGAATCACATCACTTTGAGGGGGCGGTAGTCCGCACTTCCTAAAATGAAGATATCACGTATACCCATAATGGAAGCCATAAAGGTAAGCCACAAATGAAAAATACAGAAGCTTAAGTAAAACATAAACACATTATATATCATATATAAATATAGTGACATCTTAATGGACACCTTTGAAGGTGTTATATGAGTGTTGAACAATCATCGTTTCGTGAGGCAGAAATTCACCATCCACAGAAACATTATGTTCTTTAACCATTAGATGTAGGTGTGTGTAAGTGTAGCTCGAATCATTATTATAAAAACATCCAAGTATATTTAAGATACTGGATTTGTTACATAAGAAATGAATAAAAAGAGTTTAGGGGGTTGGAGAGGCAAAATAAAACAAAAGGACTCAAGTGAACACATTACCTTAAAATCGGGTAACTCCCTTTGGTTTGAGCTCAAAGGCTTCCTTGGGAAGACTTCTGCCCATAGTGAGGCTTCAAGGAGTAAGAGAGGGAAGTGGAGAGGAAAAATGGGCAGGTTTTGGCCGAGCCAATGGCTTTGGGAGTGTGGGTAAGGAGGTAGAGGTGGGGGCATTTTATAAGAGGAGAGGAGGGGCACTCTTGGAAAGTAAGAAAATGTTACTTTATTTGAAAATGGTATTCGGATTTAGGAGGTCCCAAGTTGATGTGTTTCTAGGATAAGGTGATAAGGGTTCGAAATCCACTCATCCAATAGGTTTTTTACATGTGTAGTTCTTAGATATTACATTATCTTTCCATTTTATTTAAATCGTTAAATAATGAGGTCATCGCTGCATCATCATGATGTCATAAATTATTTAATTTATATAATATCTAAAAATTATGAAAAAAATACTATGATGTAGGAAAACTTTTTATCTTTCCAATGAATATTTATAATCAAACATCTGATTTGTATAACCCCAAGTAAAAATTGTTTTAGTAAAACATTTCATGTTTGTCTCATTTTTACTTTAACTTTAAATAAAAATATATTAATGTCATTTTCAAACCAAAGTGGCCTCATGGGGTCCCCAAGTAGACCCATTGGTTGTCTCGGTCGGCCATGACAGCTCGAATGAGATTAGGACATGTGTCATGTTCATTTCATATTATTAAAACTTTATTTTTACCTTAAACTACACTAATTACCTCTAATCGCGATTAAAAACATAATAAGTTACTATTCACCAAAAAATTATTTTAATCCCATTGAACGACATTTTACATCTTAATGACAACCATGTATGTTGGATTTTTGAAATTCAAAACACAAAGGTGGCAAATCTTCATTTAAACAGAAAATCAGTTTTTATAAGTACCACTTAGTGGTTTCACTATTCATCAAAAATTGAAAATTTTCAGAAAATTACCAAAAATTCACCCTAAGCTATATTTGATATTCCGAATCCAAAAATGAAGTCCATTTTACAAAATTCACAACATATAAGTTTCATTAATTAATTTAACAATTAATTCCCGCTGTCAGAGCAAATAGCGTGTTTTTATGAAACAATAAGTATCAAAAGATTGACATTAGTTGAAGTCCGATTTCAAAGTGAAATTAATTCCAATGACCACTATTGGATTTAATGGTAAAAATATTTTCTAATTTCACTTTAAAACCAATTCAAATGATAATCTAATAATATAAATAAATTAGATTAAAAAGAGGTTTTGAATTAAAATACAACATTTTACACTATTCATTAAAAAAATGAACTTTGTCGGAAAGATACCAAAAATTTACACAAAGTAAATTTTGATGTCCTGATTCTAAAGAAGAGTATTATTTGGTCCAATTGAATGTATATGAGTGAACAAAACTATATTTAATGAAGGTTCGCCATCAAAAGGCGATAAGTGAACCTTTAGTGAAAACTAGGGCATATACGCCTAAAATTGAATTCTTTCTGTATTTTAAGCCTTTATCTTTTATTGGATAAATGTAAAAACATTTAAAAACATATATAATCATATTTTAGTTATTTCTATCCATTCCCGCCAATACAATGGCTACATGTTAACTGCCATTTAAAATAATATTATTTTATTATTAGAGTGCAACGTAAGATTCCTAAGAAACTCGTTGTTGCGTGTTGTGTACGCCATCGATCATAGCGTCCCCTTTAAAGTCATATTAATATATTATTCACAAATATGGATAAATATGAAAATGTCATATTCTTTATTTACCTGTGTTGTTACAGGTAATGTCACCATGCGTGCGTACGTACGGCTTACCATCTCCACGACATGGTTAATTTGTTATTGAACACTATGTTATTTGGATGGATATAATGTTGAGTAATATGTATATAAATAATGAAAATAACATGATAATGTCTCTGTAAAATTAATATACCATCCAATTCCACACCTTTAAGGAAATGATATTGTCGCTCGTGTGTACGTACGGATTGTCGTCTCCACGACGCGATGAGATTCATTTCCACATTCACTATTAATCGACGATTATAAAAATATATATTAATAATATTTTTGTAATATATGAAATCATAATTATACTGGATATATATATATATATATGAACTTACATATTTTTTATTCACATAGTTCTGTTCATTACGTTATGAAAACAGAAACATCGTTTATGCTTACGTGCCGACTACCGTCTCCATAAACGGTGTCTTCCATTTCATATATATATATATATTATAAATAATTATATTCTGAATAAATATGATATATAAATCATGTTTTATATTCTTGAAGTATTTAAAACATGATCTAAGTGATACAATCAAGAGTAACAAGTTAAAACACGTACGATAAAGAAAGCGATTATTACCCGAAATGTTAATTTAACATGGAAATTTTTATTAAATGGGTAGTATAAAGCCACAAATGAATAATGTATGATATCATAAATATTAATATTGTTTTGGTATAATTTAATAACACACTACGGTCTTCATATAAGAGGTTAAACGTACGCTTAACTAAAGGAAAGTGCAAGGTAAGGGGTTTTCATCTCAATCCTTATCCCTGTGAGATTCGTACCATATTTCCACTATTACCTTTGGTTTGGTGTATATACTTACCATAATTGTATTCTTTCTATAATAAACTTAAATTTATATGTATTTACATATTCATTTTATGATACCTCTTTCATGGGGTCTATGTTTCGTAAGTTACCAAATTGGTAAGGGTTAATTTTAAATTCTTTTTATTTTCCGATGTTGTTTTTACATAAGTATCTACTGGAAAATATTTATAATCAATGTCCATGATTCATAAAATAGTTTTCAAATGGATTCTATTAAGGTACTTTCTACTAAAACATCATTTTAAATGTTTTTATGATTTTTTCTTATAAACCATTCCCATTAATGTCCATGTTTTCAAAATGGTTTTAAGGATTTAATTAAATGAACATGAATGCTTTAAAATGTTAATTACATTCAAAAGTTTCAATGTGGTATGGGACAATTTTATTCAAAAATGTATTTAAATGTCTTCCTTTCTAAAATGTGTGGCTTTTAAATGTTTTCCTGAAAAGGGGATATTTCTTTCAAAGAGTTTTACAAATCATTTTCAACTATGTCAAAATCCTTTAATTGATTTTAAACTTGTTTGATTTTGTTTTATTATGATAGACGTCTTCTGTATTGTATTGATTATTTTGGGATATGTTTGACAATGGATGTGCTATTTTAATACCATTCATGGATTATGGGTATATTATTGACATTTAGTATTCCTGTTTTAATTCAAATGATTATTGTATGTTCAAACCTTTTCATATGAGGAATGCATTGGACTTAGTAAGTGACGGGTGGAGCCCGCTATAGATCCTCAATGCATTAGTATGTCTCATGAGGCAAAATAGTGTCTAGGCATAAGGACTTGACAAAATCTTATTTGTATTCTTGGAACAAGGCCTTGACTATGTGGTTATGATAGTCTGGAATTACGCATTCCATCATTATTAAAGTGGTTAGTGATATTTCATGTGATTATTAGACTATTAGAATATCAATGTGAACAAGTAAATGAAATTACTTAATTTTATTTTTTCCCATTTTATGCTGAAGTTAATGTTTAAAAGGATTTGGTTTTAGTTTTACATTGCCTTAATTGTTTATGCCTATTTATGAAAGTTTCCGTTGTATTGTTATCCTTACTGAGAATCTGACCTCACCCCTTTCTATGTTTTATTTTTTCCGGGATTCTAAGAAGTGTATTGTGATTGATATGCAGGGTTAAGAAAAGGGAATAATGGAATTAATATAGGATTATTTATGTTGTTTTTTATGTTATGAAGTGTAGTGTAACATTCATGTATGTAATCTATTTTTCAAGACTGCTAAACCGGTCAGTCCTTCTAGAATTTATTCCTTGTAATCATGCCAATGTTTTAAAATAATGCACCGACTCTGGGTAACTGGGGCCGGAACGTTGCATTGGATCTTTAGAAATCATTTAAACATTCCACAAGCTAATTCAGACCTCTCCATGTGTTTAGTGACTGGAGATAGTCTCTAAACTCTAGCAGCTTAATAATTCCTACATGAAATCATCATTCCTATACAAATAAGTTTTCCCAACCCAGACAACCTCGTAAACCCCAATTCCATTCATGTTATCTATAAATTATGAATAGGTATTAAGAACCCAGTATTCCCACAACCAAGCGGGTTATACACATCCTCCTAGGTAGAAATTTCATGTTTTCATTCAACCCTTGGATTGATCTATTTTGGAATCCTGAAATATGGATGAATAGTAGTTTGGCTGCAGCTCGGGTGTGTGTGCCTTCAAATCTGGAGCACAAGTACTGTGATGGAAAATATAAACTTTCTCAACTATCCCGGCATTAGAAAATGATCCCCCAATAGAAACATTGGCTGATGAGAATTTGGAATAATAATGAAACCATGAATGTGGGAAGTAGTTTTTGGATCAGGAATATTAACATCCTACAAATGGGCATAACTATACCAAGGCAGATAGGTGCTTTGGGGAAAAATGAAATTATATTCTTCAATTATTTTTCAATTTTTTGGATGGGTGGTGTTTCAAAAGAAAAAGTAATCCTGGCCAATGACATTCATCATGTCATAAATACTCTGGATGGAGATCTCATCAGCAGTTCCAATTATTTTGGGAGACATTGAACCTACAAAATGATAGTAATCATCTTTTAAATAAGTTCATTATTTTGTTTAAGGAAAAAAACAGAAATGTCAATAAGGAGCGCATGTATAAACATGGCGTGAAAGTATAAGTTGGTGCACAAGAATTTAACCCCACTTATTTCCCACAACTAAAAAACATACTGAAGAAGCACATCGAAATAGAAGCATTTGGGTGAAAGAAGACTTGTGCACCAAGAGCTGATATTTCGGTAGTCGTGAGGTTTTTTGCGGATGTGTTGACACTATATATAGGGGATTCATGTCCCCCTTCATTCCAAAATCTTGTGCAATAAAAACTTGTTTGACTATTTTTCTCTCTTGAATAACACATAAAATCCCAAATACTCTCTTCATTCTCCTTCGTTTAATTTAACTCAGAATTAGATCCTCTTTTCATTACAGGTCGAATTATGAGGGGGGATTTTCTTGACACTATGTTCTACCAAAGTGTCTAAAAAATGAAAAAGGGAAATACCTTAGAAGGAAAAGGGGAAATGCCTAAAGAAAATCAATATTTTCAAAGGAATGAGTTATGTGTCTCATTAGGCAGAAAAAAAAGGGCATCTATGCACATTATACTTGCGCGCCCAATCTGTAGCGCAGCCTACTTGCGTGCCCAAACTCCTTTCACCCTAGGTCCTATTTTTTCATATAAATAGACCCTTGGGGTCTTCATTTGTACGGACAAATTTCCCTAAATCCCAATTGCTACTCTGGTCACCGGAGTGCTTCACCCATGTCTTCCTAAACATTCAAGGTAGTTCTTTAACACCAGGAGTGAAGGATTTAATGGAGGATCATGTAATTAAGTCTTTTTAGTGCTTCAAAACCGTAATAGTTTCACACCTATTGCGCCCAACCTCCCTAAATCAGAAACACTCATGTGCCACATATTCCATTCATAAGAACATGAATGCCCTACTTCTGGGACAACCTGTGAATACTCCTAATGGATTGAGCTAAGTCTCACCCATGTATTACTATAGAGGTTGTTCATCGATTAAGTGAATATTAGTCTGCACATATCTACTTGTGTTCCCATACTTTCATGCCCTTATCTACTTGAGTGACCCTATATAATTCACTTACACTATTTAGTATATAATCCATCAAGCTATCCTAAAATACATTAATGGAAAGGATTACACTTCTTCCGCTCCCTTGTCTAAAAGGTATTCTGTTGAGACCTCCACGAAAACCTCATGACCTGTCAAACCATCACGAAAGGAAAATTAGCATGTCTTTTATTTGGGTTTGTATATTTATAGTCACAAGTTTCCCACATTTTTTTTAAAGTTGTTAGGGTTCATGGAGTGTCTATCGGTTTGTATATACACAATCACATGGACATTCTCGTAGGAATAGTGTTGGGAAGTTCCCTGTTTGGAGGAAGGTTTGGGTAATGACCTATCCCTCCTCAAAGAGACAACCTGGAACCTCAGATATTTGGTAATGAAGGTAATGTTCACAATTTGTTTTATTCCTTTTGAGAAAAAGTGAAGTCTCCCTCACCTACTGGGATCAATTTTAGGGAAACCATTTTGACATAAGCCCCAATATTTTCTTGAAGGAAGTATAATCATTACTCCTCCTTTCATTTTTGGGACCAATGACCATAGGAGAGTTGGGTACAAGGACTTTTATTACCCTTTCAATCTCTTGATGGGATTTCTCTCCATGGGCACCCATCTTGGTGTAAGACCCTAAAATTCATCCCTTCTACCATTCATTGGACCCTTTTCAAATGTAAAGTGATTACAGGGAGAGATCTTCACATCACCCTCTTCCCAGGTCTCCCTTCCCTCATCCCTCGTCGCCACCATAGTCTCTCCCAGCACCAGCATAAGAGGAAAAGTGAGTTTCATTATAGAATCTTTCACATCCACCAATTTCTCACACAAGTCATGACCCCTGGTGAAGGAACTATGAAAACGTTGATTCCTGTTCAAACTCGGAAACGTAGGAAACCCTATTAGGGATCGAGCTCACTGGATATCATCCTTAGGAATCCAAACCTAATTCTCTTAATTGGGGCATCCTCCTTAAGAACAATCCCCAAGTTAAACCTCTAAGTCATCAAGGAATCCTTTTCGGGAAGTAAGTCCAAACCCATATTTCTGAATGGACTATACTCTCATATGAGACTTATCATACTTCATTGGCATTGATTCCCAATATTCACGGGATGCGTAAGAAGCATCCTTGAGGTTCAAACCCAACATTTCAAATCAATCATGTTCTCCATGGGCTATATTCCTAATAGGGTCTGATATTACATGGAAACCTATATTCTTTTCCATGTTACTTGGGATACATTGGCATAAGTCCCACAACAAACATTGACTAAGCTTCATTCACATTGATTTCCTTAACACATGACATTAAACTATGTTGTAAGGTCATTATCACATGATCATAAAAGGTATGATGTGTCCCATTATGCGACATTGAGCAACAAGGGTTCTGATTTCTATTACAAGGATAAGTATGTAGCCAAATTTATGTGTATGATCTGAATATCAAAATAAGCCTTCATCTCCATGGATGAAAATAAATCCCAAAGTGCCCGACTGAGTGGATTAAAAACCAGTTTCATCATAATGATGATTAAAAGAATCATGAAATAGTATATTAGAGGATACCATTGATGGTGAGCCTCCAATATATATATATATATCCATTATCGAAGATCCTTTAATGCATAATGATGATTCTCAATTTTACACAATTTTATAAGTGATTGTAAATTCTAATGGAATCATATGATATGCTTGCTGAATTAACAAGGATTCATGAAAATATCTTATATTTTCAAAGAGAGTCCCTGAGAAGGCAATAATTCCCCCCCAAAAGGTTGTGATGAGTTCGACCTCATTTTCGGTTAGCCAATGTACGTTCCTAAGTATCATAATGATCAAACATAATGAACACCTAACATTAGAAAGCATATCCTATTTGGATAACGAATTGTTGGATGTTTCAGGGTCCATGATAAAATCTAATGGAAACCAACTGGAAGCATCAATTCTTAAAACTAGAACACATGTTTCATGGAACTACGAAACAATGATATATAATTCATACTTTTCATCCATGAAGTCTGGAATAATAATTGTCTTAGATGTGCCTTTATATGTGGTTATCCAACATTTAATGTGATGTCGTCGAAAGAGCAGGAAAGAAAACATTTAACATTATTATATTAATTATAATGATAATTAATGGGCATTGAAATAATTATTATAATGTGAAATTAGCATAAAATTATTTTTAATATGGTTTGGTTGTGAAATGGTAGATAGATAAAGATGGATAAGATGAAGAAAAAAAAAGGAAAAAGAGAGATAAATGATTGGATTGGATCATACCTGATCCTCAGTGTAGCTTGTCTTGTATGAAACTATATTTTTATGGGAATTGGACTTGAAATACTCTAGAACATTCTTATAGATTCTAAGGGTATTAATAGAAAATATTTGGGTAGATATTTTTATTTGGAATATATGGGAGGAGTGGTTTTCCTAGGGAAGGGAGAGGTGTTATTTATACTTTAAGAGAGGGATATTTTTAGATTAATCTGTTTAAGAAAAAATAATATTAAAGGTTAAAATATTAATAATGACATTTTGACAATATAAATAATATATTAATATAATATAATGAGGTTAGCAATATAAATCCCATTTAAACTTTGAATTTATGAATTTATTAACAAGGGAAGGGGATAAAGAGATATATTGAAATTTTAATGAATGGATTTTTGAATTTAGGTTTTGGAATGTTTTTTTAGTTATGTAAAATGAGTTCATTGTATTTTAATGAACCATTTATGTAATTAAATATAATATTTTAGAACCAAATGTTCTATAAATTATTATTTCATTATTACAACATGAATGATTTCATTTTACTTACATCGGTTATGCGAAAATATGTAGTTTTACAATTCACACGAAAAATGAACTATTTCATAAAATTACCAAAAAATAAAATTTGGATAACTATGAAATTATAATTTCAAAATATATAATCATTTTATGAATGTAAATTCAAAGAATAAATAATTTGAATTTTGAATATAAATATAAATATTTTTTCAAAATTATTTAAAATATATTTTATTAAAACGTGATTATATTTTATTAGAGTTTATTAATAATGATACGTATTTTTTGGAATCATAAAATTTATATTTACATAAATTAATAATTATATATTTTTTTATTAAAATTTATAATTTTACATTGAAATACAATTCCAATGGTCATGTTACTATTCCAAACCACAAGGTTTCTAGTATAATGGTCACATTGATTCCTATATATATTACAATATTATTTCACTGAATATTCAACTAAATACCTCTCCTGTTTTTATATTTATATAATTTTTCTTGATCTAATAATATATTTATCTACTCTATAGTGTATTTAGAGGCTTAAGTGAATCTAGGAGATTGGGGTGATCCGTATTTTTCCATTTTTCCATATCTATTTTTTATTTTTTAACTATTTGTAATGTTTGTAATTTTAATTGGTTTCATTTTTGATCAATGTTGCAAAATTTAGTGATAAAAATAATAATTTTTTTTATTTTTTTATATTTTGTATAGGTATAATTTTATAATATATAATTCAACACACATTTATTCATGAAACAAGTTTCACAGAAATCATTGGGTCATTACATCCCTCCACCCTTTAGAATTTGTTTCCCAGAAATATCACCTTTTATTCTCAGTTGAGAATAGCCGAAGGGTTTTGTTCTCATTATTTCCTTTATTTCTTGTTTCCCCTTACCATACTTATGGATCCTCCCCAACACATTGACTAGGTGAGTTTTCTTTTTTGAATATATAATTTTCTATGAGGTCTAATATTTTCCCTGGTTCATATTCATACGAGAGTTAATTTTTCAACTGTACCAACATATGATTTAGTACATGTGAGGGATAGTTTATATAATTTCTTAAGAGTGATACATGGAACACTTCGGGATATTGAGCCACACGTTGTTTTTGTTCATGTTGGTGGGACACTACTCTTATGCGATCAAGGATCTAAAAGGGGGTAATATACTTTCTGTTAATCTCTCGCTTCTTTCAAAACAACATGACTCACTTCTATGGTGGTATTCGAAGGAAAACATTACCTCCAACATCAATCTCCACAACCCTTTAATGGTTTTCAGTATTTCTATTTTTTTAACTATGAAAATATTTTATATATTTTCTAGATTGTTTGAGCCTCCTCTGTCATTTTTTCCCAACATCATGTCTAAGTATCTTTTATTCTCCCACTACATATAGATAGGTTGGATTTCTATATCTCTTCCCATCTAGATATTCCTATGGACCCATCTGAATACTCGATTAGAATCTATTGTTATTTAAGAACTCTACCAATGGGATATTTTTATGAAATCCACCCATAAATTCCATATAGTTTTGCTCTTTGAATTTCCCAAATAATATGAATTATCTTATGAGACCGAATATTAGTCTAGGGGTGATAGGTCGTGATGAAATTAAATTCATCACTCAATGTATGTTGAAGGCTTCTACAAAGTTTAGAGATGAACCTTGTAAAACAATTAAAGATGATCAAAAGTTGCAACCCTTACAAACTCATGAATTACTTCACCTATATCATGGTAATTTGTTAAAGTGATAAATCCTACCAAATAGATATAAAGTGGGATGTCTTGGTATGTCGTTCCACTATAAACCATATCACATTGTTTATATGGGGTGTTTTCAAGAGGCAGGTAATAATTATCATTGTAATATTCTCCCAATTTTACTTGGTTATAGGAAGTGGTTACATCAACTATTTGGACTTATGTCACTATAATTAACATTATGAATTACCAAAAACCCTGATATGTACTCATCAATCCTCTTATCCATGTTATCCCACATGAAGTTTTCTTAATGACTGTGATACCTCTTGGTAATTCCAATATGGATGGAGAAATATGTTCTATGTGCATATCCAATTGCAAATTATTTTCATTAGGTGATAAAGGCACACAAATCCTTATTACAAACTAAATCAGAACATCATAATTGATATGTAAATCTAGTATCTTCCCTTACTTTAATTATTTATCCTCACTTTGCAGCTCTAAGTATGTCCTTTCTTCCTCCCTCATCTTCTCTTGGATAGATAGTTGAGAAATCATTTGGTCATTGAAGGATATATTCCCTTCCATTATGATTTCCAGATCTGTAATTTTAATTTCATATATGATATGGTATTTCTCAATCCGCATCCGAGATAGAGTAACATGTTATTTTCTAAAAATATCATCAACAACATTATTCATATTTCTTAGATGGTAGTGAATACAACAATTGTATTCCCCCATTAGCTCTAACCATATCCTTTGATGCATGTTGATCACATTCTGTGTGATTTTTGACTTTATAATTGTATGATATGTATATATATATATATATATATATATAAGTCCTTGTTATATAGATAGTGTCGAAAAAATTTTATAGTATATATTACATCTAATATCTCCAGATTATGCCTCAGGTTGTTCTGATCATGGTTTTTCAACTATCATGAGGCATAGTCTATTCTATTATCATTCTGCATGAGTACACAACCCAATCATTTATTTGAAGCATCATGGAATATCAAAAAACCTTATGAACATGTCAATATTATGAGTATAGGTCTAATAAATAGACTCTTATTAATATCCTTAAAGATTCCCAAATATTATTTTTTCTAGTCTTAATTTACCCTTCTTCATTTTAATTTAGTTGGCATGCTAGAAAATCATTTGAAATTTATCACCAAACATCGATATTATCCATGTAATCCAAGAAATATATGGATTTCTATGACACTATAGGTTTGTGCCATTCCTAATTTCATTTTTCATTCAAGGGTCTACAAATATTCACTCACATGTGATCACATTGCCTAAGAATGTGACTTGCTACATCAAAAAGTCACACCTTCTAAACATAAAATACATTTTATCGTTCCTTAATGTTTCCGAAACAATACATAGATACTCTTGATGTTACTTCTTTTCGTTTGGTAAATGAGAAAATCATCGATAATCACTACCAAAACATTATCGATGTGTTATCTAAATACATTATTCATCAAATCTATAACGAATTTTGGGGTATTGGTATGTAAAGAAGAATCACTATGAACTAAATGTTCCCATATCTTGTATGAAGAGAAGTCTTCTGAATATTTTCTTTCATCACCTGCAGTTGATTATATATAGAACTAAGATCCAACATTCACAATTAATTATAGAATTTTAGATGATAGTACAAGTCATTGATCCTTTGAAGAAGATACTTGTTCATTACTGTGATCTTGGTGAGTACCCAATAATCGATACACATCCACGTTGAACTAACCTTCTTATTGACGAAGAGCACCGGTACACCCCAAGGTGATCCACTAGGGAATATGAACACTTTTTCCAAATGCTCTTCCATCGGCTATGTTAACTCTTCCAATTCGACCGGGGTTATCCAATAAGAAAATTTTGGGAAAGGAGTACATCCATGTATGATCTTTATTCATAACTCTACCTTAAAATATGGGGAATTCTTCGTAACTCTTCCTAATATACATCATTGTATTCCATAATAATTAGTATATCTTCCAGGTTTCTACATTCATTTAAACAAACATTTTATAAAATCCTATCTTTTTATAGGGTATCGACACCCACAGAATGTAAGTATTTTGTAGAGGAGATTAATGTTCTTCCTTACATTTGTAGAGGAGCATCGGATGGTTTCTAGTATGAAATGATATTTACTTTACATGACAGTTGATGTATTCTGAAGATAATTAGTGACACTACATGCCCTGTATAGAATCAATTTCCTCCAAGGGATGATTTATGAAATTATATGGAATAATATTCCCACATACTCCAATAAGTGGAGTGTCCAACACTTTGAGTGAAATTATTGAACCAGTAGGTGTTTTTAATGATATCCATAAGTGAAGGTATTTAAAACATTATTAAATGGTTCTACAAAACATGCATGATATAAAGGTATGAGTAGAACTAGAATAAAATAAAATGATTTATATTATTGAGCTAATATGATGTATATGTTGTCTGAATAAGTTATCTTTCTCCACTTCAGTAGTAGTGCTGGCATAAGGTTTCACATTCAATTTTGGATTTGGTGGATACTGATGCCGATTATCCTCAACAACTCTTGGTTTAGTGCGTTGGATTATATAGTTCCCTTACTCCCTACAGTTGATGCATTGAACCATAGGTGGGGTATTAAGAGGTTCCATCCTTTTCCCATTATTTTATCCTAGTTATCTTTAAATCATTGACATTCATATGTTTGTTGGCCTCCCCCCCTCAGCAGAAGAACATCGCCATCCCTTTGAGACAATTACCATGAGTCTTCTCCCCACACTTTTGACATGTCAGTTGTATCCTTATTCCAACACTATCATTTCACCGACTATATTGAAACTCCATTCTTATCGTCTTATATGTATAACCATGGGAATAATCTACGATTTTCATCTCTTCTATATGTGCACATCAATCAAATTATTCATAAATACCAAATTCTGAGATTATTAAAGACTTTTATGTAGTGGTTTTATACCACTAAAGAACCTATCTAATTTTCAATAATTGTTGATAACAAAACCTAAGGCGTATATTGAAAGCCTTGGGAAATTTTCCTCTTATTCTTAGATAGAGTCAACTTACATTTTTATTTAGTTCTATAAATTCTCTCTGTAGAGACCCGGAGCTTGATGTACATGATCATTATATTACTTTTGCGGAATACATAATACATAGCAAAAACAGACACCGAAGGACCGTAATACTTTAGTGTCTTTGGAAACTCGGGAAATAATCTTCTAATCGTGGTGAAAGATCTTCAACATCTACCATAAAGATCTTCCCCTTTTTTCTTACCTAAAACCTTTCTTTATATCATGGGGAAAAGAAAACATATAAAGGGTGAGCTCAAATTCCCAGTAAGGTTAAGCATGGAGAAAGTAAAACAAACCATATACATTTGAACTTAAAAACAAGAATATAATGTTTAAACATCGAAATCATGAGAAATGACATAAAACATGGCAGTACATAAGGCACTGATCATAATAGAACATCAATCATGATAAAATATCTTGGGAATAAAAATTGTAATTGTGGAATAACATTAAGCACATGATATGATTACCATGGTAGCCAAGGCATTGCTGCCAAGACCATCTTAGTGGACAAATTCCCTTTCTGAATCGAGTTCACTCCTCGTTCCAGTCCTGTAACACTGAACTGGATTAACGTACCATTCCAACCATGTGTATCTCAAGAGATATAAATCATTACCCAATGTAGTGGAGGGAGATATAGGTCCCACCAATCTCATAATGAAATCATTCTTACTTGTGCCACAAAATAAACATTCATCATTCATAATAACCTAATAAATAAAATGGGTTTCATTAACATCGTCCCATAATCCCATAATCAATATAAAAGAAATGGATATCATTTCATAATAAGAAAAGTGAATCCATATAATCATAGAGACATGATACTTGAAACAAGTACATATGAAATAATGTCATCTTAGATGAAAAATGGTTTTGATAAAACACTTGAAATGAATTATTGAGGAAAATATTCTTTCTTCTTCAAAATCATTCTATTTTCACAAAATGTCATGAAATTTTAAAAGAAAAGGATTTTTTTTAATATAGTCATGAAATCTTATGGAAAATGTTTAATGAAAATAAGGATTTATAAAACCGTAAAAATCCGTTTGTGCCATATATGTTAAAAAAACATTCTTCTCGTAATTTTTTCAGAAAAGTCAAAAAGTACCTCTTAAAAGAATGATTTCATAAATACCATGTAGTAAAAGTCAAAAATGGGTAAAAAGGACAATAAACATACATGAAACCATTTTTAGAAAACAAGGACAGGGATGATAAATATAACCCCAGTAAATGATTAGGAATAAACAATCTCTGATAAAAACGATATTGGAAAAGTTATCCCTTACCTTAGGTATGATATGATTCATACGTATTCAAGCCTCCTGTATAATGATTTAAATATAGTCATTGAATTATGACAGAATCATATTCATTTATATCATATATGGTTCACTTATGACTTTATATTACCTGTTCTTTTGTTAATTCATGTTAATGTAGTGTTTTGGGTAAAATCGTTTCATTTGTCGTTCGTGTTTTACCTTGTAATTATTCATATGATTACATAGATCATGATTAAATATATCTATAATTTAAAACATGATTTATATATAATATATATTCAGAATATACATATATATAATAGATCAATAAATGGAACGAAATACACCGTTCATGGAGACGGTAGGCCGTACGTATGCATGAACGCTGTTTTCGTTTCATTATTGAATTGAATGGAATTAAGTAGATGACATACATATATATATACATAAATCCAATAGCATTATTATGTCATATATTTCATGATTACTTATTATATATACTTTATAATCATTCTTGAATGGTTAACATGGAGAGTGAATCTTATCGCGTCGTGGAGACAGTAGTCCGTACGTACGCATGAGCGATGCTATCGTTCCCATAATTATTGAATTGAATTGGAGTGGATGGTATAATACATTATAATAAGTATTATGTTACAATAAACATATATAGTTATTCGTTACACTATTATACCCATCAATGTATGGTGTTGATGGGAAAACAGATTACACCACGGCGTGGAGATAGTATTCCGTACATACACACGCGCGGTGATTTCATTTTCCGTAGGATGGATAGAAGGTGAAATGGGGTTGTTTTATATTTATAATAACATTTCAGTATATTATTCAAACTTATTTTATTACAATGTAATGAAACAACTAAAGAAGAAGAAGTTTAAGATGAAATATATTGAAAGAATCGGTAATGGATATTACCTCTTCTTTGACACGCCTTTTTGAAACCTCCTCTTAGGGTACTAAAATTGGTCATTGAAGAAGACCAGGACCTCTATAATTTTTCTTATAATGGAAATGTTAAGGGTTTGGAAGAGCTTCAAGGCTCCAAATTTTGTGAGGAGAAGAGGGAGAAGATGCCCTTTTATAAGGGAGGAGAGGGGAACCGTTGGAAATATAAGAAATATTAGTTTATATTAAATCCCAACCCCACTTATAATCTTTATAAATGACTCATATCCAAATATTAGATGATATAGGGTTGTAATAACATCAAAAAATAAAATTTAGACATGTTACAAATTTATTTTAAACATTATCAACTTGATTTATCCTTATTTAATCAATATAATTTTATTTGGTGTAATAACAATCTAAATTTTACATTATAACAAATAATTGCTTATATGTTGTGAATTGTCCATAATTGAATAATTTATAACATTTTAGACCATTTTAATTTAAATTTATAATTTTTAAATATTTTTGTGATTTTTAACCAGTTTTATAATATTGTATTTTTATAAAATCACAATAGTGTCAATTTTGACACTATTCACTTATTTGAATTTAAATAAAATATATACAGAAGATATGTTAGAAATAAAAGGTTTAATAGATTAATAATAGGATATATGTATCTATAAAATTAGTTTAGAACATTAAATAGTTCATATAATATTTATTTTGTTATTTTTAAAACCATTTATTTGGTTTCTCTCTTAATAAAATAATTACTACAACATTTTTGTATAATTATTTATTATACTTATTTGTTGTATAAAAATTAAAAATAAAATTCTATGATGAAGCTAAATCTATCACATTTCACAATAATACTTTTACTCGAATTTATCATCTTAAAATCACAATAGTTAAATTGTTATATTTATTAAATTATGAAGGTGAAAACATTGTCAACATTTAAAATAAACACATATAAGTGTCATAATCACTTTTATAAGGCTCCAAATGGTCAAATATTATACCATTGGATTATTATGGTTTAAATTTACATGAAAAATAAGTTTTTTTTAGGGATTTGTTCCTTTTATAGTCACTATTAGTTTAATAAAAACTATATTCTTGATTTTTCACTAGATAAACAATTTCTGCATCACTATTGTGTCACAATTAATGATAATTATTTAATCCCTAAAAATTATAAATAAATTCCTATGATTATATAATTTTATTAGCTTTATGTAACTATTCATGTTTAAAGTTTCATGAAGTTTCTTACTAAATTAAAATTAATATACTTATAAGATTTAAGATAGTGACATGTTGTCACTTTCATTTGTTTTAATAATAATTAAATTATTGTTATTGTCCAAAGTCCATAAAATGAATATAATCCGACCCTTAGGTGATATTGGTCTAATTTTAGCCATTCAATCGAAATTTGGCAGGTTTTAGGGTAATTTTATAATCTTATATTTACCCTTAATTACCTGATTTAACTTTCACTATGGTAAATAAAATTTACCATAGTTACAATTCATAATGCCCAAAAATAAAAAGTATCTTATTAACATAATTTGGACCCACGAATTCCAAATATGGAATCCATTTTTACAAATTCAATACCCAAAAGTTGAAGAAATTATATTAAAATTAATCTCATTGCCGAAAGAAAATGGGTTTTTGATTAAAACATTGTAAAAGATTGAATTGATTTACCTACTAATTCAAGGTAAAATCAATGATAATTACATACATTATATTAAATAGTAAAAATATATTCTATTTATACTTTTAACCCATTATATATTATAATTTAACAATATAAATTATTATGATGAAAAAAGTTGTTTTTAATTAAAATATAGCGTGTTTTTACTATTCATTAAAATATGAAAGTTTTCAGAAAAATATCAAAACTTTATCCAAACTAAATTTTATATCCTGAATCAAGGAATAATTTTATTTTGTCAAATTTAACTTATAAACATATCAAAAACCATATTTAATGTGGGTGCGCCATCAAAAGCCGACAAAACTACATTTTTTTTAAAATACTTATATTACCCGAAAAAATTATTTTGTTCTCATACCATGTTCTAGAAAATATCTAAGATGAATAATAATGTTATAAAATTAAAAATTTAGTTAATAATATTCATAACAGCTAGTCCATAATAATATTATAACAATATATCATTGTTTTGTGTAACACGGTATTGTGTACTACACACGCTATCGAGGAAGGTCATGATTGCGTGTAATGAAAGCCAAGTTAGGGTTGCGTGTTGTGCAAGACATTTTTGTGGTTGCATATAACAGAATGCAACAATATTTAATTTATACATTGAGTATATATATATACACTCAATGTTTCCTAGAATGACTATTATCAAACGAACATGAAATTGTGTGTAACACAATCTAAGAATAGTGTTGCGTATACTGCAGCTAATACGGTGTTGCGTATAGCACAAGATAATCTTTTTGTAGCATAAAACACATGACATAAAATAAATTAAAAAGAATACTTATCATAAAATATTCGGTTGTTACATTCTACCCCCCTTAAAATGAATTTCGCCCTCGAAATTCATCGGGGTTATACATGGTTTTCTACTTGAAAGTTTCTTTAATTGAAATCCACATCATAAAATGAAATAACAAAACTAATCTTTAAAAACTAATGTATGAAACATTACTGTTACCTAAATTAACTAATCACTAGGTTTCCACATAGGAGAACATAGGTGAAAATATGGATATGGAAGGGAAATCTAACCATCATGTTCTGATGGACAATGGTAGAGAACATGGCTATGAAAAAGACAACAATAACAAAGGCATAGATTTGTGATGATCTAAGGTACCAATTGGTTCATCAGATATAAGGGAACTAGGACATCATTTTTGGTTTTCAAGATCATTTTCCTAAAGTTGATGAATTATAAGAAATACTTACATGATTTTGGTAGAATCTCACTATTGTTCATGAATTGAACAATTTCCACTTCATCCCTTAATGAAATGAAGTTGATTTTGTTATTTGTGATGTGTTAGTAGATCATGTGATAGAATGATGTGTCATTCCATCTGTATCAAACAAATGGTTAGCAAAAGTTATAAGTCCATCTTATGGTTAGATTAATCATATATGGTTCTAGAAATGAACTTATACTTCATATATCATACAACTTAATAAAATAAAATATGTTTCTACTAACCAGGGACTTCTTGTAGGCCAGTGGTAGGTGATAAAGGCCAGTCGCACTTCGGTTGTGGGTTCGATTCCCACAACCTTGTCCGACGCGATGGGGTGTCGCCCGTCCTGTAGGTTGTCCTTTTTCTAAAACTACATTACTATTTCATCCCATAAATAATATTGAAACAAGTTCTATCCTTAAACAATACTAACTTATGCCCAACATGATCCATTCCAATCTTTAGGCTTATCTAGAATACTTCGGTCCAAACTCACAGTATAAAGAAAATGATTACTTAAAATGTCACATAACAATCATGTGAATGCCATCATTTATCCTCAATATATCATAAGATATATCTTGTTGGTCAAATTACAAACATTTGAATACCTTAATCATATATTCTTTTGAAGAATGAATACCCATTGAACCTTAGTGAAAACATGAATGTTGTTAAATTTTAACACTTTCCACCTACAAAAATCCCAAATATTCTATATACTCAAACCATAATATCACATAGTCTTTATATCAGTCATGAGCTCATGAATACAATCAAACATCTCATTATCTTCTTATCCCTTCATTATGTGCATATCATCTACTTTCCAAAAATATATGAATAACCTTTCATGGTTACCAGTACCATATACTTTCAAATACTTTAGAAAAAACAATTGTGTAACAATCCTTAGATGATTCTTTATTCTAAAGTACCATTAACTATACAACATAACTATTGATAAACTTACAATCATTACATTACATTCTTAAACCATTCACTGAGCTTCAATAATTCTTTTATCTCACATATCATTTGTAGTCTCTTCATCATCATCAATATAAATACTACCCATACGACCATGATGATTCTTTTCATGAGACTTTCCCTTAGGGAATTGGTTTGCATAATGCCCAAACATTCCACATTTAAAACATTTAACCATTGTTTATGTCTTAGAAATACCATTATCCTTGTCCATGGTGTGAACTAAACCTTTTCCCTTGAATTTACTGGCTTTGTGTCCTTCATTCCCTCACCCAAATAATCTTATAGTTCCTTTGAAACATTCCCCTTTATGCCTCTTCCCACATCACTTACATGAGGGAAATTGAACATTCTTTCCTCTATGATCATCATGAAACTTCATCTTTCTCATATTAGCTGAGTCCGGAAACATACCAATGTTGAGATTATTGATCATATTATGAGATTGCTGATTAGGCATAATAACGATGTTTGGACATCCAAATCATGTTACATTTGGATTCTCATGAAGAATATCATTCCATTGTCCAATATATCCTCCATTATCGTGATTCTTCATGTTTACATCCATTTTCTAAAACCCAAAAAGAATAGTGTGAGAGGAAAAAATCATGCTAGGAAAACAACATAATAAAGGGGGAGTACCATTAATATCTAACATCTTAGGTATAATTATACGATCGTAACTGTAATTCTAGGATTATAACCTATACTTATACTTAACCTTGGGGATATCCCTAGACATACCTTAGAAATATCTCTAGGGATCTCACTAAAGTTTTCTCATCCTAGATTACAAAGTTTAACTAAACCTTTTCTCTGATACCAACTGTAGAGACTCTGAGGTTGATGTACATGGACATTATATTACTTTTTCGGAATACTTAATAAATAACAAAAACAGACACCAAAGGAATGTAATAGTTTAGTGTCTTTGGAAACTCGTAAAATAATCTTCTAATCTATGTTAAAGATATTCAACATCTCCCATAAAGATCTTCCCCTTTTGTTTTCTTACCTAAAACCTTTCTTTAAATCTAGGGGAATTGAAAACATATAAAGGGTGATCTCAAATGCTCAGTAAGGGTAAGCATGGAGAAAATAAAATAAACTATATAAAGTTGAACATAAAAACATGAACATAATGTTTAAACATCGAAATCATGAGAAATGACATAAAATATGTCACTACAAAAGGCGGATATCATAATAGAACATCTATCGCGATAAAATATCTTAGGAATAAAAATTGTAATTGTGGAAAAACATTAAGCACAAGATATGATTTCCATGGTAGCCAAGGCGTTGCTTCCAAGACCATCTTAGTGGACATAGTCCCTTTCTGAATCGAGTTCACTCCTCGTTCCAGTCCTGTAACACTGAACCAGATTAACTTACCATTCCAGCCATGCCTATCTCATGTGATATAAATCTTTACCAAATTAATTAGAGGGAGATATAGGTCCCACCCATCTCATAATGAAATCATTCTTACTTGTGCCACAAAATAAACATACATTATTCATAATAACCCAATAAATTAAATGGGTTTCATAAACATCATCCCATCATCACATAATCTATATAAAAGAAATGGATATCATTTCATAATAAGAAAATTGAAACCATGTAAATCATAGAGACATGATATTTGAAAAATACACAAATGAAATAATGTCGTCTTAGATGAAAAATGGTTTTGATAAAACACTTGAAATGAATTCTAAAGGAAAATATTCTTTCTTCTTCAAAATCATTCTATTTTCACAAAATGTCATGAAATTTTAAAATAAAATGATTTTGTTGAAAATAGTCATGAAATCTTTTGTAGGAATCTTCATGAAAATAAGGCTTTATAAAACCGTAAAAATCCGTTTGTTCCATAAAAGTTAAAAAAACAATCTTCTTGTACTTTTTCCAGAAAAGTCTAAAAGTACCTCGTAAAAGAAATATTTCATACAAACCATGTAGTAAAAGTCAACAATGGGTTAAAAGGACATTAAAAATACATGAAAACATTTTTAGAAAACAAGGACATGGATGATAAATAAAATCCCTATAAATGCTTACGAATAAACAATCTCGGATAAAAACAAGATTGGAAAAGTTATCCATTACCTTAGGTTCGATATGCATTATACGTATCCAAAAAACCTATATAATGACTTAAATATTTTCATTGACTTATTACAGAATCATATTCATTTATATCATATATGGTTCACTTATGACTTTATATTACCCATTCTTTTGTAAATTCACGTTAAAGTAGCATTTTGGGTAAAATCGTTTCATTTGTCCTTTGTGTTTTAACTTGTAATTATTAATATGATTACTTAGATCATGATTAATTACATCCAGAATGTAAAACATGATTTATATATAATATATATTCAGAATATACATATATATAATAGATCGATAAATGGAATGAAATACACCGTTCATGGAGACGGTAGGTCGTATGTACGCATGAACGCTGTTTTAGTTTCATTATTTAATTGAATGGAATTAAGTAGATGAAATACATATATATATACATAAATACATTAGCATTATTATGTCATATATTTCATGATTACTTATTATATATACTTTATAATCTTTCTTGAATGGTTAACATGGAGAGTGAATATCATCGCGTCATGGAGACGGTAGTCCCTACGTACGCACGAGCGATAATATCATTCCCATAATTATTGAATAGAATTGGAGTGTATGGTATAATAAATAAGAATCAGTATTATGTTATAATAAACATATATTGTTATTATTTACACCATTATACCCATCAATGTAAGGTGTTGATGGAAAAACAGATTACACCATGGCGTGGAGACGGTGTTCCGTACATACACACGCGCGGTGATTTCATTTTCCGTATGATGGATAGAAGGTGAAATGGGGATGTTTCATATTTATAATAACATATCAGTATATTATTTATACTGATGTTATTAAAATATAATGAAACAACTAAAGAAGAAGAAGTTGAAAAAGAAATAAAATTGAAAGAATTGGTAACTGATATTACATCTTCTTTGACACGCCTCTTTGAAACCTCGTCTTAGGGTACTAAACATGGTCTTTGAATAATACCAGGACCTATATAATGTTTCTAAATATGTTTATAATGGAAATGGGCAGGGGTTGGCTGAGCTTCAAGGCTCCAAATTGTGTGAGGAGAAGAGGGAGGAGATGCCCTTTTATAAGGGAGGAGAGGGGCACCTTTGGAAGTATTAGAAATATTAGTTTATATTAAATCCCAACCCCACATAAAATCATCCTAAATGACACATATCCTAATATTAGATGTGATAGGGTTTTAATACCATCAACCAATAAAATTTAGACATGTTAGGAATTTATTTTAAACATTATCATCTTGATTTATCCTTATTTAATCAATTTAATTTTATTTCTGGTAATAACATTAAAAAAATTAAATTTATAACAAATAATTACTTATTTGTTTTAAATTGTCCATAATTGGATACTTTATAAAATTTTAGACCATATAAATATAAATATATAATTTTTAAATATTTGTGTGATTTTTAAACAATTTTATAATATGTTATTTTTATAAAATAACAATAGTGTCAATTTTAACACTATTCATTTATTTGAATTTAAATAATATATATACAGAATATATGTTCGAACTAAAAGAATTAATAGATTCATAAAATGTAATATGTATCTATAAAGGTAGTGGAGATCATTAAATAGTTCATATAATATTTATTTTATTATTTTTAAAACCATTTATTTGGTTTATCTCTTAATAAAATAATTACTACAACATTTTCATATAATTACTTAATATACATATTTGTTGCATAAAAATTAAAACTAAAATCACATGATGAAGATAATTCTATTTACTTTCACAATAATAATTTTACTCAAATTTATAATCTTAAAATCACAATATTTAAATTGATATATTTATTAAATTATGAAGGTGACAACTTTGGCATCATTTAAAATAAAAACAATATAAGTGTCATAATCGCTTTTATAAAGCTAAAAATGGTAAAATATTAGACCATTGGATGATTATGGTTTAAATTTACATGACCACTATGTTTTGGTCAGGGTTTTGTGCCTTTTATGGTCACTATTAGTTTAATAAAAAACCATATTCTTGATTTTTCACTAGGTAAACAATTTCTACATCACTATTGTGTCACAATTAATGATAATTATTTAATCCATAAATATTATAAATAAATTCATATGATGTATATAATTTTTTTATATTTCTATATACTATTCATGTTTTTTGTTTCATTAAGTTTATCACTAAATTAAAATTAATATACTTATAAGATTTAAGAGAGTGACATGTTGTCACTTTCTTTGGTTTTAATAATATTTAAATTATTTTTATTTTCAAAAGTCTATAAAATGAATCTAATCTGACCCTTAGGTGATATGGGTCGACTTTTAGCCATCCAATAGAATTTTGGCAGGTGTTAGGGTAATTTTATAATCTTATATTTACCATTAATTACCTGATTTACCATTAATTATGGTAATTAAAATTTACCGTAGTTACAATTCATAATGCCCAAAATTAAAAAGTAGGTTATTAACATAATTTGGACCCACTGATTCCAAATATGGAATCCATTTTTCCAAATTCAATACACAAATGTTTCAGAAATTAAATTAAAATTACTCTAGTTGTCGAAAGAAAATTGGTTTTTGTTTAAAACATTGCAAAAGATTGAATTGATTTATCCTATGAATTCATGATAAAATAAATGCGAATGACATAAATTATATTAAATGGAAAAAATATAGTCTATTTATACTTTAGAACCATTCAATATTATAATTTAACCATATAAATTAATACGATGAAAAAAGTTGTTTTCAATTAAAATATAGCGTGTTTTTACTATTCATTAAAATATGAAAGTTATCAGAAAAATGTCAAAACATTATAAAAATTAAATTATCATATCCTGAATCCAAGGAAGAATTTTATTTTGTCAAATTTAACTTATAAACATGTCAAAACTAGATTTAAAGTGGGTGCGCCATTTAAAGGTGGGAAAACTGCATTTTTGGAAAAATACTTATTTTAACCTAAAAAATTATTTTTTTCTCATACCATGTTCTAGAAAATATTTAATATGAACAATAATGTTATTAAATTCAAAATTTATCTAATACTATTCATAATGGCTACTCCATAATAATATTATAAAAATATATCATTGTATTGTGAAACCCGGTATTGCGTACTACACACGCTATCGAGGAAGGTCACGATTGCATGTAATGAAAGCCAAGTTAGGGTTGCGTTTTGTGCAAGACTTCTTTGTTGTTTCATATAACAGAATCCAACCATATTTTTTTTATACATTGAATATATATATATATATATATATATACTCAATGTTGCATAGAATGACTATTATCAAACAAACTTGAAATTGTATGTAACACAATCTAAGAATAGTGTTGCGTATACTGCAAGTTAATAAGGTGTTGCATATAACACAAGATAATCTTGTTGTAGCATAAAACACATGACATCAAATAAATTAAAAATAATAATTATCATAAAATAATGGGTTGTTACACTCTCCCTCATTGTTTTGGAATATCTCTAGAGAAATACTTCATTTAAAATATTTTCTCAAATTATTCTCACTCAATATCTTCTATATCATCATTTGGATTTGTGCTCTTAACCAATTCAAAACTTTTACCAGATTCATCATCTAAATGATAAATCGCAAGAGTCACATACTTCTTCTCGAAACAATGTATCACAAAAAACAAATTCTCTAATGTGTAAAATAATTGTTTTGAAAAAAGTGGATCAGAAGATCTATTGAACATTGGTTGTTATATTAACATAAAGGAATCAATTTCTAGTTTATCCTTAATAGGATAATGTGTACATTCCACAAGATTTATGTTACAATTAATAACTAGATAAATCTTGGTAAACATCGTCATAATGGATAGAACATCACCTCACATGGGATTAGGGATGTTGTTCAGAAAACCCTTGCATTGTCCCTCACATGGGTTGTTGGCCTACATTATTTTGGTTACCACCATTTTCTAAAATATAAATGTTTTCAAAAAAAATATAATTCAACAAAGCATGAATAAATTTTTTTTTATTTTGTGGATTTAATTCAATGGGCATATATATAGGATCTCTACGATAATAATTTTTATAAAACATAGCTTCTTGGAGGCTTATATATACAAATTAATATCCTGAGTGGTTAAAATAATGTTATCTACCCATAAGTAGAAAATCAAAAAAATCATTCTCTCACAACTACTCTGGAGGACCTACTTTTCTTATATAAGTATTGTAACATTTTAAACAAGAACAACATCATAGTGTTAGAAATCTATAATCAAATGATTTAGTGTCATGGGAAAATTAGTCTCATAGGTGTCTTTTACGTAATAAAACACAAAAAATATTTAATTCCTTAATATCTAACTTCTTAGTTACCCTCAAGTTCTCCATATTACAAGTAATCACATGATGACATACATCAATGAAAGGGTGATCTAAAAGCCATGTAGGAGGATAAATGAAAAAAGGAATCAATATTACATGGGTGAAAATAATAATAATCATCATAACATAAAAATAATATCATCATCATAATCATTATAGAAAGGACTAGACAAATGCATGAAATGCTAAAATGCAAAAAAATTAAACATTGTCTTAGTGGTAAAATACCACAAATTTTTGTGAACAAATATAACATCATGTTCATTCATAACATATCTCAATAATCTTAACATCATCATTATAACAATTATGGTAGCATGTTCATGCATATTTGAAATTATACCATGAAGTAAAACACATTACCCAACGCATTAGAAGGATAAACAATTTTATCCCACCAGGAACATCCTAGAATTTACCTAATCATAAACTCCATATAGAATGTATATCAATCAGTGTCATGACATAAACCCAATGAATAGAACGTGTTTTGTAATGATTTCATAAAAATGCCTTAATTAATATGAATTTGGTTCCCCAAAATAAAAATAGGATAATAGTATTGGAATACAATACTGAATTTTGAGTGACAAAGAAAAAACTCGAACAAAAGTATATGATGTGTTTTTAAAAAGAATATTTTTTAAAATAGTGATATTTTTCATACACTAATGTAAAAAAATGTATATGTTGGAGTTGGTTCCCAAGATCCAACTTATTTTTACTTTATTATAATCATGTATTCATTGTATGGATTTTAATAAACTTCTCATCACATCATGATTATTCATGTGCATGAAATTATATGTGATAATGTCATAAGAGTAGCTGTCACACTAAAAGGTCATAATGGATGCCTAAAATAATGATAACTTAGAATTTACATGACAATATTCTTGCATATATGTCCAATATCTAGATGATATTTTTTGAATGGAAACAAAAGATACAAGCTATTAGTAGTGTATAATCATATGACATTGAGGAAAATTCTCACAGAGTTCTCCCATTATAATGCCTTGGAGGATATTCCAAGAACAAGACCCACCGGTAGGAAATCCATGCTTAGATTATTTTTAATGTGTATTATGACTCACACTCTTAGATTTATTGGCGAAAACTGTGATGACATACGTTCTAGGTGAGGTTGGATTTGTTGGGTGCATCACAAGTAATACTGAATTAATGAAAAATGAAAGAAAGGATTTTTCCCTTCGATTCCATAATAGAAGTTGATATCTCAATGTTGAGACCCAATGCTTGACGTAAATGGACATTACTTTTTTGAAATACTTAATACATTAAAAAAGACGCCAAATGACCATACTAGTTTAGTGTCTTTGGAAACTAGGAACACAATCTTCTAATCATGGTGACAGATCTTCAATATCTCCCATTATGATCCTCCCCTTTATTTCTCTCCTAAAACCTTTATTTATATTATGGAGAAATGAAAAAATAAAAGGTATGATCTCAAATGCCCAGTAAGGGTAACCATGGAGAACATAAAACAATCCATAAACATTTGAATTTAAAAACCTGAACATAAAACATGAGTAATGACATAAATCATTGCAGTACATAAGGCATATATCACACATGAAAATTAATCATGATAAAATATCAGGTGAATAAAACATGTAGTTATTGGAAACAATTAATCACATGATATAATTACCATAGTATCCAAGGCATTACTGCTAAGACCATCATAGTGGATAATATCCATTACTGAACCAGGTTTACTTGTCATTCCAGCCCTGTATTACCGAACCAGATTTACGTTCCGTTCTAGCTAGGTCTATCTCATGAGATACAAATCATTACATATTCCATTGGAGGGAGATATAGGTCCCACCCATCTCATAATGAAATCATTGTTTCATGTTCCTTGTAAATCATTCATCATAACCCAAAAAATAAAATGAATTTCATAAAAATCATCCCATCGTTAAATAATCCATATAAAACAATGGATATAATTTCATCATAAACGAAATAGAACCATGTAAATAATAGAGACATTATACTTGAAACATAAACATACTAAATATTTTCATATAAGATGGAAAATATTTTTGATAAAAAACTGGAAAGGAATTCTTGAAAAAATATCCTTTCTTCTCCAAAATCATTTTCTTTTCACAAAATGAAATGCAATTTTAAAAAGAAAAGGATTTTGTAGAAAATATTAATAAAATGTTGTATATTATGCTTCAAGAAAATAAGGTGTTATAAAAAATTATAAATCCGTTCATTCTGAATAAGTTAATAAAAATATTTTTGTACTTTTGCCGGAAAAGTCAAAAAGTACTTCTTATGGTAGACAAAAGAATGATTCCTTCCATACCATGTGATAATAGTCAAAAAAATTGACAAATGCCTTTAATCATACATGGAATAACATTGAAAATTTTATGAATTAATTTGGTTAAAATGGATATGGATAATAAAAATAACCCCAGTAAATACTTATGAATAAACAATCCCAGATAAGAAAGACATTGGAATATTTATCCCTTACCTTATGTCAAATTTCTTTGGTAAGTGTCCGAGACTCATGTATAGTGGGTTTAAACATATTATTATCTTATAAATGTACCATAATGATTGTTATGATATCATATATGATTCATTTATGACATTATATTACCCGTTCATTTTTCAATTCCATGTTAAAGCAACGTTTTGGGAAAAATCATTTCATTTATCATACATGTTTTGACTTGTAATTATTCATATTATTACATAGATCAAGATTAAATACCACCATAATGTAAAACATGATTTATATATATTATATATTCATAATATATATATATATATAATATATCGATAAATGGAATAAGATACACCGTTCATGGAGACAGAAGGTCCTACGTACACATGAACGGTGGTTTCGTTTCCTTGTTAAATTGAATATAAGTAATTAAATAACATATATTTAAAACCAGTATAATTATTATGCCATATATTTTATGATAATTTATTTTATATACTTTATAATCCTTTTGGAATGGTTAACATGAAAAGTTAATCTCATCACGTCGTGGTGACGGTAATCCGTACGTACACACGAGCGAGGATATCATTCCCATAATTATTGAATGGAATTGGTGTGGATGATATAATATGTCAGAATTATTATGTTGTTATAATTATTATATATAGTTATTATTTACACCATTATACTCATACAATTATGGTGGTGGTGGAAAAATAGATTACACAATGGCTTGGGAATGTTAATTCGTACCTACACACGCGCGATGATTTAGTTTTTCATAGGATGGATATATGGTGAAATAGGGTAGTTTAATATTTATAATAACATATAAGTATAATTTTGATACAGATTTTATTAGTTTATAATGAAACAGCTAAAGAAGAGGAACTAGAAGAAGAAAAAACATGAAATAATCGGTAGATGAGATTACCTCTTTCTCGACGTCCCTCTTTAAAACTTCCTCCTAGGGCACTAGATTTGGCCTTTTCAGGAGACCAGAACCTCTATAATATAACTAGAGAGGTTGAGAAGAGGAATTGGTAGGGTTTTTCTTGCTTGAAGGCATAAAATGGTGTGAAGGGAAGAGGGAGGAGGTTCCTTTTTATAAGAGAGGGGAGAGGAACTTTTGGAAACCTCCAAAATATTAATTTCTAATAAACCCAAACTCCACATAAAAAGCCAGAAAAATGACTAAAATGATAATATGAGATGATATAAGGTTGTAATATTATGACCCAATAAAATTTATACATGTTGAGAAATTATTTTAAACATTATCAATTTGATTTATCCTTATTTTATTTATTTAATTTTATTTGTGGTAATAATATTCTAAATTTTAAATTGTTATAAATACTTACTTATGTGATTTTAATTATCTATAATTGGATACTGAATTATATTTCAGAATATATAAATTTGAATTCAAATTTTTTAAATATTTCTTTGATTTTTAAACTATTTAATAAAATGTTATTTTTACAAAATATCAATATTGTCAATTTGACACTACTCATTTATGTGAATTTAAATAAAATCCACAAAGAGGATATATTCGAACCAAAAAAATTAATATATTTCTATCATGGCATATTAATCTATAAAATTAGTATAGAACCTTAATTAGATCATCTAGTATTTATAGTAATATTTTTAAAATAATTTATTTGATATTTCAGTTAATAAAATAATTACTACATAATTTTGGTATAATTATTTAATATACATATTTTTTCATAAAAATTAAAAATAAAATACTAAGATGAATATAAATATATTATCTTTCGTAGAAGTACTTTTATTCAAATATATCTTCTAAAACAATGGTCTTTGAAATTGTTATCTTTATTAAAGTATGAAGGTGACAACTTTGACATCATTTAAAATAAAATAATATAAATTTAATAATTTGTTTTATAAGGATCCAAATGGTCCATAAGTATACCCTTTGATGATTTGGATATATATATACTTTACCCATAGGGATTGGTCATGTTTCTGGTCCTTTGGATTGGTATTACGTTTTTAATAAAAACTGTCTAATTTGTTTTTCACTAAATAAATAATTTATGCATCACTAATGTATAAGAAATTATGGTTAATATATATTTTATAAAAATCAAAATTAAATTACCATGATGTAGAAAAACATTTTATCTTTCAAATGAGTATTTATAATTGAATTTATATTCTGTATAAACTTATTTTAAAATTACTTTTATTATTAATTTTTGACTGAGACATATTAAACTTCCTTTAAATAAAATAATGTAAAGGTTATAATCACATCAATGTGGGTTCCAAAAGATTAAATTTAGATCCAAGTATATTTAATGACGAAATATATTCATCCAATTATATTAATACATGTGTTTGGTTAATTTTTTAATATTATTTTTACACTTAATTACCTGATTTACCTGTAACTAGAGTAAATAAAATTTACTATAGTTACTATTCATAATGTCTAAAAATAAAAAGTAGCCTATTAACATAAATTGGACCTAATGATTCAAAATAAGGAATCTATTTTCCCAAATTCAAAACAATGTAGCTGCAGTATCTAATTTAAAATTAATCCCGCTGTTGAGAAAACAAGTTCTAAAAGATAAAACATTACAAAAGATTGAAATGTTTTTCCTATGAATTCAATGTAAAATTAATGATAATTAAATACATAATATTAAATGGTAAAAATATATTATATTTATAATTTAAAACAATTAAATATTATTATTTAACCATATAAATTATCTTGATGAAAAATTTGTTTTTATTTAATACTTAGTGTATTTTTACTATTCATCAAAATATGAAAGCGAAAAGAAAATTATTAAAAAAGTATCCAAAGTTAATTTTTATATCATTATTCAAATTAATAAGTTTATTTTGTCTAATTGAACTTTTATACGTGTCAAAAACAAGATTTAATGTGGGTGAGCCATCAAAAGCGGAAAAACCTCATTTTTTTGAAAAATACATATTTTACCGAAAAAATTTATTTTTTTCTCAAAACACGTTCGAGAAAATGTATAAAATGAATGATATTGTTATAAATTTAAAAATGTGGTAAAAACAATTCATAACGGCTAGTTCATAATAATTTTATAACATTATATTGTTGTTTAGTAAAACATGGTATTGCGTACAACACACGTTATTGAGAAAGGTCGCTCTTGTGTGCAACACAAGCCAAGAATATTGTTTGCAAATACTACAAGCTAATGCAGTTTTTTTATATTTCTATATAATCTTGGTGTATCATACAACACAAGACATCAAAGTAATTAAAAAGAATATTTCTCATAAAATCATAGTGTGTTACATTCTCCCCCCCTAAAATAAATTTCGGCCTCATATTTTTGTCGGTGTTATAAATGATTTACTACATTAATTTTTCTCTCATTGAAGCCCACATCGTAAAAAGTAATAATAAAACATAATTTTAAAAAGGAAAGTTAGAAAATAATGGTCACCCAATGTAACTCAGAACTGGGTTTCCACATAAGAGAATATAGGTGAAAATAAGGATATGGAAGAGAAATCTAACCATCTTGTTCTAATGAAGAGTGGTAGAGAAAATGGCTATGAAAAATCCAACAATCACAAAGCCATAAATTTGTGAGGATCTAAGGTACCATCTTATTAATCGGATATGAGGACTCTAGGGCAACATTTTTGGTTTAAAAGATCATTACCGTAAAGTTGAAGAATTTGAATTAAAAAAATAATTACTTGATTTTGGTACAATGTCACCATTGGTTGTTCCTTGAAAAATTTCCACATCATATCATTAAAAAATTTAGTTGAATTTTTCATTCGTGAAGTGTTAGCAAATCATGTGATAAAATGATGGGTCATTCCATTTGTCTCAAACAAAAGGATTACAACAGTTATTAAATATACATAATTCCATATATGGTGATATTAAACATACATGGCTCCTAAAATGGAATTATACTTCATATATGACACCATTTAATAAAATAAATCTAATTTCTATAATCCAGGGACTTCTTGTCGGCCAGTGGTAGGTGATAAAGGCATGTCGCACTTCAGTTGTGGGTTCGATTCCCGAAGCCTTGTTTGACGTGACAGGTTATCGCCCTTCCTACGATTTGTCCTTTTTCTAAAGCTATACTATTATAACATTTCATAAATAATATCAAAAATTTATTTCCTTAAACACTACTACCTGATATCTAACATAATTTATTCTAATCATTCGGCTTATCCAAAATACTTCTGTCCAACCTCATAGTATAAAGAAAAAGATTACTAGAGAGGTCCTCTACCAAGCATGTGATTCCCATCATTTATCCCCCATATATCATAAGATATAACTTATTGGTCATATTCCAAACTTGTGAATACCATAATAATGTATTCTATTGAAACTTGAATTACCATAGAACCTTACTGAAAACATGAATGATGTCAAAAGCTAACTCTTTCCACATACCAAAATCCTAAAATTTCTATATACTCAAACCATGATGTCACTTTGTCCTTTTACCAATAATGGGATCATTAATACTTGCTAACATATTATTTTCTCCTTATCCCTTCATTATGTGCATATCATCTTCGTTACAATAATATTTCATTCACTTTTCATGGTTAACTGTACCATTAAATTATTGAAAACCAAAACATAGATATTCCAATATTCATAAAACTATAAATGACAATCCACAACATTATTTTGGAATCCCGTAACATATACACTTAATTATTCAACCACATCGTTTTCATATTCATATTCACCCATATTGATCACATGTGACATCCCTTTGTCCATTGCCCAAAGAGGTTGTTTGTGTCGATCATCATTAACCCATGGATTAGCGAATTGATTTGTATAATGCCCCATTTCGTTGGACAAGTAGAATTGAAGTGTTGGTGGTGCGTTCTCTGTAGTATTTTCTCTATTCATAATATTAGCTACCTTTTTCACATTACATAGACACTCAGATTCTCGATGACCTTATTTTCCACACTTAAAACATTTTCTAGTCCCTTTAAGACAATCTCCACCATGCTTCTTTCCACACTATGATCATAAGGAAACACGTTTCTTATTTTCACCATTGTTTTGAGAGTTTTTCTTTAACTCCATATTTTGTTTCTTGTTAAAACCATGAGATGGATATGTAACACCAAATTCTAGTTCTACCTTGATAGCACAACGAACAATTTCATCATAGATACTGAAGCCTCTTAAAGCTATTTCCCTTCTAAGACTTGATTTTAAGCCACTGAAGAATCGATCAACTTTAATTTTATGTCTGATGATAAAGTCAGATGCATACCATGTGGCACTAGAAAAATTTTCCTCGTATATACAAAAAGATTCATCATCCTTTTTCTTAATTTCAAGGAACTCCATTTCCATTATTGTTCGATGAATACGAGGTAAGTACTAATTGAAAAACAAGTTCATGAACTCGTCATATTCCATGGATTAAATTTCATCTTGGGGCCTTAAATTCATAATTAGAGTCCACCACTGGTCTGCTTCACCATCTAAACTGTAAATAGCTTGAATGACTTTTTAATTTTCTGAATAGCGATGTATGGAAAAGACCCTTTCAATGGTACATATCCATTTTTGAGTAACAAGTGGATCCGAAGACCCACTAAAATAAGGTGGACATTGCCTCATGAAGAACTGAATAGAATATCGTTCCCTTCTCTTCTCATTTAGAAGTCCATAATGATACACAAATTTTGTAAGTATAACAATGAGATTTTTCAATCCATCTCCCATAACATTGGTTTGTTCAATAGTACAATCATTGCATTGTGCATTACATTAATCAACACGGTTCCTACGGGATCCAACAATCGTCTAAAACCCAAAAATTATAATGTGAGAGGAAAAAATCATGCTAAGAAAACAACATAATAACGAGGGAGTACCATCAATATCTAGAATCATTGGTTTAATTCTAAAACCATTATTGTAATTATAGGACTTTAAATTATACTTCTACTTATCATTAGGGACATACCTAGACATACATAAAAAATATCTATACGGATCTCACTAATGTTTTCACATCATAGTTTCCAAAGTTTTGACTAAACATTCAGTCTGATACCAACTATAGAGACCCAAATCTTGATGTACATGAACATTAATTTTGCAGAATAATTAAAACATGATAAAATCATATGCCGAAAGAACGTAAAAGTTTAGGGTCTTTGGAAACATGGAACATAATCTTATAATAATGGTGAAAGACCTTAAACATATCCCATAATGATCTTCCACTTTCGTTTTATTCCTTAAAACCACTCTTTATATCCTAGGGAAAAGAAATCATAAAAATAGTGAGCTCAAATTCTCAGTATGGTTTAACATGGAGAACATAAAACAATCCATAAACAGTTGAACATAAAAACATGAACATAAAACACGAGTAATGATATAAATATTGGATTTACATAAGGCATATATAACAAAGTAACATTACTCATGATAAAATATCAAGGAAATAAAACATTAATTGTGGAAAACCATTAAGAAAATCATATGACTTCCATAGTAGCCAAGGCATTACTGCCAAGATCATCATAATGGACAATGTCTATTACAGAACATGGTTTACTTTCAGTTCCAACCCTGTATTACAGAACCAGATTTACATGCCGCTCCTGACATGACTATCTAATGTGATGTAAATCATTACCCAATTAATTGGAGGGAGATATATATCCCACCCATATCAGAATTAAATCATTATATCGTGTTCCACATAAATCATTCATCATAACCAAACGAATAAAATGGGTTTCATAAACATAATCCCATCATCACATAATCCATATTAAACAATGGATATAAGTTCATCCTAAACAAAATTAAACCATGTAACTAATAGAGAAATTATACTTGAAACATAAACATAATAAATAATGTCATCTTACAAGGAATATAGTTTTGATAAAACACTTGAAATGAATTCGTGGTGAAAATATCCTTTCTTCTTCAAAATCATTTTATTTTCATAAAATTCCAAGAAATTTTTAAAGAGAAGGATTTTGTTCAAAATAATAATGAAAACATGTAGAGTATGATTCAAGAAAACAAGGATTTATAAAACTGTAAAAATCCGTTCATGCCATATAAGTTAAAAAACATTCTTCTCATACTTTTGATGGAAAAGTAAAAAAGTACCTCATAAGGTAAATAAAAGAAAGATTCCTTCCATAACATATGGTAACAGTCAAAAATGGGTAAAAATGAATTTAAACATACATTGAATAATATTAAACATTTTATGAAAATATTTTGTGAAAATATTGATATGGATGATAAACATAACCCTAGTAAACACTTACCAATAAACAATCATGGATTAGAACGAGATTTGATTAATTATCCCTTACCTTATGTCCAATTTCTTCTATATGTGTCTGAGACTCATGTTTAGTGGGTTTAATCATATTATTCACTTATAACAGAACCATAATAATAGTTATGATATCATATATGATTCACTTATGACTTTATATTACCCGTTCATTTGTCAATTCCATGTTAAAGCAGCGTTTTGGGTAAAATCATTTCATTAATCGTACGTGTTTTGGATTGTATTTATTCATCTAGTTATTTAGATTATGATTACGTACCTCTAGAATGTACAACATTATTTATATATAATATATATTAATAATATATATATATATATAATAGATTGATAAATGGAATGAAATACACCATACATAGAGACGGTAGGTCGTACGTAAGCATGAACGTTGTTTTCATTTACATAGTAAATTGAATGGATGTAAGTAAATAACTTATATATAAATAAACTATCAATATTATATCTTATATGTAAGGATTATTTTTTATATATAATTTATAATCATTCAGGATTGGTTAACATGGAGAATGAATCTCATCGCGTCGTGGAGACGGCAATCCGTACGTACGCATGATCGATGGTATCATTCCCATAATTAATAAATAGAATTGTATTGGATGATATAATATCTTAGAATCCATATGTTTTTATAATAATTTTATAAATTTATTATTTCCACCATTATACCCATCCAAATATTGTGGTGGTGGAAAAATATATTACACTACGGAGTGGAGACGATAAGCCATACGTACGCACGCGCGATGATTTCATTTTTCGTAGGATGGATATAATGTGAAATAGAGTTATTTCTTGTGTATAATAAAATATCAGAATATTATTGATAATTATGTTATTAATTTATAATTAAATAGCTAAAGAATAAGAATTAGTAGAAAAATGAAACATGAAAGAATCGGTAGAAGAGATTACCTCTTCCTCGACATGCCTCTTTTAAACGACTTCTTAGAGCACTAGAGTTGGCCTTTTGAGAAGAAAAAAACCTCTATAACATAACTACAAGTATTATAAGAGGAATTGATAGGGGTTGGACAAGAATGAAAGCTTAAAATTGGGTGAATAGAAGAGGGAGGAGGTGCCCTTTTATAAGAGAGGAGAGTGGCACTTTTGGAAACCTCTAAAATATTAATTTATATTAAACATAAACCCCACCTAAAAACCACCAAAATGACTCCAATTGATAGATGAGATGAGGTAGGGTTCTGATTTCCTATGAAAATAAAATTTAGACAAGTTGGAAAGTTATTTTATACCTTAATAATTTGATTTATCCTTATTTAATATTTTTAATTTTATTTGTGTTTATAATATTCAAAAATTTAATTTGTTATAAATACTTACTTATGTGTTTTAAATTATCCATAATTTGATAAAATAATTTTTTTTTGAATATATAAATTTAAATTTATAATTTTTAAATATTTTTGTGATTTTAAACAATTTAATAAAATGTCATTTTTATAAAATATCAACAGTGTCAATTTTGACACTATTCAATTATTTGAATTTAAATAAACTCCACACATAGGCTATATTCGAACCAAAATAATTAATAAATTCTTAACATGTCATATCCGTCTATAAAATTCGTGTAGCACATTAATTAGTTCATATAATATTTATTTCAAAAATTTTAAAATCATTTATTTGATATTTCTCTTAATAAAATAATTATTACAACATATTTGTATAATTATTTAATATAATTATTATTTTTTTCATTAAAATTAAAAATAAAATACCAAGATGGAGATAAATCTAATAGCATTAATAATAATACTTTTAGTCGAATTTATCTTTTAAAACAACAAACTTTTAAAATGTTATCTTAATTAAAGTATGAAGGTGACTACATTGACATCATTTAAAATAAAATAATATAAAGGTCATAATATGTTTTATTAGTCACCAAATAGTCCTCAAGTTGACCCATGTATGATTTTTTTATATATTTACTCTACAAATAATGTTTTTTAATGATTTTGGACCTTTTACTGTGTATTATTATTTTCATAAAAACTATCTAATTTATTTTTCACTAAATAAATAATTTCTGCATCATTAATGTATAACCTATTAAGGTAATTATATATTTATTAAAAATCACAAATAAATTACAATGTGGAAGAAAAGTAATTATATCTTTAAAATGAGTATTTATAATTTAATTTTTATTCTACATAATCTTATATTAAAAATTTCTTTAATTATTAATGTTTAAGTGAGACATATTTCACATTCATTAAATAAAATAAATATAAGGAATTATTCACATCCAAGTGGGTTCCAAAAGATACCATTTAGATCAATATTAATTTTATGATGAAATATAATCATCCAATTATATTAATACAAGTGTTAGGGTACTTTTGTAACATTATTTTTACCGTTAATTAGCCAATTTACCTTTAACTGTAGTAAATAAAATTTACCGTTTTTACTATTCATAAAGTCTAAAAATAAAAAGTAGCATATTAACATAATTTGGACCTACTGATTCCAAATATGGAATCCATTTTTCCAAATTAAATACACAGAAGTTGTATTATTTAATTTAAAATTAATGCCATTTCTGGGAGAATGGGTTCTAAAAGTTTAAACATTGCAAAAGATTGAAATGTTTTTACCTATGAATTCAATGTAAAATCAATGAAAATGACATATAATATATTAAAGGTTAAAAATATATTATATTTATAAATTTAAACCATTTAATATTTTAATTTAACCGTATAAATTATCTTGATGAAAAAAGATGTTTTTAATTTAAATTTAGAGTATATTTACTATTTATCAAAATATGAAAGTTAACAGAAAAATATTAAAAAATTATCCAATTTATTTTTTATATCCTTATTTAAATGAATAAGTTTATTTCGTAAAATTGACCTTATAAAAGTTTCAAAAACTATATTTAAAGTGGGTGCACCATCAATAGGCGACAAAACAACATTTTTTTTAAAAAAATATGAATTTTAGACGAAAACATTATTTTATTCTCATACCATTTTCCCAAATGTGTGTAAGATGAATGATATTGTTATAAAATTTAAAATTTTGTTATTGAAATTCAAAACGACTAGTTCATAATAATTTTATTACAATATAATGTTGTTTTATGAAACTCGGTATTGGGTACAACACACACTATTGAGGAAGGCCGATCTTTCGTGCAACACAAGCCAAGAACAGTGTTTTCATATACTACAATCTAATAAGGTGTTGCAAATATCACAATCTAATCATGGATCAGCATAAAACACAAGACATAAAAGTAATTAAAAAAATATTTCTCATAAAATATCGGGGTGTTACACTAAGGACCTTTTTTATTAATGATAGAGACTAATAAATTCCATGGACACAGTGTTATATTGGCTAGTTCAATTTCTGGGAAGTCAAATAATGATAAATCAAGAACATGGGCTGATATCACTTTCTTGCAACCCATTTGATTGGAGATATTGAGGAAATGGGATTATATTACAGGACAAGTGTTTGTATGAGGTGACATGTCATTAGAACATTAACTTCTTTATCTATGGGTTCCTTGGCGTGTCGCTTGATTCCAACCTTGAAATTTTGAAATCTCCAACTAATAACACTATGAAAACAGCCTAATGGGTCACAAAATAAGTTTATTAAAAATATTTTTTAAATAATATATTATTTAAAATTTAACATGTTGAAAAATGATTAATCCGTGTTGTGGATTAAAAATTAATCATTGATGCGAGATCATTTTTATTTCAACACTAGTTATTCGAGAGAATATATTATAGGCGAAACAATTCATAAATATTTATTTTTAATTTAGTGGATATAATATTTATATATTTTTTGGTGAATAATTCATCGATATTTTTTTAATAAATAAATATTTTTTAATCAAGGTCAATAAATATGGAGGAGGATTGGCAGAGTGAGTTAAGGGTATGGTGAGAAATAATAATATTGAATATTATTTTATAAATTAATAATTAATTATAATCCAAAAATAAGGTGGATGTCACGAAATAATAATATATATATTATTATTTGACATGGTTATTTTTTGTGATTAAATAAAATAATAAGGGCCTTGAACAATTATTTTACATAAAGCCTCGAAATATAAATACATGGTTATTTTATTTTCATATTACCATAGCACAACATTTTTTGTCAACAATATATTTGGAGAAAAGATCTACATCCTAGAAAGGCGTTCCCTATTAAAAAACACTCTCACAAACATGAGAGATCCTCCTCCACCAGATTAATGAGAATTATCTAGTAGTGGTTCTCAAGTTGATTGAAGGAGGACATGGAGCATTTGTGCATCACCGCTAGACAATATATACCCTTGATCTCTACTATACAATGATGATACACTCCAGATCTGTGGCCATAGGAATCAATGAAGAAATAATTCCTTCTAGACAATTATTTTATTAATTATATTAATTATAAAGAACATATGGTGATCTCTTATTTCTTGTTTCGATGTTCTTTTATCCATTATCTTTTATTTGATTCAATTTCATTGGTCAATGTATTCTTTAGCGAATTAGACCACAAATTCATTATCTATAACATAAAAATTAATGTTGGGAACTACCAATCCCTCAATTGTTCTATGCCCAGATCCTACAAATGGTATCATAGTGGGTTCACATCGTTGTTTATAATTATTTTGTTTCATTAATGATTTACAGATTAATAATTTAGTTTTTCAAATTTATGTCAATTGTTCTTTAAATATGAATGTCGTTATATATTATTATTTTAATGTTTCACGATGATATAACTTAAACAAATATTATTTATTGATTAAAATAAAATCATGTAAATCATCTGGAGGTGCTAAGGATCGTGGTCGTATAACACCAGAATTCACACCGTGTCATCAGATGTACACATTGTGTAGTATTTTTCATTGAATCTTGATTTCTTTCGATAACTAATTTGAGTTCATTAATTAATTATGCATCAATGGAACCATTAATAACCTTTAACCAATGTGTTAATGACCAGTATTAGATGGTGCATGGAAACTTGACTACACGTCTTCTGGACCATTGGACATGGCGTGTAGTCCTTTCTGGACTGGGTCGAGCCGTTTATCCCATACACGACTTTCTCAACTAGTGACCATGAAATGTAGAATCTATAAACCATGTGGACCACTGGACAGATTAGGTACTCTGAATAATTTTGATGTACATATCATACATTGTTTTCCTAGGCATTTACTTCTGATAGACTGTGAGGAGGGTAAAAGCCATGTATTTGGATCTACACGCTATTTACCTTTTCATATTATCTATATTTATAAGTTATTTTTATATAATTTAACCCTTGAGACATGAACCTTGGTTTAGGCAGAATGTTGGGACACAACATGTGATTTTAGTTTAATATATATATATATATATATTTGTTAAATAAAAATAAGAGTAATGTTCAATGATTTTCACATCATGTATGAGTTGTATTACAAATATAATTCTGCATGCATGTTACATGTCACAACGAATAATGTATACACTATTAAAATACATTTTGGGTAGATTTGGACGTGTATTTATTGGGATGACTCCAAGGTACACGTAATGGAAATAGTTAATTTTCAAATAATTTAGTAATTTATTAAAAATTATAATTCATTAGAATCACAAGGAAATTCAGAAAAACTTTTAATGATAAAATGATTGATTAATTAATGAATATAATTAATTGATTCTAGCATGATTTTTTGTAAATAAAACTGATTTATAATTTAATTCTAGTTTATTAAATGATTATATATTGTTTCATCAATTACAATGGTCATGATCTAGGAAAAAAAATTTACGTTTTTGGTTTCCTTTTAATTTATTAAATTAATTTGTTAGCATGAATGCCTTCTCCCCTCATTAATTTGTATGAACTAGATGCCCATGGTTTTTTATTTAAACCACCTTTTAACCCTTAACTGTATGCGAGAAACAAAATATGTAACAGGTGGAGCTCCCAAGATATTGGTGTAAGATCAAGTTAGGGTTTTAGGAAAAACCAATTCATAGAGATATAAAGGTGAAATGTCGAAAACTATAAACACAAAAATAATTTGTTCAATGTGTTTCTCCCCTAGGCTAGTGGTCAATTTATCAACCACTTTATAATCTAACAAGAAGAACAATATCATTACCATACACTATATTTTTTTTCTGTCAGTTGATTGGTTATTCATTATGGATGTTTTTTTGATCACATAATTAATTAATTATCATGAATCATATATTGAACTAAAATAAGTTTTATTATGTTTAAATATTTTCTAATGCAAGGTTAGTCACTAAATCTTATCCCACCTAATATTAAAAGGCATGTAAAAAGATAATAATTGGAAATTAATGCATAAAGGATAAAACACCTAAATAAAATATTAAGTCGGTATAACATTCAATTACATTGGTAGGAATTGAACAATAGTTCATTGTTTTTGAGAAGCCAATGTTTTGGTGCTTTCAATTATCAAGGAATTATATTTTGCGATTTTGGGTTGACATGAATTAGTATACATCAAGGTTTGACTTCCAAAACAAGAATTTTTGTAACTAATAGGTAAAGGTAGAGGAAATCCAAAACTAATGATTTCAGGATTGGGGAGTACACTCAACGGTTGAAGGAGCTACAAGTTCATATAGTAGGAATTTCGAATGCCAACCTAAATCCTTTATAATTTCTTGATTAGCCAATTTTGGGGTAATGAAAATGGAAATATGAATCTTTTCCGCTAGAATGTTCATGCAATGGGATAGTCCAAAGGCAATAGTCACGGATATTGGGGTTTGAGGAAATAGTGGGAGTCTAATGAATATTTATTTATTTATTTGTCTTAATTTTATCAGAAAAAGTAAGTAATTTCGGTTTATCTTATTGTTAGAAACATCACTAAAAATGATAGTAAACATGTCATTGTGATCCATACTTGAGAATGAAAACCTTCTCACTAGAAGTAATTTATAGTAGTGGAAAAGGAACCTTCATGTTATCCCAAAACATGAATTAAAACATCATGTGTTGGAAGAACCTTTACAAATATTTCCTAAAATGTGGTGACTATTGAGGTGCTCCCTATGTATGAGAAACATTTGAGTGATGATATGGATATTTAGTGCCTCATTCTATAATCCATGTCCAATGAGATCTTGATGAAATATGTGGAAGATGCTTATTGCACGATGTCTCACCATCAAGATCTCAATCAAGAGAAGGAGAACCTAGAGAGGTATGAGATCCTGAACTCTTTGATCACAACTATGCATGGTGAGATAATGCCAGTTTCTCTATAATTATTCATGCTAATTGGATACATTGAGTGTCTGGAAATCTTAGGGTTTAAATTCCCAAATGATTTATGTATTGATTTCATACTATATTCACTACCCAACACCGTCTCTAATTTTATTTTCAATTTCAATATGAGTAATAATGTGAATAGTCTATCATAATTTCATTCTTTAATTCTCAATGTGGATAAAGAAATGTGGTGTTATATCCCTGTAGTATTTATGGTTAATTGAAATAGTTAGTACATGGAAAAGGGGCCTTAAACTTTTAAATAGTCTAAATCCCATGAGCACCGTCCAACCAAGTAGAATATGATCCAAAGGTAGGGCAAGGAAAAGGCGACGGTGTGCTTTGCATATGGAATGTTAGGCCAGAGGAAGGGGAACTGCACCCAGAGGAAAGGGGAATTTAAAGGTACATTTGTTATCAAGTGCAATATTTCAATTTCTACACTTTGGGTATTAGAAAAAACATGTGGTCATCACATCTATATTCAAATTCAAGAACAATATAGATTCTAGAAAATTGCTAGAGGAGAGGTGGATCTACGAGCTGCCAATGGTTTGTGGATGGCTACACGTTCAATTTTTTACTACATCCCCACATTCCCAGTGAGAATGATTTGGTTTTACCTGTATGTCATTGTGTACACAGGGTTATCAAAATTCTAATTTATGTATCATGTTTAGATTCAAATGGATTTATATTTATTTTTAGAAATAAAATTTATTTCTTTTATAAGGACAACATATGTTTTGGTGTGAAACATTTAAATAATAGTATGTATTTATTAAATTACGAAAATCAATTTATTGCATTTGATAAAGAATGATGTTAACAGGACTAATATAACAACCAGTTGTGGTGTCAATATCTATTTCAAGGAAATGAGAATACATTGGCAATGCACTGTTAGGATGGTTATTTATAATCAATCTATGCTAAAATCACATAATAGATGTCACACTTGTTTAAAAGGGGAAATGAAAAAACTGTCATTTTTTGGATAGGATGAATGGGGCATAGAGCATGCAGGATTGTTTCAAACTAATATGTGTGGTCCATTTACACTATAACATAAGGGTGGATAATCATACATCATAACTTTTACTATTAACTTGAGTAAAAATGGATATATTAACTTTATGAGGCTTAAGTGTGAGTCCTCTAAAAAATTTAAGGAATTAAAAAATGAATTATTGAATCAGATCGGTATGAATATTAAGAATAATCGATCAGATCATGGTGTATAATATATTTACGATGAGATTATCAATATTCTATAAGATTTTGGTATTATTTCACAACTCATTTAACCTTATACACCACAGTGAGGTGTTGTTAGTGAAATGAGTTGATTTTGAGAAATGGTAAGGTCTATAATGAGTTTTGTAGATATTCCATTATCCTTTTGGGGATATTCATTACAAAAGGAAGCGTAAAAATTAATCCCATTAAAAAATAAGGGTGAAAATGGAATCCCATTTTAGTTATGGAGGGGAAAGAAACCCATTTTGTCTTATATACTAGTATAGGGATGATATGCATTAGTTATCTCTTTCCAAGGAAATGAAACTAGAACACAATGAACGAGTTGTATCATTATAGGGTATCCAAAGGAAACATAGAGAAACTACCTATACAACCACTCAGACAAGTATGTAATTTTAACATAAAAATTCATATTACTTTAGAGGGAGCACATACTCAAATAGGATAGTGGGAGAATGAATTAAATTGATGAATTTGATACTCATGATACACATGGGTTGGTACTAGAACAGGTTTTATTGATCCAAGTGGAAGAAGTAGTTTCTAGATCACATGTACTATGTAGGAGATCCAGAGAGGTATGGGATCCAAAGAGATGTTGTTTTCTTGTCATTGATGATGGATACTCATTATTTTTGGACAATGATGAGAATAAATCTTACAAGGAGGCAATAGATACCCAAGAGGATTCATGATGTCTTGAAGCTATGAATTCAGATATTAATTCCATGTATCATAACCAAGTTTGGGTTCAAGCCGATGAACCAGTTTATGTAAACCCAATCGGGTGTAAAATGTTATTCAAGAAAAAACTAGAAATGAAATGTAAAATAAGTACCTATAAAGAAATAATAGTGGATAAAGGTTTTAAAAAACATTAAGAAATTGACTATGATGAAATATTTTTGTGAGTGGCCATGTTTAAATCCATAAGAACCATAATTTCTATAGCATCTTACCATTACTATAACATATGAAAAAATGATGTCAAAATTGTATTCCATAACGGGAACCGATATGATGTTTTATATATAACATAACTATAAGGGTCTGATACACTAGGTGATTCAAAATATTTTTGCATGTTGCATAGGTCCATTTTTGGATTGACAGAATCATCCAAGTTAGGTAATATTCTATTTGATGAAGCCATAAGGGAAATTGGTTTCATTAAGAATGAATGGGAGCCATGTGTTTACAAAAGGTTTAATGAGAATTTAATCATTATCCAAGTGGCGTATGCTGACAACATATTAGTTTTTAGTAATAACAAAGCATTATTAATGCCAGTTCATGACTTCTTGAACATGTTCTTCCCTTTGAAGGACTTCGTAGAAGCATCCTCCATTATAGGGATCAAGATCATTCAATATAAATATAAGAGGATGCTTATAGTAAGACAAAAAATATAGATTGGCCAGATACTAAAGATATTTGTTATGGAAAAATACTTTATGGGATTAGTTCTTGTGTGACATGGTTTACATATTTCTATGAAAATTTGTCCAAAGACACAATAGGATAATGATAGAATGAGTAGGATAACAAACACTTCAATGATAGGATCGATCATTTATTTCATGTTATGGGTGAGTCTTGATTTTTCATATGCCCTGATCCTTGTAGGAACATATCAACAAGATCTAGGAGAACAACATTGTACTATAGTTAAATCTATCTTTAGTTATCTAAGATGAACTAAGGATATGTTACTGGTGTATGTAAAAGACGAGGAGCTTGTCAAAAAAGGGTATGCTGATGATAGTTTTAAGATTGATTAGAACAATTTGAATTAATATTGATGATATGTTTTCTATCTCAATAGAGGAGATGTGAGTTAGAATATTTATAGGAATCTAGTTGTCGTATATTCTACAGAGGATCCCAAGTTTATTTTGGTTTATAATGCGGCCAATAAAGCTATGTATATTCAGAATTTATTCTAGGATCTTGATGTGACACCAAGCAGCAAATATCCTATGACATTATATGTTGATAATACTACAGTGGTGGATCTTATATAAGAGTCCTAATCACATCAACGAAGAAATAAGATACACCAAAATTATCACCTTCTGAGGGATTTATATCGAAGGTGTGAAGTTGTAGTGAGCAGGGTATCCATATAAGAGAACGTGCTGGAACCCTGGACTAAAGGACTATCTCAGAAGAAGCATTAATACCATGTGAGAGCTAGCATACTGAATATTTTTAGTAGTTTGTTCTTCTGAAATTGAAATTTTTGTGGAGTTGGTTCCCTAGAACCAGCTTCTATGTACATTATGATAAACATGTCTTCATTGGATAGATATTAACAAACTCCTTATCACATCATAATTTTTCTTCTTCATGACATTGTATGTGATAATGTCTTAAGAGTATCTGTTCCACTAAAAGGTCATAGCAGATCCCTAATATGATGAGAGCCCAAAGGTTTCATGAAACTATTTTTTAATATATGTTCTATATCCATATGATATCATTTGAATGGATACAAATGATACTAGCTATCAGGGGTGTATACTCCAAAGATGTTAAGGAACCATCTCATGGTGTAGGCCATTAGTAATGTCTAGGAGGATAAAATGATAATGAGATCTGCCAGTATAAAATCCATTGTTATAAATGTCATTGGATGTACCTATATGGGGAAGTTTGTATTGATACATAGACATTAATTTTATTTTTATTGGGTATTATGACTCACACAATTAGAGGTATTTGTAAAAACTGTGATGACATATGTTTGTGGTGAGGTAGGATATGTTGGGTGCATGATGAGTAATATTACTTTAATGAATATTGAGAGAAATGAGTTTTCCCTTATGTTCAATAATTTAATTTGACAACTTAGGACCTTTTATGGAAATTATATTGCCTAAATAAATACACGACCATGCTTTTATATTGGAAAGACCAATTTTTGGGATTTCAAAGAATGTGAAATTGGGCATATGGGTTGATGGAGCTTGTATGAAACCTTCTTGATTAGAGATATCAATATAAAGGGATTATATCACATAGTATGTGTTCGTATGAGGTGACATGTCATTGCGATATTCACATATTTCTCTATGGGAGCCCTGTCATGATGGTAGATGCTCACCTTGTACATTTGGCTACGTTGCCTAATGCCACTGAGAAAGAGTCCTAGGGGGTCACACAATAAGTTTATGTAGCATCATAGTTAAATAATATATTTATTATTATTTAACATGTTGAATAAAAATTAATCATGGATTTGGTTTAATCATTATTCATGGATGTATGATCGCATTTATTTCGACACTAGTTATTTGAGAGAATATATTGCAGGTTGAATAATGAATAAATATTTATATTCTATTTAGTGAATATAACATTTATATATTTATTAGGGAATAACGCAGTGATATTTATTTAGTAAATAAATCATTATTATTAACAGTTCAATATATTTGGCGGTGGATTGGTGGACTGAGTTCAGGTTCTTGTGAGAAATAATAATATTAAATATGTTTTTATTAAATAATAATTAATTATTATCCAAAAATTAGGCACATTTCCAGAAATAAAATTATTTCGATTATTATTTTACATGGGTATTTTTTGGTATTAAATAAAATTATAAGGTACTTGTGAAATTATTTTATTCGAAACCTTGTAATATAAATACATGATTATGTTATTTTCTAATATCCATATATAAGGATTTTTTTCATACAATATCATTATTGGAAGTGATATGAAGCCTAGAGTGTCCTAATATCCCTAAGAAAACTCTCAATAATGAGAGAGATCCTCCTCCAATAGATCAAAGAGAATGATTTGGAAGCAGTTATGAAGGTGATCGAAGGCGGACATCGGATGGGCAAGGATCATATATGCTAGCACCCTAAGACTCCGTCGAAAATTTCCAATGATACATGGAGCTTATGTGGATCACTGTTATAGGAGTTCTACCATTGATCTCTTCAATTAAATGATGCATCATTCCCGATATGTGGATGGATGACTCAACGGAAAAATAATTCCTTTAAGGTAATTCTTATTTATTAAATTTATTATAAAGAACGCGGGACGATCACTTCTTTCATGGTTATGGGGTTTTCTTTCCATGTTCTGTTATTTAATTCAATTCCATTTTTCACATCATTATTTTTCAGAATAGACCTTAGATAGATTATCAATAATGACAACATTATGGTTGGGCACCACCCATCTTGTGATTATGTTGCACTCAAAACCTTCAATATATCAAAAAAAAATAAAATGTATGAACAATAAAATCACATATAAATAACATTAAATTAATATCCATAGTAAAATTGGTGTTTAGTAGGAAACCCCATAGTAATTGGAGTGGGGTTCGAGAATCCCCTTACCTTAATTCCCACTTAATATTTTCTCTTTTACTCCTCATGAATAATAAAATTATTTTTATTAAACAACTAATCAACAATGTTAATTATAGTAATTTATACAAATATTAATCAATTATAATAGTGGGATAATATTTCTTAATTTTTTTTATGATATTTAAAATTTTTTATATCATGTCTCTCTTAAATATATTCTGTTTCGCTTTTATTTCTCAATTTTCATAATTGTAAAATATTCATTTGTATAAATAGTTCCATAAGAATGTAATGCATGTAATTATATATTTATATGTTATATATACCACATTTTTTTTCATACAAGAAGGTGTTTAATTTTTTTTTAAATTTATCCATAGGTGGTTAAACATCCTTTAATCATACATTGTTGAAAGAGATGGAAAGATGATGTTTAACACACACAATCACACACACACACACAAAGATATATATATATTATGATACTTATAATACGTTGAAATAATTTATATAATATTAACTAATTGTATAATTAATTCTATTAAGGTTTGGCTATTATAGGTTTGGTTGATAATGAAATAAAAGAGGAACAATAAATAAAAAAGAGATGAGTGGATCATGTCTTACTTAATCATATGTGTAGCTTCCCTTGAATGACCACATAAAACATTGGTGGTTGGAGTCAAGTTTCTAAAAAACGTCCATATGGATTATAAGATTCCAAAATGAAATATTTTGGTAGATTTTTGACATCTAAATGGATGGGAGGATTGGTTTTACAAGGTATTTGAGAGTGGTTATTTAAACATGAGGAGAAGGGTATTTTTAGATTAAGGCTTCAAATAAAATAATATATCCAAGGTAAAACCTATAATAGAAATTTTTTTACTTTATTAAACATATATTAAAATAATATAATTAGTTTAAATCCTTAAATACAATTTTTAATTTAAATTTATTAATTTATTAAAAATTAAATTCCCAAAGGAGATAAATATATATTTTAAGGAATCATTCTTGACATTATGTTTTTGAATGTTATTCTTGTGTTTGGAAATCGATTTTACTATATTTTAAAGTAAAATTTAGGAAATTAAATATAAAATTGATGATACAAAAATTCTATAAAGTGTTATTTCATTGTGAAATCACAAATGATGTAATTTGAGTTACATTAGTAATGCAAAAAAACTATATTTTTACTATTCAATAAAAAAACTGACCTATATAAGAAAATATCTAAAAATGAAACCATTGCTAATTAGTATGTTATGATTTAAAAAATAAAAATTATTTATAATTATAAATTCGTAAAATAAGTAATTTTTTTTAATATAAAAATAATGATTTTTATAAATTATTAAAAAATATATTTTATTAAAAATGTGCTTATATTTTATTTGATTTTATTATTCATTATATTTTTTGAGAGGTTATAAAACTTATATTTAAATAAATACATCATGATAAATATTATTTTTATTAAAAAAAATTGATGTAAAATTAGTATTCCAATTGTTAGATACTATTCCAAATAGTCAGTTAACTATTCCAGAGGTCTCATTATATCTTATATACAAAACTCTATTCTTTCTCTCAAAATTCAAATAAATTCATCTAAAGGTTCTATACTTCCATGTTGATTCTTAGTATGAAAATATTGTTCTTCTTCTCTATAGTATTTTTAGTGGGTGATATGATTCTATTTGATTAGAGAGATCCATATTTTTCTACTTTATGTTTTATATTTTTTTATTATATATGTGGTTTTAAGGTTTAGAATTTTAATTGGAATCATTACTGATCAATATAGTATTATTTACTAATGAAAAAATAATTGTTTTTTCTCTATGTTTTATGTCAAAAATATAATACAATATAATACAAAAATAAACAATCAAGTAATTTTTTTACTAGAAACATTGGGTCATACTAATATATGGATTCAAGAACAATATATTTATTTCCCCTTAATATAATTGTATTTTTATTTTATATGATAAATTTTATAATTCGTTAATTATTCCTCTAAAACCTAATTTATGTTAATCAATAAAATAAATTTTTTATTTACATGACTCACTTCCACATCACAAATTGTTAGATTTGTTAAGTTCAGTTCTTAGAATTTGAAAATATTAAAATCTAATCTTATTTGGATAAAACGTTGGAAAAGTTTATTTTTTAAATTATTTTATTTAATAGAGTCCGAAAACTAATTTTGGAAACTAATAAGGAATTCCTCTCCCTTTTTTCTATAAATACCAATTAAAACCCCCACCAATTCACTCAAAACACATTATGTGTGTAGTTACTTTCACTCATGATTTATAAATACCTTCCATGGTTGTTCATTTCTCTTCAAAATCAAAACCCATGTATTTATAATAAAGCATTCAAGGTATGGGATTCTCCCTATATTTTAATCATGAATGTTTTTTGTAGTGAGTTTTTTCTAATTAATCATGATTAAATGAGTTCTTACACATCCATTTACTAAACTAACTATTCCCAAGTAATGATATACAAATTTTCACTCTCATTAAAACCATACCTCGAACTGTTATATAGAATATTTATGATGAAGAAATTATCCAATGATTTTCCATGGAAAAATTTTGTTACATGAATACCAATACTCAATTCCACTCATGGATATTCACCGGGATATACATAATCATCCTTGATTTGGAACTTCAATGTATACAACCCAAACTTTTAAATAATTTGATTAATTTTTTATAGTTGTTTTTTGTATGATTTAGGTGTCACATAAATACATTTACACTATTTGATTTTGATGTTTGATCCAAGAATTATATATCCCTCTAAGGCATTGGGTAATGTTTTTATCTTTTGATATTTAATATAGAATGCATGAGATTTTATCCTAAGCATACTATGATATGATATCATAGAAGATAGCATTGAAATATATTTAGGATGTCTTATTTTATGTTGTTTTAAAATTCATCTATTGAATTTATGATTTTACCTTATATCATGGCATGATGAACATTTTTTTTATTCCCACACCTATCATCCCACATTGACATGCCTCTTGACACACATGTATTACGTTACATTATTATGCATTGATTATTTTTATAATGGTTTGTATTGCTCACAAATTTATTTTGAACATCCCTAGGTTATCCAACGATGTATTCTAAGATCAATGGATTGTTAGGTAATGTTTTGGATTTTTAAATAATTTCATTTTACACCTATTTCAATCTAGTTCTCTATGTATCTATTTTCCTTGAGAAACATGGCCTCTAAATATTTTTTATTTTATTAAGTGTGTATTTATAAGATAAATCATGATATAAATCTTATTATATATATGCAACATCATAGATACCAGTGGGAAGAGTGAGCTGAAAACCCTTAGAGGATCCCATTTAATGTAGGTGCACTTTTCTATAAGAATTTGGTATGACCCACATACGACATGTTATAAAGGATGCATGTGAGGTAATAGCACAAATTTTCTTTCATATATGTTTCCCTTAGAAGAGCCTCATGAGGACAGATCCCAAACTAGTATCCAAATCATGATATTGTGGATGCTCTCTTATGAAGGGATTTCATGGAATATCACTAGTTATGGGACATCACATATTATCCCTAACAAAGAGACATTTTGTTGTGTCCCTTTTTATGGGTTCTCACATACTATCCATCACATAGAGTTTCTTCTTACTCTATTCCTTTATCCCCTTATTCCTCCTTCATCATGAAAATTACCAACTATATTAATCTTAAAGTGGAATGGTATCCCCATCATCCTCACATCCACTAAACTTCTCCTTATATAGTCATCCACTCTTAAACTATTTCCCTATATAATACCCTTTAAAGTTGTGTGATAATTTATTTCAGGAAACATACCAAAACTTATTTCATGAAATAGGTAGACCTATAAGATGAGTGTTCCATCATTGGGTACGAGTACATGTGGGAATTGAAACTCATATAATTAATAGAATATCACTATGTGAAGGATCCTAAGGACCGTAAATGGACTCCATGGGTGCAAATTGCAGACAATAACACCCCATGTCATATCCCTGGGATCTCATAAGGAACATTCATCACTGCGATGATTGGACGAATATGTGAATTGAACACACTAGCATAGTGAGTTTCTAGCATGCAATAATTTATTCATGGAATCCACATAAAAACTAAATGTTTCTGTATATTATTCATAATGTCACTAGGAATTGTTAGAGTCCTCAAACTACTGGGTGCTTCATGGAAAAATAAATCGCTTCATTGAAATGTTTCATTTATTAATTTTCATGTCAATAAAAATTAAAATATCATATTTGATTTTATAGGCCTTAAAAATTCCCTTATTGGAATGAGGCTTGATTAGGATATAGAATAACTGATTCTAAATTTGTAATGGGATCCCATATAGAATTAATTTTTCTTATATAAGGGGTTGCTCCGATATAAATCAATATGGGTCCCACTTTGCTTTCAAAAATTATTATATGAACATTTTGGATGAATGGTTGATTAATTACCAGAACCTAAAAATGATTGCTAAAAATTTATAAACATCCTTTGAGTACATGTATTATATTTACAATGAACAAAGATCCCCTCAGAGAAGTCTCTTTCATGAAAGCAATCAAGTGGTTCCCACCAACTACTTTTCCCTCATGGGTGCCTCATTATAAAGACTAAAAATTAGAAGAAACCAATGAAGTGTTATTATTGAGTATCACTTATATAGTGTGATTAAGATATAACACCTATGAGGTGTTATCCTTAATTAGGGCATATGAGTTAGATATACTCGTTGTTCAAAAATTCTAATTTTTTAATTTTTCATTATTTTATTAATATTTGAGTTTTGAAAACCCCGCCATCATTTTTTTTTCTTTGATAATGTCTTCGGAATAAAAACATATTTATGGGTCAATGATTGTGACTAAAAGGAGGTATTCCCTTTCTATGAATTTTGTGGATAACTCATGATACTGTATTGATACATAGAATGAGGACTTGAGAAATTTGCACATAAATTTTTTTGAGACCATCTGATATCTGATACGATGGATGTATATGAGTTTGGTCCTAATGAAGATGTCCTGATCCATTGTATTGATCACAATATCTTATCAGCATGGGTTATTTCTTCCATAGATTATATAATAAAATATATCTCTACTAACGGTCGACCATTTCCTAAGATTCTTTATGGATGACATTATATCTTTGATAGCTTTTAATTTACTTAAGATGACCAATCTTAGCGTCAATCGAATGTTTCCCAAAACTAAACATCTATATTCTCAATTTCACACTACAACACTTGTGGATAATGGATATCAATGAGGGATATGTGAAAAAAATACACTTACGTTGAATGAGGCTGAGGCTTTTGGGGATATCAGAGTTATACCAAATTTTGGAAGAAACTATAGTCAACTGGTTTATATATTGTAGTATGGGTATACTTGTCCATGATATATGTAACAACCAAACATCTCAAATAGCTAGTCACCCAATAATATTCATGTTCCAAAACATTCCCTATACCATACAGTGAGGTGGGTATTAATACCACCACCACAAACTAGTTGAAAATCTTAGAATAAAAGCAATTAAGGATGTCTTAAATATTTTTATACAAGAGCTTCAGACCGAACCAAATGAGTTTCCTTTGGAAACATGATCCCTGGTTAGGGAAAATGATGACACTATCATCATGATTTTCTCTTGAAGCATGATAGTCTGTAACTATATTACCCTCATGCCATGTATGAAGGTTTCATATGTGATTTTTCGTAAGTCACTTTCATCTTCAGACTGATTATTCAATTGTGCATGGAATGGGACCTATACCTGACAAATAATAGTATATTGTTGAATAATTCATCTCAATATATGACATAGGAAAATTCATATGATTACGTAATGGAAAGCATGTTACATTTGAATAAGATTCCCCTTGGAGGGAATCACCACTCCCAAAGAAGGATGAACATGATTCCACAATAGAGCCTTTGGAATCTCTAATAACACCACCACCACACATGTATTACATTCCGCAAGAACCATCAATGTTCATTTGGTTTTCAAAGGGGAGATACCTCCATCTATTCGATGTTGTCTGGGAAATAGATTTGTCTTTGAGGGTGACTTGAGAAGGATTTATGGGAATGAGGGAGGAAGCATTTCCCAAGTCATTACATAACCTTCAAAGATATATAATTTGGATTCTTGAATTGATGATAAAACCTATGAACGCCACCAATATATGCAGGTGGTGGAGGCCATTTCTAGAAGACAAGAGTATCCAACACCAAGCTATGAGAATAATAACGGTGGCCTCTAATCCGATGGTAGAACATTCTGCACGCTAAAACCAAAGTGGATGAAACTTTTTAGTGGAATGGAAGTTATCATGAAATATTGTAATCATCCCAAAACATCTTCATTTAAGCTTATCCCAGTCACGGTTAAAGAAATATATTCTCAAATGATTTATAGGATGGGTCAACACAATATAGACACCTCAAGGTGAGGAATCACCCCTTGTTTGGAGATTAACATCTGTCAACATGGAATCATTTCATACATGCCACACTAGGAAGAAGAATTTTAAGGGGAGTTTTTGGTACCATAGTGCTTCAACCTAACATTCATGAGAGAAATTTGGAAGTTGAATATTAAGAATCTATTTTAGGAAGATGTTACTAAAATATGAGCCTGTGAAAACTCATTTATCAAGATCACTGGACAATGCTATGTTATCCAATATATCTTTCTGGTTGTCATCCATAGTGGCCCAAATGAAACTGGTATGAGCACTGGCCTCCCCAAAAAATATATTTTGAGTAAGGAATAATAGAATCCAAATAATTATCCTTAACCATTAATGAGAAAATTACCTTTTAACCCTTTCCAATTATCTATTGGCCATGCTGCTTCTAAAAAGTCAAGTTAGGTTAGATCAACCTCTAAATTCTGGATGGCCTTGTTCTTGACAGTATCCCCCCAAATCTATAGTTGTTTATAATGTGATTTCCCTAAAAATATTTATTCTCAAATAGATTTAGTGAATTCTTGGAATGAATGACCTTTATGGTTCATGAGATTCTTTTTATGGTAGCTCCTTAGTCTTTGAGATGTTTACCCATCTTGTTCCACGATTCCCTATAGCATTTACCTTGATGGTTCCCATCCCATATAAATGAAACCAATGTATTATCAATGTTTGAAAACACCTCTTAAGGAATATCTATAGTGGTCAATATATGAATAGGTATTGAGGATAAAACCATGTTGATAAAGGTTATCCCCCATTCAAATTATAAGAATCTATATTTCAAATTAAGAAGGTGACCCGAAATTTTATCAATTCCGATATCGAAATCCTAGATGAGGAGGGGATTAGGGGACATAGGTTCACCCATGGAAATCATGGGAAATGACCCTTTGTCATTCCCCAAAGGGATTCCAACGATCTCTTTATTCTCTCCAAGTATTTTTTAGGAATAAATAAATTTATTATCCCCCAATTGATAACATGACCACTATAAAAGCAGCAGACCATTACAACTTCATCAACTCCATGAATGGGCCTTCTGCTCCCATTAAAAAGTACTATGGTATCATATGTAAACATGAGAAGAGGCATGTCCCCAATAACCTACTTATTTACATAAGGACTAATATTTCCCATATCATTGAATTGGAAAACATATCAACTAATGACATCTTGAGCCATGATGAATAGAGATGGAGAGTGGGGGCCACCCTATCATAGTCCTCTAAAAGTTTCTAAAAATATGAATTTTTTTAATAGAAAATAAATAGAAATTCGTCGAGAGATAAATCAATGAAAAATTAAATAATCCACAAAAAATAAGAATTCCATGCTTCTGAGGACCTTTATAAGAATGTTCCATTCCACTGGATCATAGAATTTTCTCATGTCTAATTTTATGGATACATTACCACCAAAGGAGTTCTCCTTGGTATCACTTATAACTTCCGGGAATAAAGCAATAACATTTTTAATAGTTCTTCCCTTCATAAAACCATTCTACACCTCAACAACACAACTTCGAAGGAATGGAGAAGTACTTGAATTTAGAATGTCTTCCAATACATTATATGACACATTACAAATTCTAATAATATTATATTCATTTAAATAAAGTTATTATTTGACCTTGGGTCCAAGGAATAGTTTATTAGCACAAGCTATAGAAGGAGGTTACCGACTTGGAAGTAGTCTTTCCCTAAACTGTTGAAGCTCCTCTTAATAGTGTTCCAATGAGTCCTGTAGAAAGAATCCAGAAAAGCATCATAGCTGGGAGCACTAACTAGTTTTAAGGACCATAGGGAATTGAAAATTTCATCCACTTTTGGGATTCCATTCAAAATTTTATTAACTTCTTTAGAGACAAGAATAGGGATGCCCTAAAATAGATCAGATGAACCCCTTAGATATCTACCCACCATGAATGGGGTTGAAGAAGCCGGTAAAGCCTAGATCTAAGTGTTTTCCATTTTCCTAAAATGGACTCTATAATTATAATGGTACCATATTTGAAAATCTTGTTAGGATATTATAACCTTCATTTTTCCTTGATACATGTTTGAAAATACCAGGTGTTCCTAACTCTTTCACTTAGCAAGTTTACTCGATATTTATCACCTGAAAAATGTTCATGTTTTAGCAACTGCTGTACTAGGTTGTCATTATTACAACACAAATTAAATAAAACTCCTAATTATCCATGGAATTCACCAGGCTTAACTCCAGATTCTTAATGTCTCTATTAATAACCTTGATTTCATGATCACCTAGAGGAAGAAGTAGGGCCCAGTAATGAAGAAGGACTTTAAGATGCCGCATATTGTTATGGGTGGAGAGCTAAAGAATACCTTCGATATGGGGGATCCAATAATTCCTAACTATTCTTGTGATATCTAGATTGGTTTTCTTTGTAGAGGAGAAGTGAAAAAACTTAAACTTATTTCTTTGGGACTTCAGGGAAATTTTGCGGGGTGTATAATATGATAATCCACAATCTAGGTGTAAAAAATTGAAGTCATGAAATCATGTAATAACTAATACAATAAATATAAATCAATCAAGTTGGATCCAAGACCTCTTTTTCCCATGTTGGATCTTACACCATATAAATGGATCATTTGAGAAGCTTACATCTAAGAGCCCATTGGTGTCTAGGAATGTTATAGTGACCTGACTAACTATTCATGGAAATGAGACACAACCATTTTTCTTACTATGGTTTGAAACAATGTTGATGTATCATCCAACTATCAATGGATCATCACATGGGTTGATGGAGCTCAAATAACCCAAAATGGTCTCTCCAAATCGTGCCTCACTTTTAGCAATAAATAACTGAACAGAAAAGATTCATATCTCCAATAGAGAGAGTAATATTTATTCATTTATCGAACAAAAAGATATTGTATACATAGAAAACTGATTTCTATTATATCTATATATGAGAGTCGGCTTGGAATCCATTGTGAAAAACATGTTCTATCCAATGATAAGAAAAGACCTTGATCTTTCAATATACATTATTGGGTTCCATGACTACAACTGAAGAAAAAGTGTTATGGGGTAACTCAATAGAGATATATTCTGGTTTAACTATGATCTAAAACCATGGTAATCCAATAGGATAATCTTAACCGTTGCAGAAATAATTTTCAGGAACATTCCTCAGACTCATGGCACTTAAAAATTTTAGCAGACATGGATAAATATTTGGAATGCAACTGGGACTGAGATCTTGTTCAAACAATCTTCATAAGATAGAGATTATGGGATGTATAAGAGATCCTTTTTGATACAAAATCATTCAGAGTAAATGGAGGTTTGTGCATAGGGACAGAGATTGAGGATCTCACATCCTGATTGGTAGGGGAAGAAATTAACAAAGGAGCGCGGACATTCAAAGGATATTCTAAAGTGTCCCACAAGTCCTGATCCTTGATGACAAGGAATTATTATAAGGGAGAAGGATGAGGCATTGTGAGCTTCTCAAGGAGAGAATACAATAGGATTATTCCCCCCACACTGCATGGGTAACCATTATATTTTTATTACCTTTATATATAAGGAGGATAAAATCCAGTGTCAATATTTGAGGTTGTTTATTAACTTACTAGCATTGGTTTTACTATTATAGAATAATGTGGTCAACAATTGGAGGCCACTTACATTGAATAAGTCTCAATGACCAACTAGTTTGTACAAGTTTAATGTTATTTTTTTTCAATCCCACTGTTGGAACTTTATTCCTTCATAGAATATAACAATGGCAAAGGGGGTCCCCATAGAATCAAATGGGAAAATACATGATGAAAAATCAATATTTGAAAAAGCATAAATTTGGAATCACCTTTCTCATGCCAAAACCCATGTGGCGTGAAACATACATGCTCGTTGAAATATGTTGCACAACCACCTTATGTGCCCCTATATAGAACACAAGTCACTCACGTGCCCAACTCATTTCTCCCAAGGTTTCTTGTTTTCCTATAAATAGAACCTTGGGGAACCCATTTCTATGGAAAAATTTCATTGAAGCCAAATTGGTGCTCTGGTCACCCTAGTACTACACCCCAGTATACTGGAAGATTCACAGTAGATCTTTAACACATTGAATGGAATATTTAATGGAGGATTAGTGGAATGAAGTCCTTTTAGTGTTTGAAAACCATAACACTTGCGTGCCTAAATCACCCAACCTAACTAAGTCTGAAATACTTACAACCCTCACATTCCTCTCATAGCATGAGCACCCCACTTCGTGGATCACCTGTAAATACTCTTTAAGTCTTGAGAGAGGTCTCTACCATGTATTACCATACATGATGTTCGTCGCATAAGTGAACATCAGGTCGCCCAAGTATACTTGTGTGACCATGCTTGGATGCCCTTCTCGACTTGGGGTCCCCTATTTGATTCACTTATTCTCTTCACCCTCTTCAGTCTAAAAGCCATCAAGCATTCCTCAACCATTCAGGGAAAGGCTTTATCTTCATTGGTTCGCTTATTTGAATAGGATTCTATCGAGACCTCCAACAAAATGTCATGAATTATCAAACCTTTGGGAAAGGCACTTCAACATGTCTCCGATTTGGGATTTTAATTGCGCAGTCAGAGGTTCCCGCATTTTTTTCCCAATTGGGTTAGGATTCATGGATTGTCTATGGGACTGTATATCCATAGTCAGATGGAAATTTCTCCCTGAAAAAGTGTTGGGAATTTACTGATTTGGAGGAGGGTTGGGTCCTGGCCTCTCCTTTAACCATTAGGTGACCCAGAACCTCAGGTCTCTGGAATGTAAGGTACAGTTCACACATACTTTTCTGCACAAGCAATGGAGGAGTCTCCCATTCCTGCCAGGATCAAATGTAAGGGCATCTATCCGTGTGTAAGTCTGTCACCTTCATCCCTTCCTCCTTACATTGCACCCTTTTCATATGTAAATAGAACACAGGGAAGGCTCATCACCTCACCCTCTTCTATGGTCAGCGTGCCCTCTACCATAAACAGAGGAGGAAAAGTGTGAAGTGTCATTGTTGAATCATTCACCTCCTCTTCTTTATTACACTGAGCATAACTCATGTGGTCTTAAAGATACATGATGGTTACAATATGTTCACAAACACTAATGGGAAGGAACTATGAGAAATCAGATTCCCACCATAACTGGAATATGTAGGATGCCATCTAATGGCCTTAGGTCATTGGAAATCCTCTTTAAGAATCAAACCCAAATTCTCTTAATACAGACGTACTCCTCAAGAAGAAGTCCCAAATTACACACCCAGGTCATCAAGGAATCCTTTTCTGAGAGTAAGACCAAACTCCTCTCTCTCAATGGACCATACCATCCTATTATACTTATCAAACTATGTGGGATTTCATTACCATTTATATGGGATACCTAGGAAGCCTCCCTGTGGTTCAAATCCAACACCTCAAATTAACCCTATTCTCCTTGGGCCATATTCCTAATATGGTCTAATCCTTCTTGGAAACCCATATCATTCCCATGTTCCTCAGGCTGCTTCAACATAAGTCTCACACAAATTTTTGACCATGTTTCATTCTCTTATAGAGATCCTTATCATATTACCATAAAAGTTATGATGTGACCAATTAAGCGGCAATGAACCACAAGTGTTCGGATTCCTTTCACAAGGATACGTAGGTAGCTCACAGTATGGGCATGATCCCAAGATCAAAACAATCCTTCATCTCCATGGATGAAAATAAATTCCAGAGTTCCCCACTGAGTGGTTTAATAAACGGTATCATCACAACGATGATTAAAATAATTTCTAATTGATATAGTAGAGGATACCATTGATGGAAAACCTCCAATAAATATTTATACTTCCATTAATAAAGAACATTAAATGCATACTAATGATTCTAAATTTTACACATGTTAATAAGTGATTATAAAATCTACGAGATACTTATCATATACATGGTGAATTAATAAGGATTCATGATAATTTCATAAATTTATAAAGAGAGACTTGGAGTATAAAATAATTTCCCCAAAAAAGGGTGTGATGTGTCTGACCTCCCATCCTCTTGAAAAATGAATTTTCTTATGTATCGTATTGTTCAATAATAATTAATGCCTTCCTAGGGAATGTAGCTCCAATTTGAATAAATTACTATTGGATGTTTCCAGATCCATAAATAAATCGAGTAGAATCCACCTAGAAATAGTGATTTTAAAAACTAGAACACGTGTTTCATGGAAATACGAAACAAAATTGGTGAACCTGACGTGTATCATTAACAAATTTTATAAAGTTTCCAACCTATTAAGACCCTATAAATTGATAAAGGAATAACTTCATAACTAACCCATCATCTTCAATGTTGGGTCCCTAATGTGATGGTAATGAAATATCGTAGGCACGGTACATTCCCAACATTGGAGGCTGTTCGATAGACCCTCCAGGACAACAAAAATCCTCGATCATCTGGCCAACAATGACTAATGATCAATAAGAAAATAGTACGAACCACCGTCTCCAACTATTTCAGGTCATTATCCCAAGAACTCAACAATGAATCCCTCCCATAATATAAGGATGTGTATCAATAGGTCACTCAAGGCCTTAGTTCAAGATGGAAGGAATCCTTCTTGAGGAATTCCACCAGCATTCTTCGCCAGAATCGTGTGGTAGTGAACCCCCAACAGGATAGGGGTGTTGCCTCAGGACATTTGGCCTAGGTCTATCAGACCCGAGCACACAAGATGATCTTCCATGGACAATGTCTTGTTAATAGGGAGTAGGTTCTCACGTATGCCTCCTCTGAAAAATCCCAACAATTTAACTTGATGTCAAACAATGAGTGGGCACATACCCCCTATCCGTCCTATTTTTGATGCTCAGCAGACATGTCTGATAGCAACCCACCAATCCAACCTAATAATCCCAATGGAGTACTTTGAACAGGCACATACACCTATTTACAGGTTATCATCCAGTTAGTAGGCTCGCCTGGCTGCATTTAATGATGTTCGGAAGTCTAATGAGGTGGAAACTGGTAAACATGAACATACACATGTTTACAATCATCAATTCTTTCAGTAGTATCGTCTCCCAGTATTGAAGGATGCCCACCAACCGTAAATGATGGAAAATATCCTGCAGGCACATACACCTTCCAATGTTCATCATGCCTGCCAATAGGCTCGTTTGGTAGCACCCTGAGAAGTCAGTCGGAATGCTCCGACAATAAATTTGGGGCAGAACCAACCCTCTACCCCCATGTGTGAGTACTATAAATATCCATTGATAGGAAAAGGAGTATAGGAGCAAGAATATACACCTACTCCAGATATGGAAGGGACATATATTCTCTTTCTAGCCACTGATGTGACTAAACACATCTTATCAATGGTGATAGTGAAGACGCATATCCCTACCCATGTTCTGGAATCATGCCAGGATATTAAAACATCTACTTCAATAGTATCAGGGGAACAGACACATAAATCTATCCCCACACATGGGTTGACACATCGACATTCCATCCCATAGATGATACATACCTCTGTTCCAGTCCAGGACGGTCATGATGAAGATTACCCTATATCATACGGACAACATGATTGGGAACATAGATCTATTGATGCTCAAGATCTTATCCTCTCATTACCATATTATGGAAGTGGTAGTAGTAATTTTGATGCTCCTCATCAGAAACTTCATCATAAAGGATAGGTTCATGAAAATTCGGTCAATCCAGAGTGCCTATCTCTATATGAGAGCCACGACGACGCTTTGGGTGGCTAGAAGACCAAATATTAAGATGATTTTTCCACTATTGTAATCCATCATGGAGATCCTACCCATGATGTCATTCGCTATGAATGTCCTCTGTGTAGTTGTGTTTCACATTTTCAATGAATTTCTGTAGTTGACAATGTATCGATGGGAAATCCCTCATGTCATGTGGTACTTGAAATCACAATACCAGTTATGTTAGATGCCTTGTAATATACAGGTGAAAAACATTCTCAACCAGAATACATCTTAAGGGAATTGTCATTCTACGATCCTCCTTCTGGTCATTTGTCTTATAATACAGTGAATCCACTCTGGTCAGATCAAGTGAAGAATCCTCTTGTGAAAGATGATGAAGATGTGTTAAAAATTAGGAAGCATTTAGCTAAAGGATAAATCCATGTCATGTTCTGGCCTTTGTAAAATTCTCATTATAACAATCCATAATTGATAACAGAAGATTGATTTCATGAAATTTGTCTCAAATTATGGAAAACTCATCATCATTTGAAAACCAAAGTCATACCATATGATGAATATCAAAATCTATTAAAGTTAATAGTGGGGTTGAAGTACCGAATTGACATGGAATCTCTCGCTGTTTCTCAGCATCCAATGGTTGAAAAACAGCAGAGAACCCTTCATCACACATGTCTCAATGCTCTAAAGAGGCTATGCCAGTTAATATCTGATTCCCCATATAATTTTCATATCATAGGATAGGGTGCATATGGATAATTGCATTTGACTGCACTCCACAACCAGAAATGTCCACCAAAAAGGATTTCATGTAATGTTATTGACCACATTCAGCCAAAATCAATAGGTTTTGAATATAATCAAATGTACACAAAAGAACATGCCTCAAACAGATCTTATCAGAATCAGGACCAATGAAAATAAGTTCATGAGCTACTTTTACATCAAGCTTCTTGAGAATCGTGAATATTCATCCCTTTTAGAGGATGTTAGGTGTCCGAAGATTCAAATGTCTTAGATAGAACTGCAATTTCTAAAACGTGTGATTTAATTGATTTTCTGATGATGAAACCAACTAATATCCAAACCAAAATCATCCAAATTATAAGATCATTTGCACGAATTTCTGCCATAGAAGTACAAGAATCACCCAAGCATGCAAGGATGGGGGCTCATTTAATTCAACCTTCAAATTCATTAAACAATATTCAATTATTTGAAAAAGAAGATTAGGAACTTACCCATCCTGCAAGGCTGGGGGCTTTTTCACATCTACAATTCCCTCCACAAATGAAGTCAGTTTTCACCCGATTATGGAAGAAGCCACGCGAAATGGATAAAACTGAACTATCCAAGGATTACCTTTAGGATACTATCAACCAAACAGTTCCATATAATTCTTTATATATGAGAACGGAGTCTCATGAAATATGCAAAGAAGATGATCTTGCATAAAAATTGATAGAATTCCATCGATGCATTACGCATCAGTATATGTCATTAAAACCATTGAAGAAAAACACTTGATAATAACTCCAGATAATGGAATCATAATATGAAGTTCCTGCCCAAAATACAGTACACAACGAGTAAAATTAAGAAGGGGTGCATACCCAAAATTAGACGTTTTCCCAGAATCTAGGTATGCCTTCAAATAACCAAAACACCCCTCTCGGAATGGTATCTAACACAGGGAAATGAAAAAGTCAGATTACATCTCACTTTTCCACTAGAGAAGGTTAATCACTTTCCCTTGAAGATAGATTTTCATAGCAAGAAGAGTAAATGAATGAGCTGAAAATACTCAACAAAGAGTAACTTCGAAACATCATTTCTACTAGACGTACACTCTAGGAAAGTCTTTAACATTAAAATCTTGTATGATATCCTCAGTAAAGAGGATTTGTAGTAAATAAAGATTCATATAATGAATTCCCTCCATTGGGTATACTTCCAATATAGGAATCAGAACCACCATCAGTGGTTTTACCAGTTCCTACACCATCTCAAACTCTAGTTGTTATACCTACATAGGTTCTAGCTCATTTGGATGTTCCCCAAATTCTTATGATCTCAATTGAGGCATTAACAGATCGATTGGAAGCTATGGTGGAATGACATGTACCAGTTCATCTGGAAAAGAGATCTTACGCTGAATGGGTTGATGTAATTCCTCCCCCACCAAATTTGGTGAATACCACATTCCCAATCTTTAATGGCTTGGGAGATTCAAAAAAACACTTATCACATTTTTTTCTCGTTGTGATCCCATGATGGGAACTTCACAACAATAGAAGCTGTTAATCATGGGTGTTTTGTGTAGTCATTACGAGGACCAGCTTTTGTCGGGTATACATGATTGTAATCTTGATTAATTACTGGATGGGAAGATCACCGTCAGAAATTTCCTCTCCAATTCAGCTCAACTCTACCGAAGACAACAATTTTTTTATCTTACTAATTTTTTAAAAAATGGAGAATATAAGAGTTTCAGATTTCATTATTGATGGAAAGGATTAACATATTCCATATGTCTAGCACTCCCTCAAGAAGAATTGCTGCCAATATCTATGGATAATCTGCATGATGAGTTACGCACAACATTGCTCCCTAAAAAATACACAGGAGGGTTTCAAGACCTTGATTCAATAACACAACAAATAGAATCTTCCATTACTTAAACTAAGGCTAAAACACATGTAATTCCATTAGCTTGGTGGAGGAGGATAAGATAATAAGAAGCTGATATAGTCACCCTCAAACAGACACATGTACCAACTTTTACTTCAAGACCCTCATCATATCGAAGGGCTCCACCTCCTGTGCATCAGAAGCAAATTTTGCCTCATCAATATGGTCCTAAAGATCAAAGGCATTAACAGTTTGTAGAATTAACGAATAAAGTTTATTCTTTGAGGAAGAAAAAAGATCTTGGTTACTTCTTCTCGGCCATAGAAATCAATTTAGTTTAGTTTCTAAATCTAAATAAAGATGGAGATGATGATCGTCCGAATTATTATCCCTTTCGTCAGAAGTTAGGACACCCCAATCAGGAGTCCTTTGTTTTTAAAGACCTTCTACAAAAGATGGTAGACACAGGACAAGTGAAATTGAAATGTCCAACTTCTCAAGTATCATGTGTTGCTACTACCAATCTAGAGGAAGATGGAGAATGGAAAGAGGATAAAAGTGAAAATCTGAAAAATATAATGATTGAATGATCTAGAAAATGGTCAAATGGACTCATGTTTTTTTACAAACATAGCTAAAATAACCAATTGTGTCTTCTTCCCCAACTACCATAGAAAACCCATCATCATCCAAAGGAAATTACTTAAATAATAAAGGTGATCATAAGGACAAATATCTGTCAGAAGAAGATGAGATTGTGTCAAGACCATAGTTTTCCTTGACCCTGGCAGATTTCATGCAGTCTATTTCAAATGTACGGGAACCACCCTCCCAAAAGGTACAACCAGAATTAACCTATGATGATGAATCATTATTAGATGAAGAATTTGTCTTTAATCTATTAATGTTATCCATTTAACAGTTCCTTATGCCAATGTTGGTTCTAATTAAGGTGATCTAGAATTCATTGTACCTAATTATGGAACAAGAGTAAATGGCCAAGGTCGAGGAAATAGGGGACGATGTGGGAATTCCAGAAACCTCATTTTTAACTCTACACCTACTCAAAACATATATGCGGTAGAAACTCGTGGAATATCCCTTCAGCGGGTTCAGCAGGAACAAGAAGTTTCTTCCATGAAAGACAGGTTCAGTTCTTACAAAATTATTTTGGAAGACCGCTTGGAAGACAGACAATATTCTTTCAAGAAAATGAATAGACATATTTCGTCTAATTTACCATATCTAGCTGTATTTCCTGCTTCTTCTTCAGCATAGGGTACATTGACATTAGAAGCATTAATATATAATACACCAGCAAAATGACATCTCCTTGCGGGGAAGTGCATACCTTTATACCAAAATATTGATGTGTTGAATCAATTGGACCATGTACCGGCCATGTTATCAATTTTTGATGCATAGAATATGTAAAAAGATCTTCGAGAAGCACTCATTGAGTCTTTGTTAAGTCCTCAAGAATTTGAAACCAATGTTACTACTGCTGAGGATTACTGTATAAATAATAATCCTATAGAATTTCATGCAGTCCTATCTTTTATTGATGAAAATAAATATGATATTGTGCATGGGAATATCAGACCTTTGTATTTGTCTAACTAGGTCAATGACATAAATATCCAATAATCCTTCACTGATAATGTCTCTAGGGTCAACCTCATTACCGTCCATAAACTTCGTCGATTAGGCCTTACTAAATCGGACTTATCTCCATCAACATTCATGTTGCATGGATTTGAAAAAAATTAACCGGAACCTCGGGGAGATATTACACATAGAACTCTGTTTGGAGATATTGTGTCTAATTCATATTTCATGGTTATTCATCAGGACACATCCTTCAATATTCTTCTTGAAAGACCTTGGATGCATCATCATGCAGCCTAACTTTTTTCATACCACCACTGTTTGGAATACTCTTTCCATGGTCAAATTAGAACATTTTGGGGTGGCAATGCTCCGTTAAAGACATGTGAATCTCACTACATTGAGGAAGTGTTTTATCACAAATAAAAAAAGAATGAAGCCCATGATAAAAGAGATAATTAGAGTGAATGCACCTAATGAGCTGGAAAAGATCCTAGAAAATACATTCATACATTTGAGTACAGATTATGTGTTACCCATCAATAAAATTGAATGGGTAAATCCAAATCTAGAGACAAGTCTAGTAACTTCAATAATGTCAATTGCGGAAACTATGCCTGATAACAAGGGATAAATTATTACTACACCAAGGAATGATGAAATACTGAATGGAAATGTTTTCATCTCATCTGCTATACTACAACAAAACTATACTTTGTCAACCAGAGTAGAAGAGATAGTGGTAATTCTAGAGTAAGACAAAGATGTCGATTATCAATCCATCAACCCCTCTTTATTACTACAGGAAGAACCTTCATCATTAGTAGGTTTAGATATGGTGGCCTTTTCTTCGGGAGGTTCAAATACTAATTTATCCTCTAACACTGGATTTTTTCCACATTTTTACAATGAAAGTGGAAATAGAACAGGTAATACATTATTAAAAAGAAGGTGAAAATCCTGGGGATTCTCCTTCAGCATTTCAAGAAGGTGTCTCTACCACCGTGGATGAACTTAGAAAATTAAATCTAGGTATAGATGATGATCCATAACCCACTCTAATTAGTGAATCCATGACATCTGAAGAACAAGAGGTGTATACATCCATTCTAATGGAACATCATGATATATTTTATTGGAATTATAAAAGAATTTTAGGACTTAATCATGATGTATCCACCCATCATTTGGGTTTCCAAGATGAACATCGTGGATTTGAGAAAGGTGTAAGGATAACACACCCAACTCAGGCCTCCAAAATTGAAGATGAAGTTGATAAGATTATAAAGACTAACTTTGTTAGGGAAGTTCAAAATCCCAAATCTTTGGCCAATATTGTCGTAGTGACAAATATTAATGGACAAAATAGACTAGAAATTTATTTCAGGGATCTTAACCGGAATTGTCCTAAGGATGATTTTCCAATCCCGATTAAAGAAGATCTAATGGATGCAACCACTGGCTATGAAGCTCTTTCCTTCATGGAAATATAATCTGGGTATAATCAAATCTAAATTTCCCTAGCGAATAAAGAATATATAAGATTTAGATCCCCTCAAGGTGGGTTTCTCTGTCAGGTAATTCCCTTTTTCATAAAGAATGCAGGTGAAACATACCAACGTGCCATGAACCATATCTTCAAACCCTTATTAGGGAAATTTGTTGAATGTAATGTGGATGATTTGGTTGTCAAATCTATACAACGTGACAATAACATGGTTGACTTTCAATACCATATTCAGTAAACTTCGACAACACAGTTTGAAGATGATCCCCTTGAAATTTCCTTTTAGGGTAACCTTAGAAAAATTATGTGGCGTCGTTGTACGCCATCGTGGTAACGATGTTGGTCCCAAGAAAAAAAATAAATCCTTTGTATGTTACCTCTTAGAAAGGGGTAACCTACCAATGGACTGATGATTTCCAAGAATCATATAATAACATCATGAAATATGTGTTTAGTCCTCCAGTATTAATGCCACATTTTGAATTATGACCACTTATTCTCTATGTGACAGCTTTAGAGCGATCACTAGTTGCCTTCCTCACCCAAAAGAATGACGCTGGTAATGAAAATAGGCTTTACAATCTCAGTCGAACTATGCATGATGCAGAAAATTAGTATTCATGTATTGAAAAGTGCATCCTTACATTAATCATTTCAATTGATAATTTGAGGCACTACATGCCACATCAATAGGTCCAATTGGTGTCTCGTAATAATCCACTCAAATTTATCCTCATTCTTTCTAAGCTTATAGGATGTCTGGCGTGGTGGGAAGTAATTTTTCAACAATTTGATATCATGTTAGATCTTCAAAATGCAATAAATGGAAAAAATCTAGATGAATTCCTTGTAGAGATTCAATCTACAGAAGATACATCATTGAATAATGATATTCTTGATGAAGAGGTTGTCTCTATTCAAGATAATTTCCCAACATTGGAAATGTATTTTGGTGGTGCTTCCAGAAGTCCAACAGGAAAGAGAATGGAAACCCCTAAACTCAACATTGTTGGATGAGCAATTGTCCTTATTTTCCCAGAAAAGGAAGTATTTCCTTACTCTTTCCTATTATTGGAAGGTGGTACCAATAATAAATCATAATATCAATATCTTATCGCAGGTTTGGAATTGGCCCTTCTGGTGCAAATTTATCATTTAAAGTTAAAATGGGATTCTAAATTAGTAATCAATCAAATAAATGGGGAATATTCCATCAAAAATGAATAATTAATTCTTTTGTGTTACTACATCATAGGGTTAATGGATAAATTTCTCTCAGATTCGACATTGTCATATATCATGTGATCATAATATGCTCATGAAAATGCACTGCCTAACTCAACATATGTCTTAGAAGATCCAAATCAAAATGACATAGTTATCAACATAACCCAACGTTGTGTGGACTCACCATGTGTTCCAACCATAATGATGGAAATTAAGGAAAATTTACCGATTTATGAACCTTAATGTCATACCATGGGATGGATAACATCCATCAAGTAATATCTTCATAATGGGGTACTTCCTCAAGATAGAGATAAGAAGGAATAGATCCAGTGACGAGCGGTAAATTGTAATCTTTATGAATGTCCAGACCACAAAAAGATCATTTAAAAGCGATGCATTGATGGAATTATATTCAGTTGTTTTGATGGAGAAAATACATCCACTTTCATAAATGATATACATTTAAGAACTTATGATTCCCACAAATCTAGGAACCTACTTTCTGATCAAATCCAATGGCTCGAATACTTTTGGCCTTCAATGACGCATGATTGTACAAGTTTCACTAAAAAAATTCTTCCCTGTCAAGTGCTTTCCATCTTCATTCATCAACCCCCACAGTTTCGACATATAGATAAATTTGCTTGGTAATTTTCCACAAGGGGAATGGATGCTGTATGGCCTTATTCTCCAGCCATGGCTAAGCAGTTCAATTTTATTCTCACTACTACGAAATTCATCTCTAAATGGACTGAGGCAATACCTAACAATGAAGTCGAAGCCAAAAGTAATATTTGTTTTTTCAAAACTAATATCATCACTAGATTTTTCATCAATCATACAATTTTGACGGACAATGGAACTAATTTTAGTTCTGATAAAGTAAAAAAGTTGTATCAGGAACGTAATTTCAAGTATAACCATTCATCTCACTATCATGTGGTTTCCAATGGAAAAATAGAGGTATTCAATAAGACACTATAAAATATACACCATAAGATTGTGGATAAAGATAAGAAATCATAGCATGTTAAACTTTTGAATGCTTTATGGTTTTATCAGAAAACTTCTGGTACAACTACCCAAGAAACTCATTATTCATTGGTATATGAAACCTAGGTAGTTTTTCCAATGGAAATTCAATTTCATTCACATGGAGTTGAAATATTTGATCAGTTGTCTACAGATGAATGTTCTCAGAAATGGTTCAATGAGTTGGAATGATTATATGAGAAAAGATTGCATACATTGCATCATTTATAAGTCTATTAGAACAGAATAACATGAGATTTTAATAAAAAAGCTCACTACCCTTCATTACTTAATGGATAATTGGTATGGGTCCTTAGGACTCCAATGATACCAGGAAAGAAACCTCAAAAACATGATCCAGTGTGGGAAGGACCTTATTCAATACATATGTTCTATTCAAATGAATTATATGCCTTAATCTCAATATATGGAGATTTTATCACAACTCCAACCAATGTGAGATTTTTTTAAGAAATAACTTGTGTAGGTTTGTATAAATAGTCCCCACTGTAAGACTTTAAACTGCACAGTACCATGTCTTTGCTGAAAGACATTAAATTTCACAACCCCCATGTTGTAGTTGTAAGACATTAAACTGCATGACAACCATAATCATCCATGCTGCATGACATTAAAATGTGTTCCATTTCGTCATTGTAGCATAATGTTAAACTGCATGATATCATTTGTTAAACTAACATTCTCTCTATTTGATTTTAGGATCTTCCATAAGAATATGTGATTGAATTCATTACCACTCCTTAATAGTACATGAGTCCCTCTATTTCCAATGTCTGATTTAGATCTACATAGAGACCTTGTTTCAAAGAAGTACATATGACTTGATTCTAATTTTGAATGAGTTTCATAGAGCCGCATAAATCTCTAATTTTGGGCTCAGCCACAATCACAAAAATTTCTTATTTACTTTTCTCCACTAGTATATGAATTAGATCTATATATATTGTTTCCTAATGATATATGATTTGGACCTTATACCATTTTAAGTCTTCAGATTTACCATTATCTTAGAATGTGTCAAAATCCCCCATTCTTCATGCAAAAATCCATTAGTGTGTGGATTTATCGTTTAATGAACAATGTTTGGATTGATTATCATCTATTTTTAGATACATAGATATGCCTAGCTCCCCAATATTGGGCCCAACCGTGATTAAAAAAACAACCATTTATTTCATGTATACGAATCAAATTTTCATAATGAATGTTTTCAAAACTATGTATGATTTGATTCTTAACTCATCAATATGTATAGTGACACTAGGGTGTCATACCATAACAATGTTACAATATGTATTTTCCTTTCATATCAGTTCATTGTCATCCTTAACGCATGACGTTAAACAGTATGGAAATCTGTCACCCACATTCTTCATTTGTGTCACCATTTTATTATAAAGGAGACTTTTACTACTCCTTGTTTTCACACCATGCATATCTCAAGTGAGATATGTAATTGGATAAGGTGATTCTTTATAAAAGTATTTTATTTCAATTCCTTTTGGGGTGAAAATGTCCTCACTGAATGACTTAAAACATCATAGTAAAATGTTTCCACCGCATGACATAAAACTTCTTAGTTAAATGTCCTCAATGAATGACATTAAACTGCATAGTAAAATGTTCTCACTACATGTCTCTAATGTGCATAACACCATATTAATTCATAGGAAACAAAGAAAGAATCTATATTACATATGTGTTAGATCTATGTAAAGGGTGTCAAACTCATGGACAATACTGTTTAAAATAATTCTCATATGAATTTAACATAAACCCTTTCCATATATCATACGCTTAATTATGAATACATTTTAGATCATGATAATATTTCTTACAGTTTCTGGTGATATAGTCTCTAATACTTGAGAACTCTTTTGTCTAAATATGCAGCATGTGACCTTAGGCAGCCTTGCATAATTTTCCAACATAACAGGCATGTCAGTCAAAAGATGCCACTATTTGGCTATGCAGTATATGGCCTAGATGGCTCTACATAATACATACCCAAAATTGCATTGTCAAATAATTGTAACTTCATTATTATTTATAGTATCACTGTCCCATTTAATCTTTATTGACAATATACTGGAATCCATATTTTAAAACAGTCATTAAAGTATACTCGTCCCAATTTTTTCTCACGATTTGAATGTTTTGAAGACCCTAGTTTACACATTTCCCTCACTATGTGTTCAATACCATATGAAATATGCTTTAAATAACCTGGACACATTTCATATATTGTTTCCATTTCGGGACCTAGTCGTATAACATAAAACTAAAGACCCCATATCTCTTACATTTGGGTCAGACCCTCGAAAAATTCTTATTCCTCCGATTCTATGGACACTTTTGGTAGGGAATACCCCTTCCATATTCAGGTACCGTTCCCAAAAAATCAATCTCTGTGCTTAGGAAAATCTGAATCTCCATAAACATTCTTTGACTTTTGGCAATACAACGTTAAACATTTAAGATCACTTTTGACATACTATGTAGCATGTGCCCTTAGGTGTCCATGCGTAAGTTGACTACATGACAGGTCTGTTAGTCAAATGATGACATTATTTGGCTATGAAGCATATGCCCCAGTGGGCCCTTCATAAGATAGCCCCCATAATAGGTTTGTTAAATAATTGTAACTTCGTTCTGGTAAAAAAATTCCTCTAATACTTTTATCCAATTCCCATATCATTCATCAATTTCAGAAATTCCCAAATCACATTTTACAATTTTCCCGTCATACCAGAATATGATATTATGTTTCCAAAAAAATTATCATGGAATAGGGAGAGTATTCTAACACCTATTGTTCAAAGCTAAATACCTTAAATTAAATCCACACAACGTTTTCACTACAAGACATTAGATTTCAAAGTACAACGTCCTCACTACAAGACATTAAACTACATAATATGATTTCATAAATTCCCCTTTCTAAAAATTTTTAACCATTATTGGTACACCAAATGTGTATAGAATGGGTTTTTTATTCCTAATTTATGTCGGTTTAAATAGCCATTTTTTAATTTTTAAAATTTCTTTCCATGGAAAAACTAGTCACGGTGGTCTTGAGTTACCCAAATATTATTTTCCCCTATCTATATACAAAAAAAATTTAAACACCAAAGAACTCTTTTTCCCTGACTATGTAGTTCGTTCCCTTTGGTAGCCCTGCATAAGTTTCCTACATAAAAGGATTGTCAGACAAAAGATTCCACTATTTGGATATGAAACATATTCCCTAGTTGGATTTACATAATACAACCCCCATAATGGGTTTGTCGTGTAATGGAAACATTCTTCTTGGAAGAGACTCCCCTTATGTAGATACATGTTTTAGATTTGGTGACCATAAATATTGTGACTCACGATTAACCTTGGAAATATTTATAGAATATTAAATCAATTCATAGAGATAGGGTTTTGTTTGGGATCTAATTCGAAGTATATTGTCAAAGCTTCTTCGACCATAAATATTTGCCTATTATGATTACTGGGCCCATGGATAAGGTGAAACAAAAGAAATTAATGAATGTGGAAACATAAATGATTAAAGAAAAAATACTTTACATTTATGATTTTTTTTATGAAGAAGCATCCACAAATTTGAATCCCTTTCTTAAATTTTTTTAACAAAAGGATTTGGACGAAATTATTCATTACTTTAGAAGCTTTTCAAGACCTATTAACTACATGTTGGTGTTTGTTTATCTGACCAGCCTCACTCCCTTCGGCATGATGAGGTACTTATATAGCATTTGCGATGGATTTTTTACCTTCCTTCTGGACTACACCTAATGCTCTATGAAGCTATCTAGGCTCCCATGTATTGATATCTAACTGTTATGGAAGGCGCAATTTCTAAAAAAAAATTTCATTAGTTTTTTTTCATCATTCCCTTAAACATTTCATTGTTATTAGCCTCATATCGGGACAATTCGGCTTGTAACTCTTCAATATTGATAGATAGTTTGGCTTCTATCAAGTCATGTTGAATCTTTTTCTCTTTCTCCCACCTCTGGATATTCACTTTCACCATAGTATGAATTTCATGGTATTCAAAACTAGAAAAATCCTAGCATGATAAACAAATATTAATGTCGTGGAATTCATGAAGGATGTTCCTTTAGGGGTTTCTCAGATATTATCTTCTAGATATTTTTCCATGCTTTACGACAAGAAAGACGATAATCCTTCTATTGTTTTGGGTCCGATTCAAAATCACAGTCATAAGAACTGGTATATTTCATGAATATTGAACTTAAAGAAGTTCCCTACTATATACCTTCTTGTGAAATGGTTGATCCACCATAAAATGTTTTTTGGGATGATGTAGAGCTTCACCTTCAGACCAAGACAATGAATTTGATATCCCTGTTTGGTAAATCAATAAGCACGTTTATATTTAAGAGATAATAAAAGTGAATGTAATCACAATATAAGTTTCTCTGACCTAGATGTAGGTCAGTGAACGTTCAATCATAACACATCAAATTGATAGTGTTTTTAAGGTAAATTCATAGTCTATGGAATACCCTAGGTCGTCTCTCGAGGAGCATTGATAGGTTTTGAGTATGTATTTTTAATAATGAATACAAAAATAGGGGTGATTTTGGAAATAGTTTTAGGAAAGTACTTAACTTAATGAGTCTAATAATTGATAGAATAAGGTGGAGATTTACTAATTAGGAGATAAGGAGATCAATTCAAGTTCACTACACATCTTGAATTGTTTATTGTTCTGAAAATTTCACATGTTTTTGTTAAATTCGTTGGTTGAGGGTTGTCAAGATCTTGATTCCCCTCTTGCCTCTCTAAACGTTGCACAAATTACAAACCTATGACAAAAAAATCATGTTGTCAATGTTTTGACATCAAGAAAATATTAATGGTTACAAAAGAATATGAAAATATTTTGAATGTGTGAGATAAAGAGCATCCTTGTGTTTCCCAATCGGAACAACTCAAGTTTCCCACTTGAAATTTCAACACAATTGGTGTTGAAAAGAAAAGAGGTTCACTTAATCAAACCCAAAAAAATGAACTCAGAGGATATATATGTTTAGATAAAACATAAGTGAAATAATACACACACAAATTACATAGAACTAGTAGAGTATCATGTGCCACAACTCCCTCACAAGTATGTGTATCTCCCTAAAAATGACCGTCCACCGTTTAGCTCACCATCGAGAGGAGGAGAAGGCTCAAGTGGAACTCCTTCTTCATTCTTGATCCCCCTATGATGATAGGGGACTCTAGAACTTCATGTATGAAGAGAGAACTATTTTGGGTATCCAAAATACTAGAGCTTTTCCTCCTGGTCGAACATAAAAATGAGGAGGCCAAGGTGCCAATTTATAGGAAAATGGGAAGGTGGTTTTGAGAAAACACAATCATTAAAACCACTTGTCATAGGTGTTTTGACCTCCAGAAAGACATATCTTTATTTGTAGAAAATAAAAAAGTTGTATCCCCACCTCTTGGATGTCTCTACCGAATTTTTGGCACAATTTGGACACCTATAGCCCGAGATATGGACTGATCACAATATACCACTTTTGACTCCATGCAGATTTGGTGTGCTAGACAGATCAGGTCAGCAAGGCCATCAAATGGCCGAATGAGCCTTGTGTTTCTTCATATAAAATGTATCCCAATAGATTCGGGACCATACCATAAAATGTATTCCAAATTAGATGCACGGTCTAGTATCGGTGTGCAGATTAATCCATTGGTGTGCTTGGATCCTGCGTAGTTTGGCCCATTTTTCTTGGACATCATCATGGGCCCTCCAAATCACCTTCACCATCAGTGTATTTTCAATAAAAGTAACATTGGCCTTTTTAATAGAAATAAGAAAAAAATAAATTATTAACACATGGAATTCAATTTGATATTATTTTTGGAATTTATCATACAACTTCAGTTTAATACAACGGTGTAAGGGAGAAAATGACACATTGAATCGTGGTACGATCACACCCCCACACCTAAACATTTGCTCTCTTGGGAAAAGTCACATATCCAAATAAAATGATGCATATATATATATATATTCTCAACGACATGATGATTTAACATTTGAGAAATTTTTAATTCACTGAATTAATGTGATCAGTGCACGAACCACACCAAGGAGTTCTTCCTAGTGAAAATGGAAAAGTATGTATCATAAATCATATCACAATAAAATTCAATGAGATTCGTGACACCAACATGAGAAAGGAATTTAAAATTCAACCATTCTACTAACTATCCATGTCTGTGTTCGAAAACCATTCCATGCTATTCATTCCACTTTCTATCAAATAAATATAGTTTATTTTAACATTATTCAGCTTTAAATGATTTTACACAAAACTCACCCTGCATCATTTGAAATCATATTTCAAGACCCAATCACTTAATGATTCCGAGAAGACAAATCATATTCTCTTGACCTAGATATCCCCATATGTTACACATTTCATCACTCCCCTCATTTATTATATTTGTTTTGAAGATTCATTTGAAAAAAATCTGACACTCATCTCTCAGCCCTTGTTTGATCTCCTCACGACACTAATATCAATAATTATAACAAGACAAAAGTTTGAGGAGGAGTGGTTTTTTACCCTCCCAAAACACAATTTTTTTGAGGGCGTATAACAGTCTGACAACAGGTACACAATCTTAGGTCAATCATGTAATGTAATGAAACAGATCGGATAAGGAACGAACAGAAGTAAATATCATTTATAGCAGAAAAATATTATCCTGACATATATTTAACATATATTAAGTATGAAATATACATACATCATAGTTTGGTGAAAAACTGTATGATGATATTAGTGACACAATTTTCCCCAAACTACACACACAAGGGGAATCAATCATCTCAAATGTATCAGAGTGCTACAATCATATATATCATTGATAGAAAACCAATTCACTAAAAATCACTCACTAATGTTAACTTCATACAACTATTCTTTTTTACCATTCATTATGGTATTTATAATTTCCCCCCGAAAGGGGGAAAAATGAAAATTCCACAAAGAAGGAAAAAAATAGAAGAAAAAAGAATGACAATGGAAAGCCTAATGAACTCAACAAGACAGGGATAAGTGAAAAACACCCTAAAGAAGGCGGAAAACGAGGAGAATGAAAAAAACGTTGAAAATTCCTAACTATCCCAGGAATGTACCCATCCCCACACCTAATGTTTGTAGTGTCCTCACTCATAGAAATGAGGATGTGGAAAGGAATGATAAAACCTAGTGAGTTTCATTAATAGATTACTTCTTGAACATGGAGTTCCTCTATCGGGGACTTCTAAATGGATTCATGGAAGTGCTTTAGCCACATCCCATTGAAATTGAATGTTTTCTAAGTTTCTTCATTTTTAACCTAGAAAATACTGAATGGAGAGACATTAGTTACAGTGTATGGTCCAAACCAGTGGGAATGAAGCTCACTTGGATGCAAAATTAGCCTTGCATTAGAAAGGAGGTGTAAGAACCTAGAATTTTCTTTTTCAGGTATGTTTTTCTTTTCCGAGTGTTCTTTAGAAAAGTGGGGTCTCTAGAATTTTTGAAGTACACGTCGTGTACTTTTTGAGTACACACCGTGTACTCCCTTGCCGCTCGAATCCGTGTGCTGCCTGTGTCCGGGCAACACACACGGTGTGTAAGGGTGATGTGCAGGCCGCTTTAAGGAGAGTACAGAAAAATGGGGTACATGTCTTGTATTCATGAAGTACATGCCATGTATTTTATTTTTTTTCATTAAATGCACTGGGATTGTGCCTGACAGATAGAACACCTTTCGTCTTGGTTTCGTTCGTCTGAGAGAATTCGTACGACCATAGATCTTCTATGAGATCCAGTGCCTCCATCAATTCTCTGAATAGACCGTCGTCGATTGCGTTGGAACCGCATCAGTGAGTTCTTACTTCTCCTAGAGCCGTGTTTTCCAAGTCCTACTATTCATGAAGACATATTGGGTTGAGGTTTTTGGACTTTTTCATAGATCTTCGATGTTCTAAGGAGAATCAATCATTGTGGTTCACGTATATCATTCTCCTAGGATTGAGGTAGGTGGTTTGTGACTTTCTATAGAAATTCTTTGAGTATTTTGTGCAAAATCCACCAATACACTTGAACGGGGTATTCTGTGTTTCCTATTTTGCCCTTTTTGTTTCCTTGCATTGCCGATATTCCTGTGTAGAGGTCATTTCTTGTGAATAGGGTAAATTGAATTGTGCTCTAGATGTTTTTCCATGCGTGTTTGATTCTTCAGCGTTTTCTAGTTGTCATGCCTTGTTGTAGGATAGTGGAACTGTTGTACTATTATGCTTTTGTGCCTTAGAATGATAGCCAAATAGTTCTTGAGGTTTACTTGGGCCGATACGCGTGCTATGCATGTTTGTTTTACCTAGAGCAGTGAGAACCTAGTGTAGTGGACCATAGAGAGAATAGATGTAAGGGCTTCTCCAGAGTGTCTTTAATTTACAATGTAATACTATAGTGGGAATTGACGTTGAGTGCTTCCTTAGGGAGTCAGTAATTCCTCGACGTGGGCCACATGTGGAATTGACATTGAGTACTTCCCCATAGAGCCTTTAGTACGATATGAGACTATAGGGGGAATTGACGGTGAGTGCTTCCTCAGAGAGTCTATTCCTTAGCTAAACCAGAGGGGTGAGACTGTGTGTGCCTCTTAGAGGGTTGCTATTACTTTCAGGTTAAACCTTAGCAGTTAGACTATGAGAACTACCTAGAGGTTACATTTTTGTTCTACTTTCTTGAGTGGATTTTTCATGCTTGTATATTATATGGTACAAAATTTGGATGGTTACTACTGTGTATTATCCTATTTAATGCTTACTGTTTACTACTTTCTTTACTTTACCTGCCATATATTCACTAACTATTAGGCATAGATCTTTGGGTGGATGCCTATTGGGACTTTGTGTAACACCCTGTTTGGGTCATGCTTTTGGGCCCAAAAAAATTATATTGTTTCAGGTATTGATAGGGGAAAGTGCCCTTCTACATCAGGTTCTTGATTTCACTAGAGCTGGAGAGCATGGGACCAAGCTGAGGCTTGCGATGATGAGGAGTTGCTCATCTATTTTACTTTGTACATTTTCTTAGTAATTTATTCCACATTGGGACTTGTTTGGATATTTTCTTAGACATATATGTATCATGCATCCTTTAGATATATTTCTTCTCCAGTTGTTTATTTGTTAGTCTTCCGCTGTTTATCATTTACTCTTGTATGTATGTTTACTAATTCCGTTATTGTTGTTATTTGTTTCTTCCACTATGTACTCATCCAATGAGGTCATAGTTTCTCCACTATCACATCTGAGGTCCTCGCTGCTAGTCGGCAGCCTTTGGCGTTTGGGGAAATGCGCTTGAGGCCATGTGAACAACTGGGTGTGTGGCGCCTCGTGGTGGCTTCCATAACTGAGATGTTACAAAGTGGTATCAGAGGTGTTTATTTTCTCATTATTTCCTATTTGGAGCCTTTATCCAGGGATAGGATGAATTAGGTACTTGGTATTAAGATGTTCTCGAGAGTAGCTAACCTGTGTACATGGAAAATCCAATCTACCTCACCCATTACAGTTTTTTTGTTTTACTAGGTTACAGTTCATTTGATTTCACCTAGAGTGATTCACATGACTTTTGTTGTTATTGTTGTTGATATTGTGGTTCTATTTCTATCGCAACCCGATGAGATGAGGGTATTCCTTCTCATGCATCATATACGCACTTGTTAGAAATCACATGCCATGCATTTTTGCAATGCCATCTAGGGAGCATTAGCGATTGCATGTTGTTGTGATATACTATCTGCAGATTATGAATGCTGTTGTGATAGATGCTTTTATACAATCTCTGTTGTTTGATAAAGGACTATTTGTAATGTACCTTGCTTAAATAAATTCAAACTTTTGGTTCTTGAGGTGTTATGGGCCCTATTGAATCAGAAATTGGTGAATCATTGACATTTTTTCCTTAAATATGACTGTTTTGGATGCCAACCTTTGATTCGTGGGGAGTATTGGCCCTCACGAATCGGAATTTGGAACTTTTATGCTTGTTTTTTAGTGTTTTCTGGGATTCAGTGCAGTTTTAGAGCTACTGCCCAAAAAAACCCCAACATACACGGCGTGTACTTTATATATACACGCCGTGTAGTTTCAAACCGTGTCACTGACCGTGTGAGCAGAAACACAATTTGTGATAAATCTCCAAGAACACACTATGTACGGTAGGTACATGACATGTAGTATAGAGCCGTGTACCCAGCCGTGTCATTAACAACAGGGGCTGGGGAAGCTCAAGTGGAACACATCGTGTTGGTAACGAACACGCCGTGTAGTCTTGTTCCAGGTGCCCGACCTTGTCACAAACAACATGGGTCAGTGTTACCTCCTCCTATGCACACCGTGTTTGATCGGAACATGCCATGAAAGGATCAGTCGTGTACTTGGTCGTGTCACCAACAACACGAGTCAGGAAAAATCTTCAAGTACATGCCGTGTTTTTTCGGAACATGCCGTGTAGTTTCAGCGGTGTAACCGGCCGTGTAACTGACAAAACGGGTCATTGAGACCTTGTCTACTACACGCCATGTCTACAGGGAGCACGCCATATAGTCTCGGATTAAAAAGACTCTGTGGGTTAGCCGTGAAAGGAGGCACGGGCATGGGAAAAGAGTTAAGTACACACCGTGTAGTGTTTATACATGCCGTGTAGTCACATTTTGTAAACTTGAACGTTTTTCTCACATGTTCCCATTTTGTACTCTTGAGTTCTCAGTCTTTGTTCATCCTGATCTATGGTGTGATTTTGATCATTCAGAGCTATGCCTTCGAGACTTCCTCCAGTAGTATGTCAGTTTCCAGATAGTGATCAGACACCAGATATGGCCGATTAGGGACATCCTGCAGATCCTCCTGCTATGAAACCCTTGGCACTAGAAGTTATACACATTGTAGGCGCTGATGTGCAGTTTAGGGAAGGATTTATGAGGATGATGCAGACCCTTCTGGGTGCACTGCCTCTTACCACGACTATGGCAGACTTGACCCTGGTTTTCCAGAAGCAGCATCCTCCTACATTCTCGAGGGAAAGAGGACCATAGGCTATACAGTCAGGGATGGAATCCATGCTGACTATCTTTGAGCATCTGGAGACGCCTCTAGAGAGGCAGGTCAATCTTTCTATCTACATGACTTGAGAATCCACCATGAAGTGGTGGGACATGATCTCACATGCGGGACATCAGCAGGTTATGGCTTGGGAGGAGTTCCAGTGCGTGTATTACGACTAATTCTACCCGGAGACCCTGTGGGCCAATCGAGCATGGGAGTTCATGAGTCTAGAGCAGGGTACTCTATCTGTTATGGATTATTCCTCTCGTTTCACCAAGTTGCAGCATTTCAAACCACTCTGGGGTGGAGATGGGTTGTTCTTGGTAATGAAGTTTGAGGATGGTCTCAGAAGGGAGATCCACTCGCAGGTGAACCTCATCCAGTTGACTACCATCACTTCTATCGTCAACCAGGCACTGATTGCGGAGCACAATCTGATAGACTCTGGAGCTACAAGCCAAGGCGGTTCTGCTTCTAGATCTAGTGTTCCTCCAGTTGACATCAGGAATCGTCGTAGGGAGTCTACGTGCAGTGATATGAGTAGGCGAGACACATATTCATGTATCCAGGTATTATGCTACCAGTGTGGAAGGGCAGGGCACATGAGGTCGCAATACTAGAGAGTCCCAGTGGTGTGCCGATCTTGCAACAAGATGGGTCACCTTCTATGTTTCAGCCTGATATTCTCACTAGTAGCTGGTGACGGGGGTTCTTCCATGACACTTTGTTCAGGAGCAGTGCCACCAGTTTCTCACTAGTCGGGGAACTTGAGTTATTCCTACCATTCGGGCCGAGGTTGAGGTCGATGATGTGGCATTTAGTCACCGGTATTTCAGCATCAGTAGGGAGGACTTCTCAGAGTGGCCAGGTAGGGTCACAGGGCCGCAGGGCCGGCCAGACATTTGCAGTAGAGAAGACCTATCAGGAGAAGGATCCCAGACCTTCTACAGTTTGAGGTACGATTTTAGTAGCATTAGTTTTATCATTATCCCTTTTCGATATCAGTGCTACGCATAGCTTTATCTCTGTTGTAGTTTTGGAGATCCTTGGGCTCTGTATATTTTCTTTTGATGACTTGTTGACACTAGACACACCTTTGGGGACGAGGACATCTCATGTACGTCAGTGTAGAGAGTGTCATCTTGAGGATGCAGGGTATCGTCTCTTATGGGATCTCTATGTCCTAGAGATGAAAGGCCAGGATTTAATTCTCAGGATGGACTAGTTGGTTCCCTTCAAGGCAGTCGTTGACTGTTATCGCCACAGGGTGAGTTTCATTTCACCAGAGGGTGAATCTTTTCTTCACATAGGCTAAAGGGATGTTCAGGGGAGTCGAGCAGGACTCGAGCATCATGGGCAAGGAAGGGTGATAGAATATAATGGTAATATTTAACTGGATGATCATGGGACTTCACAGCTTGGCTTTCTTCTAGTGGTGGATCATTTCAAAGATGTCTTTCCAGAGGAATTTTTAGGTTTTCCTTTGGAGCGTGTGGTAGACTTCTCTATTGAGCTCGTGCCAGGAGAGACACTGGTGTCCATTCCTCTTTATAGGATGACTATACCTGAGTTGTCGGAGCTCAAGAAGTAGTTGGAAGAGTTGCAGGTAAAGGGTTTCATCCGACCCTATACATATCCTTGGGGTTCGCCTGTCCTATTTTCAAAGAAGGCAGATGATACCCTTAGGCTCTCTGTAGATTATTGGAAGCTGAACCAGTTGATGATCAAGAAATGTTATCCCTAACCATGGATTGATGACCTCTTTGATCAGCTTCAAGGAGACCGGGTTTCTCGAAGATTGATTTGGGGTCCAGTTATCATCAGTTTCATGTTAGACAATCAGATATACCTCTGACAGCCTTTAAGGGTAGGTATGGTCTCTAAGATTATACAGTTATGCCGTTCAGTATCACGAACGCGCCAGTAGTTTTCATGGCACTGATGAACTGAGTTTTCCATCCCTACTTAGACTCCTTCATCATGGTCTTCGTGGATGATATCTTGGTGTACTCTCACACTTGACACGACCATTCTACTCATCTTGAGATCGTTCTGAGTACACTGAGAGAGCATCAGATTTATGCTAAAATCTTGAAGTGCCACTTTTGGATGGATCAGATACAGTTCTTCGGTCATGTCATCTAAGAGGAAGGAGTATCTGTGGACCTAGAGAAAGTGAGACCTATCGTTTCTTGGGAGCAGCCAAATAACGTTACTGAGGTATGGAGTTTCCTAGGGATGGCTGGATACTACAGATGGTTCATTCAGGACTTTTCACGCATAGTAGCACCTTTGACAGGTCTGACCAAGAAGGGGGAGAAGTTCTTATGGTCATATTCTTTTGATTCAGCCTTTCAGGAGCTGAAGGTAAGGTTGACATCAGCACCGATACTAGTCTTTCCTAAGCCAGGCAAGAGCTACACTATTTTTTGTGATGCTTCAGGAATCATACTAGGCACTGTGCTTGTGCAGGGAGACAGAGTCGTTGTGTACGGGTCTCGGTAGTTGAGGCCACATGAGAGGAACTACCCGATGCATGATCTAGAGTTGGCGTTTGTTGTTCATGATTTACGATGTTGGAGACATTACCTTCTGGGAGAGAACTTTGTGGTTTTCACTGACCACAAGAGTCTCAATTACATCTTCAAACAGCGTGATCTGAATCTGAGACAGCGCATGTGGGTCACATATCTTCAGTTTTTTGACTTCGTGTTTTCCTATACGACGGGATGGGGAAATGCAGTGGAAGATGTGTTGAGCAAGAGAACTCAGTTTTAGGCAGTTCTGGACAACAGTAGTGAGTGGAAGCTTATGGCTCTGTTTTTTGAGATGCATCTGGAGGTGCACGACAAACAGGGACAGACTTTCCAATCTTCTGTAGTTGTTACCTCTACACTTCATGATTGGGTATAGATGAGGCATCTATTAGACTTAGAAGGCTTAGTCCTGCGGGAGAGTGTGTCAGGAGAGGACCCTCTTCCTGGATGAATAGTTGGTGAGGATGAGATCTTCTGTTTCTAGGGATGCGTATGGGTTCCAGTAGACATAGGCGAGGAGCTGATGCGGGACATTCATTCCTCAGTTTGGGTAGTTCATCCAGGAATCACCATGATGTATCGGGATATTCATCACCATTACTGGTGGCCAGGTATGAAGAGGGATGTTGGTGTTTTAGTCTTGAGGTGCTCTACTTTTCAGCAGGTGAAGGCGGAGCATCGGTGACAAGTAGGCTTTTTAGAACAGTTAACCATTCCGGAGTGTAAGTGGAATGATGTCACGATGCACTTCGTGATCGGATTGCCGAGGTCTCCTTGAGGGAATGATGATGTTTGTGTTTTCAATGACAGGATTGTTAAGGTTTCTCAATTCTTACTGAGAAAGGAAAACTTCAGTTTTGATGATCTGGGAAGACTATACATCTGAGAGATTTTACGTCTGCATTGAGTTGCACACTCCATTGTTTTAGACAGGGATGCACGCATTGCATCTCGATTCTGGAAGGGGATTCAGAGGGCTTTGGGTACACAGGTACTTTTGAGTACAACATACCATCACCAGACAGATAGCTAGATCGAGCGTACGATCTAGGTGCTTAAGTATATGCTCCGAGCTTGCATTCTAGACTTTGGTGGTTCTTGGGAAAAACATATCCCTCCGGTGGAGTTCGCCTACACCAACAGTTTTCAGGTGACTATTCAGATGGAACCTTACGAGGATTTGTAAGGTAGGCCATGCCGATCACATTTATGCTGGCTGGAGGTAGGAGAGGTAGATTTGCTGGGACCTCATCTTGTTCAGGAGACCTCAGAGCAGGTATAGTTGATTCGAAAGAGGATGTCTACAACACAGTCTCGAAGGATGTTTTATGCCGAGCAGCATAGATGACCTTTGGAATTCGAGGTCGGGGATCAGGTTCTCCTGTGTCTCACATCGAGGTTGGGACAGAAGAGGATTCGGAGATAGGGTAACCTTTCATCGTGGTATGTCAGTCCGTTTGAGGTATTATAGAGGGTTGGGCCAATTGGCTATCTGTTGCAGTTACCTCAGAGGTATCGAGCCATGCACGATGTCTTCCACATCTCTCTGCTCTGATGTTACTTTTCAGATCTGTCTCATGTCTTTCAGCTCAAGGAGGTTGAGCTCAAAGTGGATGCATCATTTGAGTAGCATCATATCCTTAATTTCGATCGCAATATGAAGGTTCTCCTTGGTCCGTCTATTCCTCTAGTACGAGTGCTATGGAATCACGGGCGAGTTCAGGACGATACCTTGGAAAGGGAGGTCGATGTACGATCGTAGTGGTCGGAGTTGTTCGGGGTTTCTTCTTCTCCGCCTCATTAGGGAAATTTGGGGATGAATTTCTTTAAGGGGGGAAGTTTGTAAGAACCCGAATTTTTCTTTTTCACATATGTTTTTCTGTTCCTAGAGTTTTTGAGAAAAGTGGGGTCTTTGGAAATTTTTTAAGTACACGCCGTGTACTTTATGAATACATGTCGTGTACTCCCTTTCCACTCAAATCCATGTGTTGGCTGTGTTCGAGCCACACACACAGTGTGTAGGGGTGATGTGGAGTCCTCTTAAAGCGTAGTACGTAAAAATGGAGTACACGCAGTGTACTCAAGAATTACACGTCGTGTATATTCTTGTTTTTTTTCATTAAATGCACCAGAGTCGTGCCTGACGGATAGAACAGCTTTCTTCTAGGTTTCGTTCATCCGAGAGAATCCATATGGCCACAGATCTTCTTTGAGCTCTAGTGCCTCCATATGTTCTCTGAATCGACCATCGTCGATTGCGTTGAAACCGTAGCAGTGAGTTCTTCCTTCTCCTAGAGCCTTGTTTTCCAATTCCTCATATTTGTCAAGATATCGTGGGTTGATTGTTTTAGATATTTTCTCATATCTTCGACATTATATGGAGAATCAATCATCGTGGATCAAGTATATTGATATTCTAGGATTGAGGTAGGTGTTTTGTGCCTTTCTTAAGAATGTCTTTGAGTATTTATCGCAAATATCACCAATACCCTTCAATGGGGTATTGCGCGTTTTCTGTTTTTACCTTGTTGTTTGTTTGCTTTGCTTATATGCCTATGTAGAGGTCATTGTTTGTGAATATGGTAAATTGTACTATGATTTGGATGTTTTTCCATGTGTGTTTTCTTTTTCGGGGTTTTCCAGTTGCCATGCCTTGTTGTAGGATAGTGGAAATATAGTTCTATTATGCTTTTGTGCCTTATAATGATAGACAAGTAGTTCTTGAGGTATACATGGGCCGATATGTGCGCTATGCATTTTGTTTTACACAGGGCTGTGAGAAACTAGTGTAGTGGACCATAGGGGGAATGGATGTAAGGGCTTCTCCAGAGAGTCTTTAATTTACGATGCGAGACCACATGGGGAATTCACGTTGAGTGCTTCCTCGTAGAGTTCGTAGTTCCTCGAAGTGGGATATAGGGGGAATTGACGTCAAGTGCATCCCAAGAGAGCCTTTAATACAATACGAGTCTATTGGGGAGAATTGACAGCGAGTGCTTCCATAGAGAGTCTATTCCTTAGCTGAACCAGATGGGTGAGATTGTGTGTGCCTCCCACATGGTTGCTAGTACAAGTAGGTTGATCCTTAGGGGTTAGACTGTGAGATCTACCCAGAGGTTACCTTTTTGTTCTACTTGCTTGAGTTGTTGTTTCGTGGTTGTATATTATATGCTAGAAACTGTGGATTGTTACTATTGTGTATTGTCCTATTTAATGCTTACTGTTTATTGCTTACTTTACTTTACCTGCAATATTTTAACTGACTATTAGGCATAGATCGTTGGGTGGTTGCTTATTGGGACTTTTTCTCACACCCTGTTTGGGTCATGATTTTGGGCCCAAATAGAAAATATTGTTGCTGGTATAGATAAGGTAAAGTTCCCTTCTACTTTGGGCTCTTGATTGCACTGGACCAGGAGAGCATGGGACCAAGCCGAGGCTTGCGATGCTAAGGAGTTGCTCATTTTTTTTCTTTGTACTTTGGATTAGTACTGTATTTAGCATTGTGACTTGTATGGAAATTTTTCTAGACATATATTTATCATGAATCCCTTACATATATTTCTGCTCCAGTTTTTTTTAGTCTTCCACTGTTTATTTTTTACTCTTGTATGTATGTCTACTACTTTCGCTATTGTTGTTATTTGTTTTCTCTTCCACTGTGTACTCTTCCAATGAGGGCATAGTTTCCACACTATCACAGCCAAGGTCCTTGCTACTAGTCGGTAGCCTCTAGTATTTGGGGAAATGCTCTTGAGGCCAAGTGACCAACCAGGCATGGGGCACATCGGGGTAGTTTTCAGAACCAGGATGTTACAGGAGGACCTTCTTCCCAATGTGGAACTGACAGTGAAGTATAAGACGGTCTTGGGAATCCTTGGTTCTCTCCTTATAAATCTGGGAGTTTTCATATGAATCTCTTCTCATTTCCTCTAGCTCATGAATCTGTAACAACCTTTGAGAACCTGCACCAGAATGATTATAATTGCATTGTTTTATTACCCAGAAGGCCCGGTGCTCAATCTCAACAGGGAGGTCACAAATCTTTCCAAACACAAGATGATAGGGTGACATTACAATTAGATTTTTGAAAGTAGTACTGTAGGCCCATAATGAATCATCAATTCGAAGACTCCAATATTTTCTATTGGGTTGAACCATTTTTTAATGGTTTTGTTTTACCTATCTATTTGAAACCTCAACTAGACCATTGGTCTTTGGGTGATATGTTGTAGACACTCGATGACCGACAGAATACCTACACAAAATTGATTGCATTGTTCGGTTGCAGAAATGAAAACCATGGACACTGATGATGAACCTAGGTAAGCCAAACCTACAGAAGATTTGGGTACTCAAAAATTCGACAACTACCTTATAATCGTCAGTCCTTTTAGTTCGTGCCTCAAGCCATTTTGACACATAATCAACTGCCAGATGAATGTAGACGTTTCCAAAGGAATTGGAAAATGGCCCCATAAATTCAAAACCCCATATATAAAAAACTTCATGAAAGAGCAATGGTTGATGTGGCATTTCATTTATTTTAGAGAAATTCCGCATTCATTGACAATGAGGACAAGATTTTCAAAAATCATGGGCATTCGGAAAATGTGTTGGCCAAAAAAGACCAGAATCAAGGACCTTGCTAGCAGTCCATTTGGGACCAAAGTGGACCTGACAAGAAAGAGTGTGGTAAAATCTAAGGATGTATTAAAACTCACTATCGGGATCACAACACCTAAGAAAATGATCAATATAGGCACTCCGAAGGCAGGGGTCATCCCAAATATACCAATGGGAATCATGTTTTAGATGTCTGGCATTGTTTCTTTTGAAATTAATAGGAATTCAAGATGATACCAAATTATTTACAATTTTATCATACCAAGGAATAACATGTTGAACTCGGTACAGTTGCTCATCAAGAAACATTTCATTTATTGGAATACAGGGGTATGAGTCAATGTATGAGGATGGTTGAATCCTACAGATATGGTCAGCCACCACATTTTCTACTCCTTTTTTGTCTCAAATTTCTAGATTGAATTATTGAAGAAGAAGCATCCAACGAATGAGATGTGGTCTGGCTTCTGGTTTCTTAAGGAGGTACAGGAGGGCTGCATGCTCTGAGAACACAATGACTATGGACCCCAATAGATATGACATTAATTAGTCCAAAGAAAAAAATGAAAGGAATTATTTTTCCGTTGTGGTGTAGTTAGCTTGGGCAGGGTCCAAAGAATGTGAGGCATAGGCTATGGCATGTATAGCTCGGTCGACCCTTTGTGACAAAACTGCCCCAACTGCATAGTTAGAGGCGTCACACATGAGCTAAAAAGGTAAATCCCACGATGGTGGTTGGATTAACAGGGGTGAGGTGAGACTCCAGTTTAGCATATTAAAAGCATCCACACATTCTTGATCTAAAATAAATTCTTTTTATTTTTTGAGTAATCGGGAGAGTGGGAGCGCAATTTTACTAAAATCACGAATGAAATGACGGTAAAATACATCATGTCCAAGTAAAGATCCCAAATCTTGTATATTTTTGTGGAATGGAAGGTAATAAATGACATCAACTTTTAATTTTTCTACTTGGATAACATCCCTTGAAATGGCATGCCCCAAAATGATACTTTTTCACACAATGAAATGGAACATCTTATAATTTAATACAAGATTCATTTCAATACAGTGACGTCGGACTGAACCAAGAATACTCAATCATTAATCAATAGAAGAGCCATAAATAGTCAGATCAACCATGAATACATTCATTCAATTCTATAGGTATTCCGAAAAAATACAAACCATCCATAGTTGGAATGTACCGAGAGAATTGCACGGACCCAATGACATTCTTCTATAGGAAAATGTGCCAAAGGGGAAAGTGAAGGTTGTCTTTTCCTAGTCCTCAGGGGAAATATGGATCTGAAAGTATCCCAATAACCCAGCAAGTAAATAAAAGTGGGACTTACCCGCTAGACTCTCTAGCATTTGTTCAATGAATGGAAAAGGTAAATGGTCTTTCCTCGTGTGTTGGTTTAGTCAGATATAGTCTATACAGACAGGCCAACTTTTCCACACACGAGTTGGAATCAATTCATTGTTATTATTTTTAATTACTTTAAGGACAATATTTTTAGGAACTACTTGAACAGGACTGACACATAGGCTGTCAGAGATGGGGAAATGATTCTAGTAGCCAATAATTTTGTAACCACATTTGTCACAACTTCTAGTTGGTTTGGGTTCAATCGACGTTGTGGATGCCTCACTAATTTTGCCTCATAATTTAGCAAAATATGATGTGTTCAAATTGATGGGATAATACTAGGAATGTCAACAAGGGTCCACCCCACATCTTGTTTATACTCCCTCACAAGTTCAAGCAGTATCAATTCATGATCAGGATAAAGTGAACTAGTAATGATGATGGGAAATGTTTTTCCGTTCTCGAGATATGAATATTATAAATATTGAGGTAGTTGTTTTAGTTCCAATTAGGGTGTATTTTGGATTGATGGGAGTGTTTTTGAATGTGAGAGGTCATTGATCTCAACTAACTGCTCAATGGTATCAGACTCAGATGAGTAATGAGATTTTACAAGTTTAGCAGTATCATTGATGGATAGTGGATCATTAGTGTTCAAGAAATCATCAATCAATGAACATGCATGACACTTTTCTAGACCACTACAACAATCAATGCCTGAATCATTTCCTAGTATTTCTATCAATGCAGAAAACACAGAAAGGTGATCGGGGGGAAAATAATGTTCTTTTTTTAGAGGTAGGGAGTACATCAATTGAATTAACAGAGAGAGAGGAATGTTCTTCTGAGGGGTGCTTCATGGAATCAAGGATGTTGAAATGGAATATGTCACCACAAAATTCCATAGATAATGTACCATTGTGAAAATTAATTATGGTTTTCGTGGTTCTTAAGAATGGTCTCCCCAATATAATTGGGGCATATCGATTCATCCTATCATCCTCCATTTTAAGCACATAATAGTCAGCATGAAAAATTAAATTTTGGACCCTCACAAGAACATCCTCTAACACACCAGAGGGGTGTGCAGTACTCTGCTAAGCAAGTTGATCAATAATTCTAGTGGGATTAAGATCCCCGACCAGTAACGTAGAGTAAATGGAGTGAGGCATCATATATATAGAGGCACCAAAATCAAGAATAGAATTAGTAAAAGAACACTCCCGTATGGTGCATGGAATTGATAGTGTTCCAGGATCATTGCACTTGGTGGGGAGTGATGGCTCTATCAATGCTGAAACATTCCTTCCCAAGATCACTATTTCATCACCTCGAAGTCTCATTCGGTGTGTACACATCTCATTTATAAACATCGCATATCGTGGAATTAGCTTCTCAACATCAATCAATGATAGGTTAATCTGCACTTTCTTGAAAATTTCTAATATTTCCATATCAATTTTAGTTTCCTTTTGTTTTCATGGTTGGGTGGCCGTTTGAGGAAATGGAAGAGGAATGGTTAGGCTAGGTGACTCAAAAATATTCACACTCTTTCCATTGGAAGGAATTTTCTAAGGACAAGGTTCTTTAATATTTGGAGCATTCATAATGGTTGGTATGGAGGATTCCTAAGGAGGGGATGGAACTAATGGGTGATTAATTTTACTTTCAAGTTGTTTTACACTCCTAAGGGGGATGGAACTAACATTACCGTTATCCCTAGGGTTAACTACTGGTTGAGAGGGATGTTTACCTGACCCTTGAATTTGAATGTCACCCACTGAGTTAGCTACTTGGCCTAATTGGGTTTTGAGGTCATGTATGGCTGCCTGAGTGTTTTTTTTGGAATTGGATATTATTTGACACCATTTGTTTCATCATATATTTTAGGCTAGGATCAGGTTTTTAGGGGTTTGTTGTAAAGGCATTATGGGTGGTTGGGGGTTTCTACGTGGTGGTGGTTGATGACTACTATTCCCTGGTTGGTTCTATTGTTGTCGAGGTTGGTTTGAATACCCCCTTGCCTATAGTCTTGGTTCTATTTCCACCCAAGGTTGGATGGATAGTAATGTTCTTACCTATATGGGTGGTTATAGGGGAGGCCTGTAAATATTTCATCACAACAATCAGATGTTTCCGTCAATTGAGGACATTGGTCAGAGTAGTGGGTGTCAGAAGAAAATATACCACAATGGATAGGAGGAGGAGATTGGGATTTCCCTTGGGAAAGAGAAAGTTGTCAAAGAAGGGTACTTACCTCTTCGAACATCGTGTCCACCTTTTTATCGAATTTAGTACTTTGTACCTCATGGACACCTCGAATCGGTACATTGGTCCTCAAACCAAATAATGTTGTGTTTTGAAACACGTTTTCAATCAGGGTTCGTTCAGAAATTGGGGTCTTATAAACTAGCACACCACCTGCAGCATCAACAATCATATTCTGATAAATAGGGATTAAAACATCATAAAATTATTGAATTAAAAGTTTATCACTTATTTGGTGGTGTGGTTAACTTGATCATAACCTTTTAAAATGTTCCCAATATTCATGAAAGGTTTCCCTTTGATATTGTCTTATCCCACAAATTTCAACCCTTATAGTTACAGTTCGAGAGGCTGGGAAATATTTTTCATGAAAAAGGAGTTTCATGTCCGCCCAACCTCTTATTGGGGAATTAACATAATATAACAAATCTATCTCAGTGTCTTCCATAGAAAATGGTTATTCTCTATGCTTTACCTATTCCTCATCCACATTATCTGGTTTTAATGTTGAACAAGTAGTATGAAATTATTTTATGTTCTTGTATGGATCCTCTACAAGAAGTCCATGGAATCTTGGTAATAGATGAATTAAGCTAGATTCTAGTTCAAAATTGGGTGCCTCGCCTTGTATTTGAATATAGATGGGTTGGATATCAACATCATGCGAGGTTAGTTCATTTATTTTTTGGTTGTTTTCTGCCATATTATGAATGTTTATTTCAGTTTTTATATTGGTTCTAGAATAATAAGAGGAAGGATCAAGAAGTGTGCCAATGTTTTCTATGTCCTCCATCGATGGGTTCTCTTTTGGTCTCGGGGTCGCTGACGTAAGATCCTCTCAAGTTCAGGTTTGAACGGAAGTAAATCTCCTAGATTAGAATGTGTATTTCTCATAACCTACAAAAAAATAGACCAGAATACAAAATGATATGTAGAGGTATAAAATTGATAAATATTTACAAAATTTACAAATTGTTTTTTCAAAAACACACACAAAAAATCAATGTGCTCCTTGGCAACGACACCAAATTTTGATCGTATTGTCATGACACATCAAATTGATAATGTATTTAAAGTTAATTTATAGTCTAAGGCAGACCCTAGGTCGTCTCTCAGGTAGTGTTGATTGGTTTTGAGTATGTATTTTTAATAAAGATTACTAAAATAAGGGGTGATTTTGAAAATAATTTTATGAAAATAGCTTAACATAAAGAGTTTAACAGTTGATATAATAAGGTGGTGATTTAGAATTATTAGATAAGGAGATCAATTCAAATTCACTACACATCTTGAATAGTTCATTTTTTTTGAAAATTTCACATTGTTTTTTTAAATTCTTTGGTTAAGGGTTTTCAAGATCTTGATTCCCCTCTTGCCTCTCTAAACATAGAATTAAGTACAAACCTGTGACACAACATCTGTGTTTTCAAGGATTGGACTTCAAGAACAGATTAAAGGATACCAAATAATACTAAAATTATTTGTATGTGTGAGAGAAAGAGGATCCTTTTTTTCCCAATCGGAACAACTCATGTTTCCCACTTGAAATTTCATCCCAATCGGTGTTGAAATGAAAAGCAGTTCACTTAATCAAACAAAATAAATGACCTCAGAGGAGAAACATGTTTAGATAAAACACAAGTAAAATAATCAACACACAAATTACACAATACCAACAGATTATCAGGTGCCGGAACTCCCTCACAGGTACGTGTATCTCCCTCGAAATGATCATCCACCATTTAGCTCGTCATCGAGAGGAGGAGAAGGCTCGAGTGGAACTCATTCTTCATTGTTGATTCCCTTATGATGATAGGGGACTCCAGAACAACAAGTATGAGGAGAGAATACCATTTGGTATCCAAAATACAAGAGATTTTGTTCCTGGTCGAACTTTCAAAGGATGATCCCAAGGTGCCAGTTTATATGAAAATGGGAAGGCGGTTTTGAGAAAACAAAATTATTAAAACAAATTGTCATAGGTGTTTCTTCCTCCAGATACCCTTATCTTGATTTGGAGAAAATAACACAGTTTTATCCCCACCGCTTGGATATATCCACTGAATGTTTGGCATAATTTGGACACGTATAGCCCGAGATATGGACAGATCACAACACACCAATTTTGACTCCGTGTAGATTTGGTGTGATGGACATATGGGGTCAGCAAGGCCATAAGATGGTCGAATGAGTCTTGTGTTTCTTCATATGAAATGTATAACAATGGATTTGGGACCTGACCACCAAATATCTTCGCAATTAGATGCACGGTCTAGTATCAGTGTGAGGATTAATCCACTGTTGTGCTTGGATCCTACACAGTTTGGCCCATTTTTTGGACATCATCATGGGCACTCCAAATCACCTTCACCTTCAATGAAATTTTCCAGATAAGTAACATTGTAATTTTTAGTAGATATAAAAATAAATAAATTATTAAAACATTGAATTAAATATGTTATTATTTTTGTAATTTACAATACAAATTCATTTTAATACAATGGTGTAAGGGTGAAAATGACATAGTGAATCGTGGTACGATCACACCCCCACACCTAAACATTTTCACTCCAAGGGAAAATCACATATCCAAATAAAATGATGCACACACACATATATATTCTCGATATCATGAAGATTTATCATTTGAGGAATTTTTAAGTCAATAAAGTAATGTGATCAATGCACTAACCACACCAAGGAGTTCCTCCTAGTGAAAATGGAAAAATATGTCTCATAAATTATATCAAAATAAAATTCAATGAGATTCATGACATAAACATGTGCAAGAAATTCAAAAGTCAACCATTCCAGTAAATCTCCATGTGTGAGTGTGAAAACCATTCCATTATATTCATTCCAATTTAATTCAAATAAATATAGGTAATTTGAACATTATTCAACTTTAAATGATTTTACACCAAACCCGTCCTACATAATTTGAAATCATATTTAAAGACCCACTCACATAAGAATTCCCAAAAGTCAAAACATAATCTCTTGACCTAGATATCCCCATATGTTTCACATTTCTTAACTCCCCTCATTTTTTATATTTTTTTGAAGTTTCATTTGAAACAAATCTCACACTCATCGTTCAACCCTTTTTTGATCTCCTCACGACACTAATTGCAATAGTTATTACAAGATCAATGGTTGTGGAGGAGTGGTTTTTGACCTGCCCAAGAGACAATTTTTTTGAGGGCATAAAACAGCCGGACATTAGGTATACACAGATTGGTCAATCTGGTAATGTAATGAAACAGATCATATAATGAACGAAAGTATGAAAATATCATTTAAAGCTGAAAAATATTTTCCTTACATATATTTACCTTATATTAAGTAAGAAATATTCATACTTCGTGGTTTGGTGAAAAAAATGTATGGAGATATTAATGAATTATTTGTTCCAAAACTATTAGACATGGGGAATCAATCATCTCAAATGTTTCACAGTGATACAACCATTTATATCATTGATAGAAAACCAATTCACTAAAAACAACTCTCTAATGTTAACTTTGTACAAATATTATTTTTTAACATTTTTATGGTATTTATACTTTCCCCCTGATTGGGGAAAGATGAAAATACCATAAAAATGGAAAATAATATAAGAAATAAGAATGATAATAGGAATCATAATGAACTCAACAAGATGGGGAAAACTGAGAAACACCCTAAAGAAGGTAGAAAAAGATACGAAAGAAAAAAACGATGAAAATTCCTAACTATCCCAGGAATGTACCCATCACCATAGGACTAAAGTTTGTAGTGTCCTCAATTTAAGAAAATAGTATCTGTAAACGAAGGACAAAACCTAGTGAGTTTCATTCATTGATTGCTCCTTGAACATGGAGTTCCTTCATCAGAGACTCTGAAATGGATACATGGAAGATCTTCAGCCACTACCCATTGACAGCGAATCTTTGCTTTTTTTTTTCTACATTTTGAACCTTGAAAACACCAAATTGAGTGATTTTAGTAATAGTGTATGGTCCAAACCATCAGGAATGAAGATTACCTAGATGCATCATTAGCCATGCATGATAATAGTGGACCTTCTGCCCAATGTGGAACTGACGATGAAGTATAGGATGGTGATGGGAAGCCGTAGATCTCTCCTTATAAATCCTGGAGTTTTTATATGCATCTCTTCTTATTTCCTATAGCTCCGGAATATGTAAATTCCTTTGATAACTTGCACCATAATGATTATAATTGCATTGTTTGACGGCCCAGTAGGCCAAGTGCTAAATCTCAACAGGGAGGTGACAACTCTTTCCAAACTCAAGACGATAGGGTGACATTCCAATGGGGGTTTTGAAAGTAGTATGGTATGCACATAATGAATCATCAATTTGACGACTCTAATATTTTCTATTGGGTTGAACCGTTTTTTAATGAATTGGTTTTACCTATTTATTTGACACCTCAGCTTGACCTTTGGTCTCTGGGTGATATGCTGTAAACACTCGATGACCGACCCCATACCTACGCAAAATTGATTGCATTGTTCGGTTGTAGAAATGAGAACCCTGGTCATTGATTATGAACCTAGGTAATCCAAACCTACAGAATAATTGGATTCTAAAAAATTCTACAATTTCCTTACAATCATTAGTCCTTATAGCTCATGGATCTACACATTTTGACACATAATCAACTGCCAGATGAATGTTCAAGTTTCCAAAGGATTTGGGAAATGGCCCCATAAAGTCAATTCCGCAAATATAAAAAATTTCATGAAAGGGAAATGGTTTTTCTGTAATTTTATTTATTATAGATACATTCCCCATTCATTGACAATGAGGACAAGATTTTCCAAAATCATGGGAATCCCAAAAAATTGTTGGCCAAAAGAGACCAGAATCAAGGACCTTGCGAGTAGTCCATTGGGACCAAAGTGGCCCCCATAAGAACGAATGTGGTAGAATCTATGGATGGACTGAAACTCACTATCAGGAATGCAACTCCTAAGGACATGATCACTATAGGTTCGCCAAAGGTAGGGGACATCCAAAATATACCAACGGGACTCATGTTTTATATGACTGTCTTGGTTTCGGTTGAAATCAGTAGGCATTCCAGATGCTACAAAAGAATTTACAATTTCAGCATACTATGGAATAACATCTTGCACTCGGTACATTTTCTCTTCAAGAAACATTTCATTTATTGGAATACAGGGGTATGAGTCAATGTCTGAAGATGGTTAAATCTTAAATACATGGTCAGCCACCACATTCTATTCTCCTTTTGTATCTATAATTTATAGATTGAATTCATGAAGGAGAAGCATCCAATGAATGAGACATGGTTTGGCTTCCAGTTTCATAAGGATGTACCAGAGGGCTGCATGGTCTGAGGACACAATGGCTTTGGACCCCAGAAGATATGACCGGAATTTTACCAAGTAAAAAACAATTTGAATGAATTCATTTTTAGTTGTGGAGTAGTTTTCTTGGGTAGATTCCAAAGTATGTGAGGATTAGGCTATGACATTTGGAGCTCGGTCGACCCTTTGTGACAAAATTTCCCCAACTGCATATTTAGAGGAGTCACAAATGAGCTCAAATGGTAAATCCCACTGAGGTGGTAGGATTACCAGGGGATGAGGTGAGTCTCCAGTTCAACTTATTAAAAGAATCCTCACATTATTTAACAAAAACAGATTCCTTTCCTTTTTAGAGTAATCGGGAGAGTGGGAGTGCGATTTTACTAAAATCACTAAAGAAACGATGGTAAAATACAGCATGACCTAGGAAAGATCGCACATAGCATCTATTTTTGTGGAATGGAAGGGAATATATGAAATAAAATTTTTATTTATCTACCTAGATACCATCCCTAGAAATGACATGCCCCAAAACAATAACTCGTCGCACCATAAAATGGAATTTCTCATAATTTAATACTAGATTATTTTCAATATAGTGACGTAGAAATGAACCAACATTACTCAAACATTCACTAAAAAAAGATCCATAAATAGTGAAATCATCCATGAATACATTCATGAAATTCTATAGGTATTCCGAGAAAATACTAGCCATGCATCGTTAGAAAGTACCCGGAGCATTGCAAAGACCAAATGGCATTCTTCTATAGGAAAATGTGCCAAAGGGGAAAGTGAAGGTTGTCTTTTCCTTGTCCTTAGGGGAAATATGGATCTACAAGTATAAATAATATCCATCAAGGAAACATTAGTGTGACTTACCAGCTAGCCTCTCTAGAATTTTGTTAATGAATGGAAAAGGGAAATGGTCCTTCCTCGTGTGTTGGTTTAGTCGGCAATTGTTTACACAGACACACCAACTATTCTACACTCGAGTTAGAACCATTTCATTGTTTTCATTTTTAATTTCTGTAAGGCCAATCTTTTTAGGAACTATTTGAACTATACTGACACATTGGCTGTCAGAGATGGGGTAAATGATTCCATGAGCTAATAATTTTGTGACCTCAATTTTTAAAACTTCTTGGAGGCTTGGGTTTAGTCGACGTTGTGGCTACCTCACTGGTTTAGCCTCAACATGTAACAAAATATGATGTGTACAAATTGATGGGAAAATACCATGAATGTCAGCAAGTGACCACCCCAAATCATTTTTATACTCACTCAAAAGTTCAAGCAGTCGCAATTCATGCTCAGGAGGGAGTGAACTAGAAATGATGACGAGAAACCTTTTTTACATTATCATGATATGAATATTTTAAATCACTATGTAGTTATTTTAGTTCCAATTCTAGATGATTTTGGATTTATGGGAGTGTCTGTGAAAGCGAGAGGTCACTGATCTCATGTAACTACTCAATGGTATCAACCTCAGATGAGGAATGGTCATTTACAAGATTAGCAGTATCATAGATGGTCAATGGATCATCAGTGTTCATGAAATCATAAATCAATGAACATGTATGAATCTTTTATTGACCACTAAAAAAATCAATACATGAATCATTTCCATGTATTTATATCAATGAATAACACTTAGAAATGGGGATGGGGGAAATAATAGTTTTTTTTCAGAGGTAGGGAGTACATAAATTGAATTAAAAGAGAGAGAGAGAGGAATGTTCTTCTGAGGGATGATTCATGGTATCATGTATGTTGAAATGGACTATGTCACCACCAAATTCCATAGATAATGTACCATTGTGGACTTTAATTATGGGTTTGGAGGTTTTTTATAAAGGACTCCCTAATATAATCGGGGCATATGCATTCATCCAATCATCCTTCATTTTAAGCACATAAATGTCAACGGGAAGAATACAATTTTGGAACCTCACAAGAACATCCTATAACACACCAGAGGGGTGTGCAGTACTCTGGTTAGCTAGTTGAACAATAATTCTAGTGGGATTCAGTTCCTCGACCTGCATTGTAGAGTAAATGGAGTGAGGAAAAATATTTACAGAGGGACCTAAATCAATGAATAACATTCGAAAAAGAATACTCCCCTATGATGCAGGGAATTGAGAATGTTCCCGGATCATTGAACTTGGTGGGGAGTGATGGCTCTATAAATGATGAAACATTCCATCCCAATCCCACTTTCTCATCACCTTGAAGTGGCCTTCGGTGTGTGCACATATCCTTCAGAAACTTAACATACCATGGAATTTTCATCACAACATCAATCAAGGGGAATTTGACCTGCACTTTATTTAACATTTATAATATTTCCTTAACAAGTTTAGTTTCCTTTTGTTTTTATGGTTGGGTGGCCCTTTGAGGAAATGGAAGAGGAATGGTTGGGCTAGGTGACTCATCCATATTCACACTCTTTCCTTTGGAAGGGATTCTCTCAGGACAAGGTTATTCAACATTTGGAACATTCATAATGGATGGGATGGAGGTTTACTCAGGAGAGGATGACTCTAATGGAGGATTCATTTTACTTTCTAGGTGTTTTCCACTCCTAAGGGTGATAGCAGTAACATTTCCTTTATCCCGAGTGTTAACTACTGGTTGAGAGATATGTTTACCTGACCCAGGACTTGGAATTTCACCCACTGAGTTATCTAGTTGGCATAATTGGGTTTTGAGGTCATGTATGGCTTCCTGAGTGGTTTGTTGGAATTGGATATTTTTGGCAACCATTTGTTGCATCATATCTTCTAGGCTAGGCTTGGGTTTTTGAGGGGTTTGTATTATAGGCCTTAGGGGTGGTGGGGGTTTCTAGGTGGTGGTGGTTGATGACTACTAAACCCTAGTTAGTTCCATTATTGTTGAGGTTGGTTTGAAAACCCCCTTCCCTATAGGATTGGTTCACTTTCCCCCCTGGGTTGGATGGATAGTAAGGTTCTTTCCAAAAGGGTTGGTTTTAGGGGAGGCCTGAAATATTGCCTCACAACTATCAGACGTTTCCCTCAATGGAGGACATTGGTCAGAGCAATGGGTGTCAAAAGAAAATATACCATAATGGATAAGAGGATGATATTGGGATTTCCCTTGGGAAATAGCAAGTTTTTGAAGAAGGGTACTTACCTATTTGAACATTGTGTCCACATTTTTCGCGAATTCAGTAATTTTCACCTCATTGAGACCTTGAATAGGTACATTGGTCCTTGAACAATATCATTGTGTGTTTTGATCCATGTTATCAATCAGGGTTCTTACAGCAATAGGGTTCTTATCAACTAGTGCACCACCTGGAGAAACCTCGATCATATTTCGATTGATAGGGATTAAACATTTATAAAAATATCGAATTAAAAGTTTATCACTAATTTGGTGTTGTGGGAAGCTTGAACATAACATTTTAAAACGTTCCCAATATTCATGAAATGTTTCCCCTTGATATTGTCTTATCCCAAAAATTTCATTCCTTATTGTTGTAGTTCGAGAGGCTAGGAAATATTTTTCAATAAAAAGGAATTTCATGTTCTCCCAGCCTCTTATTGGGGAATTAGCATTATATAACCAATCGTTCGTAGTGTCTTCCATAGAAAATGGGAATGCTCTATGCTTTACCTGTTCCTCATCCACATTAGCAGGTTTTAAATTTGATCAAGTAGTATTAAATTTTATTAAGTGCTTTTGTGGATCCTCTCAAGGAATTCCATGGAATCTTGTTAATAGATGAATTAATCCAGATTTTAGTTCAAAATTGGGTTCCTCGACATGTAATTTAATATAGGTGGGTTGGATATCCACATCATGTGACGTTATTTCATTTAATGTTCATTTTTTTCATCCATATTATGAATGTTTAGTTCATTTTTATATTGGTTATAGAAGAAGAAGAGGAATTATCAAGAAGAGTGTCAATGTGTTGTGTGTCCTCCTTCGATGGGTTCACTTTTTCATCATGTGGTCACTGATGTAAGATCCTCTCGGGTTCAAGTTCGAAAGGAGGTAAATCTCCTGGATTTTAATGGTTCATGCACCAAAAATACAAAAAAATAGATCATAATAAATAAAGATAAGTAGTGGTATAAAATAGATAAATATTCACAAAATTAACAATTTTTATTTTCAAAAACACACACTAAAAATCAAGGCACTCTGCAGCAATAGAGCCAACATTTGACTGCGCTATCATGAAAAGACATATTGATAATGTTTTTAAGGTTACTTTATAGTCTAGGGTAGACCCTAGGTTGTATTTAGAGAAACGTTTATAGGTTTTGACTTTGTATTTTTAATAAAATTTACTAAAATAGGGGGTGATTTTGAAAATAGTATTAAGAAAAAAACATAACTTAAAGAGTTTAATAGTTGATATAATAAGGATTTGATTTAAGAATTAATAGATAAGGAGATAAATTCATGTTCACTATCCATCGTGAATAGTTCATTTTGTTTGAAAATTTCACATGGTTTTGTATAATTCTTCTGTTGAGTGTTGCAAAGATCTTGACTCCCCTCTTGCCTCTCTAAACGTTGAATAAAGTACCAACCTGTGACACAACAATCGTGTGGTCATGGTTAGGACTTCAAGAAAAGATTAAAGGTTACCAAAGCATACTAAATTATTTTTTGTGTGTTAGAGAATGAGGATCCATGTGTTGTCCAATCGGAACAACTCAAGTTTCCCACTTGAAATTTCATCCCAATCGGGGTGGAAATGAAAAGCGGTTCACATAATTAAACCCAAAAAATGACCTGAGAGGAGAAACATGATTAGATAATACATAAGTGAAATAAACCAAACAGAAATTATACAAAACCAGTAGAGTATCAGATGTTTGAACTCCCTACCATGTATGTGTAGCTCCCTCGAAATGATCGTCCACCGTTTATCTTGCCATCGAGAGGAGGAGAATGCTCGGGTGGAACTCCTTCTTCATTGTTGATCCCCCTATGATGATAAGGGCCACAAGAAAGTCAAGTATTATAAGAGAACTAATTTGGGTCTCCCAAAAACTAGAGCTTTTCCTCATAGTCAAACTTGCAAATGAGGAGCCCAAGGTGACATTTTATAGGAAAATGGGAAGGTGGTTTTGAGCACATAGAATTATTAAAACCACTTTTCATAGGTGTTTCGACCTCTAGAATCCTTATCTCGATTTGGAGAAAATAAAAAACCGATAGCCACAACATTTGGATGTCTCCACTGAATGTTTAGCACAATTTGGACACCTATATCCCGAGATATGGAGACATCACAAGACACCACTTTTGACTTCGTGCAGATTTTGTGTGATGGACAGATCTGGTCGGCAAGGACATCAGATGGCCAAAGGTGTCTTGGAGTTCTTCATATGAAATGTAGCCCAATGGATTCAGGACTATCCAAAAAAAAGTTCAGCCCAATTGGAATAATGGTCTAGTAGCAGTGGGTGAATTAATCCACTAGTGTTTTATGATCCTGCTTAGTTTGACCCATTTTTCTTGGACATCATCATGGGCCCTCCAAATCACCTTCACCGTCAATGGAATTTTCAAGACAATTATCATTGTCCTTTTTAATAGAGATAAACAAAAAATAAATGACTAAAACAAGGAAGTCAATATTTTATAATTTTTTGAATTTACAATACAAATTCATTTTAACACAATGGTATAAGGGTGAAAATGTCATAGTGAATCATGGTTTGATCAGTCAACATCTTTAGAAGAATCCTCCCCAGTGTTCTTACTTTAAAAATTTTATTTGATGTCTCTGGATGAGGAGTGTTATCATTATTATGGTCAGAGTTTTCATAGTAAATCTCAGGACAACCTACTACCTCAAGATTCACTTGAGCCAATGTCTCTACAATGGTAGGGTTGAAATTAACATCAACACTACCTTCAGGTACTATTGTGGCAATAGTTTCTTTAAATAGAACAATATATTTCAATCAAACATGGTTAGAAGTTTAATCATAAGATTATTAACATGACAAAAAATGAGAACTCATGTCTAGTTGAATCTATATAAGGATCTTCAAAATCATCTAAAGCAGTCGATATTTTAACATGTTGTAATAGTTCATGAAACGACACACAACGGTTAATCATTTCATACAATGATATCTCTGATCCTAGGTTAGTCTCACCTGTGGAAAGAGTTGGTGTGTTTACTTCACAACCATCCTCTGACAACCAGGGACCTCGAGTAGCTTCTTCTGCAGCAATTGTGGGGTCAACATCAATTGTTTCAAGATGTTCTGGTGCATGTGATTAACATAAAAGTGTCACAGAATGGATATCGTCTATTGTTGCATTGGATGCTTTATGAAATATTATTGATTTACCAGAATATTCCTCTTCAATGCTAGCAGGAATCAAAGCAGTGCTGGGGAAAAATGTTGGTTATTTTGGGTTCAATGCCTCTTCAGGATCCACTGGGTTTATAGGAATTTGTGTTTTCTTAGAAAAACCTTCTACAACACCTTGATTATTATCTGTGGTCTAATTTAAAGAGGAAACAAGAGAATCCCTTGCAATATTTAAATGTTTAAACACTTTTTTCATGAATAAAACTAAAATTCATGATTATCAGGGAAACATACCACTCTAAATAAATCACTTAACCATGGTTGTCATTTTGTGATGCTTTTTCCTCTTCCACTTTTTTGAAGGGATTCCATCATCTCCTATATAGACATTTTTTACTGATCCCAGTACCCTCTATATTTCTTCATCCATGTCCTATCATCCCAGATATATTTCTCCTAATTCATAGGGTGATCTGATAGCTCTAAGAGCAGTGTATCCAGGACTATATTATTGTGATGGAATTTCAGTTACCTTTCCATTAACCAACTATATGTTAGCACATAATTTCTCCACAGTAACAAAGTTTTGATTAAACCTCAGTTTAAAAATGGAGGAAGATAAACTAGGGGGAACATACATCCTCAGGATCTACAAAGTCCATCCATTCTTCTTCTAATGAAAGATTAATCCCTTTTGTGGTACCAAGATCTATCATTTACCTTACCTGAATTATGGTAGGAATTTAATCGTCAGTGGAATATATGATAATTTCTAGCTCTGGAATGTAGGTCCTTACTCATTGAGAATATCCTAAAAAAAATGTTAGAAGAATCCTGTAAATCCCCTAATCCTGGAATATGCACTTCTTCACAGAGATCCATCCACATGGTCTCAACATCACAGTATAAACTCGGTCATGTTAGAATGACCTGTGGTCTTTTTTATTCAGAATGTTACTTTGAGGGTTTTGATGAAGATCTTACAACCTTGGACTTATGTTTCCCCCCCACACCCATAGTCACAAATGAAGGATTGGAAAATGGAAGTTTCCACTCTTCAGAATGATGGAGACTAGTTGGACTTGATATGAATTCAATAATGATTGATGGAGTCTCTATTTTATTTCTAGTTGGAGGATTGTATCTGGTTCAAGGTCACTTTAGTGGTTTTGGTTCATCATCCCCTCCACTCTCAGATTCTTGCAAGTCATCCCCTGATGATGTATAATTATCTTACAAGTGATAGGGTTCATTCATGCTACTTTTCTTTATCCCCACTCGGTGGATGACATGATTTAATACCACTTCTAGGTATGATGCAACCCAATTTTCAGAACACCAGATGGTTAATTTGCTTACTACATTCGTAATGGGTATATTAAAAACTGGCCCAGTCTTCTCTATAGATGTCAACAACCATAGTTGTTATAAAACCATTGGGGGTTGCTCAGATATGACCTGCACGATAGGGGATACATTATTCTATTGTAGAAAATTTAATTGATATGAAAATATATAAGGACCATAGGCCTCATATAAGTTTTCTCTATAGATTCGGGTGGCCAACACACCATCTCTACAAGCTAGCAAATATGCCCTCAGTTCCAAACGGGCAGTACCATCATAAAAAAATTTCTATGTAGGAATATTCCTATTAGGAATGAAATGAAATTACTTATGAATGCTCAATCTATCCTTGTTGTCATTATCATTCAAAGGAAAGGGTTAAATACAAGAAAAGGATTGAACAGACGGTCGAAAAAAACATCCAAATACCTATAATCTGATTTGTACAACAGAAGTTCTAATGTGAGTAGCAATCCATTCCCACAACACATGGAATGGCCCTACTATTTTAATGGGATATTTTCCATTGTAAATATATAGAAAATTACTATTTATCTTTGTTAAAATAGGAGTAGCCAACCCTACCATCTTTTTCTCGGCCACCTTCACTGCAATAACAAAGGTTCTAGGCCCCACACCTCATTTGGAGTCTCAAACTGGTAATAAATATATGATGAGCCACATTGATAAGAAACCTTCTAGATGTTCCTTTGTAGGAATTTTTGGATTGATATCATATCCCCATCTTTAAAAATCTCCAATCTCAAATGTTGTCCAAAATGTGTTAAGAGTTCCCCTCTTCTCTTACTTTGGACAGCTAGTTGGACGACTATAAGTGGTCCCCTCTCCATCATCATTATAAAAAATATTTCCATCCATTCACTCCTGATGAATGTCTCTCATGGTGCGTGCTTTCACTGTGATTGAATTAAAAAATTTGTTAAATATTTTAACCAACACACGAGCAAAATATGGTGTCTTCTCTGAGTTATTCCAAGTCACCATGGAAGGAATAAACACATCGTACATGGCTCTATGTATTTGAGCCCCAGATATTTTGTAAACGTCCCAAAAACTAATACCTACCTCTCCACGAGTTAAATGGAAGGAATTAGTCTCTGAGCTCCACTGACCTAATAACTCTATCTCAAAGTCATCATTACTACAGACATAGGTTTTCCCAACCCAGACAACATCATAAATCTCGATGATTCTTAAATCCTCTAAAAATTCTACACATGTCTGCCGCACCTAGTATGCCCACATCTATGCTGGATTTACACCACCTCCTAGGTGGAAATGCTGAATTCTCTTCAAACCCTTAGACTGATCTATCTGAGAATATCAAAAGATGGATGAATAAAAGTGTGGATGAAGCTCGTGTGTGTGTGCCTTCAAATCAAGAGCACATGGGCTATGATATATATTATGCGCTTTCTTTACAATCCCTCCAATTGAAAAGTATCCCCAAACATAAACATTGGCCGATGAGAAGATTTAATAATCCTGAAACCCAGAATGTGGGACACTGTTCTTTGGATCTGGAATGTTAGTCTCCTACATATTCCCGTAACTATAAAAATGTAGACAACTGCTCTGAGGATAGTTGAAATGATTATTCTTCAAATATTTTTCTATGTCTGTAATAGTGGTTTCACAAACATTGAAGTAATCATGACCAACTACATTCATCATGTCATCAACCCTCTTATTGGTGAGCTCATCAATAGTTGCGATTCTTTTGAGATCCATAAAACATGAAAAAAGATAGAGATCATCTTTTTAAAGTAAGTTCATTTTTTCTGTTTTTCAAAAGACTGGAAAATGAATTAAGGCATGAATTATTTAAACATGGCACTCAAGTATAAGTAGGAGCGCATGTATTTTGCTCTACTTATGGCACATAGCTAAAAAACGTACAGAGGAAGCACAGTGAAACAGAAGAATTTGAATAGAAGAATTGCGCACAGATAACTAAGAATTAGAATGTTGTGAAACAATTTACGAAAGTTAAGTCGTTATATATAAGCGGCAGATATCACCCTACGTGCCAGAAATATTTCGTGTTGCACACTTTCACACCCAAGTCGACATGAGATCTGAATACTTGTGCGCCACATTTACCTTGTCTTTCTTCTGCATTACATTACCTTAGTATAGGATCCTTTTTTCATTTCGGATCCAATTCTGAGGGGGGGGGGGGCTTTTGTGGACAATCCATTCTGTCAAAGAGTCTAAAAATGAAAAATGGGACCCCCTTAGAAAAAATTTGGAAATACATGAAGAAAAATAAAAATTTGAAAAAGCATGAACTTTGATTCTCCATAGTAAATCCCAACCAACGTCAGCGTGCAGCCTACTTGTTTGCCTAAATATGTAATTCATCCTCCTTGCACACGCCTATCGGGTTCGTAAATCACTTGCATGCCTAACTCATTTCGCCTAAGGTCCCTTATTTGCCAACAAATAGACCCTTTAGGAAGCCATTTGTATGGACGAATTTCCTTGAATCCCAATTGCTTCTCTAGTCACCATAGCACATCGTCCTAGTATTCCGAAACATTAAAGGAAGTTATTCAACACCTTGAGTGGAGGATATAAGGGAGTACCATTGGGATTATGTCCTTTTGGTGTTTGATAACCATATCCCTTGCACGCTAAAAGGACCCAACCTCCCTAAGTCATGAATACTTGCGCACCTCCCATTCCTTTCACAGGAACTTGAGCACCACAATTCATGGATCACTTATGAATACTCTTGAAGGCTTGAGCAAGGTCTCACTCAAGTATTACAATATAGTTTTTTCATCGCATAATTGAATATCAGGTCTCCCAAGTGTACTTGGATACCATACATAAGTGCCATCTCTACTTGGGCACCCCTCTTTGATTCACTTATTCTCTTAAATCTCTTCAATATAAAACCCATCAAGCCTTACTCTTCCTTTTATGGAAATGCTTCTTCTTCATTGGATTGATTTTTTTGAAATGGATTTTGTTGAGACCTCCACACAACCCTATTGACTTAATAAAAAATTGGGAGAAGAACATCAGTGTGAATCTTATTTGGGGTTGTATTTTCACAGTAAGAGGTTTCGCAAATTTGTTTCACAATGGGGTTAGGATTATTGGAATGTTTGTGGGTTTTCATATCCACAGTCACATAGGCCTTTCTCTGAGAAACAGTACTGGTATGTTCTTAGTTTGGAGGAAGGTTGGGTGTTGGCCGCTCATTTCTCAATGAGGTGACACAAAACCTCAGGTCCCTGGTAGGGAATTTGTAGTTCACGCTTACTTTTCTTCGCAAGCAAACAATATATCTCCCATTCCTACCAGGATCAAAATTAAGGGCATCCATCATGGTGTAAGCCCCTCACCTTCACTCCTTCCTCTTTACATTGTACTCTTGTCCAATTTACGTAGAATAGAGGGAAGGCTCGTCTCTTCCCCCTCTTCAATAGTCAACATACCCTCTTCCATTAGTGGAGGAGGAAAAGTGTGATGAGTCATTTTTGAATCATTCACATCTTCTTGTTTCTAAAATTGATCATGACACACATTGTCCTAGAGATATGTGAGGGTTAAAACATGTGAACAATACCTTATTGTATGGAACTACGAGAACATTGATTCCCACCAGAAGTTGGATACGTAGGATGTTATCTCAAGGCTCGATCTCATTGGCCATACTCCTCATGAATCCATCCCTAATTATCTTAATCAGGGAATCCATCTCAAGACTAATCCCCAAATTAAACCCACAAGTCATCAAGGCATCCTTTTTAGGAAGTAATCCCAAACCCGTATCTCTAAATAGACCATACTCTAATGTGAGACTTATCGAACTATATGGGCTTTGATTCCAATTTAAATGGGATACATAGGAAGCCTCACTGAGGTTCACACTTGACACTTCAAATCAACCCAGTTCTCCTTGGGCCATATTCCTGATAGGGACAGATCCAACTTGGATTCCCATATCCTTTCAAAGTTCCTCCGACTTCTTCGGCATATGTCCCACGCTGTGATTTTGTACCACCCCGATCATAATTTCTGTAGTAATAATAGTTTTATTTATTACACTCGGATTATTCTTCTTTTTATCTAAATAATGCCTGCAAAAATAAATAGAAGACTTTTTATTCATTTAGAACACATGAAACAGATAAATGGAAACTTGGTCTATGGACCATAACTAATCACAGATTCTTACAAGTAGGCCAATCACGATCACTGGTAGACCCCAAAGCACCACAATCATATCAAAAAAGTAGTTTATTTCCTTTGGATCTACCACGAATCAGAAAGATATAACCAGAACCGCAATAATTATACTAAATGTTAGAGTGATAAAGAGCACCTCTTTTGAGTCCCTGAGTTGGATATTGGAATACCCTAATCACATTTTTTATGACCTAAATTCGACGATTTCCATTTCGGTGACCATTGAATTTACATTATCTCTAATTATAAACATTGGGTATTTATGTTTAATTATATTAGAATATTGAAACTTTTATTGTATATAAAATATACATTAAAGTAATTAAATCTTATTTATATTTTATGATTTAAAAACATTTTCCCAGAACATTTCATTAATGTTTCAATAATTTCATACATTCTAGTTATATAGATTAATATCCTCTATGAAAATTATAAATATTTCTTTTTTAACATAATATGTAATGATTTATCTAAGTATAAAATCAACTTGAATTGTAATTTTTGGTTGTGTGCATTAAATTCATGTCATTAAACACATATAGTGGAGCTTATCTTTCGGAAACCTAACATTTCATGTCGTAAAGTTTTGGTACATGTCCACATTAATTCAAAGAAAAACATGCATTTTGTTTTTTATTTTGAAAACATTTTTTATTAATAATATTTTTAATTAAAAGTTATATAGTTTGATTTGGGTATTTTATTCTTCCAAAGTTAAGAATAAATAAAATTTTATGAAGGTAAATAAATTCTATATATGTGTAATTTTCTGAGATAGTTATTTTGAAAATCTAAATAATAAAAAGAATATTAACTCAATAGGCCTACCATCTAGCTGGGTTAAGGAGGCATCACACACTAGCGGACGAGCCTAGCCTTCAGCCTCAGCAGAGTCCAGACCAAAGTCATGTCATGCATCAGGAGCACATAAACGATCATAGTAGCTGGCCACCATTTGGGGCGGCATGACGGTGTGGGTGGGAGTAGTAGCGCGCCCACATAGAATCTGGTGCAGACGACACTTGGGAGGGGGAGGGAGATTTTTGTGTTTTTCTAGGTTGATCCACCCTTATAAGGGGGTAGAGAAATGAGTTTTCTTCAATGTGGGATGAGAATGTTTAGTGGAAAATGAATCTGGGCCATCCGTTCTATCTCAGATCTAATCTCATCTGTTCACTCGGTTTTGAATATTGTGACTTGCCTCATTATTCCAATCTTAATCATGATCTAATCTCAACTGTCCTTTGTTTTTAAAAACCATGGACTCATCCTAGCTGTCTGATCAATGTTCGATCAATATGAACCATCCATATCATCTTTATGTTTCTTCTATGTGTCATCTTCTTCTACCTCGTGCCCACTAGTGGGTCACCCACTATTTCTCATCCTTTATCTTCTTCTTATTCTTTTCTTCTTCCTTGAAGATCACCACCTACCTCCATGGATCTTCCATGACTCATATCCTCTTCTATCTCCTGCATTTGTGCACTACTGTAGACAGGAAAGGGATTAATTTTTTCTATGTTTTATTTTTGTAAAATTCATATATTATTACATATATATGGATCTATATATATATATATAAATATATATTCATTCTATTATAAAACCTTAATTCACGTAGATTATCAAGATATATTTTTAGTGTATTAATCATGAAAGGAGTTTATGCTTCAAAAATGACAGATCCTTCTCTACCAATTTTACATTTCATGGATTATATAAGTTCTCCCAACCCATTTATAAATTTCAAAATCATATATGGTTTAATCATACAAAATATTTCGGGTTTCATGAACATTGATGAGTGGAATTTTGTTTCAAGAATTTTCTTCATTTCGATAAATGAAACAACAAGAAAGGGTCATAATCTATCATGTTTTTTGTGTGTATGATTAAATATAATTCATGTATGTGAAGTTATGTTTTTAATTATATGGATATAAACACACACACACACACATATATATATATATATAAGATTGGTAACTTCAGATTTCCATAAAACCAATCCTTATTTGATTAAAACATGATTATGTGGAATAAAACTGTTGAAAGAATCTAATTATTCTTGTTTGGGTTATGAATGATTTAAATCATACACCTTGTGTACATATATAAGTATATATATATGATTTTTCCTGTGATTTACAAATTTACATAAATACATACTTGTATTTCAAATTTATTTCCCAAGCACATGGTATGATAGGTTGTATTTCCATGTACAAAAAAACATTCATGCATGAGTACAGAAGATTAATTATTTATTTTATACATGATCATTTCTCTAATAAATAGTCCACACATGGTATTTTTTAAATTTCCTCAAGAAATACATGGATAATTGTTATTTTATGACCATTTCACTTTTCTTGGATTAAATGAGTATCCCAATGTCAAATCATGTAAACATGATTTTTGTAAAAAAACGTCGTGGTCTTAAGAGTTTAATTCAATTGTTGTTATTTCATGTGATAACCCGTCATTTTATGTGAAATAATTATTACTACATGTCTAAGGGTATGATGTATTAGTTCCTACACATCATTGTTAAATATGGAACTAACAAATCTAGTTCCTTTTCACTGAATGCATAATTCAATTAATGTAAATGAATGTATGCAAATGATTATGGATTAAAAATGTATGTTTTCTATGTTGTATGAACAATACAAATATGAGACCATGTTAAGATTTATGAGTAATGTATTGGTCTTTAAATGATGTGAATGTCACACCCAAAATTATACAGTGCTCCAATGCAATGGGTAAAGTGATGAAGTCTCATGAGTTATGTGAAATGATGTGTGAACACAATGCTAGCATTGTTAAAAACTATGTGTCGTAGTTAACCACAATTATATTGGGTTTCTACCCATACGGTCTTGGCACAAGCCTTGAAAAATTCTAGCATTATACATTTCTCAGCATGGAATGGTAAATGATCAACAAATTAATTGTTGATCCTTGCTTATGAGTCTTCTATAAAAATGAATGTGAATACATAAGGCATAACCAATTATGAAAATTGAAAATTTTACAAGGGAAAAGTATTTAATGTTAAATCAAGGTGAATTTCTTTTTATGTTCTAATAAATCATGATATGAATGCTTATAATCACAACTATGACTTTGGATTTGGATTGGATAAGTTATGAATTACACACATTTCATTTCATGCATACAAATGTGCACCCTAATTCATGTTTTGATAAATGTTTTTAATTAAGTGAAATTATATTAAATGAAAATGGTATTTTACCTCTGAAAATATTGATGGTGTGCCTCAAAATGTAATGTCTTCCACTTAAGAAAATGTTTTATGATTATTTCCAAGGTAGTTATTTTAATGGAAATTTTTTGTACTATTTTAAAACCCCTTAATGGGAATTTTTGTGCCCACCTTACGTTTTAATTTATGATTTACAAGATTTTGGCAGTTTTCACTAAACATTGAGTACTCTATGTGAAAGCATAAATTCGAAGACTAATAATATTATGTTTTCATAAGAATTACTTCATTAGTGTCTGATATTCCATGAAGCTAAACTAAAACGATCCTCTGTATTGGGACAATATGTGTAATTTTTTGTAAGCCTATTTTTTTGAATAAAATTGCACACCATTTTTCAGGCACTGATTTTAGACTTCTGGGGTCATGGTTGAGATAGTGGGTATCAACGGATCAGTTTAGGATAACTCTAGAAAAATAGAGCAAACATAAATTAAATGATTTCACCATACTAATAAAATCATTCTCAATATTTTAGATGGCTGATGAATCACACCTTTTATCTCTTCCAATGAAATTACTAGTGACATTAGTGTGAAAATCATGTACAGAAAACTATTATACATTTGAAAATATCTATCTATCATCCAAAACCCTCTACCGTGTATCCAATTATTCTCGTGTACTCTAACTTCACCGAGGAGTAGGCCTTGACTATTTTTTTAGGATGCATGCCCAATTTCCATTTTATGTACTAAAGGAAAAATACTTTGAGGGTTTTTATGTGTTTTACCCTAGCTAATAATTTTTCATCTTGGGAGGACTTCAAAAAGGCTGCACAAGGGGGTGACCTCTGAGCGGATTACCATTGTCATATTTTCACCAACATTCTCCATGGTCATGTTTTGGGCGTTGATGCTCTTAAGAACAAGCATACTCATTTTCATTATCAACATCTTAGTCATGCCAATGTTTCCCAACTTCAATCACATCATGCGTTCCTCACCATGAACTATAGATGCGTACATGCGGTTGATCCTAGTTGCCTGTGTTGCATCTGGACCAAAGTGTTCGAATCATCTGGAACTCCCTTGGGGATTCGATTAACTGGGATCCAAAGAAATCACCAACATCATTAGTACTTGTGAAAATATTTCACGATGATTATGTAACACCTTTAGTTTATGAACCTTGTTAAATGAATAATGGTATATTTTATTTATCGGTATCTTATTATGCTTTGACAAATTATTGCCATTATTGTAATCTGGTTATGCATTACTATGTAATAAAATCCCTTGTTTATTTTTCTTTCTCATTCAAATGGAAGACATGAGTCCATAGATCATCCTCTAATCACATCATACTTAGTTTCTGGAATCCATTATCACCAAGACATATTTGTAATACTACTACCCTTTTTCCAACAAGATCTTGTCTTGAAAACATCATTATATAGTGTCCCATTGCCCAAATGTACTTAGAGCCTAATAGGGAAACCATCATGTTTTTCGCTGCATAGAAACTACACAACTAGAAGAGTACATGTGGAAAGGGATGTAACATGAAGGTCTCATCCTTTCTTTACCTTGTTAGAGAACTACCTAGGCTTGGGGATGTTTTGTGAAGCTACCGTGGAGGGAGACACTTGAGAAACCTATCTGTTCCAGGTCAAGTGTTTCAGTATCTATGGGATTCTTTACATCTTCGTTGTGCTCAAGAAAAAGGTTGTTCATGAGATTTATAGAGAGGTAGCCCTCTCCCAAATATCCGACCACCATTTTTTTATAGTTTGGGGCGGAAGCCTCGTTTATTATTAAAGAAAAGAAAATACATCTTTTAACTGGGTGGACGGAGACCCATTACATAGCCCGAAGGCCCAGGGGATATTTATACCATTACATGGCCCGTAGGTGAATTTTTTTCACCCAAGACCCATTTTGTGAATATTAATTCTACAGTACCTATGCTGCTACAGTATTGCACAGTACCCGTAGCTACTACAGTTCCCTGCCATCGCTACAGTGACCTGCCGCTCTTTGGATGACCGAATTTTTTATGCATTGGTTTGAACGTAACTGGTCATGTTGTATATTATATAAGAAAATACTGTAACTGGGAACTAATATGAGGATCCACCTAGAAACATCAGCAGATTAACCGCAATGATGGTCTTGGAGGAGGGGACCTCAGGTATAAAATCTCTTTGGTTTTGCTGGTAGTTTTTTATTGGTGTAATATAATTGTGAGGGCACAATTCTATTACGGAGGGGATAATATGACTCCAAAAACATAATTTTTTTTGTAATAATAGTTTTAATTATTACACAAGGCTTATTATTATTTTTATCTAAAAACTGACCGAAAAATAAACACAAGACTTTCTGTTCATTTGAAACACCAGAAACATATACATCGAAACAAGGCCTAAGGACCATAACAAAGAAAAAATTCCTACAATTAGGCCAATCATGATCACTAGTAGACCCTAAAGTACCACGATCATACTGAGAAATAGGTGGATTTCCTTCAGAATTGCGACAATTAAGAAATTTATAACTAGAACCATAACAATCGTACTGAGCATAAGAGTAATGAAGAGAAACATCTTCTGTGTCTTGGTGTTTGAAGATATAATACACTAATTGTATTTTTTATGACCTAAATTCGACCATCTCTATTTAGGAGACCATTGAATTTATAATGTCTATAATTATATCCATTTGGTATTTTAGTATAATTTTTTAATAATATTAAAAATATTGATGTATTTGAAATATAAGTTAAAGTTATTAAATCTTATTTATATTTAAGGATTTGAAAACATATCTCAAGGAATTTTTGTTATTGATTCCAATATTTTTGATATTATGGTTTTATAAATTAATCTGTTGTATGCCAATTATAAATATTTATTTTTGAACTTAATATATGAGGAATTTTCTAAGTGTAATATTACCTTGAAATGTTCCATGTGATTGAGTTTTTTATTGTCTTATCATTGAAAACATTTAATTGAGCTTATCTTTTAGAAGCCTGATATTTTAAATCTTGACGCTTTGGTACAGGTATACATTAATTTAATGAAAAATATGCATTTTTTATTTGAATTTGAATTATTTTTTATGAATACTTTTATTAATTAAAAGTTATATAGTTTGATTTTTTTATTTTAAACATTCAAAGTTAAGAATAAAAAAAATTATGAAGGTAAATATATTCTGTATATGTGTAATTTTCATAGATAGTTATTTTAAAAATTAGGTTAATAAAATAAAATTAACCCAATAAGAAATCCCTCTAGCTGGGTCAAAGGAGAAAGCACACACTGGTGGTCGAGCCTGGCCTTCGGCCTCAGTAGAGGCCAGCCCATGGGCATGTCACTCATCTGGAGTGCATTGAGGATCTTGGTAGAAGGCCACCATGAGGGGTAGTACGACAGCGTGGGAGGTGGCGGTAGCGCGTCTATAAAGAATATGGTGCAGGGAAGCACTAGCGAGGGGGAGGGATATTTCTGTGCTGTTCCTGGGAGCTCCAACGTTATAAAGGGGCAGAGAAATGAGTTTCTTTTCGATGAGGGATGAGAATTATCATCGGAAAGTGAATCTAGATCGTCCGAACTATCTTAGATATAATCTTGGTCGTTTAATCAGTATTAAATCCCTCTCTTTTCCTCAACTGTCTGATCATATTCAATATCTAATATGAATGGTCCATTATTTTTAAAAACCACAAAATCCTCCTAGACGTCTGATCAAAGCTCAATCGATCTATACCATTCATCTCATCTCCAGATTTATTCTCTGTTTCTTCTTCTTCTACCTTGCGCCAACTAGTGGGTCGCCCACTTTTTCCCCTCTATCATCATATTCATATTATTTTCTTCTTCCTCGAGAATCCCCACTTACCTCCATGGATTGGCCCTGACTTCTATCCTCTTCTGTCTCCTTTCTATTTTTTATTTTACTTTACTACAAGCCCAATCATCTCCACTCACATTTTTTGACAAGCTTTATATATATATATATATACAAACATATTTTAATCACCGATTTTTTTGAGTTCTCTCTTTATGAAACATGTTGGGTTGGTTTTATCTCGGTCATGTTTTAAGTGTTTGGTTATATTTTATTTATGAGGCATTATATATATGAAATATGTGTATACAACCTATATAAACTCAGTATTTTTTATCCCAAAATTTCTTGTTTTCTTAATCTAGATGAGGAAACATCCACTGCCCTTCATTTTTGAACTCCTCAAGTCTGGTAAGGGATAAATTTTTTCTATTGTTTCTTTTTTTGATACCAAAATATTCTTATGTATATATGGATATATATATATATACATATATATTTAGTTTATTCTAAAAAATTAATTCACATAAAATATCAAGATATATTTTGTGTATATTACACATGAATGGAGTTTATACTTCAAAAATGAAAAATCCTTCTTGTCCATTTAAACATTTAATGGATTATGTAGGGTGTCCCAACATATTTTGAGATTTTTAAATCTTATATGGTTTCTCTTTACAAACTGTTCCGGTTTTTATGAACTTTGACGAGTGATCTTTTGTTTTCTCGAATTGTCTCCTTTTCGATGCACAAAACAACATGCAAGGGTCCTAATATATCACGTTTTTTGTGTAAAATTAAATGTAATTCATTTATCTGAATTTATGTGTATTATAATATGTGTATATATATATATATGTTTGGTAACAAATGTGTTTCCATAATACCAATCCTTATTGGTTTAAAATATGATAATGAAAAATATAACAGTTGCAAGAATCTAATTATTCTTGTTTGGGTTATGCGAGATTTCAAGAATGCACCTTGTGTACATATATATATATATATATATATATAAGATTTACCCATTTGTTTCAAATAATCATAAATACATACTTGTATTTCAAACATTATTTCTCAATAAAATGGTATGATAGATTTTATGTTCAATTATAAATATACATGCATGTATGAGTACACATGTTTAATTTCTTCTTTCATGTATGAAAATTTCTCTATGAAATAATTAACCCTTGGTATTTTCTGAATTGTTCCAAGAAATAATTGGATCATTGGTAGTTTATGATTTTACATTTTCACTTTTCTTAGAATAAATGAGTATCTCTATGTAAAAGATTGCAAACATGGTTTTAGACAAAAAAGGTCACATTTTTAAGAGTCTATTTCAAGTGTTGTTATATAATTTGATAACCCAACATTTTATGTGAACTAATTCATACAACTTATGTATGGGTATATTGTTTTAGATCCCACACGTCATTGTTAAATATGGAACTAACAAATCTCATTCTTTTGCACTCAATGCATATTTCAATTGAAAAAAGTGAATTTATGCAAATGATTATCGACTAAAAATGTATGTTTTATATTTAGTATGTACAATATGAAGATGATACCATTCTAAGACATATGAGGTATTGGACTTAATATAATGTGACATGTTCACCCAGAATTATACAGTGCTCTAATGCATTGGGTAAATTTAGGAAGTCTCATTTGTTTTATGAAATGATGTGTGTACATTATGCTAACTTTGTTCACAACATTCTGTGGTAGTTAACAACAATTATGTTAGGTTTCTAACCATACGGTCTTGGTGCATGGCCTTGAGAAAGTCTTAAATTATACATTTCCTCAGAATGGAATGGTAAATGATCAACCAAGGGATTTTTGATCCTTACCTATGTGTATTTTGTAAAAATGGAAGTGAATGTATAAAGCATAACCTAGTATGCTGATGAAAAATTATACTAGGGAAATTTATTTAATGTTAAAGCCATGTGAATTTCTTTTCATGTTCTGATGAATCATGATATGAATGATTATAATCACAGATATGCTTTTGGAGCGGGATTGGATACGTTATAAATTATGCGCATTTCATTTCATACATACACGCGTATAGTCTGATTCATGTATTGTTAAGAGTTTTTAAGTATGCACAATTATGGTGCATGAAAAGGACTTTTACTGATGAAAATATTGATGATATGCCTCGAAATGTATTGTCTTCCTATTAATAAAATGTATTATGATTATTTTCAAGGTTGTTATTTAAAAGGGAATTTCATCAAATGTTTTTAAACCCCTTAATGGCCATTTTTGTGCTCACCCTAAATTTTAATTTATTATTTATAGGATTTTAGCAGTTTTTCACAAACATTGAGTACTCTTCGTGATGTCATAAAATTGAAGCCTAACCCTGTTATGTTTTTAGAAGAAGGGCTTCTGTAGTGTCTGCTTTTCAAAGAACCTAAACCAAAATGATCCTCTATATTGGAAAAAGATTTGCAATTTTTTTATTCATGATTTTATAATGAAAATTTCACACAATGGTTTAGGTACCGATTCCATACTTCTGAGGTCGGGGTCGTGACAGTTTTGACCAAGCATCATTTGCTTAGAATTCTTTATCACATGACCATAAAAGGTATGATGTTTCCTATTAAGAAGCAACAAAAGGTGAGGTTTCAGATTCCCTTCAAGGATACATAGGTAACTCGTTTTATGGGAACGATCCCAAGATCAGAACCATCATTCTTCTCCCTGGATGGCAATAAATTCCAGAGTGCCCCACTATGGTGCTTAAAAACTAGTATCATCACAACGATGATTAAAAGAATGTCTAATCAGTATATTAGAGGATACCATTACTAGATAACCTCGAATACATACTAATATTCGAATTAACGAAGAACCTTGGATGCATACTAATGATTCAAAATTTTACACATATTAATAAGTGATTATAAATTCCAAGGTATACTTATGATATACTTGGTGAATTAATAAGGATTCATGAAAATATCTTAAATTTACAAAGGGAGTCCTGGAGTAGACAACAGTTCCCCCCAAAAAGGGTGTAATGCGTCTGACCTCCCATCCTCACAGGCAATGCACGTTCTTAAGTATCACAATGTTCAAACTTAACGAATTCCTTCAACTGAAAAGTAGGTGTCCTTTGGATAATGAAATGCTGGAAGTTTTCAATTCCATAAATAAAATCCAATGGAAACCTCTTAGAAATATGTATTCTTAAAATTAAAAAATGTGTTTCAAGGAACTACTTAACACCCACTAACATGATCATGTTATTTCATAGAAGTCTTGATTCTTGAATGTATTCACATAATGGTAAGTGACAGCATTTTAGGTCAAATATGACAGTATATGGCCTAGAGGGGGGTGTGAGTGAATATATGCTCTAAAATTTTATAGATATAATGTAGTGGAAATTAAAATTGTAGAGATTTAAAATAATATTTATAGTGGTTCAATCTAAATTAGTTTTTTACCCGTCGAAAACCTATCTAATCATTAAAATAATCATTTTCACTGCCTGCTTTTTATATGGATTCTATCCCAATAAAATGTTTTCCTTTTCTAGCAGTGGTGTTACCAGAATGACACAGTTACTTTTTTATTGGGAGCCACAACCCATTCACACATTTTGGGAAGTTCTAACCCATCCGGAAATTTAGAATGTCGAAGTTAAAAACAATGTGACCAGAGTTTAGAATTCTCAATTGACTATTGGAAAGACCAAACTTTAACATCTAGGAGTGACATTAAATATAAACCTAACATTAGAATTTGGGAGTAACAACATGAAATGGATGGATTTTTTTTGCAAAAAATCATTAGCCAATAGTACAACACAGATTAGAAGATGGAAATAATTAGATCTAAATTCATTGAATAAACGAGGTAGAAGTTGATGAAGAAAGATCATGCACAAACTCTTGGTGATGAGTAAAGATCACAGTGTCCCTTTAGGGATAACATTGTAATCATAGAAAAATCATTTCCTCATGGGGAGATGATCAAAAAAGGTTAAAAATGTGTACACGATCACCCAACAATTCTAAGAGTATTAATTATTTCAATTTGTTTGAACACAAAGTGTAATATCATATGTTATTATTGTATATAAATCAAAAAAATCATCAAGGATCATATGATTTAAGAACCCGAACATTTCTTCTGGTATGGGTTTTTTTTGTGTTTTTGGGAATATGAGGAGTTTATGGAAATTATAGGAGTATACACCGAGTACTTATAAGTACACGACATGTAACTATTTGTCACAGGAGACCATGTCCTAGTTTTTTAGTGGCCGAGTACATGGTCGTGTTGGGTGAGTAGGAGACCGCCTATATCAGTGACCTGTAAAGGCATATAAACGTTGTGTACTTTTAAAATACACCCCGTGTACATTTCTTTTTAATTGTTATATCAGACCGGGGTCATGTTTAATTGGCATAACAACCTTCTTCTAGATTCATATAGTCCAAACGCTACTGAAGCTGGTGATTCTTCTCCAAGCCCCCAACCATCCATCTGCTCTCCGAATCAAGCATCGTTGATTGTGTAAGAGTCTCCACGGTGAGTTATTTCTTATTTTAGAGCCTATTTTATAGATTTATCCACTTGTTTGAGATATTCAAGGATGAACGTTTTTTACCTTTTTGTTGATCTATGACGTTTTATGTAACGCCCCAACCCCTGTTTCCCAAAGTCTGTGCATTATTACGTATCATTTGAATGGTCAGAAATGATCAAGTATCAAATGACCTATTATTTTAGTAGCCTTGGAAACAATATATACATTCATAAGTCTTACATTACATCATAAAGGGAAAAAAACAACAACATCAACATGTATTCATATCCCCTCATACAATCCTAGCATGTCATTCATAAAATACTTCTTCGCATCATGGGAAAATTAAAACATTGAAAGGGGTGAGCTCATATGCTCAGTAAAAAAACAATATAGATGAAACTTTCATAAATAAACATCAACTTTTAAGGAAATGTATAACTAAAACAAAATCATTTTAAACTTCAACTTCATCATAAAATGGTGAGGATAAAATAAAATAATTCCATTTACTTATTCAAATGGATATTCTAGTAGTCAAATAATCACATGCAATATCAATAACTACTTTCATAATAATGGAATGCATAATGCCAGACTATCATAACCCCATAGTCAAGGCCTTGTGCCAAGACTACAAATAAGTTTTTGTCAAAGCCTTCTTCCAAGACACTAGTTTGTCTCATGAGACCTACCGATACATCGAGGAGTTGTAGCGGGATCCACCCATCACTTACTAAGTCCAATGCATTCCTCATATGAAAATGATTAAACATAACATAAACATTCATATTAATACTAGCATAAGAAATGTCAATAATTTTCCCATAAAACTTGAATGGTATAAGAATAACACATCCACAGTTAGATATATCACAAAACCTTCAATACAATATAGAAGATTTGTATCATAATATATAAACATCAAAACTAGTTTAAAATCCATTAATGGATTTTGACATAGATGAAAATGATTTGTAAAACTCTATGAGAGAAATATCTGTCTTTCATGAAAACATTTAAAAGTCACAAAATTTAAAAAGGAATACATTTAAAGATATTTTTGATTCAATGTGTCCCATACCACTTTGAATCTTTTCAAAATAATTAACATTTTAAAACATTCATGTGCATATAAATAAATCCTTAAAAACCATTTTGAAATCATGGACAATAAGGAGAATGATTTAGAAGAATAAATTTTTAAAAAATTTAAAATAATGTTTTAGTAAAAAGTTCCTTAAAAATAATCCCTTTGAAAACTCTTTTATGAAACATGGACATGGATAATAAATATGTCCCAATAGACACATACGTAAAAACAACCTCGTATAATAATGAGATTGTAAAATAAACCCTTACCATGTTCTTTTACTTGGTTGATGGTATATTAAAATCCTCTATAAAGGTGAAATAATTTTTATTAAATTATAATAGAATCATATACATCAATATGATATAAAAAATTATCTTTTAATATTGCATTGTTAATAATATTTTAGTATTATCGTCTTTTCAGGTGTTCACTTACTCGTTTTCTTTTATATGTTTTGTTAAATAAGTCGTGATTGTAATCCATAGTTTGTATCTTATTCATATACAGAATTATATCAAGTCCTTAAAAATTAGTTTTAATCATAAAATGAAAATTAGTCTTTAATGGATAGGATGGGGAATAAATCTCATCGCGTTCGTGGAGACGATAGTCCGTACGTACGCACGAGTGACAATATCATTATTTTGATATTAAAATATTATATAATTGGATAGTGTATCATATATACAGAATAATTATCATGTTATATTTATTATTTACATGAATTAAACATCATTATTATACCCATCCAAATAATAATGTATTAAATAACAATTACACTGCGATGTGGAGACAGTAAGCCGTACGTACGTATGTATGGGGACATGTCATCCATGGGATGGTTAGAATAATGAATACGGTTGTGACATATTTATAATAATATCACAGTATAAATAAGATATTGTATTTATTATTTTAGAATGGAAATAACAAATAAAGAATATGTGGAATAAGAAAGTAACTTGAAAGAGGGTGGTGAAAACATTACCTCTTCTACGAGATCTTCCTTTTGATTTGAACAAACGGGATCCATAGGTTAGATTTATGATCAAACTAATGCCTCTAGGTTGAATTTAGGGAAGATTAGAGTAAATTTGGTTAGGTTTTGGCCGAGCCAAAAGGCTTTTAAGGTGTAAAATTGAGATAACTGGGAGTGCCCTTTTATAAGAGGGGTGAGAGGCACCTTAGGAAAAGCTAAAAATATTATTTTATAATAAATTCATATTCTATTTATAATGGCTCTAAAGTTGATTTTTCAAATTCTAATGTGGGGATAGATCGAAAACAACTCAACCAATAGGTTTTATACAAATTTGGGTCACTTTATTAACCATATCTTTAATTTTTAACTCTTAGTTAATTAGTTTTATATTTACCATGTCACTTTGAATGTTTATATTATATGGTTAATAAACTTACTATATACTGTAATGAGACCCACAAGTGATCCCTTAATGATACACCTATCATTATATAAGTCATTTTGTCGAGCCTTAGATTTTGAGGAATATTATATCAATTTATAATATAATATTTGTTTCGAAAACTCCTTTATGTCAATTTTGACACAGTTTAATAAATGATTTTTGTTTAAGTCTTGAAAAATTTATTAATTAGAAAAAAATTCATTTAAGAAATAATAATATGTCATATTAACCAATAAAATTCGTTTATTTCATCAAAACTTTCAAATTATATTTATTTTAACATTTATAATACCAATTATTTGATTATTTCATTAATAAGGAATATACCGCATCAATAATGTGTCATAAATAAATTTAATTATCGAATGCCTAAAAATTATAAATTAAATACCATTACTTAGTAAATAATTTTAGCTTTTTAATGAATATTTACAGTCGAAAATATAACATTTATAACCATTTTTAATAAAAATTTTAAAAGTTATATGCTTATGTCATTTTTGTATTTACTTTAACTTAATTAATATAAAGTTCCATTATCACTTACAAGTGTCTCCATGGGGTCCCACAATCAACCCAAAGATTCCCATGGTTGTACATGTATCACCCAATAGGATTAGAACACGTTTTAGGGCAATTTAATATTATTATAATATTATTTTCTACCCTTATTTACCGGATTTACCTTTTAACCATGGTAAATAAAATATTTACCGAAGTAATTATTCAAAATGTCTAAAACTAAAATCTACCTATTTACAAATTTTTTACCAAATGATTCTAAATATGGAAGCCATATTTATAAATTCAAAACACAGAAGTGGAAGAAATTAATTTAAATTTAATTCCTGTTGTCAAAACAAAGAGCATGTTTTTAAGAAATAATAACAATCAAAAGATTGGCACTAGCTTATGTCCAGGTTAAATGTGAAATTATGTCCAATGACCAAAATTGAATTAAAAGGTGAAAATATAACCTAATTATATTTTAAAATCACTCATATTCATAATTTATCACTATTAATTATTTTGATTAAAAAAGATGTTTTTTATATAAATTTAGTAATTTTCACTATTCATCAAAATATTTATGTTATCATAAAAGTGCCAAAATTTTCCCCTAAGATAATTTTCATATTATGAATCCAAAAATGACTTCCATTTTGAAAGATAAAATTTATAAAATTTTAAAAAGTTGGTATTACTATTCATAACGACTAGTTTGATTGGTCATAGTGTGTTAGAATCTTGAAGTTGCGTACAATGCAAGCTATTGCATTATTCAAAGGGAAACGTACCATGGAAGCTTGGGGTGTTACATTATATGCTGATTCATGGGATGACATACATTAGTGTACTTCATACAACTCCGTAGTAGGTGGTTTGTGCCTTTTGTAGTTAGTCATTGAATATTATGTGAAAAGTGCCCAATACCCCAGAACGGGGTATTGTTTGTTTAGGTATTTTTTCCCTGTTAGTGCATGCTATGACTTTTGTGCCTTATTACTGTTTTTTTGGTTGTGAATAGGGTTATTTTCCTTGTTATGGACGTGTTTCCCATGTTTTTTTTGATATTGACTGTTTGGACTAGATTTTCGGGTTAGGATGCGTGTTCTCTATGATTATTCATAACAGGATGGAGTGATATTATCTGATGTTTTCATATTCTTCTATCTGATAGTAATGATGTTTTTGATAGCTATTATCCATGTAGTTATTAAGGTTTACATTTACTATTGAACATCGTTTTCCACAATTAACTAACACAGGGATGTGGGAATCTGTTGTAGAAGACCACAGGGGGAATGGACACTGAGGGATTATCTAGCGTGACTTTTTCATTTTACGTTGCGAGACCATTGGGGGGATAGAACTTGTGCACCCTCAGAGTGTCTGTAGTTCCACATTGTGATACCACATGGGTAATTGGAGATTGAGTTCTTCCTTAGAGTGTCAATAGTTACCGATACAAGATCATTGGGGGAATTGATAGTGAGTGTTTCCTTAGAGAGTCTTATCTAAAGATGAACCAGAGTGGTTAGACTGTGGGTTACTTGTGTTTGTTTGGTTAAACAAGAGAGGTTAGGCTATGAGTACTTTTTAGAGGGATACTTTTTTTATTAGATGCATACATGATATATGAAAATGAATGCAATTGTAACTGTAGTATTTTTTACTTTTGAGTACATCCTTGTTTATTGTTTCATTTTTCTTATTGCATGCCATATATATTCACTGATTGTATGGCACAGATCTTTGGGATGTTTCCTACTCAGATTCATCTCACAACCAATTTGGGTCATTCCTTTGTTCCCAAATAAACTATTTTGCTATAAGTTCATATAAGGGAAATCTCCCTTCTACGTCACTCACTTGACTGTTATGGATCTGGAGAGCATGGGACCATGTTGAGGCTTGCAAGGCAGCATAAGTACCTTTTTTTCATTGTAATTTGTTTTATTACAGTATTCATGCATTGTGACTGGTTTGGATACATTCTTAGACATATGTATCAAGCATCATTTATATATGTTCTCAAGTTGTTTATTTACTTTGAGTCTCCCACTGTTCATATGTTGTTTTTTATTATTACTATTTCTGCTGCTATTATCTATTTATATCTGCTATGTTACTCCTCCAATGAGGGAATAGTCCTTCCACTATCACAACAAAGGAAATCCCTACAAGTCGGCAACCTCTGGCATTCGGGGAAATAAGATTGAGGCCATGAGACCAACAGGGTACGGGGAGCCTTTGGGCGGCGCCCGGAACTAGGACGTTACAAAGTGGTATTAAATGATTTATTTAATTCTTGAATTACTATTTGGAGCCTCTAATTATGTATATGTTGGAATAATATGTTTTTAACAAGCTGGCCTCGAGAGTATCTATACTGTGTATAGGGAAAAGCTAATTTACTTTGATTATTGCATTTTTTCTTGTTTTTCAATTTTTACAGCTGATTTGATTTCACTTTTTGGTAATTCACATGTTTTCTTCTATAATCATTGATATTATTGAGGTTCTATTGCTATTTCAACCCGATGAGTTGAGTGTATTCCATATCATGCATCATATAGGCACTTTCTACATATCCCATGTCATGCATTGTTTACATTCTTTATAGGGTGCATTAGTTGTTGCATGTTTGTGTGATAGATGTTGTGCAACATATGAATGATGTTTTGATAGATTCCTTGATAGAATTCCTTCTACATGATATGGTATTGGATTGTGTAAGGTTTCATTTGAATAAACACCATACATTGGTTGTTGAGGTGTTATGGGCCCTCATGGATCAGAATATTCAGGATCGTTGCACTTTTATCCTTGTACATGAAATATATAAGATGCCAATAATTGATTTTTGGGGAGTATGGTCCCTCAAAGGTCATAAATTAGGCACATTAATGTATGTTTCAATTTTTTACTAGGTTCAGGAGTTTTTTTGAGGCTTATTGTCCTAAAAAAATAGAATACATGACTTGTATAGCTGTATACACGACACATATTATTCTATTCGGGAAAGAACTGATTTTACTATATACACACCATGTACTATATGTACACACTGTGTTGTCTCTAATAGTGTCCACTACTGGAAATACAGTCTTTCCTAATGGTTCTAATCCGTTGGGAAAGGCTGTAGAACCGTTGGTATATGTTATACCAATGGTTCTGCAAACCACAGGGAAGTAATCCATTGTGAAATCTTTTCCCAATGGTTTACAGTGAACCGTTGGGATAGGGTGGGAAAAAATTAACCTATCCCAACGGTTCTTCCAAACCATTGGGAAAGCTTTTTCCAACGTTTTGGACCATTTGGAATTCCCAATCAGTCTCTTCTTTCCTAACGGTTCATAGAACCCTTGTTAAAAAAAACGCAGAGATGTTATGTTGTACAAATTGCATAGCAGCTTGCAATTTGCACAACAACTCTGGAATTTACCCACCAGGTTTCATTTTGTGCATTACCACTCATTTTCAATCCAATTATTGTACCTGCAATAAACTAACACATAAATATACAATTATTGTACCTGCAATAACCAACTAACACATACATATAGAGAACAAATTCATACACATTAAACATATAATGCATCCTGGAACTATACACATCCATAATTAAATTATAATTCATAACGTAATTATAAAAATACGTAATTCATTTAAAATTCAATTTAAAATTTAGTTTACAATTATATGTGGATTCCGGAATTCAATTCATAATTTTATCCTTTATTCGTATACCATATATTTTTACCTGAAATGAAGTCCATTTTAAAAAATATGCATACACCTGGAGTGATACTGGCCACACCATGACTCAGATTGAGGTGAGGTTAACTTATAAACATAAAAAATGACCCATCGATCGTTGTCCTAATGTATCATCATATTTCGAAAGAGTTTGATCGGTTTTCCATATGTCAGTTCATGTTTTTCATTTAAAATGACGTCCTTTTGAAATAAAAGACAGACACTTTGAGTGGTTCCATCCACACCGCGTCTCAGATTGAGGGGGGGTTGAGTCGTACACGTCACATATGACCCATGGATCGTTCTCCTAAAGTTTCAACGGAAATCGAATGAGTTTTGTTCGGTTTTCCGTATGTACTTCAAATGTTGTCAATTTTAAACAAAATAGAGCAACTTAGAGTGATCCTAGACACACCGTGCCTCAGATTATAGCAGAGCTGACTCATACATGTCACATATGACCAATGTATAATTTTCCTAATGCATCAACACATTTAAAATGCATTTGGTCGGTTTTCTGTATGTCAGTTGTTCTTTTAACATATAATCCTTCCCATTTTAAACAAAAGAGAGACACTCTGAATGGTTTCGGCCACACTGTGCCTCACATTGAGGCGGGGGTGACTCGTACACGTCATATATGACCCATGTATTGTTTTGATAAAGGATCAATACAATCCGAATGCGTTTGGTCAGTTTTCCATATGCCAGTTGATGTTTTTCACTTAAAATGACGTCTTTTTGAAACAAAAGACAAACACATTGAGTGGTGCTGGCCACACCAAATCTCATATTGAGGAGGGGTTGAGTCATAAACGTCACATATGACCCATGGATCGTTCTTCTAATGTTTCAATGGAAACCGAATGCGTTTGGTCGGTTTTCCGAATGTACATAAAATGATGTCCATTTTAACCAAAAGAGAGCCACTTAGAGTGATCCCAGACACACCGTGCCTCAGATTAAGGCGGGGTTGACTCGTAAATGTCACATATGACCCATGTATCGTTTTACTAAATCATCAACACATTTTGAATGCATTTGGTTGGTTTTTCATATGTTAGTTGTTCTTTTCACTTATAATCCTTTTCATTTTAAACAAAAGAGAGACATTGTGAATGGTGTCGGCCACACCGCGCCTCGGATTGAGGTGGGGTTGACTCGTACACGTCAGATATGACCCATGGATCGTTGTAATAAAGGATCGACACAATCCGAATGCATTTTGTTGGTTTTCTGTATGCCAGTTGATGTTTTTCACTTAAAATGACGTCCTTTTGAAACAAAACACAGACAGTTTGAGTGGTGCCGGCCACACCGCGTCTCAGATTGAGGCGGGGTTGATTCCAACACATCACATATGACCCATGGATCTTTCTCCTAAATTTCAATGGAAACCGAATGTTTTTGGTTAGTTTTCCATATTTTCTTAAAATGTTGTCCATTTTAGACAAAAGGGAGCCACTTAGAGTGATCATGACCATACCATGCCTCGAATTGAGCTCAGGTTGACTCGTACATGTCACATATCACCCATATATCGTTTACCTAAATCTTCAACATATTTAGAATGCGTATGGTTATTTTTTCATATGTCAGTTGTTCTTTTCACTTATAATCCTATCCATTTTAAACAAAAGAGAGACACTATGAATGGTGTCAGCCACACCCCACCTCGGATTGAGGCGGCATTGACTCGTACATGTCATATATGACCCATGGATCATTGTGATAAAGGATCGACACAATCCGAATGTGTTTGGTCGGTTTTTCATATGTCACTTGCTATTTTTCACTTAAAATGATGTCCTTTTGAAACAAAAGAAAACACTTTAAGTGGTGCCAACGACACCGCATCTCATATTGAGGCGGGGTTGATTCGTACAAGTCACATATGACCCTTGGATCGTTCTTCTATTGTTTCAATGGAAATCAAATGCGTTTGGTCGGTTTTCCATATGTACTTAATATGTTGTCCATTTTAAACAAAAGGGTGGCACTTAGAGTGATCTTGGCCACACCATGCCTCAAATTGAGCCCGGGTTGACTCGTACATGTCACATATGACCCATGGATGATTGACCTAAAGCATCAACACATTTCAAATGCGTTTGGTCGGTTCTTCGTATTTTAGTTGTTTTTTCATTTATAATCCTGTCCATTTTAAAAAAAAGAGAGACACTGTGAATGGTGTCGGCCACACCGTGCTACGGATTGAGGCGGGGATGACTCATACACGTCACATATGACCCATGGATCTTTTTATTAATGTATCAACACATTTCAAATGCATTTGGTCTGTTTTTCGTATGTCAGTTGTTCTTTTCACTTATAATCTTGTCTATTTTAAACAATAGAGAGACACTTTGAATGGTGTCGGCCACACCGCGCCTCAGATTGAGGCAGGGTTGACTCATACATGTCACATATGACCCATGGATAGTTTTACTAAAGTATCGACACAATCAGAATCTGTTTGGTTAGTTTTCCTTATGTACTTAAAATGTTTTTCATTTTAAACTAAAGAGAGACACTGTGAATGGTGCCGACCACACCACGCCTCATATTAAGGCAAGGTTGACTCTTACACGTCACATATGACCCATGGATCGTTTTCCTAAAGCAACAACACATTCCAAATGCGTTTGGTTGGTTTTCCTTATGTCATTTGTTCTTTTCACTTATAATCCTATCCATTTTAAACAAAAGGGAGGCACTGTGGATGGTGTCGGCCACACCGCACCTTGGATTGAGGCGGGGTTAACTCATACATGTCCCACATGACCCATGGATCATTGTTCTAAGGTATCGACACAATCCGAATGTGTTTTTTCTGTTTTCCGTATTCCAGTTGATGTTTTCACTTAAAATTACGTCCTTTTGAAACAAAAGACAGACACTTTGAGTGGTGTCAGCCACACCGCATCTCAGAATGAGGTGGGGTTGATTCGTACACGTCACATATGACACATGGATCGTTCTCCTAAAGTTTCAACAGAAACCGAATTCGTTTTGTCGGTTTTCCATATGTACTGAAAAATGTTGTCCATTTTACACAAAAGAGAGACACTTATAGTCATCCCAGCCACAACGCGCCTTGGATTGATCTCGGTTTGACTCGTACACATCACATATGACCCATGAATCGTTTTCCTAAATCATAAACACATTTTGAATGCGTTTGGTTGGTTTTTGGTATGTCAATTGATCATTTCACTTATAATACTGTCTATTTTAAACAAAAGAGAGACACTGTGAATTGTGTTGGCCACACCGCGCCTCATATTGAGGCATGGTCGACTCCTACACGTCACATATGACCCATGAATCATTGTTCTAAAGTGTCAACACAATCGGAATGAGTTTGTTTGTTTTTCGGTATGCTTGTTGATGTTTTTCAATTAAAATGATGTCCTTTTGAAACAAAAGACAGACACTTTGTGTGGTTCCGACCACACCACATCTCAGATTGAGGCGGGGTAGAATCATACACGTCACATATGACCCATGGATCGTTCTCATAATGTTTCAAGGCAAACCAATTGAGTTTGGTCAGTTTTCCGTATGTACATAAAATGTTGTCCATTTTAAACAAAAGGGATACACTTAGAGTGATCTCGACCACACCATACCCCGGATTGAGGTGGGGTTGACTCTTACACGTCACATATGACCCATGGATCGTTTTCCAAAATAATTAACACATTTAGAACGTGTTTGGTCGGTTTTTCGTATGTCAGTTGTTCTTTTCACTTATAATCCTTTACATTTTAACCTAAAGAGAGACACTGTGAATGGTGTCAGCCACACCATGCCTCAGATTGAGGCGGGGTTGATTCTTACACGTCACATATGACCCATGGATCGTTCTCCTATAGTTTCAATAGAAACCGAATGCATATGGTCGATTTTTCATATGTACATAAAATGTTGTCCATTTTAAACAATATGGATCCACTTAGAGTGATCCCAACGACACTGTGCCTCGGATTGAGCCTGAATTGGAACGTACGCATCATATATGACCCATGGATCATTTTCATTAAGCATCAATACATTTTGAATGCGTTTGGTCATTTTTTCATATGTCAGTTGTTCTTTTCACTTATAATCCTATCCATTTTAAACAAAAGAGACACTGTGAATGGTGTCGGACACACCACGCCTTGTATTGAGGCGGTGTTGACTCATACATGTCACATATGACCCATGGATCATTGTGATAAAGTATCGACACAATCCGAATGTTTTTGGTTGGTTTTTCGTATGTCAGTTGTTCTTTTCACTTATAATCATGCCCATTTTAAACAAAAGAGAGACACTTTGAATGGTGTCGGCCACAACGCGCGTCGGATTGAGGCGGGGTTGACTCATACACGTCACATATGACCCATGTATAGTTTTACTAAAGTATCAATACAATCAGAATCCTTTTGGTCAGTTTTCCGTATGTACTTAAATTGTTGTCCATTTTAAAAAAAAGGGAGCCACTTAGAGTTATCTTGGCCACACCGTGCCTTGGATTGAGCCTGGGTTGACTCATAAAGGTCACATATGACCCATGAATCATTTTCCTAAAGCATCAACACATTTCAAATGCGTTTGTTCGGTTTTTCGTATGTCAGTTATTTTTTTCACTTATAATCCAGTCCATTTTAAACAAAAGAGAGACAATGGGAGTGATTCCAGCCACACTGTGCCTCGGATTATGGCGGGGTTGACTCGTACACATCACGTATTACCCATGGATCATTTTCCTAAATCATCAACACATTTAAAATCCATTTGTTCGGTATTCCGTATGTCAGTTGTTCTCTTCACTTATAATCCTAACCATTTTAAACAAAAGAGAGACACTCTGAATGGTGTCGGCCAAACCACGCCTTGGATTGAAGTGGGGTTTACTCGTACACATCACATATGACCCATGGATCATTGTACTAATGTACCAATATAAACAGAATCCATTTGGTTGGTTTTCCATATGTACATAAACTTTTGTCCATTTTAAACAAAAGAGATACACATAGAGTGATCTCGGCCACACCGTGACTCAGATTGAGCCCTGGTTGACTCATACACATCACATATGACCCATGGATCGTCGTCATAAAGCATCAACACATTTCGAATGATTTTGGTCGGTTTTTGGTATGTAAGTTGTTATTTTCACTTATAATCCTGTCCATTTTAAACAAAAGAGAGACACTGTGAATGGTGTCGGCCACACTCTGCCTCGGATTGAGGCGGGGTTGACTCGTACACGTCACATATGACCCATGTATCGTTGTGCTAAAGTATCGACACAATTAGAATGCATTTGGTCGGTTTTCCGTATGCTTGTTGATGTTTTTCAATTAAAATGACGTCCTTTTGAAACAAAAGACAAACAATTTGAGTGGTGTCAGCCACACTGCGTCTCAAATTGATGCGAGGTTGATTCATACACGTCACATATGACCCATGGTTCATTCTACTAAAGTTTCAATGGAAAATGAATGTGTTTGGTCAGTTTTCCATATGTACTTAAAATGTTGTCTATTTTATGAGAATCCTCAGGTGTCTATTAGTGGAATGATATTTACATAAAATCTTGTGGAAATTCATATAGAATATTTTTATATCATTCTTAGTATGGATTAGATTTTAGTTTATAATTCTATGAAACATTTCAAAGCTAACAATGTCATACCAAATGAATACATCTCTTTTATAACATACCAAGAATCTATGATAGTGATTAGATGTGTAATTGTTATTTACATTGATTATAATGATGAAAATAAATAAAATATATATCATAGATTTTTTAGTAGGAAATGAAATCACAGAGGGTGGGGGGCTGTCCGGCGGGGTTGTCCGGGGGCTGTCCGGTGGGTGTCCGGGGGGCTGTCCAGGGACCAAGGAGGATGGTGGGGGGGCTGTCCCGGGGGGGGGGGGGGGGGGGGGGGCTGTTCGGGGGGCTGTCCTGGGGCTTTATGGGGGGGGGGTGTCCGGGTCTAAGGAGGATGGTGGGGGGTTGTCCAGGGTCCAGGAAAGAGGGGCGTTCACAAACACACAACCACTAAAAGACATAAACATCCATAAAACAGATAATATATAAAAATAACTCAACTATAATACTATACTACGAGTCTAGATAAAACGAACAACTCGAATAGATTAAATATTAAATTTCAGTAATATTAGTCAAAAATCTAATGGATCATTTTTTTCCACATCACCATCACCATCATCACCATCATCATCACCCTCTTCCTCGTCCCCATCATCGTCCTCGCCCTCTTCAGCTCCCTCCTCCTCACCGTAGCCCTCCTCCTCACCCTCACCACCCGCCTAACCCTCCTCCTCTCCCTCCCCTTTCACGTCAGACTCCTCACCATCATTATCGTCAAGCTGGACATCGTCCTGAACACCACTATAACTGCCACCGGGTGCACCATATATAGAAAGTATGGATGACATATACTCATCAAAAGTGGGGCTGGCCTCTGCAGGAAGTGTTGGACGTAGAACTTCAATAAATATCACAATCACATTATTTTCCCTAGAAAACTGTTATGCTGTCTCTGTGGCCCTTTTATCAGCCTATTCTGCATATTCTCTAAATTTATGTAGCTCGGTGGCACTACAGCTTGTACCTAAGGAGGTCCAATACCTCGTCGGGGCTATCCTAGGTCGGTATCATACTCTGCCAGGATGCTTCTCTCCCAACACCAGATGTAAGTGATCTGTTGGCCCAAAGTTGCCTTATTCTTGGGCATCAAGGGCCTATAATGAAAGCTATTACAAATATAAATATATTATTAAGTTACAAAATAGATATTAAAATATAAAATCAACAGATTAAAACTTACAATATGCTGCTAAGTCGCTTCTTTGATGACACATCCATCCTTTTTTCTGTCTACTCGAGCAAAACAGTTTTTCTCGAGGCACACGTCCTTCAATATTCTATTTTTTCCTCTACAATGAAATGGAAGACTAATGTTATATTAAAACATTATCAAACTATTAAATAATTGAGAAAACAAAATAAAATGTAAGTCATAAAGAAATCATATAAAAATGTGTCATACCTGCTTCCTCTAATGATTCGACATTGTCGTACGTCCTAATGTGTGGAGGTAATTTTTTGCATCAATGTTTTCTTATTTTTTCCAGATGATTCCTAAATAAAAATAGATAATGAAAAGGAAAATATTAATGCAATAGATGAAAGTTACTATTTAAATACCTCAAATTTAATTCATACCTAAAAATGGGTACTTGTCCAATGAGTAATCATCTGACGATAATGATCTATAGGACAATCTTCCATGACTAGTTCCATCTCTAACACAGTGCCAACTCTAGAACGCTAGACATCATACATCTCATTCTTGCAGGCTCTCTAAATCTCGCATAAATCCTTTAGATGTTCCGCTCGAGCACCCTCACCATCAGGAAAATTAAATCGAAGCTGACATCAAAATATTAATTCATATAAATACAAAAAAAATCATGGTATTAAATACAACATATTTTTTTACCCATATCTCTGCACAAGATCTATCCTTGACCTCATGTGGCAAATGTATATATGACAACCGGCTGACAAGAATGATGTCGGAGTATTTTTCAAGTGTCGCCAAAAAACTCTGACATTGCTGCCCTGATTTCTCAACCATTTGGTTGTCTTCATTGTAATCCACCATAACCTGTGTGCGGTAGTTCCACACCAAACACATGCGTGTATACCCCCGCCCCTGCCTCCAATTAGTTGATGTATCTGTCATGAAATAAAAACAAATATTTTATCAAAATATGTCATAATGAAAATAAATATTGCTATATAAATTTGTTAGGGTTTTGTAAATATACCGATGACAGACTGATTGCTGAGGACCGCCGGATCCACAGAAACTGATGGAACACCATGTGGTGGAACAGGAGTCAAAGAGGATGGAATATAGAAGCTCGGAGATACAGAAGTAGAAGGAAAAGAACACGGGATTTCAGTATGACCGGATTCTGACTGGGGAGTGGGAATCATCATGGGATGTAAAAATGATGGGGTAGAAGATTTATAGGGTTTCGAAAACCTGGGAGGCCTAAATATCCCCTGTGTCCCTAATGATACACCGAGATAAGAATGTGGGAAGGATGGCATGTTAGTGGGAGGGGCAGGGTCTAGTCGGGCACATGTAACTGACCATCAACATCGGGTACGAACCCTCATCGTACCACCGGCCTGAGTACTAGGACCAGTACTAGGCTCCACGTCGAATAACTGTCGACATATATGTGGATCCTACAAAAATGATTACAAAAAATTAATCACATAACATTATATATTCTTTAAATATATATTATTTGAAATAATGTACTCACTGTAGGCACTAATGGTGGAATTCATATCTCCGCCATCTGATGATTGTTCTCTATTATTTTTTTCCTTCGTCTCTCTTCAATTGGATGCATTTCTTGATTTTGAAAACAAATATGTAATTAATTTGAAAAAGGAAACTGATGTGTAAACCAAAAAAACCAAATATATGAGGGAATATGGGGATTACTTAGTAATTTATCTATCAATTGTTTTAGAAGATATTGAATGAATTTAACAATTCATAAAAGTTGTAATGTTCACCATGTTAGAAATATTGTTTGACTAGGATCGAATACAGTTCAATTCAAATTATAAAATGCAATTCAAATAAAACAGCAACCAATAAACATTGAAAATTCACATAATGGTCAAGTCAACTAAAACATACTTGTGATCAATACTAAATCAATTTTAATATTACCAACCTTAAAAACCCAACTTGAGGTAAACCAAAATAATTGAGAACATGGATGAATGATTATATATATTTTCAACCGCTACTTCAGGTTCACAATCAACTCTGAAAATTGAGCTATTAGATTCATCAAAAGAAATAAATGGATTGGTTCCAATGGCAATAGAGACATTCTCAATTCCATCATCACCATCATCAAAAATATGTCTTGGAATTTCTTCAACTATGACACCAAATTCAGGTCAAAGTTGGTCTTTGACAAAAAAAACATGTTTATCCATTGATGCCAACACATATGGTTCTTCGGTAGCAAGAGTGGGAGTCATATTAATTACTCAAAATCCACAATCATCAATAAATGTGTCATGTCTCATCATTGAATCAAACCAATGGCATTTCATCATTGTGACTCTTCCATAAGAGTAATAATCCAACATTATTATTTTCTCAACGACTCCATAATAACCCACATTTTCAAATTTCAGTCTACTATCTGATGCACTAGCATAAAAATATTTTGAGGCAGTAACCATAACACCATCATGTTGTGTTCTCATGTTCTTTGGTCGTTCAGTGACAATAAATTTGTACCCATTGATAACAGTTGATTTACAGTCATGAACCATGATGTTAGGACCAAAAGCCAAATCTCTTATTTCCTTAGAGATAGAGTCAACAGACAAACCCAATACCTGCAATATAAATAACTATTAAACTTAATTAAATATTGAAATAATTAAATTAAACAGTAATATTTTTACCTTCAATTTTAACCAAGCAGAAAAGTATTTGATATGGAAAGTCTCTCTCCTTATCAGTGGTAAAGAACGATGCTTCCTATTTATCAATGTTTTATGTTCCTTGTAGATAATAAATTTGAATAGTTTAATAGATATATATGTAAGATATACATAATCAATTTACTTACCTGATATAGTCATCAAAAAAATCATAGTTGAACAAAACTGTGCGATGTTCCATCTCCCGCTCTTCATGGATTAATGTCTTCAATGTATATGATCTAGTAATTCCTCATATTTGAGGAAGTGATGGAAAAATGGGTTTAATTTTCTCATATTGTTCTTCTTCATTTCTCTTTGGTCTGTTCAATCTTGTAGTATGATCAGACAAATACATCGAGCAGAAATCCATACATTCTTGAGCCAGGTAACTGTTCACGATAGAACCTTCTAGATGATTTCTATTTCGGACACAAGACTTTAATGTGAACATATTTCTTTCAGTTGGATACATCCAATGAAAAGAAACAATTCCTCCAAGAAGTATTTAAGTGGGAATATGGACAGTCAGATATAGCATGCATGTGGAAAATAATGGAGGAAATATTTTCTCAAACTCACACAAAATTAATGGGGGCATCTGTCAACATTTTTTGCAATAAAGACTTTGAAAACATCTTTGAACAAATATCTCTAAACAAATGGAACAAATGAATAATAGCCACCCTTACATTATTGGAAAAAAGATGATGGATTTCTATTTGAAGAAACTCATGTAGTAGAACGTGATAATTATGAGTCTTTAAAGATTTTAGCTTCAACTATCTTCTGTTGACCCGTTTAGATATGTTTCTTGAATAACCATCAGGAACTCTAATAGTCTCTAATACTTCCTGATTTTTTTCGTAGGTGTCATCACATAAGAAGCACATGGAAGTTTCATTTATTTTTACTGATATGCATAGGATGCAAGTCTGGTCTGATGCCCCAATCCACCAAGTCACGCCGAGATTGTAAATCAACTTTTGTCTTCCTCTTGACATTTAGAAGAACCGAAAGCAACATTTTCATATATTCTTTTCAATATGCATTACGTCTAAGCAATGACGTAAAAAATTGGTTGACCAATAAGGCAAATCAAAAAAGATACTCCTCTTCCCCCAATTGTAACAGGTTTCAGTGGAAACATTCTTTCTGTTTCCAGATTTTATTTGACCCTTCCCAAATGAAAAACTAAAATCTTTCAATTCATTAAGCACATCAGTTCCAGACATATGCTGAGGTGGACCATCGGTCTCTATGGTATTATCATATCTTTGACGATTAATTCTATATGGATGATCCTTCCGAAAGAATCGTCGATGTCCCATAAAACCGAAACTAATGTGATGTTTCAATCTTCTGGATCATGTATTCTTCATACAAACTGGACATGAAAGTTTTCCCTTCGTTCTCCATCCAGACATCATTTCATAAGCCGGAAAATCATTGATCGTCCACATAAGCACAACACACATCTGAAATATGTCTTTCAAACATGCATCATATGTGCGCACACCTACATCCCAAAAAAGTTTCAACTTTTTATTAAAGGTTGCATGTATACATTAATATCAATGCCGGGATCAGAAGGACCAGATATGAGTATACTCGTGAAAGTGAAAGGTTTTTTCATACACAACCATGGGGGAAGATTATAAATGTGTATAAAAACTGGCCATGTGTTGTGCAAAGTATGCATCTGCCCAAACGGATTAAAATAATCACATGAAAGATCCAGCCTCACATTATGCTCGTCAGCTCCAAAATTAGGATGTCGAGCATCAAATCTCGTCCATGAAAATCCATCTACAAGATGAACCAACTCATCATTAGACTTCTTTCTCTCGGTATCATGCCATCTCATTTTTATTGATATTTCATCAGACATAAAAATATTCTGGAGTCTAGGGATCAATGGAAAGTTCCACATTACTTTATGTGGAATGAGGGATGGTGTTCCATCATATTTTTAATTCCAGCGAGATGTGCCCCATTTTATACAATCATTTTGTTCAGCGTTTTCCTCCCATAATAAACTGCAATCTTTCGGGAAAGCATGAATTTTCTTTCATGAAAATCCAAGTTCCTCAACTAACTTCCATCCCATATTTTGGTTTGAGGGAATATCTGCAACATCTGGAAGTAAATCTTCAAGAGGGTAAGAATGTAATTGATTGCAGTATTAGAAATCCCATACATAGTTTTCCCATGAAACAATCGGATTAAAAATTCCAGTTTTTTCATTTTATCGCATTGTCAATATACTAGTGTCGTGGCAGCATCATTCAATTTTTTCACCCTATCAATATCATCATTTTAACTAGATGCATCAGCTGTACTCATATCAATGTCTTCTTGAGTCGAAATCCATTCTTTTTCATGATGACTAATAAATGGAAACCGATCATCTAACAAATTCTCCATTCCAGTAATTTAATTTCAATCATCACTAATTTGAGATTTCATTTTCAACCCATTGTGATACCACACAAAGTAGTTTTCCTGAAAACCATTTTTTTTATGTGGTAGTTGACTTCTTCACGGCTCAAGAAAGGTCTACCAACACAATTGGAACATGGGCAGTGTATGAGACCACTATCTGAAGCATTGTGAAATGAAAAATCTATAATGCTCTCCAAATTGTTTTGAAAATCGCTTGAGATCTGATCGTTTTCATACATCCATCTTCTGTCAATTCTGTAAAAAGAATTTATATAAGACATTTTTTCATAAAAAATTCAATAGGATTGAACTTTAATAGAAAATACATTTAATTAAATGATTAAGGAAGAAAATAATCACAGTATCAACTACACATGTGAAAAAAATATTCTAATGTGTTATTGAAAAAATGTAAAACCAACAAGAACTTAATGTGTTATCACATCACATCACGCCTCATCCCATAACCATATTAGTAGGGTATCATGAACATGAATAACATCAACCTTGTGCCATCCTCCTACCCTCCATGACCCCAACCACATGCCACATCTTATTATAGCCTTATCACATCGCACCTCACCTGAAAACACTAGGGAAATCATTGTACATCTCACCTGAAGACACATGGACAATCACATCGCATCTTGCCTAAAAACAAATAGTCAATCACTTAGGAAGAAAGAGTAGGGAAGAAATGATAGCTATCCAACCATATAACCACCATCCTAGATATTAGATAAAATACCCTTAACTCAAAACCTCTGATCGTTGGTAAGTTTATCCAACTCTAGTTGGGAATGTGTAGAAATAACATAAAATACATGATATATAGATAGTACAAAATACCCAACCTATGGGTTCACATTAACTACATAATCACACGCTTCACTACTACCATACAACACATACACCATGACAACCACTTTCACCACTATATGCAACACACCAGAACACCACCACACAAGACACATAACATTTCCCACTTTCATTTTTAAGCCACTTAATTCACACTTACATTGTCCATTCATTTAATGTTAAATTAATTAAATCCATTTACCACACATCCATTTATATTCCATCCCATTTATTTAATATCTTTTTTTCTTCCTTTAACATCATAATTTATTCCATAGATAACCAGGAAACTAATAAAACAACCACACAACAACTCAGCATTTCACAATAACCATCCTCACCATGTTACATCGGCCAACCATCTCACCAAAACAACCACATATCACAAAAAACTATTGAACATCACAAACAACCGCACTACCAAAACCACATCACCACAACATACACCACAACTGCATCACACAACACCTTCACATGACACAATTGTTGGAACCAGGTTCTTCAAAGCATGATTTGGTGTATGGTTTGTGTTTGTTGTCAATCCTCAGTGGAAGTTCAGGGTGTGAACCAACAAAGCGATCATACCGTTCAGGAAGAAAACAGTAGTGAAGGTGGCGCTGTTTCCCAGTGTTTGCCAAATTTTTGGGCCTGAAAATCCGTAAATAAAGTAAAGTGTTTTTGGCAAAGATACTTGCGCGCCGAGCTCCTGGAGGATGAAAGACTTGCGCGCCATATGTTTTTGAGGATCAGAACATCAAAATTTGGCTAAGGAAAGAAGGTCGCGCAAGTGTTGGTTGGGTCGCGCAAGTAACTTGCGCGACAGAGGATCTGGAGATAGGACTTGCGCGCCGTCGAGGGACTTGCGCGCCGCCGCGCAGGGGGTCCAGTTTGCCTATAAATACTGGACCACCCCTCCTCATTTCGGACGGAGTTCAAGGCCGAGAGATTGTTCGAGCTCTCGTCGCGCAGGTGGTAGAGTCGCGCAGGTGGTTGTTTTGTCGCGCAAGTAGAGTTTGCACACCGGTGTTTTGCTGTTCTCCCAAGGCAGTTTGGAAGAGAAAGGAAGTGGATCGCGCAAGTTTTTAGTTCAAGAAGGCAGTGTCGCGCAGGTGCTTCAGTGACACTTGCGCGCCAGTTTAGTCTTGCGCGCCTGAGACTTGCGCGCCGCCGGGAGACTTGCGCGCCGCCAGGAGACTTGCGCGCCGGGCTTGAAAAGGAGACCTAGACACTATTGAAGCACGCCTGCCTTGCTGGAGCTGCACGAAAGCCGAGAAACTACTCGGTTCATTCGAGGAAAAGTGATATTCTTCTTCTGGTGAGAATCGGACTTCAATAGAGCATCTACCTTCAACAAAGGATGCACTCTTATGCAAATGAAGAAGAGACCTACACGTCTATAAACTGAGTGGGACTTCACCAACGGCAGTGAGCCAGGGGAAGACAACGGGAGTGACCCGAGGGACGCAGTGAGTCATCCCTGAACTATTGTAAAGGCAGTGAGCCTGGGACAGGGTGTCTGTACCCGAACTTTTGTATCCGCAGCTAGTGAAGTATAGTGGATTTAGGTACGACCGGCAACCTGTCGGCGTATGCTCCTTGGACGTAGCCCTTAGTGGTGAACCAAGTAAAAATGATTGTGTCTTCTCTGTGCGTGTGAATGTTTCCTTTTTGATCGTAATCATCATACAGGTTCAACAAGTTCCTACCAACGTGGGAACAAGATCCAACAAATTAAAAGAAAAAGTGGTCACCCTGATTCACCCCTCCCCTCTCAGGGTGTCCCGGGGTCCTTCAACAACACCACCAAACATCATCACTATCACACAACTTCACATGTCACATCCATGCCCACTAACCATGACATTACAACCCCACATATCACGAAGCCCAACTGGTCACCTCAATCACCATACAACATCCTACAACATATAATGAAACACAACAAAAAACCTTTCATAAAAGCAACATACCCCAACTGTCACAATTTATTCAAGGTATTTTATTACATTACCCATTTATTTATCATGGACATTATAACACCAATGATATTCCATGGGAAACTAATTAATTAACAAAATATTCGTTCATTTCCCTATTTTTCACAGTGAAATCACATCAAAATCCAAACATAAAACAAAAATATTAGATCAATAACAATAAAAACAAGGTAGCATATGTGTATAAAGAATAAAATACCTGATTTTAGATGATTCAAGTGGTTTTTCAGCTGTTTGGATGGGGGAGTTCATGAGAGGAGCAGAGCTCTAGATTGATTTTAGGGTTCTGTCGCGAATGGGGGAGAGCAGCGACCCGATTGTATTTGGGGAAAATATTTTCCAATAGTTTTTAAAAACCTTTGGCAAAGGGGTGTTCTGTTACACATTCCCAATGGTGGTATTATGAAACCGTTGGGAAAGGGTTCCCAAAACCTTCTTTACCAACGGTTTATGCAAACTGTTGGTAAAGAACCATAGGTAAAAACCACATTTCTAGTAGTGGTCACTGTCTATGTGGGAAGAAACATGGGGTTATGAAATCCTTCGTGGAACATGTTGTGTACCAGATGAACATGTCATTTGTATAGACCATGTGTCTAGCCATGTGACAAACGAAACATGTGGACTAGGCATAGTTAGCACATCTCATGTCTAGAACTAACATGTTGTGTAGAGTTAGCCATTTAACATGTAGTGTGACTAACAACATAGGTCCGTGAAGTTTATTCATTTATACACCATGTCTGGCACAAACATGCCATGTAGTCTTACTGTAGGAGAACTGTGTGGGTTATTCATGAAGAAGAACTCAGGTAGGGGAGCATGATTCATGTAAACGTCGTGTCTTGGGAGAACATTCCATGTGAATGAGGCGTTACATGACCTGGTTTGGTAATAGTACACGCCCATGTGAATGCTTAAGGTAACACACTATGTAGGGGTTGTACACACTGTGTATCAACCTTTCGTAAATCTTGAAATATTTTTTCTCAATTTACCTTCTGGCACTTATATGTTTCAATCATTGTTAATATTTGATCTAACAAGTGTGTTTGGCATTGCAGTGTTGTGCCACAAAGACATCCTCCTCTTGTATTTCACTTATAGTGCAGGGAGAAAATGCTACACATCGTAGATAAGGAACTGCAAGAAGATCCTCTGGTCATGACCGTCTTGGTACTAGACTTCATCCCAGATACATGTTTTAATGCTCTGTTTTGAGAGGGATTTATGAGGTTCATGCTGAACATCTAAGGAGTACAACTTCATGACATGTATATAGAATATTTGATGGGGGGTTTTTAGTAGAAACCTCCTCCATCCATCTAATGGGAAAGAGGACCTTTGACTAGAGAATCATGGCTAGAGGACATGTTATTGATAATCGAGAATCAGGAGATGCCTCTAGAGAGGAGGGTGAGGCTCACTACTTATATGCTTTATGATTCCTTTCAGAGATGGTGGGATGTGATGTCAAAGGCAGGACGATAGTAGTTTGTGGCTTGGGATGAATTCCATCATGCCTTCTATGATTACTTCTACCCAGAGACCTTGATGGTCGATCAAGCCTGAGCATTCATGGGTCCGATACAAGGTACTTTTTCAATTATGGAGTATTCTTCATGGTTTACAGAGTTGCAATTCATGAAACCCATCTGAGGAGGTGATAATTTATTCTTATCAAGGAAGTTTGATGATAAAATCAGGCATGACATTCGATCTCTGGCGAACATCTTCAGGTTGACTTCCATCACATATATGGTCAAACATGAATTGATAACAGAGTGAAATTGAAGGTATTCTAGAGTTATGAGCCAGGGAAGCTCAACATCCGGAGTTGGTACCCCTGCTACTGATAACAGGAAGCTCCATCAGGAGTCTATACATGGAGATCCGAGAAATTCCTCTACTTAATAAGGTTTCCAGTTGGTGTGCTACTATTGAAGGAAGAGTGGGCATACGATGACACATTTCTTGAGAGAGATAGTGGAGTTCCGATCATGTGGAAAGATGAGACATCTTTAGTGGTTTTCCTAGTTTTTCTCATTGGTAGTTAGTGATAGGGATTCCTCTATGACTCCTCGTTCAAGAGCAACATCACAGGTTTCCCATCAGTCTGAGAACTAGAGTTCTTCCAGCTATTTTAGCCGAGGGGGAGGTCACAACCGTTGTAGCCAGTTGGCAAGTCTTTAGTGACAACCGGGTGGATCAGCTAAAGGTGGTCCGACATGGTCACTGGGCCATGATACATGCCAGACATTTGTAGTGGAGAAAACCCAACCAGAGTAGGATCTTGAATCCTCTTAAGTTCAAGGTACAATTATAACTTCCTCAGTTCTTGCTTCTGCACTTTTTGATAGAGGGTATTCTCATATATTCATATCTATTGCTATTGTGGAGTGCCTTGGACTCTGTATCTATTCATCTTCTGATGTCTTGATGCTAGCCACTTCGTTGGTACTAGAACGACTAGTGTATGTTAGTTCAAGGTGTACTCTCTTATGTTTGGTGGGTTTAATGTCTTCTGGGACCATTATGTCTTAGAGAAGACAAGCTATGATGTCATTCTCAGAATGGATTGGTTAGTTACCTTCCAGGCTATTGTAGACTACTATCACAGTAGGGTGAGTTTTACATCACCATAAGGCAGTTAGTTCTTACATAAGGGAGAATGGGATGTCAAGGAAAGATGATAAGGACACGGGCATCATGGGTTGGGAGGAGTAACAGCCCAGTTTTCTAGTCTATATCTGGATGACCCGGGGACTTCACAGTTAAAATTTCCTGCAGTGGTTGATCATTTCAGAGATTTCATTCCAGTGTACTTTTCATGTTTTCCACTAGAGCGAGAGGTGGAATTTTCTGTTGATCTTGTACCAAGAATGACACTGGTGTCCACTCCTCCTTATAGGATGACTACACCTGAGTTACTGAAGGTAAACAAGCAATTAGAGGTGTTGAAGGAAATGGATTTCATCTGACCTAGTACCTATCTTTGAGGTTCGCCAGTCCTTATTGCAAAGAAAGTGGATGATAACAGCATACTATGTGTGCATTATCAGAAGTTGAACCAGATGACGATCATGAACCGATATCCATTTCCATGGATTGATTATCTATTTGATCACCTTCAAGGAGCCCGAGTGTTCTTGAAGATTTATTTGCGATCCGGTTATCATCAGTTGTGCAATAGACCATCTTATATACTAGTTAGAGTCTTTCAGAGTAGATTTGGTCTATATAAGTATATTGTTATGCCATTCAGTCTGACGAATGTGGCTACAATTTTCATGGCACTGATAAACCGAGTATCCCATCCATACTTGATTCGATTGTGGTAGTATGTTTGGATGAAATCTTGGTGTACTCTCACACTCAACACGACCATGACCCAAATATTGAGATTGTATTATGTACACTGAGAGAGCATCAGTTATATGATATGATCTCAAAATGACACTTTTGGATAGACCATATTATCATCATGGGTCATGTTATCATAGAGACATGAATATCAGTTGACCCAGATAAAGTGAGAGAAATAATTCCCTAGGATTAGTAGAATAATGTATTTGAGGTATGATGTTTTCTAGGGATGGATGGAAACTAAAAACCTTTCATACATTACTATTCATGATTAGAAGCGCCACTGAAGGGCCTCACTTTGTAGTGTGCGAAATACATATAGTCAGATTATTGTGAGTCAGCCTTTTAGGAGCTGAACGGGAGGTTAATTTCAGCACCATTACGAGTATTTCCAGAGCATGGAAAGAGCTATATTTTATTTTGTGATGCATTAGGTATCTGGATTGGAGCTATTCTTTTTCAGGGGGGAAGGAGTCATTGTGTACATGTATTTTTCAGTTGAATCCACATGACAATAATTTCCTCATGCACGATCATGAGTTGGCTGTAGTTGTTCATTCCTTACGCGGTTGGAGACATTATATTCTGGGAGGGAAAATTGTGGTTTTCACTGATCATAAAATGTCTCAAATATATCTTCACTCATCACGATCTGAATATGAGACATTAAAGGTGGGTTGAGTACTTTCAGTCTTTTGACTTTGAGCTTGCCTACACTCTAGGAAAAGGTAATGTAGTAGTTGATGCATTCAGTTTGAGGACCAATTTATAGGCATTTCAGGAGGCTAGTAGAGAGTGGAAGATTATGGCCCTTTCATTGAGATTCATTTGATGATTCATGATAGATAGGGTCATACGTTTCATTTTTCCATGGTTGTTACCTATACTCAAATTGATCGAGTTTAAATGAGGTAGCTATATGTTTCTGAATACCTAGTCTTAGGGGAAAGTGTGTCAAGAGAGAACCCTATTCCTAGATGGACTGTAAGAAAGGATGAGATCATGTTTTTTCATGGGTGCATATGGGTGTCAGTAGACAGACATGAGGATCTGATGAAATACTTTTATTCCTTAGATTGGGAAGTTCATCATGGAGTCACTAATATGTATCGTCATGTACACTGTCAGTATTGATGGCCATGTATGAAGAGAGATGTTGATAGTATTTTGATGAGATGTTTAACCTTTCAGCAGGTGAATGCAGAGCATTAGAGACTAGGATGGATTTTTCAACAGTTACCCATTCCCATGTGGAAGTGGAATAATGCCACGAAAGACTCTATGATAGGGTTTTAGAGGTCGACTCGAGGGAATGATGCAATATGGGATGTCATTGAAAGACTCACAAAGGGTTCTCACTTCTTAATGATCAAGGAGACCTTCAATTTTGATGATCTATAAAGGATATACATTGGGGATTATGTACATCTACATTGGGTTCAACATTCTATTACTTTAGACAGGGATGAACATTTTACTTTTCAGATCTTGCTGGGAAAAAAGAGGGATTTTTGCACACTTGTACATCTTAGTACATCTTAAAATTCCCAAATAGATGGATCGTCTGAACTTATGATTCATGTGCTAGCGGAAATGAATTGAGAATGTGTCCTTGATTTTGGAGGTTCTTGGGAGAAGAACACACCTCTTGTGGACTTTTCCTATGAAAATATTTTTCAAGAAACTACTCATATGGAACATTATGAGGTTTTGTAAGGTAGTCCATGTTGATCACCCTTATACTGGATAGAAGTTGGAGAGGCAGCTATGTTGGGTCCTCATCTTGTTTAGTAGACCACAGAAAAAATAGAGTTGATTCGGAAGATGATAGATACTGCAAAGTCATGACTGAATTCTTATGATGATCGATAGAGATGACCTTTGGAGTTTGAGGTTGGGGATCAAGTTTTTCTACATGTCACACTGAGGTTTGGACACAAGTGTATTAAGATACTGGGCCTTCTTTCACTGAGATATGATTGACCGTTAGAGGTTTTGGATAGATTCAGGCCGGTTGCCAATCCATTGATGTTACCTCATAGGTATCAAGCTATGCACGACGTCATCCACGTTTCTCAACTAAGACATTACTTTTCAAACCCGTATCAAGTTTTTCAACATGTGGAGGTTGAGGTGGAGATAGATGAATCATTCGAGGAGCATCATATCTAGATTTTTTATCACAGTGCAAAGGTTCTCTGTTGATGGTCTATTTCTCTGGTATGAGTGATATGGAAGCACATGAGAGTACACGATGAGACATTGGAGTGGGAGGCTGATGTACGATCACATTGGTCAGAGTTATTCAAGGATTCTACTTCTATGCCACCATACTAGAGAAATTTGAGGATGAATTTATTTAAAGGGGAAGTTATTAAAAAAACAGAATTATCTTTTTTGGTATGGGTTTTATATTATTGTGTTCTTTAGGAAAATGGGTGTTTATTGGAAATTTAAGTAGTACACACCGTGTATTTATATGTACACGTTATGTACCAGATTGCTGCGGGTGACCATATATTGGCCATGTTGCAGACAAGTACATGGACATGTGGGGTGACTTGGAGACCACCTAATATGGGGCCCGATAATGTCATATACATGGCATGTAATTTTAAATTACATTCCATGTAATTTACTTTTTAATAGTTATATTGGACTGATGTCATGTCTAATTGGAAGAACAACCATCTTCTGGTTTCATCTCGTCTAGGAGCAACCGAAGCTGATGATTCTTCTTCGATCCCCCGCCCCACCATCTATTTTTTGAATCAACCACTTTCGATTGTGTTGGAATAGGAAAGACATGTTCTTAATTCTTCAAGAGCCACTTCTCTTGATTTATCCTCCTGTTTGAAATATTCAAGGATGAACATTTTTTACCTTTTTATAGATCAACAATGTTCTATGGGGATTCATGGGCCAGTATTTGACAGTGTTATTTGTTAAATGCCGAAGTAAGTGGTTTGTTCCATTCTTTAGTTAGACTTTCAATATTATGTGAAAAAGTGACCAATACCCTAGAACGAGGTGTTACATGTTTAGGGATTTCATCCTTATTAATGCCTTTGATTCCCTGTGTCCCTGAGTAGAGGTTTTTTAATAGTGAATATGGTAATATTCCATGAATTGGATGTGTAGACCATACTTGTTTTCATATTGAATGTTTGTTCTAGCTCTTCCAGTTAGGCTTCTTGTTTTCCATTCTTAGTGTTGATAAGAGGGAGTGAAATTATATGATTCTATTATTTGTTTGTAAATGTTTACCCAAGTAGTTCTTGAAATATGTTATCCATGTAGTTCTTAATGTTTACTTTGGTTGTTGAAAATTATTGTGGAAGATGGACATACAATGGGCTGTTGAAACCTAGTGTAGAAGACCATAAGTGGAATGGAATTTGAGGGCTTCTCCATAGTGTCTATTTACTTTTACGTTGCAAGACAATAGGTTGGATGGACTTTTTACACTTTTAAATTGTCTATAATCCACCACTGTGATACCACATGTGGAACTGGACGTTGAGTGCTCTCTCAGAGTGTCTATATTTATGGATATGAGACCACATGGAAAATTGACAGTTGGTGTTTCCTCAGAGAGTCTTTACTAAAGTTGTACAAGAGGTGATAGACTGTTAGTACTTCCCAGAGGGTTGATTTTGTTTTTTTGGTTGAACCAGAGGGGTTAGGCTGTGAGCACATCCCTGAGGGTGATTTTATTTAGATTATCTACTTACTTGATATATGAAAATGAATGCAATAGGAACTATATGATTTTTTAGATTTAGTACATCCTTGTTTATTACATAGTTTTTCTTATTGCCCACCACATACATTCACTGACTATTTGACATAGATCTTTGGGTGGTTTCCTACTTGGAATCATCTCACACCCAATTTAGGTCCAGATTTTGGGCCAAATCTATCTATATTGCAGTAGGTTTTGATAAGGGAAAGCACGTTCTACGTCAGGTACATGACTATTGTGGAGCGGGAGAGCATGGGAAAAAGATGTGGCATGCGATATTGTGGTAGTCTATTTGTTTTCATTGTACAATGGTTTAGTACTATATTCTCGAATTGTGACATTTTGGAAACATTCCTAGAAATATGTATCATGCATCAATTGTAAATGTGCTCCAGTTGTTTATATACTTTCAGTTTTCCTCTTTTATTGATTTCATGTTATTATTACTATTTCTGCTACTGTTATCCGTTTATTGTTTCTATTTTAATCTACGAATGAGGGCATAGTTTCTCCACTATCACACCCAAACCCCTCGGTACTAGATGGAAGTCTCTAGAATTCAGGGAAATGCACTTGAGGCCATGTGTCCAACCTGATTTGTGGAACCTCTCGGTGACACCCATAACTACTACGTTACATATGTAGATTCTAAAAAACGAAAATATCTAACGAAAGCTCAAACAATTAGTTATAATAATTCAATAGAATAATAATTGTGTCAATCAATTTTATCAGATATGATATAGATTCCTTATGTATTAGAGGATTTCAAACTTATTTGAATATTCCATTTGAAAAAATATAAAATAAATAAAATAGATTAAATAAATCATTCAAACAAATTCAATAATAAATAATAAAACAATTTCCAGAATATCACAAGTAGATTTAATGTTAAAAATCAATCTAAATTTATGAGATAAATATGGAAACATTGAAAACACATATTTATGATATTAAAAATACTTTGAATATTGTCAAATATTTTATATATTAATTATAGTACATTTAAAATAAATAACTTGTCTAATGTTAATTATATTCATAAATAATGCAACCCATTCATTGAAAATTTCATACAAATATAACGAATGTGAAACAAAATTTTATTAAAAATTTTAATTAAAAAATTAAAAAGAATAGATCCAATATAATTTAGAATAAATTTAACACCCATAAATATATTAAAATAACGACAAATAAAATTTAAATAAAATTATTATAAAAATCTGGATTGATAGATAATAATAATATTTTGAAGGAAAATATAATTAATCTTAGTGAAGGTTGTAGAAAAGATAGATCCTAATATTTGTGGTATTTTACATAGGTCATGTTTAAATATTTCAAGCCTGATGGATATAGAAACTAAGTGATGGTGATAGAAATCAAAAATTATGATCATAGAAAAATTAACTGATATTATAATTTTTTTAAAACAGATCGAAAATTATTTTTTTATCACAAATTACTATGTTCTACCATGGAAAATAAGTGATGATATTATTTGGAATAAGCTAGTGTCACCACTACCTGTAACAAGATAAAAAATATATCACTACCTCTATAAGTAAATTCTATCATTAAATTGAGGATTGATACCAAATGATGATGAGAAGTGGTGATATTATTACAATGAGGAGGACATGTAGAAATGTCAACGAAGGTGGTGAATGAGGAAAGCATGAATCCACCCTATGATGAAGAAGGTTCAACCATATTATTTTTTCAACCATTTATTGTTACTCGTGATCCCAATGATGAAGGCCTACTTCTATTAACATTAAAATAAGGACTACTACTTTTAGATGAAAAATATATCTACTTGATTTCTTGGTAGAGATGTGAGTGTTCCAAATGAAGGGTGTAATGTGTGTTGTCATTAACAAGAGATGCGGTTCTTATACCATCAATGATAATTATAATGGTAACACTATTACACCATAGGGCCTCTTACAATTGAGAGTCTGTACTATTAGAAGGAAGAAAACCATGTGATAGAGGCATACTACAATCAACAGATTCTAAACCAGAGGAGTGTGATGCATCCATATAAGATGAATATTGAATATATATATATATATATATATATTCAAACCATTTGTATATATATGCATCAATATATATAACTATTACTATATATAATAAATGTAAATATATAAATGATATATTTTTTTAATAAAAAATTAATATGATAATAAAAATTGATATATTGGTAAAATATTATTTTATAAAATTTAAATAAATCCCAAAACTATTGTAGAAATTTATCACATGTAATGTATTTAAAATTATAAAAATATGTGATATAAAACTATTTTTTAATCTCGTAAAATTGAAAAAGAATAAGAACAAATGACCTTGAAAAAATACACTATGAAGAATATAATAATAATGAAATCAAATAAAACAAATATTATTGAAATAATAAAATATTAGGAATGTATTTTTAAAATATGTTTTATACCATAAAAATAATAAACCAGATTTCACCGGATAATATATAAGATATTAATGAAATGAAAAAAAATTATCAAATGAAACACATTAAAATTACTTAAATCAAATGGCTGGAAATGTAATCAATGAAAAAACCCAAAATATTTAAATAACACGTGTTATAAAATAAAATAACACTTTAAACAATCTCATACTTTCTATTTTATTAAAAAATGGAACATGTATACATAAAGAATTATCCCCCATTTTATGTAAATAAATATAACCAATAAACTCAATTTGAAGAGATTATAAGAAACTAAGTATCCCAGTTTTTCAATTTTAGTTAATAAAAAAGTATAAAAATTAACTATATTAATATGAATATTAAGATAAGAAATAGCATCCCCCCCAAGTACTTTTCATGGTAAAACAATTAAATAAATTCAAAAAAATAAATAAAAAATATAAAATCTGAATCTGTCCTTGAATATATTGTTTTCTTAAAAAATTATCAACACGTATAAAATATATAAACCATATAAATTTTTTAAATAAATTTTATGTGGAAATGTTATCTGTCCATGAAGTTAATCATTGTTTATATAGAATCCCCAACTTGATTACACAATAATGTAGTTGTGCCAATGTCTTGAAAAACTCAAACGAATATATATTTTATTATCTATGGTGTTTTGGGACCTATTTGGTTAGTAACTTAATGTTCCATACATAATAATATTTAAAACATTTTTTCTAAGGTAAACCTGAAGATAAGTATTTATATATAGAAAATATAGTGATACTGAGAGATTTAAGGAAGATTAGAAAACATTATATGACAAAATTATTTTATAACATGGATTTGAAAAATGTCAACTATCAACAATTTCTTGCAGAACTCTTAAGGATTGATATATTTTAAATATTTAGAATCCAATGAATATAACCAAAACTCAATCTGTATCTATTTGGTTTCATCATAGCTCCCATCTAATCATATATCTCTTTACCTTGGAAAATTAATGGTTGTCTTTTTTTTAATTGAAAACATGATTTTTATAGTAACACTCCCCTTATGAACAATATCCTGAATATTATAGAAATTGGATATTATATAGGAAGTAAAATTTCTCAAAATATGATTCCCAATTTATTTATTTGATATATTATTCCCCATAATATTTATTTTTTACTTTAGTTTATAAACCTCATAGATAATGTACATTAACGATTAATTGTATGGGTATATATTTTTACTCTCCTTCATTGAGAGTGTCATTATCTTTGGAAAAACAATAATTCCCTTAATTGGAAACATATTCTAATATTTCAGAATATTATGAAACATAGTAACTCTAAAAATATCACTTTTATGTTTCTAATATTCATCATATAATTCGTCAGAACATAAAAAATTTCTTTCATAATAATAACTAAAATTAGATTCATTTCTCGCCTATTTTTTTAAAACCATCAAACATATGATTGATATTTATTTCTCAATTCTATATTAATCAGATGTATAAAATTCATTAGATAATATCCATCCATATTGATAATCAAATTTCATTTTTTCTTTTATTACTTATCTTTACATTCTTTCATAAACCATATAAAATCTGGTTTGATGTGATTTATCTTTCTAAATTCATAAAATGTTACATATGGTCTCTATATATTACAATTATTTTTTTATCATTATTTTGATATTTATATGATTACTTTTTATTAATTTTTATAATTATTCATAATTTTCACAATCCATTTGATTATATTTGTGATTTATTATTTTGGAACATTCCTATGACTCATATTCTGAAGACTAAGTAGAAACATTTATATGACCTTTGAAAACAATACCTTATTTATTCAATGTCACTTATTCAAAAATATTATTAAACTCAATATTATGTTAGACAAATAATCCAATGACTTTATATAGTTTGTTCTCCTTGAAATTATCACTTTCAAATACAACTATTCTCTTTTCATTCCACTTCTTCTTTAGTACTCATGGAACTCTTTCAATAATTATGAGTTTCTCATGGATTTCTCTAATTTCATTTATTCCATAAAATATTGTAGTTAACTATTGTGACATATGATTTACTATATCATCGTCACCCATTTTGAATCATGGTAATAGGCTTGATGTATTCAAATATTGGTTCAAATCAAATTGTCAGATAAAATATGTATTACATTTGAAATCATCAAGATCTCATGATCTATGTTATAAGAATATAAACAGATAAAAATAGTTTTTTAATAAATAATATAAAATATTCATATTAATTTAATTCAAAATATATTTCCTTGGATCATTTTAATTATGTGTATCAGGATCATAATCTGGAAAATTTTATGGTTTTACCTTTTTCATCCGATGATCAATGATCAATTACTTCTAACAATATTCAATCCATGTTTTCTAGAAACCCTAATCATTTCCATCGAAATAAAAGTGTTTTTTTGGGGAATTCACCCCATATTAGGATTTATTCCAGTATTCATACAGAATTATTATCTTTATACTATAAGGTCAATTATGTGGTTTGGACAAAAATTGATGCATATTAAAAATGATTAATATGGAATACTCTATATTGATTGTAAAATTGAAAATGAACCATGCTCTGAATCTATGTATTAGTCATCAGGAAGAGAAAGAGATCAAAACAATATCTTTAATAATTAAAAATTATTATACAAATTTAGTTATGAATGGACAGAAGAAATTACAGGGGTTAACAGACCTTAAAAGGTTTTATAGTGATAAATAATTTAAAATTAAAATTAGAGTGAGCATAATTAATTTGTATTTTTTTAAAATCTAAATTAGACTTTGTAAACTCTTACTCCACTCTACTAAGTAGGATAAGTGTTTTTTTTACTTTATAAATTATAGGGGGGTAAAATCTTGATTAGACATGTACCTTTTCTTGTGGTGGTATAACTAGAATGACACACAAAATTATTTATGGGGGGTCACAAAACCTACAAACTCGTTGAGGGTACTCTAACCTATCATGAATTTTAGAATGTGGGAGTTATAACTATAATAAAATGAGTTTATAAGCCATGTGGAACAACTAGAAATTCATGAATTTGGAATTTAGGATTCAAAACCAATAAAACAAATATTTTAGAATTTAGGAGTTAAAAACTGAAAATGGAGAATGGTTTTGAATGGAAAAATCCCAAATCAACATTACAAGACAAATGAGTTGATATAAATAACATATAACAAATATTATTATTAAGAAAACATATAATACGATGCATAAAGATTAATAATATTCATTATTTTTCATAAAAAAATAAATTCATCTTTTCAAGGTAAATGTAGTCATCATAGAAGAAACAATTCCTAATTTACAGATCATCAACAATCGTAAAACAAGTGTGTAGGGTGAATTAAAGGTTCCCTAAAAATATGTGCATTGTATTTCCTTGAATGAATGTGTAAAATTATATGTAATCATCATATATATCTTATCATATTCAATAAATATAGTCTTATTGATTCTAAAATGCTACAAAACGTAAATAGAACTCAAGAAATTAGTAAGAATAATTATGAATAATAATAATAGAGGTAACCAATCATATTGAAGATATAACTGTTTCTTAAAATGTCAATGGAATTTATAGAAATTTGAATACATCATTTAATGAAATTCAAATTATCAAAATAGTTCAAAAAATAATTTGAACTAATTCTATAATACTTATTAAAAATAATACAATGAATACCAAAAGCAGTTTGACTGTAAAAAAACATTCAACATTTATGTGTTCAATATGAAAATTGTGCGAATATATATATAAGAAACTAAAATTATTTTTAATAAGTTTTTAGATGTTAAATATTAATTACATATCACTTTAGAAATAAAATCATACAGTATTAATTTTATTTTAAAATATTCTAACAAATGTTGTGCAACTTGCGTACAAATATAATGAATACGAATCAAGATATCATTAAAAAAAGATATTTGCACCATTGTAAAATTTTATTGATAAAATATAATTTACGATTTAATTGAAAAATATAAAATTTTATGATTAAGATAAATCACCATATAGAATATAAAATATTAATATATTAAAAATATTGAATAATAATATATTGAAAGAAAATATAATTATACTAAGGAACATTACATGAAAACATAGAACCATGAATTTTTTGAACCATGTAGAGGATGAAATCAAAAAAACATCTCTCATGTCCCTCGATAATAAATCATTGTCAAAAAACTCTATCATGTTATTATACAAAAAATAACATATGTTAGTAGATTTTTGAAACTAGCGGAAGTGTTTTTTTGTTTAATGAGAGAGACTGTTCTACTATCAATCAAAGGAATTTTCTCCAATTTGAGACATCAAGTTATATATCTACAAATGCCATGAAAATAATGGTACCACTAGTTCTTAAATTACATGGTACCATTTGATAGAGGATTCCTATAATTAGGGGATGATCAATAGATCTACAACTACAATGAAGAGGACTATAAACCAAGACGATAAAGGAGGTGAACCTGATGAGCACGAAGCGTGTTTAAACAGAAGTAGTTTGTAACATTGAAGTGATTCTACCATTTGATGTCATAGGTTCTATTAATTATAGTGGTATTCTTCCACATCTATTAGTAGATGGACATATACCATCAGATTAAGATGTAGTGCAACTAGTTTCATTATAGAGCAGTGTGTGAGTTGTGTGAAGGGTGGATATAGTACTTCAAGGAACATATGATGAGAATATTCTACAATTGAAAATAAGGTTAGGCGTGATACTTAATTAACCCAGGCCCTCTAAAATTAATATATGATAACATCTTGAGGACTAAATCTAGGAGACGAAGGCATGTTTCCATCGTGATATGTTGAACCAGAGGAGTGTACTACTACATTTGAAGATTAAGAGTGTATATATATATATATTATGTATAATATATATATATATATATATCTCAATATTTAAAAAAAATTTACTTGATATATGATATAATATTTTTAATATAAAAAAAACATTCTAATTAAAATTGATACACTGATAAGAGGTTATATTATAAAATTTTTTGACAATAAAAATCTAAACTAACACATGAGAATAAAAGAAAAATTTAAAATAATATAACATTGGATATAAAATTATCAGATTATAAAAAAATGGATATAAACCTAGAAAATAAATCATTAATAAAATATTACACTAAGAACATGATAATATAAAATAAATTAAATAACATAATGATTGTTGAAACATTTAAATTTTTTTGAATGAATTATTAAAAAATGTATTATATGATCAATAAACAATATTCTAAAAATCATATGATAATATATATGATATTTTTTCACATAAAATATATTTTCAAAAAACTGAAACACCTAAAATATAATTAATGAATATTTTTAGAAAAGTAATGAAAAAAATTGAATATTTAAATTACAACTATAATCAAGAAAAATAAAACTCATAAAACCATAAATTTCAAACTTGGAGATTCTACTGATGATCAATGGGGTGATGAAGTGGTATTGTAACCAATTCTATGTTTTCATCAATAAAAACTTGTTAGAGTGAATTAAAGATAATGCAAAGATGCATCACCATCACTTTTATGGCCTTAGTGATGGTGGATTTTGGAATATTAATCTCTATTCTCGCATATTCAGATTCGTGGTCATCCAAGAGCAGTAATAAATTATGGAAATATATCTCAATGCATTTGAAAATGAAAACATCATCCATTGAACATGGATTTGGATATCAAATAGCTAATTATTGTGATTGCAGAGGTGTTACAACATCACAATTAGGTAGCTACTTAATCTAGGGAGATTCAAAAATATGAGTATCATGTAGAAATGGAGAATGAAAATCTACTATAAAAATAACTATTATCTATATATTCAATGGTGTTTTCAAATAATTCTCTCTTTGCATTGAGAAAACATTCTAACTATAAAAAAAGAGACTGTTGATTAAGCAGATCTCAAGTGTTGATTTAGTGTTTACTTCAAATCATTATCCAGCCTACTAAATTTAGATAACCAATTCATATTTTAATTACTAGTTTTGTTTTATATATTATGTATGAATAAAATAAATCTCAATATTTTGGAATATCATCTCGTATTTCTTTCCATAAATACCAAATTATTAATTTTTTCATTGTAAATTTTCTATCTTATCCACTCTTCTATTATTATTTGATAATATATGAAAGTAACAATGAATAATGTAAACATAATGAAAACAATATTTAATATCTTATGAGTATAGAAAAAACAAATCATGTTTATTAACCATTTGATTCATGATTTAAATACGGAAAAATATTTCATCATTCATACACGTCCCAACATACGGGTATAGGTTGGTCAGATATAGCGGTTAAAATAATATCTTCAGACACTATGGTGAATCATTTTAGATAATTAATTCAAATTTGGTCTCCTCCAAATTATGTTCACTTGGATGGTTTTATGCATGAAAAATACCACAATATTTATACCATCAACCTATACGATGGTCAATATAATCATATAAGATATGCTTTTTCATCCTAGAAGTGTAATACATGGGTGGGTAAAAGTATGGTAGATATCACAACATATATACCATCTTCATGCACAAAATTTAGACCAATTTGATATAGGGATGATTATCATTGTACGATAATATTTTTGATGAATAATTTTTGAAAGAGGATTCCAATGTTCTAAAGGGATTGAGTACCAATAAATCACAAATTTTTGCATTTTCGAATAATCATTTAAACCAATATTTTTGGGGATTAGAATGGTGATCCAATTAGGTCTTTGTTGAAGAGACCAGTGAATCTTGAGTTTAAATTGTTTTTAGGATAAAATGGGGGACCCCACACTCTTGGTGAGGTTATTTGGTAACCAAAATTTTTCATATCCCTCATATGTGGGAAGCATATTGGGTGGTAATTTGAATTTTTATCATCCCAACCATTGTGGGTTTTTAAAATGACATGTTTTATTCATTTTCAGCTGAATATAATCAATATTTCCTACTTATAAAGGGTTATGGTCATCGAGATGAGACATTAATTTCTCATATTCTTACTATTGTGAGTTTTATACATTGAATTGTTATTTCACTATCCTTGGGATGTTTAAGGACATTTAGTTAAAACCAATGTGGCAGATATTTAAGGTCATAAGGAATTGGAAAAAAATATATGTTCTACCATATTTATCAAGGGGTTAGTGAAAATCTAACATTAATGTAGATCTCAGTGTTAATATGAAAAATATGAGGGTTAATGTATATAGTTTAAGGTCATGTGTAGAATATATCATCTAGTAGATTAGTTTTATGTGATAAGAGCATTATAGCAAGAAGATAACGTTTGAAAACTCTAATAAAATGTTGATGAGGTATATCAAGTAGTAAGGGTGAGATAAAACCATCATTAATGTAATAAACACTAACATGAGTGATGAAAACCTTTTGTGTTTGTGAAGGTAGTCTAGTGTTACGATGCTTGGACAATCGACTCTTATAGTTTAAGGACATATTACAAGAACAATTCTTGGATTAAGGATGTAATTCTATACAATTTATTTGAGGATTGAAATAGTGAAAAAAATATGTTACATTAATGGTAAGGAACAAGTTGAAGTATTGGATTATGGATTATGTAAATCATAACTCTGGTATTTTTAATTATGGAGTGATAATATAAAGTAGATATGATGAATACGACCACTAATAATATTCAATTGATCGGTTTAACTACAATCTCATCGAGTAGTATATACATTATATGACCTTGTCCTCATGATAAAAATATGTATTTTGTTTGAAGGAATCAATATGAGTGAACTAATATCATTACCATGCATATAAGACTTTTTAATATTAATGTTCTTGGAACCAATTACCATAAAAGGCTTTTTATGATTCCAAAATCTTGAGGAATTAAGTGGGATTATTGTGTAAAGTGTATTCAAGAAGTGTTCGTGAACCCTTACGATTATACCATAGTTTATTGTACACACATTCAAGGTGAATATAATAAAATGATATTTCTCTGACATTTTCAATGTTGTGTGTGTAAAAGGATTATTCAGAAACTTTTTTTGAGAAATATTTTTTGTCCCGAAACATTGATGGAATGTTTTATTTTCTATGGTTTCCAGATTCATGAAAGGTTCATACATTCTATGTAGAGTCATCATTTTTTATCAGGATTCATTTTAAAGGGTTTCTAATAGAAAAGTTGTATGTATCTTTTATTTTTATTTTATGTGTATTCTAATTTGGATCATTGACTAAGAGATTGCAAGGTTCTATAATGTTGACCAAATGTTACGGGGGTGTATATTTTCCCTATATCAAAAAATAAGCAAGATGATTTATATATAAAGGGAAAGGAGATACTCAACATTGATGAAATCCCCTACTAATATTGTTCCTATTAGAATGAAGTGAAAACAGTTTAAGGTGATGGTTTGTAGACCTTTAATGGTGTTGTTTCATGATGATTCAGTTAGGGATAAATGGAAATGAGAACCCAATTCCATATGAATGCAGAATGATGATTTTATCATTCTCAATGTGGTGTATTTGAGTTTATAAATGATGATATGGGTCATTTATATCATGGATGACCACTAAACACATTCAAATAATAGGTTACCCTAAACCTTTTTTGTGACATACATAGGTAAGAGGACCTTTTCTTCAGTATGAAAGGATAACTATGATTGGAAGGGAAAAATATTAATACATTAATATAATTACCCTACAAATGTATCGCTTAGATCTCAATTCGCTCATTAATTATGTCTATGAAATATTTATATGAAGTTGTAAAACCCTTTAAGAATGATTTTTTTTATGGGAATGACTTATCTAAAAAGAATTGATATAGTCCTTGCCCTCGACATGGAAATGATTGGATCATAATGCTACTTTGAAATGGAGTTGAAATGAATAATGATTTTAGGTTGAATCATAAGTACATGGTTTGTATGTCTCTACGTGACCTAAAGTAATAGGTTCCAATCCATAAGAAGTTCATATATAAAAAATATATGCCTATATCTAAATGTTGTAAAAGAGTGACTAATTTATCTTGGGATAAATTAGAACCAAAATTGGATCCATATATTGAACCAAGGTAAATGTTTGAGTGCATGAGAAAACATGAAAACAAAGATCCGAAGCACTAGAGTTTAGAGTAACAATCAGTCATATTAATTTATATTAGGTTCAAATATACCATTCACCCTTACGTGGTTTTGAATCTTGTTTCTTGGAGTTGGGTATTTTTAATAGACCACTATAAAATGTTTTGATTCATTCATGAAGGGCCACAGGTTGTGATCATTAATTTAATATAATAATGAAAAGGCCATTATAGACTTTAAAGTCATGTGATATTTACTTTTATATTTATGGGATTTAGATAAATATATCTAATACATACATTAAAGTAGAGGCATACTAATGAAAACCCCATGATGGAAAACCCAACATTGATGACGAGACAGTACCTTGAGAGATCGTTGAATAATTTTAGAATTTGAGTTTGGGGCCTATATTGGTGATTTGGGTATCACTATGTATCACAATGAATATGAATAATGACTCACTTTGTTCTGATAAAATACACATAGATTATTTGGGTGTTATATAGTTTGAATTTTATTTTCATTTATCTCCCTATGTAATGGATAATAATATATGGATTCTTAGATAAGAATCTCTTGTATGTAAGGGAAATTTTGAAACATGGACCGGATATATCTATGTTGTTTATTATCTTGGATGTTATATTATTTTAAATAGTTAATGTCATGTTGAGTAGATTATAATATTGATATTCATACATCTGACATTATGGATTCATGGGACAATAAATTTTGTAGGGTTAGGGAAAATCTATATGGACATCACTACTTATCCTTTAATTAAAGGGATTAATCAACACATTGTTCTTGAATAAGGAATCTATTTATATGAACCTAGGTCAAATAAAATAGATGAAGAGTATAATGCAAGGGTTCTCTGGTGTGATATATTGACAAAAAATTGATGTGAATAACATGAATCCTCGATACCAAATAAGTACATATTATTGAAATGAGGCATGTGGCTTGGTTATGATAAGAAATATATGCATCACAACATATATGGATGAAACAAGAACATATATATATATATACATATATATATATTTCTCATTAAGGGGTATATTTAATCATGGGTAAGTTGAACAATGAAATTATGTTCAACCACTGTATTAATGTCCATGAAAAACTTGAGGAAAGTAATGAATAATATAGATCGAGCATAAACACATGTGAATGTTTTTCATACTAGGTACTCATAGAAGGATATTGAACTCATTTAAGAAAAATATATATATGTGTAACGCCCCGACCCTAATTACCTAGAGTCGGTGCATTATTACATAACATTGGCATGATCATGAGAAAGATCAAGTCTCGAAAGACCGATTAGTTTAGTAGCCTTGGAATAACTAGATACATCCATAAATTTTTACATTACATCATAAAAAAAACATCTTGTCTTCATATCCCCTCATACTATCCCTGCAGGTCATTCATAAATTACTTCTTCATAATCCTGGGAAAAATAAAACATTGAAAGGGGTGAGCTCGGATGCTCAGTAAGGATAACATTATAGCAGAAGCTTTCATAATTAAGCATAAACACTTAAGGCAATTTATAACTAAAACAAAAGCCTTTTAAATTTAAACTTCAGCATAAAATGGCGAAGGTAAAATGAAATAATGCCATTTAATTACTCACATGGATATTCTACTAGTCGAATGATCACATGCAATATCAATAACCACTTTCATAATGATGGAATGCATAATTCCAGACTATCATAACCACATAGCCAAGGCCTCGTGCCAAGACTACAAATAAGATTTTACCAAGGCCTTGTGCCAAGACACTAGTTTGTCTCATGAGACCTACCGATGCATCGAGGAGCTATAGCGGGCTCCACCCATCACTTATTAAGTCCAATGCATTCATCTTATGAATAGGTTTAGGCATAAAATAAACATTCGTATTAAAACTAGCATACGAAATGTCAATACTTTAACCACAAACCATGAATGGTATAAAAATAGAACATCCTCAGTCAAATATAACTCATTTGATACAATATGGAAGATTTTATTGTATCACATTAACCTCAATCATGAATAATGAAGGATGTTGACATAGATGAAAATAATCATCAAAACTATTTGAGAAAAATATCCCCCTTTTCTTGAAAACATTTAAAAGTCACACTATTTGTCAAGAAGCCATTTAAAAGTAGATTTTTGAATCAAAGTATCCCATACCACTTTGAAACTTTTTAAAAGGAGTTTTTATTTCTAAACGTTAATGTCCATATAAATAAATCCTTTAAACCATTTTTAAAACATGGACATTAATGAGAAAGTTTTAGATGAATAAGTCTTTAAAACATTTAAAAATGGTATTTTAGTTAGAGATTCTTACCAAAAGAGACACTTGAATACAAATAATTGAGGTGATCAAAACGTTGTAATATCATGAGAATAAAGGGAATCATGATATACTATGTCAAAGTACATTATATATACACCACATAAAAGTGATTTGGTGTATATCATCAAAGAAGTCTCAATGGAATGTAAATTGAGATGAAATCTCTCATAAAGGTTGTATCCTTAGGTTAAGGATAAATCAATGACATAATTATGTGTGACAAATATAAATACACTAAATATGATTGGATATTCAGTGTAAAACAATCAAAGGACATTCACACATATTCTTGTAAAAACAATACCAACGAATTGGATGTTTAACTCAACAAATGGAGAATGAGTTAAAATTACTCTTATCAAATTCATATCAATGACTTGAGAATTACCAATGGAGTGATTATGTGTATCAAACTTATATCCACAGGAAGGGGAGTGGAAATTATGACATAATCAAATTAATAGTGATTCCACACATAATCTTGGGGTAATATAATCAATGAAATATGTGTAAATCCAAATGAGTGGAAATTGAAATCTCAAATTCCCTTATCGATTAGGTAACTTACGAAACATACACCCATGAAAGAAGTATAATACCATGATGATGTAAATACCCATAAATTAAAGTATATTACACAATGAATACGATCATGGGCAGTACACATACACCACATGCAATAATTAAGTGGTGATCAATGGAATTCTCACGGAATTAAAAGTGAGATAAGAAAATCCCTTACTTTGTACTTTTCCCTTGGTCGATGGTAGGTTTACCTCCTGTATAATGGTGAAATAATTGTTATTGAATAATACAAGAATCATTTACTTTAATATGATATCATATATGATCTTTTAACATTGATTTGTTAATAATATCTTAGTATTAACGCCGTTTCGGGTGTTAACTTACTCATTTTCTTTTATATGTTTTGTTACATAAGTCATGTTTGTTGTATCTTATTCATATCCAGAATGATATCAAGTCCTTAAACATCATTTTTAAATCATTAAATGATAATTATACTTGAATGGATACGATGGATAATGAATCTCATCGCGTTCGTGGAGACGGTAGTTCGTACGTACGCACGAACGCTACTTCCATTTAATTTTTTATTTTAAAAGAATCGAATCCAAATGATAAATAGGTATATTACTATTCCAGTATAATATAATATTTTATATATGTTACTTAAGTTCATTAACACCATCCTTTATACGTTCCATGTGTGGTATGAACGAGTCATATCATTTTAAGGGGGCGGTAGTCCGCACTTCCTCAAATGAAATTATCGTATGTATATACGACATGAAAAGTATAATGGTATGAAATAAAATGGAATTACAGAAGCTTATATATAAAATATATATCATTAATATCATATTTAATTACAGTGCCATCATAATGGCCACCATGAGAGGCGGTAAGATGTTTTTGAACAATCATCGTTTCGTGAGGCGTTAGTTTTCCATCCACAGAAACATTATGTTCATCATCCATTAGATGGAGTTGTGTGTATGTGTAGTTTGAATACTTCTTATAAAAACATACTAGTATATTGAGGATACTGGTGTTGTTACAAAAGAAGGGAAATAAAAAGTGTTTGGGGGTTGAAGAAGCAAAATAAATGAAAATAATTTAACAGAAATCGTTACCTTTAATTTAGGTAACTCACTTTGGTTGGAACCAAAGGACTTGTTGAAATGCTTTCTGCCTAAGGGGAAGCTTCAAGGATGAGGAGAGGGATGTGGGGAGCTTAGTTGGGCAGAGTTTGGACGAGCCAAGTGGCTTGAGAGGTGTGAGGAAATGAGAAGGAGGAGTGCCCTTTTATAAGAGGGGTGAGGGGCACCTTTGGAAAAGCTAGAAATATTAATTTATAATAAATTCATATTCGTTTTCCAATGGCTCCAAAGTTGACTATTAAAAGGTTGAGGTGGGGATAGGTCGAAAACAACTCATCCAATAGAATTTGGACAGGTTTGGGTACTTATATTAACCTTATCTTTAAGTATTAACTCTAAGTTAATTAGTTTCACTTTTACAATGTCTCTTTGTATTTTTATATAATATGGTTAATAAACTTACTATATACATCCAAAAGACCCCCAAGTGGTCCATTAATGATTAACCTATCATAATATAAGTCTCTTGGCCGAACCTTAGATTTTTAGGAATTTAATATCAATTAATAATATAATATTTGTTTTAAGAACTCTTTTATGTCAATTTTGACACTATTCACTAGTTGATTTTTGTGAAACTCATAACAGATTGATTACTTCGAACAAAGTCAAATAAATCAATCGTAATATATCATATTATCCTAGAAAATTTGTTTAATTCATTAAAAGTTTCATATTATAATTATTTGCGTATTTATAATATCAATTATGTTAATTTTTTACTATTTTAGTAATTACTGCATCATCATTGTGTCATAAATAAAATAAATATTTTAATGTCTAAAAATTATAAATAAAATATAATTATGTATGAAATCTTTTTAGCTTTCTAATGAATATTTATAATCTAAAATCCAGCATATATAACCCTATGTAACAATTGTTTTGCTAAAGGATATATGCTTGAGTCATTTTTGTATTCATTTTAACTTAATTAATATAAAGTGTCATTATCACTTACAAGTGGATCCATGGGGTCCCCAAATTGACCCAAAGATGCCCATGGTCGACCATGTATCAACCAATAGGGTTAAGACACGTTTTAGGGTAATTTAGTATTATTATAATATTATTTTGTAACCCTTATTTACCGGATTTACCTTTAACCATGGTAAATAAAATATTTACCGCAGTAATTATTCAAAATGTCTAAAAATAAAAGTTACCTATTTACACAATTTGAACATCCTGATTCCAAATATGGAATCCATTTTTCTAAATTCAAAACACAGAAGTGGCAGAAATTAATTTAAAATTAATTCCCGCTGTCAAAACAAAAAGCGTGTTTTTAAGAGATAATAACTATCAAAAGATTGACACTTGTTTATGTTCGGTTTAATTGTAAAATTATGTCCAATGACCAACATTATATTAAATGGTAAAAATATATTCTAAATATACTTTAAAACCACTCAAATTCACAATTTATCACTATTAATTATTTTGATTAAAAAAGTTGTTTTTAATTAAAATTTAGTAATTTTCACTATTCATCAAAATATGAAAGTTATCCGAAAAGTACCAAAATTTCACCTTAGGCTAAATTCGATATTCTGAATCCAAAAATGAAGTCCATTTTGAAATATAAAATATATATAATTTCAAAAAGTAGGTATTACTATTCATAACGGCTAGTTTGATTGGTTGTGGTGTGTTAAAATCTCGAAGTTGCGTACAATGCACGTCATTGCATTATTCGAAAGGAAACATACCGAGGAAGATTGGGGTGTTACATTCTCCCCTCCTTCAATAAATTGCGTCCTCGCAATTTTAAAATTTTACTTGGGAATATAATTGAAAGTCCCACATCGGAAAAAGAGTCAATAAAACTATCACTTTAAAAGAAAGAAAGAGAGGTATAAGAGTCATCCAAGATAACCCATACTAGGATTCCATGTACGAAAACATGGATATGGATGATAAACTAAGTGTAAAGTTCTGATGGAGAGGGATATAAATCATGATCAGGAGAAAGTTAACAATGAGAAAACCACAAACTTGTGTTGGGACAAACGACCATTAGTCTCCTAGTAGGAAAGTAAACGGACAACATTTTTTTTTAAAGTTACATTACATAAGGAAGAGTAATTCATTTATGATATTGACTAAGAACATTATGAGATATACTTACATTTTAAGTAGATTTTCATTCTTTAATAAATTTCCACCACTAACTCATTTTTTTTAAACGATGAGTATTCAAGAAGACTTGGTCACACTGGAAGAGATAGAATAAACTTCTATAGAATCACATGATCCATGAAGGATAAACCATATATTTACATTGTCTTTGAAGATTAATCAAAACCAAAATGGTCAGTGAATGATCTAATGATCCCCCAAAAGGATATTCATTGAGATAAATATGCACTAATCTTAATTTCTAAAATTAAACCAACAATACCCCAAAGTTAAATAGATACCATTCAATAACCAATTGTCCTTAAAATCCTTTAATATAATCCAAACTAATATTGAAACCCAAAACATAGAAGAATTTGATTATGTAGTCTCCCATGTTAAATTGTATCTCCAAATGACATCAGATACTCTTAATGTCACATACTCAAAAGTAATTAACCTAATCACATATTCTCTATTATAGGTTAATCATTTCCATAAATAACCCAAATCACTATAAATCCACAATAAAAACGTAGATAAAAATCTATCATTACTCCACAAATGAAACCCCATAGTATTCTATTTTCCTTGGGCATATAGTGTTCCCAACAAAGCGAACATCTTCCAAAATAACATTTATCACTTAATCACCAAATCATTTTCCTATACCAAGGGTATTCTTTTGATATGAAATAAGAACCCAAATCAACTTATTATTGATCAATAAAATCATTTAACTAAAAAAAAAGTCACACTAACCAGGGACTTCACGTAGTCCAGTGGTAGGCGATAAATCCCAATCGCACTTTGGTTGTGGGTTCGATTCCCATAGCTTTGTCCGACGCGACGGGTTGTCACACGGTCTACGTGTTGTCCTTTTTCAAAAACTATATTTTATAATATTGCCAAAATGAGATAAATTCCTCAAAATACTATATCATAAATTATACCACAAATGTTATATCATACCTTGAATCTTCATCCCAAATTATAATAACTTATAATTCTCTCAAACCCCAATGATCATATAAATCCAAATGGTAATTTATACCCATATCCACAAGAGAAGAGACAATTCTTCCTCAAATATCATTCTCACATGGCAAACTGCGGGGTTACAAATACAAGAGAAAATTATTCCATAGTAAACCCATCTACAAGGAGTGCTAATACTTTTTAAACATTTCTCCAACCATTTATTCCCACATAGCTTCTTCTTTGACCAAGAAAATATCCTATAGAATAGGACATTCACTCGGGTAATGGCCAGGTCCCCTACATTTACGGCAAATGACTGTAAATGGACTCTTGGGACCATTTTTATCTTCTTCCATAGTACTCTTCATTTTTCTTCGGCAATTCTTTACTTTATGTCCTTCCTTCCCGCACGTAAAACATTTCGTTGTCCCATTAAGACACTTTCCTGGGTGTCTCTTTCCACATTTCCTGCATGATGAAAATTGAGGGTTCTTTTCTCCATGGTCTCCGTTGCTGGAGCTCTTATCATTTATCACCTTTCTCTTCCATGTTGAGTCTGGGAGTTGGTTAATATATATGTTGTTGATCATATTTTTGGAAAAATGATTTGGCATAAAGACGATATCTTTTACGCCTATCAACATTCCATTTTGTTGCTCATTGCCACCACCGTTCCCATCTTGTACATCATTCTCAAAGTCACTATGACTTCCTTGGAATCAAGCCATTGACTAAAACCATAAAGCATTGTGTGAGTAATAGTAGTCGTAAAATCATTTAGAGATTAAAATGTCACTATATTCTCAATTTGAAACATATTAGGATTAACCAAGGTCATTTACTCTCATCTTATATATATATTACTTAAATTGGTTTGTAAAGAAAATGTAAATTATCCTAAGCATATCCCCCGGGAGTGTCGTAACCAAGAGTGCAGCAAGGCCCGTTGTCGTGCACCAGTTCCCGTTCGAGTCTAGCTCAAAGCGGTGTTTTCGGGTTTTACCCCTAGGTACATCTGTGCCAGAGCCGCCTCTACCTGCTCGTATCCAGACAGGTATGTATTGCTCGGAAAACTCACAAAATTTCTACAATACCAAAATTCTAGGAAGTTCTTTTATACTAATCCTCAAAGTTCATCTTAGGTCTACGTGCTCTAATCAGAGTTTATCTAAATCTAGCTACCAAGGTTTGTACTAAACTTCCTCTGATACCAACTGTAACGCCCCGACCCTAATTACCTAGAGTCGGTGCATTATTACATAACATTGGCATGATCATGAGAAAGATCAAGTCTCGAAAGACCGATTAGTTTAGTAGCCTTGGAATAACTAGATACATCCATAAATTTTTACATTACATCATAAAAAAACATCTTGTCTTCATATCCCCTCATACTATCCCTGCAGGTCATTCATAAATTACTTCTTCATAATCCTGGGAAAAATAAAACATTGAAAGGGGTGAGCTCGGATGCTCAGTAAGGATAACATTATAGCAGAAGCTTTCATAATTAAGCATAAACACTAAAGGCAATTTATAACTAAAACAAAAGCCTTTTAAATTTAAACTTCAGCATAAAATGGCGAAGGTAAAATGAAATAATGCCATTTACTTACTCACATGGATATTCTACTAGTCGAATGATCACATGCAATATCAATAACCACTTTCATAATGATGGAATGCATAATGCCAGACTATCATAACCACATAGCCAAGGCCTCGTGCCAAGACTACAAATAAGATTTTGCCAAGGCCCTGTGCCAAGACACTAGTTTGTCTCATGAGACCTACCGATGCATCGAGGAGCTATAGCGGGCTCCACCCGTCACTTATTAAGTCCAATGCATTCATCTTATGAATATGTTTAAGCATAAAATAAACATTCGTATTAAAACTAGCATACGAAATGTCAATACTTTAACCACAAACCATGAATGGTATAAAAATAGAACATCCTCAGTCAAATATAACTCATTTGATACAATATGGAAGATTTTATTGTATCACATTAACCTCAATCATGAATAATGAAGGATGTTGACATAGATGAAAATAATCATCAAAACTATTTGAGAGAAATATCCCCCTTTTCTTGAAAACATTTAAAAGTCACACTATTTGTCAAGAAGCCATTTAAAAGTAGATTTTTGAATCAAAGTGTCCCATACCACTTTGAAACTTTTTAAAAGGAGTTTTTATTTCTAAACTTTAATGTCCATATAAATAAATCCTTTAAACCATTTTTAAAACATGGAAATTAATGAGAAAGGTTTAGATGAATAAGTCTTTAAAACATTTAAAAATGGTATATTAGTTAGAGATTCTTACCAAAAGAGACACTTGAATACAAATAATTGAGGTGATCAAAACTTTGTAATATCATGAGAATAAAGGGAATCATGATATACTATGTAAAAGTACATTATATATACACCACATAAAAGTGATTTGGTGTATATCATCAAAGAAGTCTCAATGGAATGTAAATTGAGATGAAATCTCTCATAAAGGTTGTATCCTTAGGTTAAGGATAAATCAATGACATAATTATGTGTGACAAATATAAATACACTAAATATGATTGGATATTCAGTGTAAAACAATCAAAGGACATTCACACATATTCTTGTAAAAACAATACCAACGAATTGGATGTTTAACTCAACAAATGGAGAATGAGTTAAAATTACTCTTATCAAATTCATATCAATGACTTGAGAATTACCAATGGAGTGATTATGTGTATCAAACTTATATCCACAGGAAGGGGAGTGGAAATTATGACATAATCAAATGAATAGTGATTCCACACATAATCATGGGGTAATATAATCAATGAAATATGTGTAAATCCAAATGAGTGGAAATTGAAATCTCAAATTCCCTTATCGATTAGGTAACTTACGAAACATACACCCATGAAAGAAGTATCATACCATGATGATGTAAATACCCATAAATTAAAGTATATTACACAATGAATACGATCATGGGCAGTACACATACACCACATGCAATAATTAAGTGGTGATCAATGGAATTCTCACGGAATTAAAAGTGAGATAAGAAAATCCCTTACTTTGTACTTTTTCCTTGGTCGATGGTAGGTTTACCTCCTGTATAATGGTGAAATAATTGTTATTGAATAATACAATAATAATTTACTTTAATATGATATCATATATGATCTTTTAACATTGATTTGTTAATAATATCTTAGTATTAACGCCGTTTCGGGTGTTAACTTACTCATTTTCTTTTATATGTATTGTTACATAAGTCATGTTTGTTGTATCTTATTCATATCCAGAATGATATCAAGTCCTTAAATATCATTTTTAAATCATTAAATGATAATTATACTTGAATGGATACGATGGATAATGAATCTCATCGCGTTCGTGGAGACGGTAGTCCGTACGTACGCACGAACGCTACTTCCATTTAATTTTTTATTTTAAAAGAATCGAATCCAAATGATACATAGGTATATTACTATTCCAGTATAATATAATATTTTATATATGTTACTTAAGTTCATTAACACCATCCTTTATACGTTCCATGTGTGGTATGAACGAGTGATATCATTTTAAGGGGGCGGTAGTCCGCACTTCCTCAAATGAAATTATCGTATGTATATACGACATGAAACGTATAATGGTATGAAATAAAATGGAATTACAGAAGCTTATATATAAAATATATATCATTAATATAATATTTAATTACAGTGCCATCATAATGGCCACCATGATAGGCGGTAAGATGTTTTTGAACAATCATCGTTTCGTGAGGCGTTAGTTTGCCATCCACAGAAACATTATGTTCATCATCCATTAGATGGAGTTGTGTGTATGTGTAGTTTGAATACTTCTTATAACAACATCCTAGTATGTTGAGGATACTGGTGTTGTTACAAAAGAAGGGAAATAAAAAGAGTTTGGGGGTTGAAGAAGCAAAATAAATGAAAATAATTTAAGAGAAATCGTTACCTTTAATTTAGGTAACTCACTTTGGTTGGAACCAAAGGACTTGTTGAAATGATTTCTGCCTAAGGGGAAGCTTCAAGGATGAGGAGAGGGATGTGGGGAGATTATTTGGGCAGAGTTTGGACGAGCCAAGTGTCTTGAGAGGTGTGAGGAAATGAGAAGGAGGAGTGCCCTTTTATAAGAGGGGTGAGGGGCACCTTTGGAAAAGCTAGAAATATTAATTTATAATAAATTCATATTCGGTTTCCAATGGCTCCAAAGTTGACTATTCAAAGTTTGAGGTGGGGATAGGTCGAAAACAACTCATCCAATAGAATTTGGACAGGTTTGGGTAATTATATTAACCTTATCTTTAAGTATTAACTCTAAGTTAATTAGTTTCACTTTTACAATGTCTCTTTGTATTTTTATATAATATGATTAATAAACTTACTATATACATCCAAAAGACCCCCAAGTGGTCCATTAATGATTAACCTATCATAATATAAGTCTCTTGGCCGAACCGTAGATTTTTAGGAATTTAATATCAATTAATAATATAATATTTGTTTTAAGAACTCTTTTATGTCAATTTTGACACTATTCACTAGTTGATTTTTTTGAAACTCATAACAGATTGATTACTTCGAACAAAGTCAAATAAATCAATCGTAATATATCATATTATCCTAGAAAATTTGTTTAATTCATTAAAAGTTTCATATTATAATTATTTGGGTATTTATAATATCAATTATGTTAATTTTTTACTATTTTAGTAATTACTGCATCATCATTGTGTCATAAATAAAATAAATATTTTAATGTCAAAAAATTATAAATAAAGTATAATTATGTAGGAAATCTTTTTAGCTTTCTAATGAATATTTATAATCTAAAATCCATCATATATAACCCTATGTAACAATTGTTTTTCTAAAGGATATATGCTTGTGTCATTTTTGTATTCATTTTAACTTAATTAATATAAAGTGTCATTATCACTTACAAGTGGATCCATGGGGTCCCGAAATTGACCCAAAGATGCCCATGGTCGACCATGTATCAACCAATAGGGTTAAGACACGTTTTAGGGTAATTTAGTATTATTATAATATTATTTTTTAACCCTTATTTACCGGATTTACCCTTAACCATGGTAAATAAAATATTTACCGCAGTAATTATTCAAAATGTCTAAAAATAAAAGTTACCTATTTACACATTTTGAACATCCTGATTCCAAATATGGAATCCATTTTTCTAAATTCAAAACACAGATGTGGCAGAAATTAATTTAAAATTAATTCCCGCTGTCAAAACAAAAAGCGTGTTTTTAAGAGATAATAACTATCAAAAGATTGACACTTGTTTATGTTCGGTTTAATTGTAAAATTATGTCCAATGACCAACATTATATTAAATGGTAAAAATATATTCTAAATATACTTTAAAACCACTCAAATTCACAATTTATCACTATTAATTATTTTGATTAAAAAAGTTGTTTTTAATTAAAATTTAGTAATTTTCACTATTCATCAAAATATGAAAGTTATCCGAAAAGTACCAAAATTTCACCTTAGGCTAAATTCGATATTCCGAATCCAAAAATGAAGTCCATTTTGAAATATAAAATATATATAATTTCAAAAAGTAGGTATTACTATTCATAACGGCTAGTTTGATTGGTTGTGGTGTGTTAAAATCTCGAAGTTGCGTACAATGCACGTCATTGCATTATTCGAAAGGAAACATACGGAGGAAGCTTGGGGTGTTACAATATGAATTTCCCACATTTATTTAATATCATATAAATTCATGTAGGGTATAAAATAGTTCAATAATTTTAACAACATGATATGAAGATTTGTGAACCCCATGTTAATTGATAACAACCTATGATCCAGGTATAAGATAGAAATAATTGTGACTGACCCTGGAATAGTGAACTTGGGAATCATCACTAATCTTGATTTAATGGGATTTAGTCATAAGTAATTTTGACCGTATGAAGACATTATTTTAGTAACATGTGACTATAGCTATTGATGCACTGAAGAAGGCTAAATATGTATTATTGAAAGCTATAATTGATTGAAATTATATCTCAGCATAGGTTTTATAGAAAACTCTATTACAAAATCTCCAAAGAAGATTGGGATCTCATGTGGTAGGGTTAAAATTATTGTGTTGTATGAATGTTCCATGAAACTAGGGACCCAATATGATCGATGATTTTGAGAAATAAGGGACTTATATTAATCTATAGGATTATATATAGAATTTGTGCATTGATAAGGATATTATAAAGATATTATTGTCATTTAAATAAGTTATTCAATATGAGATATGTTTATATTTGAAATTTAATATCTTCTAGGATAGAATATATGACATTAAATTTATCATTATGTGAAAAGGTAATTACACAATGTAATTAAACATCATATTGTTTGGAAAACATCATTCAAGTTTCCATTGTGAAACATGTAAAATTTTCTCATAGATTAACATTATGTGATAAGAATATTTTCATCCATCATTAAATTATGAAAACTATTTGTTGATATACATAGAATTCATGGCCATCTTGATATTCCATCCATCCATTATGATAATGGAGTTGCCTATATTAGAGTAGACATTTTGTATGGTTTAAGGTCATCCCCTCTTTGGCTTTACTTTTGGATTTTTCATTTGGGTTATCATGGGGGTTTCTAAGTCCCATAACAATTCTACTCACTAAAATGAGTATAGGAATACATTCTTATTGAACACTCAATGTTACATCTTGAATCAAAAATATCAATTCTAGAGCTAAAAACATAACAATTAAATTTACAATTATTTAATCTAACAAAAATGAATCCCAATTGAATAAATACATATTTTTTAGACAAAACCTACCTTAGGATCTTTTAGACCTACAATATTAGAGGATTATGAAATCACAATACTATCATTATTTTTATAAAATAATATTACCTCTCATCGATCCTCACATGAGATATACATTTAATTATGTTCATTCAACATTTATCATATAATCACCAATAATCCTATGAAAATAAGATTAAAATATAGGGTGGGATCAATTTTTCCCACTATGTGGTTTGAAATCAAGAGATAAAATCATTTCTCTTTTAAAATTATATAATAATTCTTTTGACAACAATACATTTTATATTAATTAGAAAAAATTTGATATAATAAATAATTTCCCTCCATGTAACAATTTATTGTTATAAATATTCATAAAATATTCTTTTAATTACATTAATAAAAAGACTAATTATTTTTACAACCAATTTTTTTTTCAAAACATAACATTCCATGAAATAAATCAATGTTTTTCTTATGAAATTTTAAAACATTACTTTTTAAAATATCAAATCATTATGGAAAATAATGATTATCAGAAAATACTATGAACTCCTTGTGGACACTAGTAATATTGGATGTCTAAGAATAACATTGAGGAAAAATACCCCTTAATTTTATGATTCCCCTCCCCACTTCACATCATCTAAATCAATAATGTGGTGAAAAATTTTATATTATATTTTTTTAATATCATTGATTTATCAGTATAGATCATTCAAAAATAACCTTTCAACAACCCCATATCAATGTAATTTATTTTGAAGTTGGAAAATAATTACACATTTAAGAAACATAACAAAATTTTCCAAAAAATGTAAATCCATACATACATAAAGATTAGAAATAATATGAGAATTCATTTTAAAAAATTATAATTGATTCTTAAAATATAAAATTCTTTAAATGATTTTCATGACCTCTTGAGAATTTCTATATTTAATATATTTCATATACATAAGATATATGTAATAAATAATGAAATCCATGAAATTTAAAATATTATATCATAAATAAAATAATCATTTTAATATTTTAAATCATTCTCGAAAACAAAATTCACATATCAGAATTTGTAATCATTAAAATGGAAATTTTATAAAGTAAATATCTCATACAAGAGATCTTCAAAAAAATGATTTAATATGAAATCCTTATAAACAAAATCCCATGTATATAAGGATTTATGTTTATAGAATGTATATTTTCCCTTGAAATCCATAAAATATGTGTTTATCAAAACTGATTTCCCATTAAAATAAATGGTTATGAAAATAAGAATTTAATAAATTCATTTTCCCTTACATTATAGTAAAATTAAATATTTTATATCTTCTTAATTATCATTATATTAGAACCCTAGTACTACTCCTATATGTATTTACTTATTAAAATATAGGCATCTAATGAATAAACTCTTCTTCATTCAAACATTCCCTCTTGCACATTAAATTATACAAAAATAATCAGGGATTCAATGTTTTAATTAATATGTCCTATAACATTAATTAAAGTCGTCTTAAAATTTCCACACATCACTATAAATTCATATATAAATATTAATCATATTAAAGACTAATTACTTATCATTTATAATATATATATTTTATATAATTTTGGTAAAAACATTGTTTATATAAAAGTTAATTTCAATTGTTATCCAACTCTAATATAGCCACACGAACCAAACTCCAGAGGATTATATCCTTTTAATAATATACAAATCTCTAAATTCAAAGCTTCTTGCAGGTGGTCTTGATCATGATGTCTTATAGAGTTATACAGAAACTATTACCGGGTATTTTTAAGAGAGAAAACATGGTTTCCTAAATTCCAATGTTAATATTAGTGTGATGTTTCACTAATTTGATCTTATTTGATAAAAATTGTACATAAACCCAAAATATAATGAAGTATTAAAAACATAATTATATATCATATGAAAACCTAACACAAATTATGGGATGGTGAAAGAGACACTGACCAATCCATTATTATGGTTATTATAGAATCATTTTTTAAGCGGTGATCAATAACATACTCTTATTACATGGTTTTGATGTATTCAAAATTATATGGAAAATTGGTGTGCTGAATAATATAAAAATGATGGGAATCTTTACGGTTTAAACATGAGTAAGATAACGATGATGAAACAGGTATAACACTAAGAGTTCTAGATTTCATTTATGATAGATTAATATTACCCGTTTATGGATCTTTACAACATAGAATAACCCTTATTCCGTTATGAATTACTCATTGTGAGGTCTTTTTACCCTAATTTGAGGAGTAAGTTGGATATACTTAATTTTTTGATATATTGTCCAACCCTTACACAAGTTATAGAGTACCCTAATGTTGTAGAGTTGGTGTGGGGTACCCATACACGTGCAATAACCTATATTTATACCACCATTAAAAGTCATGGGTTAATATTACATCACTGGTGTGGAACTTGTACATAGCGGTTTTGACGATTATATAGTTGATACTTACTCTAAAAAAACCATTAAATATTATATTCTAACTATAAACGAAGTGAGTTATTTGGAAACAACCATTAATTAAATTCAATTTCTATACAGAATAATATATTAACTATAAAATTTTATAATTCTAATTAAATTTAATTTATTATAGTGCATTAATATTAAAATATTCCAATTATGTTATCAATATTATTTTTATCTAGCTTAACCATTATTTTAATTTATCAACACTAATATAATTTCATGATATTAAATTATTACAAAAATTTATATTAATCATTTAAAAGAATTTATCACAATATTTCAGAATAATTTCCAATTAAAATTATAAAAACTCACGTTCCTAATATAATTTCAAATATATATTTATATCTATCTATTTATAATTATACAGACATATAATATGTTATTTATGGAAATTTATTCTTTTATTAATACTTGTTTCACTACTATTAAAAATTCAATATACTAAAATAATATATATATTTGAATAAAATAAAATTATGATGATCAATAACAATTATTTCACTATCTAAAATTATTTATATTCATCCTAAATTCTTTAACTATATTTATATCCATAGATTAATAATCATCCTTTTTATTTCAAAACAAAAGTGATTATGGTTATATATATTTTGAAATTATAATACATTAAATGTGACATTACGTTAAATAAAAATCAATCCATATTATTTCTGGGAAAATATGATATATATATATATATATACATTGTTAAATTAGTATTATCATAATAAGAATATTTTATATTAACTTATGGAAAAATTAATGGTGATTATGGAAATGTGGATAATTTTTTAATAAAGTGATGATGTTAAAATATATCTATGTTTATTTAAATATTTAAACAAACCATTTAATTAAATTACATTTAAAAAAAAGTATTACATATTTTTTATAGATATTAAACATTCATGACTCAACTATAATTGATCTATAATTTATGCAATGTGTATGAACTTTTCTCATCATGTTTATCTAATTTGTTTAATCGGATCTGATAGTAATCAACCATAGACAAATAATTGTAGATTGAAATACAATGTAAAATAAGTTGGACCTTAATGGATTGGACTAAATCTCTCTATATTATACAATAGAGTTTATGGTTTTCCTATGTGGAAATATGGTTCATAGATTTATAATCCCATAAACCATGTAGATGTCTACCACGATAAGACTTACTGTATGTTTTCACTATCATCTATAGTACAACAGCTAGTGTTTTTTGAAAACCTATATCTAACCATATTCTACAGCATGGTAGTATTATGGGTGGTTGTACTAAATAATGTATTTTTGATACACATTTTTCAATTCAAAAGAAAATAAATTGTTTCAATATTCAATCAATATTACATATAAGACAAAAAGTCCTATGATGATATTCACATTCATGAAGTTAATGATATATTATATCACAACATCTATGCGGATATTTCGTCATCCCATTTGGTGAATAAATAAACAAAAATAAATATATATTAAAACTATATTGTAGTAGCTGGTTGATATGGTGGATTTTCCCTTTGAGTGAAATCTATTTGAAGTTAATATGGTTTTTTGGCCTTGTTTTGATGAGATATAAATATGTTCTAAGGTATGTGAGATATCCCATAGTATTTTAATGAAAACAATTCATAACAATATTGTGCTGATTTTAATATGATTCATCATTCCAAAGACAAGTGATAATTATTTTGGGTGACTTATAAATGATTAAAACATGTCAATAGTTGAAGATGAATCCAATTTTCTTAATTTTGAATAATGAAAATAAATTAAGAATTTTTAAATTCAGGGAAACAAATTTTTATTGTTGATAATAAAATTTAAAATATTTATAAATTAATTTTATGATTTAAAAAATGGATAATTTTATTATCCCTTGGATTTGAATTATAAGATAATTTTGAAAACTATTATTTATTGTAGTCCACTAAAACAATTATCTATCCAAGCAAGAAAAAAAACATGGTTAATATCATATTATTTAGTAGGCCTCAGCCACATAAGAGTGCCACCTCACTGAGGTAGAATCACGAAATAAGGTTCCATAGACTACAGAGTGGGTGAATATAGCATTTCTAGAATAATGTGACGCATAGAACACCTGGAGGAGCATGCATGGAGTAGGATTGTGGGAATTCATAGGTTGGTGAACGCTTTTATGTCTATGTGTTTTTGAATGGGTGCCAAACTTCATACCAATTTGATAAATATCAAGAACATTATGTATAATTTAGGTGTTTTTAGAGAATTGAGTCTTTCATGTGGGATGAACTATACTTGACACACTATTTTAACACATCAAACAATATAAACAGATAGTTATCCATTCAATGAGTTTTCTCCAAGTCAGATAACCGCTTCTGAAGTATTTTCTTTAACCTCAACCTTTTCTAAAGTTTTTTTTCTTACCCACTTTTCATGTTTTTATATATGACGAAAAATAAGAAGCATTACCTTGAAATTTTATCACATTTTCTATTCGAAAAATATTGATGCATCCATCAAACATATTTTCAAGGATAAATGAAGTTCATACCAATATGGTTCAAAGGAAAATCTATATTGTAAAATTCTGATGATGGTATTAGTTATCATGTAAATGAATTGCATTAATTAAAAAATGTAGTAGTTTATAGATATAATTAAGTGGTTTTTTAATTTAGTTCTTCCCATCTATAAATACCTTATACTTCACTATTTTTACATATGAGAAGAACACATTGCGGGCAGAGAGAGAGAGAGAGATCTAATGAGTGAAACAATGTAGAGTAGGAGCTCAATATTTGGGATGTTAATTCCATGCATTCATGTTGTTCTTTACCACATATTCATGTGGATATGATGATATTATAATCCCCATGAGCTAGTGTCTAAATATACACTATGTTTTGCAGAGTATAAGAATTAACAATCATGCACCGAATGATACAAAAACAAGAATTAATTAAATGGATTTGACATATTCTATTACACGATGGTGATTGTGTTATACACATGTGATGATTTACTTTCTTGATTATGGGTGAATCTATATCATAATGCTGCTAGGTTGTGTGAAGAAGACTAATTCCATTTGGGAACTGGTCCCCTGATAGTCAATTGTAGGGGGTTGTGTTTTGTGAAATTACTAAAATTGGGTTCACTATTTCAAAAACATTTCCAATAGGTTTTGTTTTTTTTTATTGGAAACACCCAACTATTAATATCCAAGAGGCGCATTACTTCCAAAATATGGAATTCATTACGTCATTTGGACAATGATACATAAGAACTCATATTCATCTAGAAGATGGGAGGTTCAGCTCATCCCACCCATTTTGGGGGAATTATTTCCTATTATACGGATATCATATTGATTTAAGATATGTTCATTAATCCTTTATTCATTCCCATGTATGACATGTGTCACCCTTGAATTAAAAATCATTTATTAGCATGGTTGGAATTTATAATCAGATATAGGTACCTGATGTTCTTCATTAATGGAGATATATGAATGTATCTAAGGTACTCCATCGATGGTATCATATAATATATTTATTAGTGTTTCTTTTATTGTTATTACGATGATGTTGGTCTTATATCCACATAATGAGGCACTATGGAGTGTGTATTTATCCTATGAGAGATGAGTAGTTTTGATTTCGGGATTAGTCTCCTGAATGGGATTCCATTATATCATTGTTAAATGAAACCGAACCCATGTAGTTTGGTTCCAATTGGTGTGGTTTATCATACCTTTTATGGTCTTGTGATTATGAACAAACAATGCAGTTTAAATTCATGCAAAAAAAGAGGTCCATAATCAAAGATTCCAAGATATGATTCAATGCATGAATTATGCCCATGCAACCTAGGGATCATGGAAGGGATATGAATTACTATGTCAAATAGGACCCTTTTTGGAACATTTACCAGAGAGTATATGGTTTATTTTGGATAATTAGGTTTGTACTATGAGGATGATTCTTATGTATCCCATTTTTTAGGAATCAATTCCCACATAGTTTGGTTATGAGGAATTATACCTATAATGGCGCTATGAAGGTTTGTCCTGTGGGGGGGGGGATGACCCATTCAAAATATTTTTTGGGGGTTATTATTATGAAAGATGCCTTTGTTTCCATATGATGGGAATTATTCATAAAAATGATTCCTTTTGAAAGGGGACATGAGGTATGTATAGATTCTTGGCGATTTATAGGCTTGTTCCCATTTACAACTTTTGGAGATGCATTTAGATTGGTTTCATTGGGGCTTATTATTGAATAGGATTCACATGTTTGGTTTTTATTAAGGACTACAACTATGGAGGATTCTTGTGTTCGTGGAATATATGGATTCCATGACCACCATAAATCTCTATCCCACTCGAGTCATGGTAATTATGGAAAAAAGAAGAAACATATGAACCAAGAAACCATAAGATCCAATTTTCTCTGAAGGAATTGGTTGATTCTATGAAGTATCCCTCTCGTTTTTATACCTAGGATCCAAAGTGATAGGTAATGAGCTTTGAAATTCATATATCCCCACCCATTATAGAGAACATGATAAAAGAATGAAGAAACAAGGAAGTAGAGATTTTGTGATAAACACTATTGTCTTACTCTATTAGGGACATCCTAAAATTAGTTCTTCAATGGGAGTAGAGGTTATCATTCCATGTCAATGAAAAAGGAATGCATGACCCTTAAATTACTTACCTTGGAGAAGAGTTACTGAGTCATAGTGATGAATAAGGAATGACATGGTCCTAACCCCAATTCACAAAACCGGTTATTCTTGAAAACTGGCCCCATTTTTGGGTTCCTTGTGAACATTGGAATGCAAGCTCATATGCACCCCGAGAACCATGCGCGTGAGATGGAAAAAGTGCGGGGAACTTATGAAATTATTAATGGAAACCCAAATTATAGACATGATGGTGTTCCCCACACCATGTTTTTGAAATTCTAAAAGTATCAGTAAAATATTCAACATGGTCTATTTTGAGAAAGGGATCTAAAGGAATAGAATACCTACTATGGATGTCTTAGAAGAGGGCATATGATGTGGCTCTAATAGGGTATGTGTTTGTGCGAGCCAATGGGTTATCATGTATGTTTTCTTCTATGGACTAATAGTCTTATACACAGGTAGATCTGCATAAGCTAATGGTACCTTGTGAAATACACAACATGGGAAAAAACATTGGCAAGGCTTTTCTCAATTCATTAAGGGTCTCCACATGTGTTCCTGGAAGTACCTCCTGAAGGTCAATGATTAGGGAAGTAGGCCACGTTCTAGTGTTCCTCTACCATGAGGTAATGTGTTCCTCACAGTAAATTCATGTGTTCTAAACTCTAAGGAGATCGATTTTACTATCCAAGTTATATTCACTATACTTCAGGCTTTGGGGGCTACCTAGAAGGTTTCAGAGTGCTTGGGTGAAGGACTAGGGCGAGAAGTGTGTCGAGAGTTCATCAGAATGTTTCATTATAGAAATAATGACATTTTGGTCCTACTTATAGGAAAATACGGGACCCATGGTGAAGGGGCACTATTATTATGGTTTTCCAACTAGGGTGATATGCACATTGGTCATGAATGTCGATGCCTAGGTATCATGTACACTGACACTTCATGGGGGTACCTACATAAAGGGTATTTGGTGGAGATTCTGATCTATGGTATTCTTTATTTATTATCTTCCCTTACCTTCATGGTATATTAATTAGATACCTCTTCATCCCAATGAAAAAATTGAGTGTCAAGAATAACAAAAGGTTCACATTATGAATTCAAATTAACACATCATGGGAAGCAGATTTATTCAAAGGGTACTATATGCACATATCTAGTTATGTGGGATTTTAAATAGATAAATATGAAAATATTAATGATCTCATTCACAAGAAATACTATTAATCATCCATGATAAATAATCATAAAAGATATAAGTAATGTGATGTAAGTATATTTTTGATTTCATACACATACAATTATATTTTCATTTTATCACCATATTAATATTGAAAGACCCTTTGTTGTATTAACTTTTTTTGAAAATTGAGAAATTCACATGTAACAAAATTTTAATGAATAAAATAAATCTAACTCACACTGAGTCTATGAAATAATTTTCATCACTATTTTTTAAGGATTCTGTATCTGAGTTTATTGGTGTATTGGAAATGTCTATATCATTTAATGTTTAGTGGAAAATGAGAAATATTACATACTTTATTATCAATTATTGATGTTTATGAATTCATGTGAGTTCATGATTTCATTACCAGAAGATGGAATATCATGATTATTTTTTTAATGATAAAAATGATCATACTCCGTTAGTTAAAAATATTTGATCCATAATAGAAATATGAAAATTCACTTAAACAGTTGTACTCACGAAGTTATAATCCAATAATCTTATAAAAGTTGATCTTCAAAAATTACGGGAGAAGCTACCATTCAGTTGAAAAGGTTATTATATAGTGTTTATTTACCCCTAAATATGAATTATAGAGATGGGGGGTTTATCATGATGCATAAATATTGTGATTGGGGGCCTAACCATTCACTGGAGAAGATATTGATGTTGGGGGGGGTAACAAACTATTGAATGTTCATTGGATATGGTAGGGTATGACCTTCATATAATTATGGGTTATAACCTATTAATATTTTTATTACCTTCTCCTATATTAGAGAATACATTTTAGGAGCAAACAAACATGAAATGAAGTAGTTATTTTTACCAAAAACTGTAAATCAATGAGATATATTATCTCATTAATATTGTATTCTAGAGGGTGATGTTGACAATTAAAGACTAAAGATCAATATTTTTATCATTAAAATATATATAATTGAAATAGAATAATTTTTTAATAGTATTGTACTGCTGATTAATCCCCCTCCCCTCTAAGGGGTGATTAACCAATCCTGGGGAAATTCAATTGGTATCAGAGGAGGATACCTTAGAAGAAACTTCAAATTTATGTGAAATGGAGAATTTTAAATCATTGAATATCTATGGTAGAACTACTTATCACATAAAAACTACAATATATTGACGAATTTTATATTTAATTACATCATATATGTTGGATAGGAAGTGTGATATTCAATAAACATAAGAATCCCACATATTAATAAGGATATTTCTATGTCTCTAGATGACACGTTAAGTTAGTAATTTGATGGAAAGGCTAAAAAGGTAATCTTGATAGACTTATTAGAAATTTTATACACTAAATTTATGGGTCTCCAAACCAAAAAGGATATTTAGGATAATCTGATAAGATATTATGAATGTAATCTAAAAGTCAAATAAAATAAATTTAAAATCTATATAAACTGGTTTTTGGATATCTAAATGTATAATGATGAAAAAAATACATTTGTAAATGAGACTATTAGAAATATGAGAGGTTTTAGTAAGAATCCATATTATTTTTTCCTTTGGATGTTGGTAATTAATAATTTCATCAATATATTATATCCAAATGTTTAATCTATTTACGAATGAGAAGATGTATCACTAGATAAACTTCACAATATTCTCATAGAATATGAAATGAAAAAATTCCAACCAATCAATATGAATCAAATATATGTGATGGCCTTTGATTCCATGATGAAGAATGTTCCAAAATCATAGAAGAACTATAATAAAACTATTCTATCTATTAGAAATCCAAAGTGGAAACCAATCAAATTATATCCTTTTTAATAGAATATTCAACAGTGGTGATACAATGTATATAGAAAACAACCACCAATGTGATTAAATTTCCATCCATGTAGTCATTAATAAATAATTTTCCAAAGAATGTGATTATTTTTCGTAACTACATTGAAAAGGATAAGAATAAAAATAAAAGGTTGTGTATGAATTATAATAATAGTCCTTTTCAATGAAGTTAAATAGACTAAGAATATAAATGGATTATTTTTCATTATAAAGTAGATAGTTAGAATATAAAAGATCTTATATGAATCATATGTGTTTTTTGGGAAAATAAATTAATTATAAAGACACATTTGAGGGTGATAATTATGTTGTGATAATAGAACTATAATAGACGTTTAAGGAAAATATTGAAGGAACTCTTTTGGATAATATATGACCCAAATGGAAAATAATGATTAAGGAATAAATTGATTAATTTAGCATCGTGAATAAAGAATGTGTAGTTAAATTGGAGTAATATATTAATGAAATAATATAAAACAAGATTAATACAATTGAGTCAGAAATAATGAAGAAAAATATTAGTGAAAAACTTGATGATAAAAAGGGTCATGATATGGAAAAATTAGTACTTGATAAATAAAATAAAAAATAGATTGATGCTATATAAAAATGAGATTATTTTGAGAGATCTAGGGTGATAATGTTGAAGATTTATCTGATTGATAATAAATGTTTATTTCATCTCAATATTCTTTTAAAAAGATAAAATAATAATTCTCTTTAGGAAGTGAACATAAAGGTGGATCATCATAAGATGCTGAGGGGAAGGGTTTGTAGAGACATTTTTTCTTCTCCAAGTGAATCTCAAATCATATATGTTATTTATATCAAAATATACTTGAGAGAGAATAGTAAATAACCTACGACCAGTGGAAAAAATATGAAAAATATCTTCTATAATATAAGAGTGGAAAAATTATTCTAGAATGTTTCCGACAAGTATAAACCCCCATAGACTATAAAAATACAGTTACAAATATCATAGGAGTTGAACTACTATTGATCTGGAAGATCAATGTTCAAGGGATACTACAAGTGTTTTTGAGTGCCTATTCATACTGATTATTTATATTAGCATAACATTTCAATACCAGGAAACATGAATTAATCATGTGGGATATATGCTAAAATTAAGTGATCAAATTATCATAAATAGAATATCATGACCAAGAAATCATCAAATCTTTTAGCACATAAAAAAAATGAGTTCTTTATTGATGTTTCTAGTAGTTTTGGTTTAGAATTTAACAAATATGAGAAATTGGGAGTTAGCTCACTATGTAAGATTCTGGGAAATTTAAATGAGAAAATAGTTTGTTTGGAGGAGAAACCTAAAGTAACTAGTAAATTTTCTGAGATTCTAGGACAAATAGATAAATATTCAAAGAATAAAGATGTATGATATGAATTTTGGGATATTCAAATAAGATAAAGATGATAGGATTTAATTAATAAATGATTAATTGGAAATAATGTAGTTTAAAAATGTGAAAAATGGGAATGCTAAAAAAAATAGTATATGATAATCCTACTATCACTAGTGAAAATGTCGAATAACTGTATTCAAACATTGATGTGTTTGAAAGAGAATGTAAACTCCCCAAAATATAAGATAAAAAAGAATATGGACATGACACGGTTGAGAGAAAACTCTCATCTTGAGTGTTATTTATGAGGAAAAAAATGTTCCATCCTTATTCAATTATATATATATATATATATGGTTTTTACTAACATTCTTTTAATTGAAGGAACGAATGCATCCCTTAAGGTAAAAAATAAAAAATTTGAAGCTACCTAATATTAATAGTTTTTTGAATATTCAAATCACTCTCAAATTCATTATGTATCTATTTTTAAAACAATGATCAAAATAGAGTTTATGTTTTTCCAAATATTGTGAGATATATGTTTTTTGACTTGAAATATATAATGTGTTTGTTCAGAATAGTTCGAGAAATATTTTTTATGATTTTAATTTATAGGATATCCATGATATGATGTGATATTTATTTGAGATTGATATTACATTCATGTTTGATTGTGGATATCATTTATGACCATGGGTATACACACTTGTTTTCTACATTGGGATTCCTATATAGATTTGTAGTTGTGTAGATAAAGGCTCTTTATAAAATAAAATATGTTGTATCATCATAAATAGCTAATATGTTAATTAATTATTGGTTTATTAGAATATAAATATTCTAATAATTATTTTATTAATTATAAAGAAGGGGAAAATAGATAAATGATTTTTATTATATTAGTATTGAAAATAAATAGAAAGCGATAGGTTGAAGTTCCCTTTGATTGAATTGTTTTTTGTTAATAACATTGGCTAACTTGGTTTCGATAATATGTAAATATGGGTGGAAGTAACTGATGAACCTTGATTTATTATTTTGAAAACATCCATTACTAAAATGAGATGATTGTTGAACAAGACTTTAGAAAAAATACATTTTCTAATTGTTTTGGGAGATTTCATAGTGTTAGAATCTTATAATGATTTGAAGACGAATCATATTTTGTTGATTCTAAGTGATGAACATCAATTGAGGATATTTAAGATCCTAGAAAATAATTTTAACTATTGAAGAGCATTAGAATTTAGATAAACAAATTCCATGATTAGGAAAGGGAGATGTTTGGTATGATTTTTCCATGAATATTTTTATAATTTGGATAAATATTTTTTATGGGAGTATCCTAAAGAAATGTACATCAAAAAAAGAAGAGGTATCACCTCAATCCTGCATTGTTGTATATGGCCACAACAACATAGTAATACTATCTCAATAGTCTAGAAAAGTGGTACAATGTATCATTTCTCCTTGAGGGAGCACATAATGTATTAGAGGCACAGTAAGATGCATATCATGAATAAAAGGGTACACTTGGAGTATACCAGTGGGCCTTAATTGGGAGGTGTGGCCCATGAAGTCCTTGTGTGTTTATATGTGTCAGAATGCTGACCCTGGTGAATGATCAAGTGGTAGCTGAAACAAATACTATTATTAAAGAGCACCGAGATGATTCAGTCTCGGATATGGGATGAATTGTACAAGGGGCACCGTATCTCTACATTAAATGATCCGTGTATAACATCAATAATTTATTGAGTTCTACCCATGCTACTGAATCACTACTAATGTATAATCTTCAACCTTAGACTCCACCTGAATTTTATTCCTTATTGTTATTCGTAGTTTAATGTATGATTATCAATAAAATGTATGTGATTTGAATATTATCTACATGATAATTTAATCATGATATAAGCTTCCATGAAACATCATTTTCATGGATAAATGAAAACCAAAATGATTCGATACCAAATAAAATTATTTTTTTAATTGCTGATAGTAATATTAGTTATTGAATTAATCTATTTCACAAATGAAAAAAATAAGGTGGTTCAAATATCAATTGATGTGGTGTGTTAGGTCATTGTTTATCATCAATAAATGCCTCAATCCTTATATTTTTTAAATATTATATTGTTGAATATCCAAGAGTGATTTCTTGGGAGAAAAATAGTTAAGATGAAGTACTCTATATTTTTTATGATAATTTTACAGCTTTGTTTTTTTTTGAATTAATAGGTCTTCACGATAGCATGATGATATTGATTTGAGTATTGTGAGTCTCTGTATATATCCACACTATGTGTTGTAAAGTAAAATAATTATAGATCTCATGAACATTGACATAATAATAAGAAAGAATGAAATGGTTGTAACATATTTTGTTATGTGAGGTTGATTGTGTTACCTGAATGTAATGATATGCATGATTGATGTTGAGGGAGATAGTTCCACAAAATTCCTTTTATATGTGAATATTAATAAGGTTATAATGATCCATTTATGTGAATTCTATAGGTGAAGATGATTCATGTAATGTAAACCACATGCATAATACAAGTTCATCATGATGTCATGTATGTGAAGAGGAACACATGAAAGATCCAACAAACATGAAATAATGTGAATCATTCAAGAAAAAGAATCATAGTAGTGAGAATAAAAAAAATTTAGAATATGTGTGATTTAATACTCATATAATTATATTACCATCTATAAAACATACTATAATTGACAATACCATGCATTTAGTTATACATTCAAGAATATTCTCAAAAATGTATAGTAATTGCACTCTGTATGAATATTGTGAAGGGATTTTACATTGAAGTTGAGGAATAATTCTAATCATAACATTAGAAGGAATTATTAATTACGTATATTTTTGTATTGAAAAGGTTTAGATTATTTCCAAATCAGTGGACAATGAGAAAGATATGATCATTTATTATTAGATTATAATGTTTCTGAATTTGAGTGAGGCATGAATTTCATCAATAGCAGAAAAATGTCATGATCATTATTTTTCAATGTCTACTGATCATACTTATGTGGACAATAATATTTTAGTAAGACCAATACCCTAAAAATGTACTGGAATATGTGTACAAGATAAAGTCTGATCTGACATGCACCTTGAAGAGGATCTTAATCAATTGGTGAGTAATTAACCAAGAGGTGTAAAATATCTTTCTTTGGTAGATCTAGCCATAAATAATAAGGTTTAAATTTGGCGTGGATCAAAATAGTTTTTAAAATATTGTGACTGGGGTGTCCAACCAATCACTATAGAAGAAGGTGATCTAGGGGGTCTAACCATACATTGAAGATGGTGGTATAACCATCTTGTGAATTCTGTTCATAAACTGTTATTGTTGACATTATGATATAGTGTTGAATCTCGGATTGGGGGGGGGGTCTAACCAACATATAACGGAGTAGGTCATAGTACCTGACCTTTTAAATTTCATTACATGACAAGCTTGGGATCAATCCATGATTACCAAAAGCACAATTCCATTGGGCTAGGGGATGGAGACTTCCACCAAGTAGGAATATCAAACACATGAGATGCCTTATACTATGGTAACAGTACACTCTCACAGACACCCAACTACATGAAACCGTTTAATGATAATAAAACAACTGATACAAAAGTCATGAATACATCTATACCACAATTACAGTAAAAATTGTACTAAAAGTACAATAGGGAAAAAATAAAAGCCTCAAAATTATTGTAAAACCATCCAACCTTCTCAGAAACTGTGGAATACTACCAAATGTTACCAACATAAACACCATGTTGTATATAGCCCTCTAAGATTTGCCTAATCTGAGTCGTCATAGGACTCTATCAAAAATCGTATAATCTACACAAGAAATGACATGTTCAGCCAATGAACATGAATTTGTGGTTATAGATATACCCAGTTGGTTCCCCAAAAACCCAAAATAAAATGATCAAACTAAAAGGAAATAATTTTCGATACTGAAATATTGAGGAGCAAACCTAAGAGAGAGAAAACAATAAATTTCATCATGAAATCGCCTTGGCTATAACTAAATAGTTAGGTAAATCCACATGGTGTGTTAATTAAGATATTTGACATCACCAAATGGTATCCTAGAAATAAAAAAGTACTCATCTCACAATCCATGTATTAGAATGTACCATCCACTTTGTCCACCATATGATTTTACAAGAGGCTAAAAATGTGATGCTAATCTTAGAGAAGTCACCCAATGGGCCCTCCCATCCAAGATGGAACACATGTGAGAGAAAAAATACTTGTAAAAAACTACAACATCCTAGATGGAACATTCAATACATTGAAATCCATTAGGAATATCTGTGTCATCCCATATAGTACATCATAGAGAAATTCTACATTAGGTATCACAATGTCTATGGAAGGTCCCTCCGATCCTAAGTGGAATACTTCCAAGAGAACACTCTCATGGGGTTTCTCTATGTGAGTAGTAGTGTTTTCACATAGTGAATATCAATACATAGATTGAGGATCACCCCCATACCAGATGGGGCACCCTTATAACCCCACTAGAAACACTAAAGATCACATCCCATAAAGGTAATCACACCCATGACAACTGGGGGACACCTCAAACCCAATATGGTAACTCAATAGATCTCAACTCACATAAAGTGAATCAGACACAGAACTACTTAGAGACACAAAAACACAAATTTGGTAACCCTCAATTTCATATTACTCATATAGTTGTTCACATAAAGTCTTGTTGTGGGGGATTCTACAAACCCTAATGGGTCTCAAATCCATGATGGACTGATAGGGGATCACTCCCTAGACCATTCGGAGATACCACAAACCCAAATTGGGATTCAATTGCTATGTGGGGGAACATATAACCAATTGTGCGACAAAGCCCTACTGAAACCACCTGGTGAGTAGAGGATAATATATCCAACAATACCTCAAACCGTACTAAGACACCCTACTAAGTATGGGAACATATAACCTAGGACTACTCAAAAAATATTTGAAAAGTCAATATGATTGGAGATCTCCAACCTCGGTATAAAGGTCACAATGAAATGAAAATCCACCCCTAGTTAAGATGATATGATGGAGGATCCAACTCTATCCACCAAGTGCGATAAACCAAACCTATATGAACACATCCTGTGGAGGGGATCAAAATCATATAATCAGAACGTAATACCACATTATATCCTCACATGTATTTTGAATGTGAAATCACTGAACTAATACTTTTCTATAAGTTCCAATCTAGTGACCTGCTAACATCTCCTCATGTAACATCTAACCCACAAAAACCTAGGACACCAATGCATCCACACAAAATATTACTCAGGATAGGATACTTGAAGGCCTCTATTTATGAATATAAGATAGATATGTGTGAGGGATAAATCTCTTAGTGGAGTATATAGTGTGTACCAAAAATACATATCATGTCCCTCTAATACTGGCCCGATATATTTCACATTGTATTAATCATCATGTATTTAGGAATATGCAAAGAGTATAACCCATATCACACAATGTGTAAACCTATCCAAATCAATGGATGTTTCCTCACCCATAAAAAATCGGCATTCCATGTAATTACTCAAGGTGTGTCTTAGCTATCTGGAAACATTGACGTGTCCTCATTCCATGTCCATGTCCAACACCCCAATCCAATTTACTCTAGTTATGATCTTCCACATTACTATGTACATTTACATGGAGTGTCTACCTATATCGACAATCACACAACCTCGACTCACTATACGTCTACCCATAGTATGCAGTGTGTTATCCCAAAAAATCAACATCACTAAATGGGAAGAAATCCCTACATTCTCTCTTACACTATATTTCATTTGATGTAGAATAATATACTAGAACCCCCTCTAGACCACTTTATCCTTCCCAATTTCCACCAAAATCCATAGATCACCCCCTTGGGAACTCTTATAGTTGTAATGGTTTTCAAATACCTTTAAAATGAATTAATGGGGACTGGGATGTAGAGAAAGATATTCTTTCAACCTCGTCGAAAATGTTGTGATTTCTAGTACAAAACTATGCTCAGAAGCCAATACATATCAATCCGGGTTGGATTAGATTCAAAAATAGGTAATGTGGCACCTCATCTCCTCTCTTAAGCCTTAGTTCATTCATTGTATAAGGGGGGATCCTCCTAAATCATGTGTAAGACACCATGGATGGTTTTATTTAATTTAATTTTTAAATAAACTAATATCATCACGAAACGATCCAACATTCCATAAACCGAGCACTCTATGATGATAATATTTATGTCACATATTGGTTAAACACCATATTCACAACTCAGCAGAAGAATCAGATTTACTATCTAAGACCCAAATCAAGAGTTATTCCACAATTAATGAAAATATATCTATTAATGATAAAATATATCTCAGATTTTTTATATCACTACAAAAAGGCTCATTGAGCTGAAAAATATCATGCCAACTCAGTTCCTGGATTTTGAAATATGGTTAAAAATATTTAGAATTCTGGTTGAGAAAAATCAGAGTCACATCAATATTCCCACCCACAATCACATTATGAGAAAAAGAAAAAATATGGGTACAATAGTGAAAAATAGATCTCCCAACATAGACACCCATGCCCATGATCACCCCGATGGGTCTCAATGTTGTCTACAAAAACACACATGCAGAACCACAAGGGATATACCACATCTAATTGATAAGGTTAAAATAATAACCTAAACATGTCTAAATCCTATTGGTTGATAGGTTTTCGACCCATAACCACTTTTCCTTCAAAATAAGACCCTTTGGAAACAATATAAACCGATTTTGACTTTAATATAAAATAATATTTTGAGATATTCCTAAGGTGCCCCTCTCCTCCCTTATAAAAGGGCACCTCCTCCCCCTCCTCCTCACACCAATTTGAGCACGCAAGCTTGGCCAACCCCTGCCAAAATCCCTTCTCCACTTCCCTAGAATAATCCTAGAGGTCCTGGTCTTCTTCAAAGACCAATCTTAGTTCCCTAAGTGGAGGATTCAAAGAGGTGTTTCAAAGAAGAGGTAATATCCATTACCGATCTTTTCAATTTATTTCTTCTTAAACTTATTCTTATTTAGTTGTTTCATGATAAAGTAATAACATTAGTATTACTTACATACTGATATGTTATTATAAATATGAAACAAACCTAATTCACCTTCTATCCATCCTACGGAAAAATGAAATTATCGCGCGTGCATACGTACGGAATACCGTCTCCACGCCGTGGTGTAATCTATTTTCCACCATCACCTTACAAGGATGGGTATAATGGTGTAATGAGTAACTATATATGATTATTATAAATTGATATTGATACTGAAATAGTATTCATATACTTCAATACAATTCCACGATCATAGGAACGATATCATCACTCGTGTGTACGTATGGAATATCGTCTCCACGATGTGATGCGACTCGTTCTACATGATCATCATTACATAGTAATTATATAAATGAATTGAATTAATAAATATGATATAGGTTACACTAATACCATTATGTATATAAGTTATCTATAACCTTAAAAGAAGAATAAGAATTTATTCGGCAAAACTCGCATAAGAACAAAAGGCAATAAAGACCCGAGTAACAAGTAACAATGAAATATTACTAATAAGAAGCTAAGAATATAACCATATATGATATCATATCAACATGTATGATTCTGGAATAAGTCAATAACATTATTTAAACCATTATACAAGAGCTTCGGACACGTACAAAGCAAATCAGACCTAAGGTAAGGGAAAATATCACAATCTCATTTTTATCCGAGATTGTTTATACTTTGGTATTTACTGGGGTGTATTTTATCATCCACATCCATGTTTCCTCAATATGTAATATTGTTTCCATCCACTTACTATATTTTAAATCCTATTTTATCCTTCGGTGAGTTTTTAGTAAAGAATATTAAAGGAATCTTTTGTCGTTTTTTCGTACGAGATATTTTTTTTGACTTTTCCGACAAAAGTACAAAAAATGTTTTTTTAGCTTATACGGCATGAATGGATTTTTAAAACATTATTTCCAAGAAGCTTCCTTTACAATTTTTCTTGTTTATTTTTAATCAACTACTTTTAGTTTCAAATTGTAAGACATGTTAAGAAAGGAAAATGTTTTTGAAGTAGAAAGGATATTTTCCTCAAGAATGGAGTTCAAGTGTTTTATCAAAATTATTTCCCATCTATGATAATAAAGGGTTATGTTTTTATCCCTATTATTACATTGATTTGATTATGTTGTGATGGAAATATTTTTATGAATTCCTTTATCTTATATGAATTGTTTTATGTGGTCATGATGTTTAAGATTCCCATTTGTATTACATGGGTTATGCAATGATGTATGATTTATGATTTGGTGGCACACATACGAATGGTATCATTATGAGATGGGTGGGACCTAGATCTCCCTCCAATGCATTGGGTAACGATTTTATATCTCATGAGATAGACATGGCTGGAATGGTATGTTATACCGGTTCAGTGAAACAGGACTGAAACGAGGGTGACTCGGTTCAGAAAGGGAATTTGTTCACTAAGATAGTCTTGACAATGAGTCTTGACTAACAAGAAATGATTCTCTATGATTATGTGTGTATGCCACAAAGTTTAATGTTTTATGTTATGATTATTTTGATTAAATTTCACTGCCATGAGTTATCCCAGGTTATGAAATTATGATCTCTTTTACAGGTTAAGATTTCCAAAAGTTATGTGATTATGTATATGATGTGATTGATATTTCTATTGTTTACCCTTACTGAGCATTTGAGCTCACCCTTTTATGTTTACTTTTCCCCAGGATATAAAGAAAGGTTTAGGTAAAAAAAGAAGATCTTTATGGGAGACGTTGAAGATCTTTCACCAGGATTAGAAGATTATATTCCGAGTTTCCAAAGACACTAAACTATTACGATCCTTGTGTGTGTGTTTTTGTTATGTACTAAGTATTCTGCAAATGTAATGTAATGTCAATGTACGTCAAGTTTCGGGTCTCTATAGTTGGTATCAGAGGAAATGTTCAGTCAACCTTTGGAAACTAGGATGCGAAAACGTTAGTGAGATCCCTAGAAATATTTCTAAGGTATGTCTAGGGATGTCTCTAAGGTTAAGAATACATATAGGTTATAGTCCTACAATTGCGCTAACGATCTTAGAATTTAACCTAAGTTATTAGATATTGAGGGTACTACCCCTTTATTATGTTGTTTTCCCTAGAATTATTTTTGCCTCTCACACTATTCGTTTTGGGTTTTAGACGATGGCTGGAACCCGGAAGAACCGTGTTGATCAATGCAATGGACAATGCAATGATTGTCCTCCTGAAAAAACAAATGTTATGGGAGATGGAGTGAAAAATATTATTTCTATACTTACACAAGCTATGAATCGTTCTGGACTTCCAAATGAGCAGAGAAGGGAACAATATTCTATTGAGTCCTTCATGAGGCAACGTCCACCTTCTTTCAGTGGGTCTTCCGATCCACTTGATGCTGAACAATGGATCAATACCACTGAAAAGATATTTTCAGTTCATCAATGTTCTGAGCATGATAAATTCATCTTAGCAGTATATCGTTTGGAAGGTGAAGCTGATCAATGGTGGAATCTTATCAAGAATACGATGCCAAGAGATGAAATTGAGTCCATGGAATGAGACGAGTTCAAGAAAATGTTTTTCAGTATGTACTTCCCTCGTATTCTTCGAACAAAGATGGAAAAGGAGTTTCTTGAGCTGAAGCAGAAGGATGATGAATCTTCTGGTATATACGAAGCGAATTTTACAAGACTTGCAAGGTATGCATCTGGCATTATCATCCAACCTGAAAGTAAAGTTGATCGGTTTTTCAGTGGCTTAAAACCAAGTCTTCGAAGGGCATTATCTATAAGAGACTTCAATAGCTATGAAGAAATTGTGCGTTGTGCTATCAAGGTAGAAATGGAAGTTTCTGTTACATATCCATCTCATGGTTTTGACAAGAAATGAAAGATGGAGTTCAAGGAGAAATCTCAGAATAATGGTGAAAAGAAGATGAATGTTTCCTTATGCACAAAGTGTGGAACGAAGCATGGTGGAGATTGTCTTAAAGGGACTAGAAAATGTTTTATGTGTGGAAAAGAAGGTCATCGAGCATCTGAGTGTCGAAGTAATGGAAAAAGGGTTTCTAATCATCTGAATAAAGAAAACACTGCAGAGAACGCACCACCAACACTTCAATGCTTCAAGTGCAAGGAAATGGGGCATTATGCTAATAAATTCCCTAATCCAAGGGTTAGTGATGATCGACATGAGCAACCGCTTAAGGCATAGGACAAAGGGAAGTCACATGCTATCACTATTGGTGATGTTGAATATGACAAGGATGTGGTGGAATGATTAAGTGTTTATGTAATGGGATTCCAAAATAATGTTGTATCATGGAGTATTGGAATATTTATGTATTGGTCTAATGTGGTATTCCATGTGATTGAGATATTTTTGGAAATAAGATGATATGCGCATAATGAAGGGAAAACGAGAAAATGAAATGTTTAACAGTATTCATGAGCTCATGATTGATATAAGGACTAAATGATGTCATGGTTTGAGTATATAGAATTTTGAGGATTTTGGTATGTGAAAAGTGTTAACTTTTAACTGCATTCAAGTTTTCACTATGGGTCAATGGGTATTCAATAGAATACATTATTAAGGCCTTAGAATGTTTCGAATTTGTCCAACAAGACATATCTTAGGATGTATGGGGATCAAAGATGGTATTAAATCTCTGATAATCATTTTCACTATATTATGAGAGTGGACTGAAGTATTATGGATAAGCCTAAAGATTGTAATGGATTATGTTGGACATAAGTTATTATTGATTAAGGATAAAAGTTTTTTTTCAATATTATTGATGGGATGTTATAGTAATATAGTTTTAGAAAAAGGACAACCTGCAGGACGGGTGACAACCCTTCGCGTCAGACAAGGCTGTGGGAATCGAACCCACAACCGAATTGCGGCTGGCCTTTATCGCCTACCACTGGCATACATGAAGTCCCTGTTTAGTAGAAACTAGTTTTATTATATTAAGCAGTATGATATATGAAGGATAAGTCAATTTTAGGAACCATATATGATTAATCTCACAATAGAATGACTTATGTATATTTAATAACATTTGCTAACCTTTTGTTCGAGACAGATGGAATGACCCGTCATTCTATCACATGATCTGCTAACACTTCACGAATAACAAATTCAACTTCATTTATTTAAGAGATGAAGTGGAAATTGTTCAAGGCACGAACAACAGTGAGATTGTACCAAAATAAAGTAAGTATTTATTCTAATTCAAATTCTTCTACTTTAGGTAAACGTTCTTGAAAACCAAAAATGTTGTCCCAGTGCTCTTATATCTGATTAATCAGATGGTACCTTAGATCGTCACAAATTTATGGATTTGTGATTGTTGGCTTTTTCATAGCCATGTTCTCTACCACTCTCCATCAGAACATGATGGTTAGATTTTTCTTCCATATCCATATTTTCACCTATGTGGAAACCCAGTGATTAGTTTATTTGGGTAACCATAACGTTTCATACATTTGTTTTTAAAGATTGGGTTTGGTATTCCTTTTTTACGATGTGGGTTTCAATTAATGAAACTTTCGAGTAGTAAACAATTTATAACCCCGACGAATTTCGAGGGCGAAATTCATTTTAAGGGGGGTAGAATGTAACACCCAGAGATTTTATGACAAATATTCTTTTTAATTTCATTAATGTCTTGTGTTATACGCTACACCAAAAGGAGCTTTCACAACACACATCACTGTCCTGGCTTGAATTACACGCAATCGCGACCTTCCACGATAGCGTGTGTTGTACGCAACACCATGTTTCGCTAAACAACGATATGCTATTAAAATATTATTAAAACTAGACGTTATGAATAGTAATAACCACTTTTTGAAATTTTGTAAATTCTATTTTTCAAAATGGACTTCATTTTTGGATTCAGAATATTAAAATTAGCTTAGAGTGAAATTTTGGTGATTTTCGGATAACTTTCATATTTTGATGAATAGTGAAAATTACTAAATTTTAATTAAAAACAACTTTTTCAATCGAAATAACTAATAGTGATAAATTATTAATTTGAGTGCTTTTAAAGTATATTTAGAATATATTTTTACAATTTATTAAAATGTTGGTCATTGGATGTAATTTCACATTTAAACCAGATATAAACAAGTGTCAATCTTTTGATAGTTATTATCTCCTAAGAACACGCTATTTGTTTTGACGGCGGGAATTAATTTTTAAATTAATTAATGCAACTGATATGTTTTGAATTTGGTAAAATAGAAATCATTTTTGAGTTCATAATATCAAATATAGCTTAGGACTAATTTTTGGTATTTTTCTGAAAACATTCAATTTTTGATGAATAGTGAAACCACTAAGTGGTAGTTAAAAAAAATTGAATTTTGCATAAAACATAATTTTACCGCTTCTGTGAATGGAATTTCGAAACTCCGACAGACACAGTTGATATCAGTAAGTAAAATTTGGTTCAATGAGATAAAAATAATTTTTTGGTGAATAGTAACTTTTTACTTTTTTTTCCCCAGTTAATAGTAAATAGGGTAACCAAGGGTAAATATGATATTACTATTACCCTAACAAATGTCCTAATTCTATTTGATAAGTGTAATTCGACCAAAAACAACCTTATGAATATAATATTACCATTTAGGTCCACTTGTATTAGATTGTGACATTTAATATTATTTTATTTAATGTATAGTTAAAATAGTTAAAATCAAAGTTTAATAAGTAAATCATTTTTAATATGGGGTTATACATAAGATCAATTCGACTATAAATATTCATTAGAAATATAAAATGATTTCCTACATAATGATATTTTATTTATAATTTTTAGACTGTAAATAAATTAATTTATTTATGACACAACGATGATTCAGTAATTACCCTTTTAAAGAAATGTTAACATAATTGATGTTATAAATGCTCAAATATGTGTAATTAGAAACTTTTTATGAATTACACTAATTTTATATGTTACTATGATATATTAGTGTTGATTTAATCAACTTGTTTTGAACATATAATTCAGTTATGACTTTCTCAAAAATCATATTTCAAATAGTGTCAAAATTGACACAAAATAGTTTTTAAATCAAATATTATATTATTAATTTTTATTTTATTCCTAAAAATCTAATGTTCGGCCAAATGACTTAGATAAGGATATATATATTAATAATAAACAACTTGGGGTTCGTTTGGCATGTTATAGTATGTTTATTAACCATATAGTGTAAGAAAACAAAAAGTCACGGTAAAAGTTAAATTATTTAACTTAGAGTTAATTCTAATTGATAAGGTTAAAATAATAACCTAAACTTGTCTAAATCCTATTGGATGATAGGATTTAGACCCATACCCACTTTAACTTCTTAAATAAGACCCTTTGGAACCATTATAAACCGATTTTGACTTTAATATAAAATAATATTTTGAGATATTCCTAAGGTTCTCATCTCCTCTCTTATAAAAGGGAACCTCCTCCCCCTCCTCCTCACACCAATTTGAGCACTCAAGCTCGGCCATCCCCTGAAAAAATCACTTCTCCACTTCCCTATAATAATCCTAGAGGTCCTGGTCTTCTTCAAAGACCAATCATAGTTCCCTAAGTGGAGGATTCAAAGAGGCGTTTCAAAGAAGAGGTAATATCCATTACCGATCTTTTCAATTTCTTTCTTCTTCAACTTCTTCTTCTTTAGTTGTTTCATGATAAAGTAATAACATCAGTATTACTTACATACTGATATGTTATTATAAATATGAAAAAACCGTAATTCACCCTCTATCCATCCTACGGAAAAATGAAATCACCGCGCGTGCGTACGTACGGAATACCGTCTCCACGCCGTGGTGCAATCTATTTTCCACCATCACCTTACAAGGATGGGTATAATGGTGTAATGAGTAACTATATATTATTATTATAAAGTGATATTGATACTGAAATAGTATTCATATACTCCAATACAATTCCATGATCATAGGAACGATATCATCACTCGTGCATACGTACGGAATACCGTCTCCACGATGTGATGTGACTCGATCTACATGATCATCATTACATAGTAATTATATAAATGAATTGAATGAATAAATATGATATATTTTACACTAATAAAATTCTGTATATAAGGTATCTATAACCTTAAAATAAGAATAAGAATTTATTCGGCAAAACTCGCATAAGAACAAAAGGCAATAAAGACCCGAGTAACAAGTAACAATGAAATATTACTAATAAGAAGCTAAGAATATGACCATATATGATATCATATCAATATTTATGATTCTGGAATAAGTCAATAACATTATTTAAACCATTATACAGGAGCTTCGGACACGTACAAAGCAAATCAGACCTAAGGTAAAGGAAAATATCACAATCTCATTTTTTTTCCGAGATTGTTTATACTTTGGTATTTATAGGGGTGTATTTTATCATCCACATCCATGTTCCCTCAATATGTAATAATGTTTCCATCAAATTACAATTGTTTAAATCCAATTTTACCCTTCGGTGAGTTTTTAGTAAAGAATATGAAAGGAATCTTTTGTCGTTTTTTCGTACGAGGTACTTTTTTTGACTTTTCCGACAAAAGTACGAAAAATGTTTTTTTAACTTATACGGAATGAATGGATTTTTAAAACATTATTTCCAAGAAGCTTCCTTTACATGTTTTCATTTTAATTTTTAATCAACTTCTTTTAGTTTCAAATTGTAAGACATGTTACGAAAGGAAAATGTTTTTGAAGTAGAAAGGTTATTTTCCTCAACAATGGAGTTCAAGTGTTTTATCAAAATAATTTTCCATTTAAGATAATAAAGGGTTGTGTTTTTATCCCTATTATTACATTGAGTTGATTATGTTGTGATGGAAATATTTTTATGAATTCCATTGTCTTATATGAATTGTTTTATGATGTCATGATGTTTATGATTCCCATTTGTATTACATGGGTTATGCAATGATGTATGATTTATGATTTTGTGGCACACATAAGAATGGTATCATTATGAGATGGGTGGGACCTATATCTCCCTCCAATGCATTGGGTAAAGATTTTATATCTCATGAGATAGACATGGCTGGAATGGTAGGTTATACCGGTTCAGTGAAATAGGACTGAAACGAGGGTGAGTCGGTTTAGAAAGGGACTTTGTCCACTAAGATAGTGTTGGCAATTAGTCTTGACTAACAAGAAATGATTCCCTATGATTATGTGTGTATGCCACAAAGTTTAATGTTTTTAGTTATGATTATTGTGATTACATTTCACTTCCATGAGTTATCCCAGGTTATGAAATTATGATCTCTCTTACAGGTTAATATTTCCAAAAGTTATGTGCTTATTTATATGATGTGATTGATATTTCTTTTGTTTACCCTTACTGAGCATTTGAGAACACCCTTTTATGTTTACTTTTCCCCATGATATAAAGAAATGTTTAGGTATAAAAAAAGAAGATCTGTATGGGAGATGTTGAAGATCATTCACCAGGATTAGAAGATTATATTCCGAGTTTCCAAAGATACTAAACTATTACGATCCTTGTGTGTGTGTTTTTGTTATGTACTAAGTATTCTGACAATGTAATGTAATGTCAATGTACGTCATGCTTCGGGTCTCTACAATGTTTTCACGGTATCAAAAAATAATTGAGATAATTTATATATAAAGGGAAAGGAGATACTCAACATTAATGAAATCCCCTAATAATATTGTTCCTCTTAGGATGAATTGAAAATAGTTTCATGTGGTGTTGTGTAGACCTTTAATGGTGTTGTTTCATGATCAATCAGTTAGGGATAAATGGAAATGAGAACCCAATACCATATGAATGAAAAATGATGATTCTATCATTCTCAATGTGGTGTATTTGAAACTATAAATGATGCTAGGGGTCAATTATGTCATGTATGACCAGAAAACACATTAAAATAATAGGTTACCCAAAAACATTTTTGTGGCATACATAGGTTAGAGGACATTTTCTTCAGTATGAAAACATAACTATGATTGGAAGGGTAAAATATTAATACATTAATATAATTAACCTACAAATGTATCACTTAGATCTCAATTTGCTCATTAATTATATCAATGAAATATTTTTATTTTGTTATAAAACCATTTAAGAATGAATTGTTTTTTATGGGAATGACTTATCTAAGAAGAATTGATATAGTCCCCACCCTCAACATGGTAATGATTGGATCATAATGCTACTTTGAAATGGAGTTGAAATGAATAATGATTTTTGGTTGAATCATAAATATATGGTTTGTATGTCTCTACATGACCTAAAGTAATAGGTTCCAATACATAAGCAGTTCATATATAAAAAATATATGCCTATATTTAAATCATGTACAAGAAGGAATAATTTATCAGGGATAAATTAGAACCAAAATTGGATCCATATATTGAACCAAGGTAAATGTTTTTGTGCATGGGAAAACATGAAAATGAGGATCCCAAGCACCAGAGTTTAGAGTGACAATCAGTCATATTAATTTATTTTATGGTCAAATATACCATGCACCCTTACTTGGTTTTGAATCTCATTTCATGGAGTTGGGTATTTTTAATAGACCACTACCAAATGTTTAGATTCATTCATGATGGGCCATAGGTTGTGATCTTTAATTTAATATCATAAAGAATAGGTCATTATAGCTTTTAAAGTAATGTGATATTTACTTATATATTTAGGGGATTTAGATAAATACATCTAATAAATAATTTAAATTAGAGTCGTACTAATGAAAACCCCATGATGGAAAACCCAAAATTGATGAGGATACCGTACACTGATATCTCGTTGAATAATTATAGAATTTGAGTTTTGAGACTATATTCGTGATTTTGGTATCGCTGCGTATCGCAATGAATAAGAATAATGACTCACATTTTTCTGATAGAAGTCACATTGATTATTTGGGTGTTATATAGTGTGAATTTTATTTTCATTTATCTCCATGCGCAATGGATAATAATTTATGGATTCTTATATAACTATCTCTTGTATATAAGGGAAATTTTGAAACATTGACCGGATATCTTCATGTAGTTTATTATCTTGGATGTTTTATTAATTTAAATATTTAATGTAATGTTGAGTAGATTATAATATTGATATTCATATTTCCTACATTATGGATTCATGGGATAATAAATTTTGTAGGGTTAGGGATAATCTATATGGACATCACAACTTATCCTTCAAATTAAGGGATAAATCAACACATTGTTCTTGAATAAGGAATATATTTATATGAACCTAAATAATATAAAATATATGAAGAGTATAATGTAAGGGTTCTCTAGTGTGATATATTGAAAAAACATTGATGTGAATTACATGAATCCTTGATACCAAATAAGTACTTATTATGGAAATGAGGCAAGTGGCTTGGTTATGATAAGAAATATATGCATCACAACATATATGGATGAAACATGAACAAATATTTATATGTATATATATATATTTCTTATTAAGGGGAATATTTAATAATGTGTATGTTGAACAATGAAATTATGTTCAACCACTGTATTCATGTCCATGAAAAACTTGTGAAAAGTAATGTATAATTTAGATCGAGCATATACACATGTGAATTTTTTTCATACTAGGTACTCATATAATGATATTGAACTCATTCAAGAAAAATATATTTGAAGTTCCCACATTTATTTAATATCATATAAATTCATGTAGGGTATAAAATAGTTCAATCATTTTAACAACATGATATGATGATTTTTGAACCCCATGTTAATTGATAACAACCTATGATCCAGGTATAAGATAGAAATAATTATGACTGACCCTGGAATAGTGAACTTGGGAATCATCACTAATCTCGATTTAATGGGATTTACTCATAAGTAATTTTGACTATATTATGACATTATTTTAGTACCATGTGACTATAGCTAGTGATGCACCAAAGAAGGTGAAATATTTATTTTTGAAAGCTATAAATGTTTGAAATTATATCTCAGCATAGGTTTTCTGGAAAAGTCTATTACAAAATCTCCATAGAAGATTTGGATCTCATGTTGTAGTGTTAAAATTATTGTGTTATATGAATGATCCATGAAAGTAGGAACCCAATATGATCGTTAATTTTGAGAAATAAGTGACTTATATTCTTCTATAGGATTATATATAAAACTCATTCATTGATAAAGATATTATAAAGATATTATTTTCATTTAAATAAGTTATTTACTATGAGATATACTTCTCTTTGAAATTTAATGTCTTCTAGGATAGACTATATGTCATGAAATTTATCATTATCTGACAAGGGAATTACACAGTGTAATTAAACATCATATTGTTTGGAAAACATCATTCAATATTCCATTGTGAAACATGTAAAATTTACACAAAGATTAACATCATCTGATAAGAATATTTTCACCCATCATTAAATTATGAAAACTATTTGTTGATATACCTATAATTCATGGCCATCTTGATATTCCATCCATCCATTATGATAATGGAGTTTCCTCTATTAGAGTAGACCTTTTGTATGGTATAAGGTCATCCCCTCTTTGGCTCTACTTTTGGATTTTTCATCCGGGTTATCATGGGGATTTCTAAGTCCCACAAAAATTCTACTCAATAAAATGAGTATAGGAAGACATTCTTATTGAACACTCAATGTTACATCCTGAATCAAAACTACCAATTCTAGAGATAAAAACACAACAGTTAAATTTATAATTATATAATCTAACAAAAAGGAATCCCAATTGAATCAATACATATTTTTTTGAGACAAAACCTACCTGAGGATATTTTAGACCTACAGTATTAGAGGATTATGAAATCACAATACTATCAGTGTTTTTATAAAATAATATTACCTCTCATCGATCCTCGCATGAGATATACATTTAATTTCGTTCATTCAACATTTATCATATACTCACCAATAATCCTATCAAAATAATTTTAAAATATAGGGTGGGAACAATTTTCCCCACTAAGTGGTTTGAAATCAAGAGATAAAATCATTTCTCTTTTAAAATTATATGAAAATTATTTTGAAAACAATACATTTTATATTAATTATAAAACATTTGATATAATAAATAATTTCCCACTATGTAAGAATTTATTGTTTTAAAAATTCATAAAATTTTCTTTTCATTACATAAATAAAAAGACTAATTATTTTTACAAAAAAATTTATTTCAAAACATAACATTCTTTGAAATAAATCAATTTTTTTCTTATGAAATGTTAAAACATTACTTTTTAAAATATAAACTCTTTATGGAATATAATGATTATCAGAAAATACTATGAACTCCTTGTAGACACTGGTAATATTGGATGTCTAAGAATAACATTGACGAAAAATACCCCTGTATTTTATGATTTCCCTCCCCATTTCACATCAGCTAAATCAATATTGAGGTGAAACAATTTATATTATATTTTTTTAATATCATTGATTTATCAGTATAGATCATTCAAAATTAAACTTTCAAAAACCTCATATCAATGTAATTTATTTTAAAGTTGGAAAATAATTACACATTTAAGAAACATAACAAAATTTTCCATAAAAGGTAAATCCATACATACATAAAGATTAAAAATAATATGAGAATTCATTTTAAAAAATTATAATTGATTCTTAAAAAATATAATTTCTTAAATGATTTTCATGACCTCTTTAGAATTTATATAATTAATATAGTGCATATAACTAAGATATATGTAATAAGGAATGAAATCCACGAAATTTAAAATAGTATATCATAAATAGAATAATCATTTTAATATTTTAAAACATCCTTGAAAAAAAAATTCACATATCAGAATTTGTAATCATTAAAATGGAAATTTTATAAGGTAAGTATCTCATACAAGAGATCTTCAAAAAAATTGATTTAATAAGAAATCCATATAGACAAATTCCCTTGTATATAAGGATTTATGTTTATAGAATATATATTTTCCTTTTAAATCCATAAAATATGAGTTTATCAAAACTGATTTCCCCTTAAAATAAATGGTTTTGAAAATAAAAATATAATAAATTTGTTTTCCCTTACATTATAGTAAAATGAAATATTTTATATCTTCTTAATTATCATTATATTAAAACCCTAGTACTACTACTATATGTATTTACTTCTTAAAATATAGGTGTTTAATGAATAAACACTTATTCATTTAAACATTCCCTCTTTCACATGAAATTATAATGAAATAATCAGGGATTCTATGTTTTAATTAATATTGCCTATAACATAAATTATATGGTCTTTAAATTTCTATACTTCACTTTAAATTCATATGTAAATATAAATCATATTAAATACTAATTCCTTATCATTTATAATATATATATTTTATATAATATTGGTCAAAACATTGTTTATATAAAATATAATTTCAATTATTATCCAACTCTAATATAACCACACAAACCAAACTCTAGAGGATTATATCCTTTTAATAATATATAAATCTATAAATTCAATGCTTCTTACAGGTGGTCTTGATCTTGATCTATTATAGAGTTATATGGAAAATATTATCGTGTATTTTTATGAGACAAAACATGGTTTCCTAAATTCCAATGTTAATATTAGTGTGATGTTTCACTAATTTGATCTTATTTGATAAAAAATTGTACGTAAACCCAAAATATAATGAAGTATTAAAAATATAATTATATATCATATAAAAACCTAACACAAAGTATGGGATGTTGAAAGAGACACTGACCAATCCATTATTATGGTTATTATAGAATCATTTTATTAAGCGTTGATCAATAACATACACTTATTATATGGTTTTGATGTATACAAAATTATATGGAAAATTAGTGTCCTGAAAAAAATTAAAAAATGATGTGAAACGGTAGGGTTTAAACATGAGGAAGATAACGATGATGCAACAGGTATAAAACTAAGAGTTCTAGATTTCATTTATGACAGATGAATATTAACCTTTTATGGAGCTTTACAACATAGAATAACCCTTATTCCAACATGACATACTCATTCTGAGGTCGTTTTACCATAAATTGAGGAGTATATTGGATATACATTATTTTTTAATATATTGGCCAACCCTCACACAAGTTATAGAGTACCCTAATGTTGCAGAGTTGGTGTGGGGTACCCATACACATGCAATAACCTATATTTACACTACCATTAAAACTCATGGGTTAATGTTACATCACTGGTTTGTAACATGTACATAGCGGTTTTGACCATTACATAGTTGACACATACTCTACAAAAACCATTAAATAATATATTCTAACTATAAATGAAGTGAGTTATTTAAAAACAACCATTAATTAAATTCCATTTCTATATAGAATAATATATTAACTATAAATTTTTATAATTCTAATTAAATTTAATTTATTATAGTGCATTAATATTAAAATATTCCAATTAAGTTATTAATATGAATTTTATGTATCTTAACTTTTATTTTAATTTATCATCATTAATATCATTTCATGATATTAATTTATTACAAAAATTTATATTAATCATTTAATAGAATTTATCACAATATTTCTGAATAATTTATAATTAAAATTATGACCAATCACGTTCCTAATACAATTTCAAAAATATATTTATATCTATTTTTTTAATTATACTGACATATAATATGTTATTAATGATAATTTCTTCTTTTATTAAGACATGTTTTACTACTATTAAAAAATTCAATATACTAAAATAATATATATATTTGACAAAAAATAAATTATGTTGATCAATAAATATTATTTCACTATCTAAAAATTTGTATATTCATCTTAAATACTTTAACTATATTTATATCCATAGATTAATAATCATCCTTCTTATTTCGAAACAAAAGTAATTATGGTTATGTATATATTCTGAAATGATAATACATTAAAAGTGACATTATGTTAAATAAAAATCAATACATATTATTTCTGGGAAAATATGATATATATATATATATATATAAATTAGTATCTTCATAATATGAATATTTTATATTAACTTATGGAAAAAATTATGTTGATTATAGAAATGTAGTTAATTTTTTAATAAAGTGATGATGTTAAAATATATATATGTTTATTTAAATTTTTAAACAAACAATTAAATTAAAATTAATTTAAATGAAAAGTATTTTATATTTTTTATGGATATTAGACATTCATGACTCAATTATAGTTGATCTATAATTTCTGCAATGTGTATGAACTTTTCTCATCATGTTTTTCTAATTTGTCTAATCGGATATGATAGTAATAAACCTTAGAAAAATAAATGTAGATTGAAATACAATTTAAAATAATTTGTACCTTAATGGATTGGACTATATCTCTATATATTATACAATAGAGTTTATGGTTGCTTATGCGTCGATATGGTTCATGGAGTGATAATCCCATAAAGCATGTAGATGTCTACCACGATAAGACCTACTGTTTGTTTTCACTATCTTCTATAGTACAACAGCTAGTGTTTTTTTCAAAACCTATATCTAACTATATTCTATAGCATGGTAGTATTATGGGTGGTGATACTAAATAATGTATTTATGATACACATTTTTCAATTCAAAAGAAAATAAATTGTATTATTATTCAATCAATATTACATATAAGACAACAAGTCCTATGATGATATTCACATTCATGAAATTAATGATATATTTTATCCCAACATATATGGGGATATTTCCTCATCCCATTTAGTGAATAAATAAACAAAAATAAATATATATTGAAACTATATTGTAGTAGCTGGTTGATATGGTTGATGTTCCCTTTGAGTGAATTCTATTTAAAGTTAATAAAGTTTTTTGGCCTTGTTGTTATGAGATATAAATATGTTCTAGGGTATGTGATATATCTTGGAGTATTTTAATGAAAACAATTCATAATAATAATGTTCTGGTTTTAATATAATTCATCATTCCAAAGTCAAGTGATAATTATGTTGGGTGACTTATCAATGATTAAAACATGTCAATAGTTGAAGATGAATCCAATTTTGAGAATTTTGAATAATGAAAATAAATTAAGAATGTCTAAAATCAGGGAAAAGAATTTTTTTGTTGATAATATATTTTAAAATATTTATAAATTAATTTTATAATTTAAAAAATGTATAATTTTATTATGCCTTCGATTTTAATTATATGATAATTTTGAAAACTATTATCTATTGTAGTTCACTAAAATAATTATCTATACAAGCAAGAAAATGAACATGGTTAATATAATATTGTTTTAGTAGGCCTCAGCCACATAAGAGTGCCACCTCACTGAGTTAGAATCACGAAAAGGGTTGCATAGACTACATAGAGGGTGAATATAGCATTTCTAGAATAATGGGATGCATAACACACCTGGAGGAGCATGCATGGAGTCAGATTGTGGGAATTCACAGGTTGGGGAACGCTTTTATGTCTATGTGTCTTTGAATGGGTGCCAAACTTCATACTAATTCGATAAATATTAGGAACATTATGTATAATTTAGGTGTTTCTAGAGAATTGAATCTTTCATGTGGGATGAACTGTACTTGAGACACTATTTCAACACATCGAATAATATAAACAGATAGTTATCCATTCAATGAGTTTTCTCCAAGTCGGATAACTGCTACTGAAGTATTTTCATTTACCTCAATCTTTTCTAATGTTTTTTTCCTTACCCACTCTTCATGTTTTGATATCTGATGAAAAATTAGAAGCATTAGCTTGAACTTTTATCACATTTTCTATTCGAAAAAGATTGATCCATCCATGAAACATCTTTTCAAGGATAAATTAATGTCATACCAATATGGTTCAAAGGAAAATATATATTGTAAAATACTGATGATGGTATTAGTTATCATGTAAATGAATTGAATTAATTGAAAAATGTAGTAGTTTGTACATAGAATTAAGTGGTTATTTAATTTAGTTCTTCCCATCTATAAATACCTCATACTTCACTATTTTTTCATATGAGAAGAACACATTTCTGGAAGAGAGTGAGAGAGAGAGAGAGAGATATCTAGTGAGTGATACAATGTAGAGTAGGATCTCAATATTTGGGAAGTTAATTCCATGCATTCATGTTGTTCTTTACCACATATTCATGTGGAAATGGTGATATTATAAGCTCCATGAGCTAGTGTCTAAATATACACTATGTTTCGCAGAGTATAAGAATTAAAACTCATGCACCGAATGATACAAAAAGAATAATGAATTAAATGGATTTCACATATTCTGTTACACGATGGTGATTTTGTTACACACATGTGATGATTTACATTCTTGATGATGGGTGAATCTATATCATAATGCTCCTTGTTTGTGAGAAGAAGACTAATTCCATTTGAGAACTGGTCCCCTGATAGTCAATTGCAGGGGTTGTGTTTTTTGAAATTACTAAAATTGGGTTCACTATTTAAAAAATATTTCCAATAGTTTATATTTTTTGTAATTGGAAACACCCAACTGTTAATATCCAAGAGGAACCTACCTTCCAAAACCTGGCATTCATTACGTATTTTGGACAATGATACGTAAGAACTCTGATTCATCTAGAGGATGGGAGGTTCGGCTCATCCCACCCATTTTGGGTGAATTATTGCCTACTATAGGGATATCATATAGATTTATGATATGTTCATTAATCCTTTATTCATTCCCAAGTATGACATGTGTCACCCTTGAATTAACATTCATTTTTTAGCATAGTTGGAACTTAGAATCTGCTATAGGTACTTGATGTTCCGCATTAAATGAGATATATGAGTGTATCTAAGGTACTCCATCGATGGTATAATATAATATATTTATTAGTGTTTCTTTTATCGTTATTACGATGATTTTGGTCTTATATTCACATAATGAGGCACTATGGAGTGTGTATTTGTCCTCGGAGAGATGAGTAGTTTTGATTTTGAGATTAGTCACATGAATGAGATTCCTTTATATCATTGTGAAATGAAACTGAACCCATGTAGTTTGGTTCGAATTGGTTCATTTTATCATACCTTTTATGGTCTTGTGATAGTGAACAAACAATGAAGTTTAAATTCAGGTAGAAAAAGAGGTCCAGAATCAAAGATTCCAAGATATGATTCAGTGCACGAATTATGCCCATGAAACCTAGGGATCCTGGAAGGGATATGAATTGCTATATCAAATAAGACAATTTGGGGAACATTTACCAGAGAGTATATGGTTGATTTTGGTGCATTAGGTATGTACTATGAGGATGATTCTTATGTATCCCATTTTTTAGGAATCAATTCCCACAGAGTTCGGTTATGAGGATCTAAACCTATAAAGGTGCTATGATGGTTTGTCCCGTGGGGGGGTGTATTTCCCCTTAAAAAGATTTTTGGGGGGTTATTATTATGAACGATGAATTTGTTTTCATATGATGGGACTTGTTCATAAAAATGATTCCTTTTTAAGCGGACATGAGGTATGTATCAGATCATGGTGATTTGGAGGCTTGTTCCCAGTTACAACTTTGGGATATGCATTTAGATTGGATTCATTGGGGCTTATTACTGAATAGGATGACCATGTTTGGTTATTATTGAGGATTATAACTGTGGAGGATTCTTTTGTTCGTGGCATACGTGGATTCCATGACAACTTACAATCTCTAACCCCTCGAGTCATGGTAATTATGGAAAAAAGAGGAAACATATGATCCAAGAAACCATAAGATCCACTTTTCCCTAATGTAATTGGTTGATTCGATGAAGCATCCCTCTCGTTTTTATACCTTGTACCAAAAGTGATAGGTAACGAGCATTGATATTCCAATATCCCCACCCAATATCGAGAACATGATAAAATAATAAAGGTACAAAGAAGTAGAGATTGTGTGATAAATTCTATTGTCTTACTCTATTAGGGAAATCCTAAAATTAGTTCTTCAATGGGAGTAGAGGTTATCATTCAATGTCAAAGGAAAAGGAAAGCATGATCCTTAAATTACTTACCTAGGACAAGAGTTACCGAGTCATAGTGATGAATAGGGAATGACATGGTCCTAACCCGAATTCCCAAAACCGGTAATTTCTAAAAACTGGCCCCATGTTTGGGTTCCTTGTTACATAGAAATTCAATCTCAGATGCACCCCATGAACCATGTGCGTGAGATGGAAGAAGTGCGGGGAACTTATGAAATTAGTAATGGAAACCCAAATTGTAGACATTTGGTGTTACCAACACCATGTTTTTGTAATTCTAAATGCATCAGTAAAATATTCAACATGGTCTATTTTGAGAATGGGATCTAAAGTAAGAAAAGCCATACTGTGGATGTCTTAGAATAGGGCATATGATGTGACTCTCATAGGGTATGGGTTTATGCGAGCCAATGGGTTATCATGTATGTTTTCTTCTATGGACTATCTTTTGCACAGGTAGAACTGCATAAGCTAATGGTACCTTGTGAAATACACAACATGGGAAACATAACATGGTCAAGGCTTTTCTCAAGTCATTAAGGGTCTCCACATGTGTTCCTGGAATTACCTCATGAAGTTCAATGATTTGGGAAGGGGGCTATGTTCTAGTGTTCCTCTAGCATGAGGTGATGTTTTCCTCACATTGATGTCATGTGTTCTAAACTCTACAGAGACTGATTTTACTATCCACCTTTAATTAACTATTCTTCAGGTTTTGGGGGATACCTGGAAGGTTTCAGAGTGCTTGAGTGAAGAAATAGGGCGAGAAGAGTGTCGAGAGTTCATCAGAAAGTTTCATCATAGAAATAAAGGCATTTTGGTCCTATTTATAGGAAAATATGGGACCCATGGTGAAGGGGCTCTATTATCATGGTTTTCCAGTTAGGGTGATATGCAGATTGGTCATGAATGTCGATGCCTAGGTATACTGTACACTGACACTTCATGGGGGTACCTACATAAAGGGAATTTGGTGGAGATTCTGATCTATGGTCTTCTTTATTTATTATCTTCTCTTACCTTAATGATATATTAATTTGATACCTCTTCATCCCAATGAAAACATGGAGTGTTAAGAATAACAAAAGGTTCACATTATGAATTCACATTAACACATCATCGGTAGCAGATTTATTCAAAGAGTACTATATGCACATATCCAGTTATGTGCAATTTAAAATAGATAAATATGAAAATATTAATGATCTCATTCACATGAAATACTATTAAGCAGCCATGAAAAATAATCGTAAAAGTTATAAGTAATGTGATGGAAGTATATGTGTGATTTCATAGACATTCAATTATATTTTCATTTTATCACCATATTAAAATTGATAAGACCATTTTTTGTATTAAAATATTTATGAAAATTGAGAAATTCACTTTCAACAAAATTTTTATGAATAACATAAATCTAACTCACACTGAGTCCATGGAATAATTTCAATCATTATTTTTGAAGGATTTTGTATATGAGTTTATTGGTGTATTGAAAATGTCTATATCATTTAATGTTTAGTGGAAAATGAGAAATACAACATACTTTATTATCAATTTTTGATGTTTATGAATTCATGTGAGTTCATGATTTCATTACCAGAAGAAGGAATATCATGATTTTTTTTAATGACAAAAATGATCATACTTCGTTAGCTAAAAATATTTGATCCATTATAGAAATATGAAAATTCACATAAACAGCTGTACTCAGGAAGTTATAATCCAATAATATCATAAAAATGGATCTTCAAAAATTGTTTCAGAATCTACCTTTTAGTTGAAAAGGTTATTATATAGTGTTTATTTACCCATAAATAAGAATTATAGAGCTAGGGGGTTTATCAAGATGCATAAATATTGTGATTGGGGGTCACACCGTTCACTGGAGAAGATATTGGTGTTGGGGGGGGGGGGGAACAAACTATTGAATGTTGATTGGATATGGTAGGGTATAACCTTTATGTAATTATGGGTTATAACCTATTAATATTTTTATTACATTATCTTATATTAGAGAATCCATGTTGGGAGACTAAAAAACACGAAATGAAGTAGTTATTTTTACCAAAAACTGTAAATGTATGCATTCTATTCTCTCATTAATATTGTTTTCTAGAGGGTGATTCTGATAATTAAAGACTAAAGATCAATATTTTTTTCATTAACATATATAGAATAGAAATCGAACAATATTTTAATAGTATTGTATTTCTGATTAATCTCCTTCCCCCTTAAGGGGTGATTAAGCAATCCTAGGGAAATTCAATTGGTATTACAGGAGGTTACCTAAGAAGAAACTTCAATGTTATGTGAAATGGAGAATTATAAATCTTTGAATATCTATGGTAGAACTACTTATCACATAAATACTACAATATATAGAGGGATTTTATATTTCCCTACATCTTATATGTTGGATAGGAAGTGAGATATTCAATAACCATAATATTCCCACATATTAATAAGGATATTTCTATGACTCTAGATGACATGTTAAATAAATAAGTTGATGGAAAGGATAAAAAGGAAATCTTGATAGACTTATTAGAAATTTTATACACTAAATTAATGGGTCCCCAAACCAAAATGTATATTTATGATAAATTGATAAGAAGTTATGAATGTAATCTAAAAGTCAAATAAAATAAATTTAATATCTATATAAACTAGTTTTAGGATATCTAAATGTATAATGAAGAAAAAATTTCATTTGAAAACGAGACTATTATAAATATGAGAGGATTCAGTGAGAATCCATATTATTTTTTCCTTCAGATGTTGGTAATGGATAATTTCCACAATATATTATATCCAAATGTTTTATCTATTTTCAAATGAGAAATTTTATTACTGGATAAACTTTACAATATTATCATAGCATATGAAATGATAAAATTCCCACCAATCAATATGAATCAAATAAATGTGATGGCCATTGAATCCATGATAAAAAAGTGCCAAAATCATAGAAGAAACAAAATAAAACTAATCTATGTATTAGAAATCCAACGTGGAAATCAATCAAATTATATCCTTTTTAATAGAATATTCAATAGTGGGGATGAAATGTATATAGAAAACAACCACCAATGTGATTAAATTTCTATAAAAGTGGTCATTAATTAGTAATTTTCCAAATAATAATATTATTTTTAGTAACTACATTGAAAAGGATAAGAATAAAAATAAAAGGTTGAGTATGAATTATAATAATAGTCTTTTTCCACGAAGGTAAATATATTAAGAATATAAATGTATTAATTTTCATTATAAAGTAGAGAGTTAGAAAATAAAAGATCTTATATGAATCATATGTGTTTTGTGGGAAAATAAATGAATTATAAAGACTCATTTGAGGGTGAAAATTATGTTGCGATAATAGAGCTACAATAGACGTTTAAGGAATATATTGAAGGATCACTTTTGGATAATATATGACCCAAAAGGAAAAAAATGATTAAGGAATAAATAGATTAATTCAGAATTGTGAATAAAGAATGTGTAGTTAAATTGGAGTAATATATTAATAATATAATATAAAATAATATTAATATAGTTGAGTTAGAAAGAATAATTTAAAATATAAGTGAAAAACTTGATGATAAAAAGGGTCATGATATGGAAAAATTTGTACTTGATAAATAAAATAATAAACACATTGACGATAGATGAACATGAGATGATGTTGAGAGATCTATGGTGATAATGTTGATGATTTATCTGATAGATAATGAATGTTTATTTCACCTCAAAATTATTTTAAAAAGATAAAATAATACTTCTCTTTAGTAAGTGAACATAAAGGTGGATCGTCATAATATGCTGAGGGGAAGGGTTTATAGAGACATTATTTCTTCTCCAAGTGAATCTCAAATCATATATGTTATTTATATCAAAATATATTTTAGATTGGATAGTAAATAAACTAATACTAGTGGAAAAAATAAGAAAAACATCTTCTATAATATAAGAGTGGAAAAATTATTCTAGAATGTTCCCGACAAGTATAAATCCCCATAGACTATAAAAATGTAGTTACAAATATCATAGGAGTTGAACTACTATTGATCTGGAACATCAATGTTCAAGGGATACTACAAGTGTTTTTTAGTGCGTATTCATACTGATTATTTATATTAGCATAACATTTCAATACCATGAAACATGAATTAATCATGTTGGATATATGCTAAAATTAAGTGATCAAATTATCATAAATAGAATATCATGACCAAGAAATCATCAAATATTTTATCACATAACAAAAATGAGGTCTTTATTGATGTTTCTAGTAGTTTTGGTTTAAAATTCAACAAATATGAGAAATGGGGAGTCAGCTCACTATGTATGATTCTGGGAAATTTCAATGAGAAAACAGTTTATTTGGTGGATAAACCTATAATGACTAGTAAAGTTTCTGAGATTCTCGGACAAATAGATAAATATTCGAAGCATAAAGATACATGAAACGAATTTTGGGATATTAAAATAAGATAAAGATGATAGGATTTCATTTATAAATGATTAATTGATAATAATGTAGTTTAAAAAATATAAAAAAATGGGCATGGTAAAAAAATAGTATATAATAATCCTACCATCACTAGTGAAAATGGAGAATAACTGTTTTCAAACATTGATGTGTTTGAATGAGAATGTAAAATCCCCAAAATATAAGATAAAAAACAATAAGTACATTACACGGTTGAGAGGAAACATTCATCTTGAGTATTATTTATGTGGAAAAAAATGTTCCATCCTTATTCAAATATATATATATATATATATATTGTTTTTACTAACATTCTTTTAATTGAAGGAATGGATGCATCCCATAAGGTAAAAAATTACAAATTTTAAGCTACAGAATATTAACAGTTTTTTGAATATTCTAATCACTCTCAAATTCATAATGTATCCTTCTTTAAAACAATTATCCAAATAGAGATTATGTTTAGCCAAATATTGTGAGATATATGTTTTTTCACTTGAAATATATAATGTGTTTGTTCAGAAGAGTTCGAGAAATATTTTTTTATTATTTTAATTTGTAGGATATCCATGATATGATGTGATATTTATTTGAGATTGATATTAGGTGCATCTTTGATTGTGGATATCATTTATGACCTTGGGTATACACCTTTATTTTCTACATTGGGAATCTTATATAGATTTTTAGTTGTGCAGATAAAGGCTCCTTATAATATAAAATATGTGGTATCATCATAAATAGGGAAAATGTTAATTAATTATTGGGTTATTAGAATATAAATACTCTCATAATTATTTTATTAATTATAAATAATGGGAAAATAGATGTATGATTTTTATTATATTAGTATTGGAAATAAATAGAAAGTGATAGGTTGAAGTTCCCTTTGATTGAATTGTTTTTTGTTAATAAGATTGGCTAACTTGGTTTCGATAAGATGTAAATATGGGTTGCAGTAACTGATGAACCTTGATTTATTGTTTTGAAAACATCCATAACTAAAATGTGATGATTGTTGAACAAGACATTAGAAAATGAATACATTTTCGAATTTTATTGGGAGATTTAAAAGTGTTAAAAATTTATAAAGATTTGAAGAAGAATCTTATTTTGTTGATTTTAAGTGATGAAAATCAATTGAGAATATTTAAGATCCTTGAAAATAATTTTAACTATTGAAGAGCATTAGAATTTAGATAAATAAATTCCATGATTAGGAAAGGGAGATGTTTGGTATGATTTTTCTATGAATATTGTTATAATATTGCTAAATATTTTTTATGGGAGTATCCTAAAGAAATGCATGTCAATGAAATAAGAGGTACCACCTCAATCCTGAATTGTTTTATAAGTCCACAACAACATAGTATGGCTATCTCAATAGTCTAGAAAAGTGGTACGATCTATCATTTCTCATAGAGGGAGCACATAATGTATTGGAGGCATAGTAAGATTCATATTATTACTACAACGGTACACTTGGAGTAAACCAGTGGGACTTAATTGGGAGGTGTGGCGCATGAAGCCCTTGTGTGTGTGTATGTGTCAGAATACTGACCCTGATGCATGATCAAGAGGTAGCTGAAACAAATACTATTATTAAGGAGCACCGAGATGATTGAGTCTATGATATGGGATGAATTTTACATGGGGAATCGTATCTCTACATTAAATGATCCATGTATAACATCAATCATTTAGTGAGTTCTACCAAAGCTATTCAATCACTACTAATGTATAATCTTCAACCTCAGACTCCACCCGAATTTTATTCCTTATTATTATTCGTAGTGTGATGTCTGATGATCAATAAAAATAATGCGATTAGAATGTTATCTACATGATAATTTAAACATGATATAAGCTTCTATGAAAAATCGTTTTCATTGATAAATGAAGACCATAATGATTTGATACCACATAAAATTAATTTTTTTAATTGATGATAGTAATATTAGTTATTGAATTAATCTATTTTACAAATGAACAAAATGAGGTGGTGCTGATATCAATTGATGTGGTGTGTTAGGTCATTGTTTATCATCAATAAATACCTGAATCCTTAATGTTTTTCAATATTATATATTTAAATATCCAATAGTGATTTCTTGGGAGAAAAAAAGATAAGATGAAGTACTCATTTTTTTATGGTAATTTTACAGCTTCGTTTTCATTTGAATTTATAGATCTTCACATTAACATGATGATGTTGATTTGAGTATTGTGAGTCATTGTATATATCCACACTATGTGTTTTAATGTATAAGAATTATAGATCTCAAGAAAATTGACATAATAATAAGAAATAATGAAATGGATGTCACATATTATGTTATGTGAGGTTGATTATGTTACCTGAATGTAATGATATGCATGATTGATGTTGAGGGAAATAATTACAAAAAAATCCTTGGATACGTGAATATGAATGAAGGTTATAATGATCCATTCATGTGAATTCTATAGGTGAATATGATTCATGTAATGTAAACCACATGCATAATGCAAGTTCATCGTGATTGCATGGATGTGAAGAGGAACATATGAATGATCCCATAAACATGAAATAATGTGAATCATTCATGAAAAAGAATCATAATAGTGATAATAAAACAAAATTTATAATATGTTTGATTTAATACTCATATAATTATTTTACCATCTATAAAACACACTAAAATTGATAATACCATGCATTTAGTTATACAAGCAAGATGATTCTGAAATGAATAGTAAATGCACTTTGTATGAATATTGTAAAGGGATTTTACTTTGAAGTTGAGGCATACTTCTAATCATAACATTAGAATCAATTATTAAATACCTATATTTTTTTATTGAAAAGGTTCAGTGTGTTTCCAGATCAGTGTTCAATGAGAATGATATGATAGTTTATTGTTAGATTCCAATGTTTTTGAATTTGAGTGAGGCATGAATTTCTTCAATAGATGAAAAAATGTCATGATCATTATTTATCAAAGTCTACTGATCATACTTATTGATCAATAATATTTTAGTGAGACAAATACCCTAAAAATGTACTCGAATATGTGTACAAGATAATGTTTGATCCAACATGCACCTCGAGGAGGATCTTCATCAATTGGTGAGGAATGAACCAAGAGGTGTAAAATATCTTTCTTTAGTAGATCTGGCCATAAAGAATAAGGTTTAAATTTTTTGTGGATCAAAATATTTTTTTAAAATATTGTGACTGGGGTGTCCAACCAATCACTATAGAAGAAGGTGATCTAGGGGGATCTAACCATACATTGAAGATGATGGTGTAACCATCTTCTAAAATCGGGTCATAAACTATTATTGTTGACATTATGATATAGTGTTGAATCTCGGATTGGGGGGGGGTCTCACCAACATAGAATGGAGTAGTTCATGGTACATGACCTTTTAAATTTAATTACATGACAAGCTTGGGATCAATCCATGATTACCCAAAGCCCAATTCCAATGGGCTAGGGGATGGAGACATCCACCAAGTAGGCATATCAAACACATGTGAGGCCTTGGACTATGGTACCAGTACACACACACACACACCCAACTACATGAAACCGTTTAATGATAATAAAACAACTGATACAAAAATCATTAATACATCTATACCACAATTATAGTAAATATAGTATTAAAAGTACAATAGGGAAAAATAAAAGCCTCAAAATTATTGTAAAACCATCCAACCCGCTCAAAAACTGTGGATTACTATCAAATGTTAGCAACATAAACACCCTATTCTATATAGCCCTCTAAGATCTGCCTAATCTGAGTTGTCATAGGACTCTATCAAAATTCATATAATCTACACAAGACATGACATGTTCAGCCAATGAACATGAATTTGTGGTTATAAAAATACCCAGTTGGTTCCCCAAAAACCCAAAATAAAATGATCAGAGTAAAAGGAATGAATTTTTCATACTGAAATCTAGAGGAGAAAACCTAAGCGTGAGGAAATGATAAATTTCACCATGAAATCGCCTCGGCTATAACTAAATAGTTATCTATATCCACATGGTGTGTTAATCAAGATTTTTGACATCAGGAAATGGTATCCCAGAAATAAAAAAGTACTCATCCCATAATCCATGTATTAGAATGTACCATCTTCTTTGTCCACCATATGATTTTACAAGAGGCTAAAAATGTGATAGTTATCGAAGAGAAGTCACGCTATGGGCCCTCCCATCCAAGATGGAACACATGTGAGGGAAAAAAATACTTGTAAAAAACTACAACATCCTAGATGGAACATTCAATACAATGAAATCCATTAGGAATATCTGTCTCATCCCATATAGTACATCATAGAGAAATTCTACATTAGGTATCACAATGTCTATGGCAGGTCCCTTCGATCCTAAGTGGCATACTTCCAAGAGAACACTCTCATGGGTTTTCTCTATGTGATGAGTAATGTTTTCACCTAGTGAATATCAATACTTAGATTGAGGATCACACCCATCCTAGATGGGGCACCCTTATAACCCCACTAGAAACACTAAAGACTGCATCCAATGAAGGGAATCACACCCAAGACCACTGGGGGACACTTCAAACCTAATATGGTAACTCAATAGATCTCAAATCACATAATGTAGATCAGACACAAAACAACTTGGAGACAACAAAACACTAATTTGGTAACCCTCAATATCATTTTACTCATATAGGTGTTCACATACAGGCTTGTTGTGGGGGATTCTAAAAACCCTAATGGGTCTCAAATCCATGATGGACCGATAGGGGATCATGCCCCAGACCATTGGGAGATACCACAAACCCAAATTGGGATTCAATTGCTATGTGGGGGAACATATAACCAATTTTGCGACAAATCCCTATTGAAACCACCTTGGGAGTAGAGTATCATATATCCAACAATACCTCAAACCCTACTAAGACACCCTACTAAGTAGGGGAACATATATCCTAGGATTACTCAAAAAATATTTGGAAAGTAAATAAGATTCAGGATCTCCAACCCGGGTATAAAGGTCACAATGAAATGAAAATCCACCCCTAGGTAAGATGATATGATGGAGGATCCAACCATGTCCACCAAGTGGGATAAACCAAATCTATATGAACACATCTTGTGGAGGGGATCAAAATCCTATAATCAGAACGTAATACCACATTATATCCTCACATGTATTTTGAATGTGAAATCAATGAACTAATACTTTTCTATATGTTGCAATCTAGTGACCCGCTAACATCACCTCCTGTGACATCTATCCCACACAAACCTAGGAAACCAATGCATCTACACAAAATATTAGTCGGGATAAGATACTTCAAGGCCTCCATTTATGTCTAGAAGATAGAGATGTTTGAGGGATAAATCTCTTAGGGGAGTACATAGTGTGTACCCAAAATACATGTCATGTCCCTCTATTACTAGCCCGAGATATTTCACATCGTATTACTTATCATGTATTTAGGAATATGAAAAGAGTATAACCCATATCACATAATGTGTAAACATATCTAAATCAATGGATGTTTCCTCACCCATACAAGATCGGTTTTCCATGCAATTACTCATGGTGTGTCTTAGCTATTTGGAAACATTGATGTGTCCTCATTCCATGTCCATGTCCAACACCACAATCATGTTTAATCTAGTTATGATCTTCCACATTACTATGTACATTTACATGGAGTGTCTACCCATATCTACAAACACACAACCTCGACTCACTATACGTCTACCCATAGTACACGGTGTGTTATCCCCAAAAATCAAAATCACTAAATGGGTTGAAATCCATACATGCTATCTTACTATATATTTCATTTGATCGGGAATAATATATCAGAACCCCCTGTAGACCACTTTATCCATCCATATTTCCAACAAAATCCATAGATCATCCCCCTTGGGAACTCTTATAGTTGTAATGGTTTTAAAATATCTTTAAAATTAATTAATGGGGACTGGGATACAGAGAAAGAAAATCATTCAACCACATAGAAAATGTTGATCTTTCTAGTATAAAACTATGCTCAGAATCCAATACATATCAATCCGGTTAGTATTAGATTCAAAAATAGGTAATGTGGAACCTCATATCCTCTCTTAAGCCTTAGGTCATTCATCATATAAGGAGGGATCCTCCTAAATCATGTGTAAGACACCATGGATGGTTTTAGTTCATTTAATTTTTAAATAAACTAATATCTCCATGAAACTATCCAACATGCCATAAACCGAGAACCCTTTACTGGTAATATTTATGTCACATATTGGTTAAACACCATATTTACAACTCAGGTGAAGTCTCAGTTTACTATCCAATACCCAAATGAGGAGTTATTCCATGATTAATGAAAAAATAACCATGAATGATAAAATATATCTCATATTTTTTATATCACTAAAAAAGGATCATTGAGCTGTAAAATATCATACCAACCGAGTTCATGGATTAAGAAATATTGTTAAAAATATTCAGAATTCTGGTTGAGAAAAATCAGAGTCACTTCAATATTCCCACCCATAATCACTTTATGTCAAAAAGAAAAAATATGGGTACAATAGTGAAAAATATATCTCCCAACATGGACACCCATGCCCATGATCACCCCGATGGGTCCCCATGTTGTCTACAAAATCACACTTGCAGAACCACAAGGGATATACCACATCTAATGACCAGCTCAAACCAGGTTGACATCATGAGACAATGCGGGATAATGTCTCTTCAACTGTGATAGGTATACAAATAGGAATAACCTAATATATCAATGTGTATAGGTTTTATAAGTACACCAACTCGCTAACCTAAGATGAATACTAACATAACCAGACAGTTCATATATTCCCATGGTTTAAAAACACTATTTAATCCTAAATATTATTGCATACAACTTTGTTGTTGATAATATGGTGATACTGACAGCCAACATAGACAAACCGAAGTCAACACATTGGATATTACTATAAACTCCATCTTCAGTCCTCAAACTACACTATATCTCACAAAGAACCACATGAGACAACCGATATGATTATAAAAATATCAAGGGTAGTCCCTAGGTTCCAGTTGGTGCAGAAGACGACTCTTAGTAGGGAGGTAAACATGAGACATCCTCTGGTTGACATCTTAACTCCGCCAGTATAGAGAGAAACCAAATGATCAGAGTACCATAACTCCACGGGGGTATACTAGATATCTTATAAGAGTTGGATGATTCTTCCCATATTTGAGCACATATTACTCAGCCTGGGATCACTCTAACACAACTGACGAACACTATCCAGAAATCCAGAAATACTACCACTCCATATGGAGGAAACCATCTCATCATAGATGGTAGGTAACCAATCCACACCGAGGAAATAAAAATAAGACCAATATTTGATATTATTAAAATAATCTATGAATGGATATCCCTCTACCATAGTCAGGTCACACTAATAATAAAATTGCACAACCACAAATTATCTTCGATGTTCCTACAAGCATATGAGTCAATCTAAAAGGATCCAAGGGTATCGCTATGTCATTTTCTGACACTACACATGCAACCATTCCTCAAACAAATAAGTCGATGAAACGTATCAACCGTATATTGATATTATTCACATAAGTGGCACTGAATCAACATTAATAATTTTTTATAGTGTCACATTAATGCATGTTAGTGTGGGTTCGGTCCTTCATCCATGTGGGTATGAAGATATGTCAAAAAACACTATTACTAGGTTCGATAGATTCCCCACATCAACTAAAAAACATCTAAAACTAGTGGAATGTATTTAGTACTTCATAACTGTGTCTAACAATACTAATACAAATGTTTAAAGGGAAAAGGGAGTAGCTTCAAAAATACTAAAAAAATCTATTTTAGTGGACTCTTTATCCTATAGCTATCTTTTCCCCTCTAATTCAGCTCCCTAATCCAGGAAAAGGCCACAGAGGTTGGGTGGAGGCAATATATCAATCCATATTCCACCACACACTACTATGCACATTCATCTACAGTGCCTGCCATCGTGCTGAACTCCATGATCAATTTATTTCCTATATGAGGGTATTAAATAGAATATATCCCTTTCAGTAGCATGGTGGCAGAGAAATTATCATGTAAAATTTCCCCATACATCACAATAGAATCAAAAAACACATTTATGAATGGCTAGATCTGACCCGGTATCCCTGAGCCATAGACATTTCACGCTAGGTATATCTCCAGAAGATTGTAAATCATCTAAATCCCTAAGCCTATCATCAAATACTAGGTACTAAAGATTCAACTCATTTATTTCCTACCCTAAAAATTAGACTCAATCATCCTATTAATCTCTCCACAACATGTTCCCACTCGATCACACCAGTATAATTGAGAATCAAAGCGATATCACCGATTGACAAATATCCCGAATGAATACCTACATGAAAGTATATTCTAAAAAGAATGGATTTCAAACCATATCCTATGTGTATCAAAAAATTTCTATGAACCTCTACAAGTACTATACCATGGTTATGATGTCCTAACCAAGCTACAAAATCCCTTCAATATGTATTGATCTCAATATGGATGGGTAAAAATATTTCCTAAATAGTATCTAAAACCCTTACAAAGAGATCATCATCTCATCATGGGTCTCCTTTACCATATTATACCATATCATGGTTGATATCTATGAATTTGTATCCACTAGGCACACCATCTGATCTGGTGGATTCCTTACAAGGACAAAAAACATGTGTGAATTCCATATTCAAGCCATTAGCTTCCTCGGGGTCCGGATAACCACAACATCAAAAAGGTAGTTACCTTTGGAACTAATGAAGCTTAATCAACCTATACACATCCTCATCCTAAAAATCCATCACAATCCAATACTCAATGTCTAGAATCTCAACATTAACACCACCCAGATGTATCACCTCTGGACCAATTCCATAAACTTAATCCTCATCACTGTGTTGATTTTCCTCAAGATCCTACAGTGGAACCATGTCTAGATATTATCATGATTGAATCTAGAAATAATATAAATATGTTCCACGTTAAATGAGTATATATAGGGAGATGACTCTAGAGAGACACAGAACCCACAAACCAGTTTTATATGGTTCATGTACCATCATTTCTGTACAACCTGTGCCTAAATGTAACGATTCAACAAGAAGGTTATCAGAGTCCTGATTAATGTATATGTTTAAAATCATAATAAGACTAGATACAAGAGACATTTTAACACTATCATCATAAAATACCAACCAAGATAATGGCTATAAAACTACTATCTCCATTCCTGGGGAAGGATCTGCTGCGATACCACTTCGTCGTGACTTTCCCATCAGGGCCCAAGCCTTATCTACAACCAAAGAACCACCAATGGGAAATGGGATGTAGAATTAATCTTGTAGGATTATAAAAAAGATGGGTGTTTTTAGATTATTTTACCTTTACACATATTCACACCTCCATCTACATGAAACAATGTAGATATAATATAAACACATATAATAAATTTATTTATACATCTATACAAAAATCATTGTACAAAAATGGATGTGAAAGAATAGAAACAAAAAATACAAGACCACCAAAAATTGAAAAACCATATAACCTTCTCATAAATTGGGGACTTCTATCTAATAAAACCATAGGTACAAACCTCATTATTTACACTATACTATGCTTATCCTACTTCGGGTCCTCCAAGTAATCCGTCAAAAGGCCAATGTTCTGTGAAAGACATGACATATGTGGGATAATCATTTAGAGGTGTGAAAATTAGATACAATGTAAGCACAAAAAAACAGTAAATATAATTGAGAAATTAATTAGAAACAATCATTTCAACTCAAAGCTAGAGGAAAAAACCACAATAAGAGATAATAACATACTTCATCTTGATCAGTCATTAGTTATTCATGACTAGTAACTTTTATCCACATGGTGTTTCAATCAAGATATGTGACATCGATGCAAGGAATCCTCAAAAAACCACATATACTACTCTTATACTCCATGTATCATGAGGACCTAACCTCATAGCAAGACACATAATTCAATATTATGCTCAAAGGTAATATTAATCCAAAAGAACTCCCTAAAAGATTCTTGTCATCCCATATGGCTCTCATATGAGTGGAAGAAATCCCTGAGAATAACCCTTTTATCCCAAATGAAACATTAATGAGAAAAAACTGCATAGGGAAAAAATCTCCCATCACTGATGTCACATCCGAGATAACACACTCCCTCAGGTATCACTAAGTCAATGGCACTTCCCCTCTATCCAATGTTTCATACATCTGAGAAAAAACTCTCATGGGGTTTCACCATGTTCTAAGTCATTATAAAATAAAGTGGATCATAATAAATAGATAATGGATCACACCCATACAAGATGGTGGACTCCTCTAACCTTACATGAAACATTGATGATCTCTTTAATGAATGTGGGTCAAAAAAATACCGTAAGAGACGCCTCAAATACAATGTGTCAAATTAGTAAATTTAATATAATTAAAAGGATATCACATCAAAAATTATTAGTGACACTAGAAAACCGATCATGTAACCTCAGATATCATATCACTTAGATTTGGGATCCTTCTATGACTAATGGGGGGTGACCGAAACCCTTCCAAGCCTAAAAGCCCTGATAGACAGATAGGGGATCATGCCCAGGGCCAATATGAGATACCAAATCCAAAAATCTGGATTCAATCACCATGTAGAGTTTATTATAGCTAATGTCGAAGAAAACCCAAATGAAACTTCTTATTGAAGAGGTTATCATATATACAATGATGCCACATGCCCTACCAAAACTGCCTCCTATGTAAGGGATCATACATCCAATAATGCCTTAATCTCAACCAGGCTAGTTTTCTAGATATTTTATCCCCACCCTATAAACGAAGGTCATGATGAAACCAAATACTTCATATTGGGAAGAATATATGATAGAAGATCCCATATCATACTGTTGGAGTGATGAACCAACTCTATCTGAAATCATCCCAGAGAGGGCACCAATAGCTTGTGAAGAATATGTAATGCCATACTATACCCTCACATGGATTGACCAAGGGAATCTAAAAAACTGATAGTAGTGTATAAATTTCTATCAAGTGACCCACTAACCTATCATCAAGTCTCATATCACAAGGCAAAACCATGGGCACCATTTTACCCCCTTTGCAAAACTACTACGAAAAGGCTACTCATCATCCTCCATCTGAGTCCTAAAGATGAAGTTTCATGAGAGTGAATTCTCTAAGGAGTGTATATAGAGTTTAACCAATGTGGACAACTTATCCCTTCGCACCTACCACATTCCATGTCCCTCATAGTAATTATCATGTATTTGGTCATATTAGCATTGTGTATCCCATATCACTTGGTGTGTGACCCCATCCAAACAACTGGATATGTAGTCACCCATACACACATACCATCCATTTTAGCCCACATGGTTAGTACCCATGATATATGGCCTATCCTGTGTATCTGGATACATGGTTGTGTCCTCATCCTATGCTCATTTCTGATACCCCATGTATGTTAATTCAAGACATGTTCTTCCTCATGACTATATAAGTTTACATTGATTTCATTCTCATATATACATCCATAAGGAATGTGCTCACCACATGGCTTATACCCCCATTACTGAACATGACACCCCATATAGTCTTCTTCACTAAAAGAGAAGAACACATTGCATGAGCCCTTTTCCTACACACCATGTGATTAGTAATAATGAATGAGAATACAATCCATGCTAACCAGAATTCTCTGATTTTAATTAAAATTCATAGATCTACCCCTAGGGGGTATCTAATATTCGTAACAGGGATCTAAAACCTTAAATGATTTATCCAATTTTATTTGGATATAAAGATGAAAAATCAACCAACCTTAGAGAAATATGCCGAACATTGAGACCTAAAATGTTGTTCAAAATATTCTTCATCTCACCCAGTGATGATCAATGAAAAAAACCGGATTAGAGGTACCTCTTTTCCTCATTTATTCCTTAGGTCATCTGTCTCGTGGGGGGGGGATCCAACGCTAAAATGCATATTAAATCAAGTGGTGTTTATATTAGTATAAAATTATTACATAAAAAATATCATCTATATAGCCACCAAAATTTCATTAACTATCTACATATACCAAAAAATATTATATCCCACCAAGGGCAAGTCTTATGTTTTGGAAATTACTGTGGGGTCATTTTTCTGGTTCTATACAATTTTTAGGATTTCTTCTACAATGAATTAAAATTTTTAATAAATTATAAAATATATTTAATATTTTAAATAACAAAACACCAAGGCTCCATGGGAATGATAAATTGATAGTAACTTAGGATGAAATAATAGAGAACATATTTAGAAAATTATTGAAACACTGATTCACCAACTCTCTTTATTACCAACCAAATTCTTGGTAAAATTAATGACCCCATGATATTAATTACCCCAATAAGAAATATCCAATACTATTTAGAAGTGTGTTATAACACTTGGGAATAATTGAAAAGGTTTACATGTATATGGAATTCATGAATCATAATTGTGAACTCCATGTACCCTTATATGAATTAATACAAGAAGTATCAACATATTATTATTTGATGGAAGAGGTTGGATCCTATCTGCAAGGAACTACATGCACTGAAATGAAATTCTTATATAATAGAAATGGAATTACCTATCTCAATTTACCTATCTCAATTTACCTATGGAGGATACAATGAAAGCCTATATTATAGTTAACTTTATGAAAAATTGGGCCATTGCTATGGATTGAAATTGCTTCATCCCTTTAGAACTATTCATTTGTAGCTTGATCTGGTGAATGAATTCATGTTTGGGGGTAGTGTATTATCGGTTACATCAAACCAATTACTAAATTAGACAGTAGGGATATGGGATCACCTGGATATGGTATCATGAACGTCTCCCTATAAAGGTACCCCTACTGCTCCAATAATGAATGATTATAGATAATGACCCCTGTAGTCCCACTATTATTATTCCCATGGTCAGTAACTAATACCAATGGTGTAATAAAATCATACATTGGGGTGAATTACCCTAAATAGAAGAGTAATATTTGAATATATGATATCATTCAAAAAATAAAACCATTATATAAAGTAAAAATTCTGAAAATCCTCCCATGATACATAAACAAAACCATGTGTATACAAATAAAGTCTCCAAGTAATTACCGAATGACATTATTTTAGTAGAAAATCAATAACATCTCAAATTAAAAATATTGTAATGTCTTGTTTTTCCATTTAAATAATCAAGGAAACAAGAAAAATGGTATATATATATACAACTAGATCATAACATGTATACTCATTAGGATCATACACTAGGTCTCTTGTAAAAATGTAAATGAGAAGACTAATGTACCAGTGTAAAATAGTAGAACCTATAAAAAGGTGAACTATCCATTCAAAAACTTATTATAGCACACCAATCCTATAACACATCCAATTATGATTGCATATCATCGAAATAAGAAAAAAAGTCACCCTGTAATGACTTGCCTACGAATTTTTTTCAATTATTTCCCAATGATAAAAGCCCAATTCTACCATTCCATTCATACCAAAACATAATATATCCATCCATATTTAATTTGGATAGGAAAACATCCCAAGATACGCCTTCCTTATATTTTATAGCATCTTGTTCTATCATTACTCGATATCCACATCACAACATCATTATGTAACCAAGGCAGCATGGTATCATTTCTATAAAGGATATTGAACTCATTACATCATCTTACCATACATAACCCACACCTCATATCTTATCTTCATCATTTCCATGCATCTACAATACTTGAAACCATCACCACTAGGTATATCCATCATCAAATTTCATCATCTCTACAAATCTACAAAACTCATTGTGATCATCACTAGGCATCTCCAACACCATCCTCCTTCATCACTACTACAGATGTAAGAGTTGGGTAGAGGGTGTATCCAGAAATCTATTTCATCACCATCATGGATGTTTGGGAAAGGACCAAAACCAAAATGATGTATTGGTAAGGTTATCTAACTCATTTGTAGAGAATATATTAATGAAATAATAATACAACATATATATATATATATTACAATTCCAAACCCATGGTATCACATACAACACTGCTAGCACATCCCACAACACTACCAAAACATATAATGAATAATTATAATATCTACATCCACTACTAATGCCAAACACATCACCAAAAGATCACAATTTATATTATCTTTACATGTTAATGAATTTTCCAAATTCATTAGCTTCCAATGTACTTCAACTTATTTCACCCTGTATTTCATATTTAATAAAAAAGAACTCTAACCATCACATTCCATTAAATTCTACAAGGTTATTAAACATTCAACACATTAATCTAATTCTCATATATTAATTCTATACCACAATAATTTAATTTATTACCCATGTAATTTCTGTTCCATTGATAACACATCATTCCATCACTACTGGGTTACTGCCAAAAGCACACCACAAAACATCCCTCATATCTCCCAAAAACATCCCCTAAAAACATCCCAACCATTAACATAATAAAATATTGTCCCCATTGAAACACTAAAATATAATCATTGGTTCATCAGTATAACTCAACCATCTCACATCCACATCCATTAACCAATCACAAAAACATATCCCACAATATACCCCTATTGAACCGGCCTCCACCATCATGATATGAACCCCAAAAGAGTTCACATTACCACCATAGATTTATAGTAATAAATGATAACATTGAATAACTTGATGTGTTTCATCGTTATTTCAAATTTAGTTTCAAAGGGGGATTTCTATATATCATATCTTTTATTTACATTCATAGGTATTCTCAAAAAAATTTGGATTTACATTGAATTTTTATTTTTATCCACATATATGTTCTTATACTTTTATGCATGGTGAGTTCAAGATATGAATGATAACTAGTTTCACAATAAAAGTTTTCACAACCAAATTATGGTTCACAGAAACTATTATTTTAGTTCTTTGAACTTAGGAGATATATTTTAAAAAAATGCAATCAAATGTCATTATTCGGACCTCATTAAATTATAGATTATTGAATTTATTTATCTGATTATTTAACCCCATTATATATAACCAAATAAATAAAAAATAAAATGCTTCTATAGTTTCCCATAAAAAGGATAGAGAAATGAAAGGATACCTTAAATAATGGTTTAACATTCTATGAAAAAAATAAATGAGCACTTATAAACAAAAACATAGGAAAAAACCACTAGAATATAATCATGATAAGGTACTATAAATATATTCATGATTTCTAACAGAAATAGATGATCTTCACCCAGAAAAATTGAAATAAATAATAAGTATAATTATAATGAATAAGATAGGATAATGGGAGTTCCTCTATTTCGGAGAATTAAATCTGAGTGAAACATGGTGTTCAAATAGGTTCAGTTGGAAGGTGATGAGATGACTAAAGATTGAATTTGTATTGAGAGAATAAAGAAAACAAGAACTTGAAAATAGTAACCCTATTTTATATTGGAGAATCCGTGATCCTTTACTAGGATATTGGGGTCTTAAAATTTCTCATGGAGAGTCCACTGAAGAAGATTATATGGAATTAAAACAATGAACAACCAATTGTTGATCATTTTAAAAACTATTTTGACCACAATCATGGCCTCCAAATGTGTGTGATTTAAGACATTTTGTCTCCCCCACCATTTTCCATTGTTAACCAGTACTATGGGGATCTAAACTCCAATCAATTTTCACCACACCACACCCACCACTACGAGATAATTATCTCCATGAAGAATATTTCTCAATGGGAAACAATATATGACCAAACCTAATAAAATAACATCCTTAGTGAATTTCCATAATCCGATTTTCCAATAGGTAGACACCCCATGTAACACCCGAGACTTTTATGTTATATAAACCATCAAAGGAATATTTTTCTACACAACACTTGCTTGGCTTGCTTTGCACGCAATCGCGACCTTCCTCGATAGCTTGCGTCGTACGCAATACCGAGTTTCACTAAACAACAATATGCTATTAAAACTAGCCGTTATGAATAGTAATAACCACTTTTTAAAATTTTATAAATTTTATTTTTCAAAATGGACTTCATTTTTGGACTCAGAATATCGAAATTAGCCTAGGGTGAAATTTTGGTATTTTTCTGAAAACTTTCAATTTTTGATGAATAGTGAAACCACTAAGTGGTAGGTTAAAAACTGAATTTTGCATAAAACATAATTTTACCGCTTCTGTGAATGGAATTTCAAAAATCCGAGAGACACGGTTAATATCAAGGGATAAAATGTGGTTCAATGAGATGAAAATAATTTTTTTGGTGAATAGTAACTTTTTACTATTTTTACCGCGGTTAATAGTAAATAGGGTAACTAAGGGTAAATATGATATTAATATTACCCTAACACATTTCCTAATTCTATTGGACAAGTGTAATTCGACCAAAAACAAACTTAGGAATAAAATATGACCATTTAGGCCCACTTGGATTAGATTAGGACATTTATTATTAATTTATTTAAAGAAGGGTTAAAATAGTTAAAATCAAAGTTTAATAAGTAAATCATTTTTTAATATGGGGTTATACATAAGATAAATTCGATTGTAAATATTCATTAGAAAGCTAAAAAGATTTCCTACATGATGGTATTTTATTTGTAATTTTTAGACATCAAATAATTTAATTTATTTATGACACAAAGATGATGCAGTAATTATCTTATTAATGAAATATTGACAAAATTGATAATATAAATACCAAAATAAATGTAATTTGAGACTTTTTATGAATTCCACTAATTTTATAGGTTACTATGATATATTATTGTTAATTTAATCAACTTGGTTCGAACATATAATTCTGTTATGACTTTCACAAAAATCATATATCAAATAGTGTCAAAATTGACACAAAATAGTTTTTAAATCAAATATTATATTATTAATTGTTATTTTATTCCTAAAAATCTACGGTTCGGCAACATGACTTAGATAAGGATATATATATTAATAATAAACAATTTGGGGTTCGTTTGGCATGTTATAGTAAGTGTATTAACCATATAGTGAAAGAAAACAAAAAGACACGGTAAAAGTTAAATTAATTAACTTAGAGTTAAATCTAATTGATAAGGTTAAAATAATACCCTAAACTTGTCTAAATCCTATTGGTTGATAGGATTGCGACCCATCCCCACTTTAGCTTCGAAATAAGACACATTGGTACCATTATAAACCGATTTTGACTTTAATATAAAATAATATTTTGAGATATTCTTAAGGTGCCCCTCTCCTCCCTTATAAAAGGGCACCTCCTCCCCCTCCTCCTCACACCAATTTGAGCACTCAAGCTCGGCCAACCCCTGCCATTTTCTCCTCTCCACATCCCTAGAATAATCCTAGAGGTCCTGGTCTTCTCCAAAGACCAATCTTAGTTCCTTAAGTGGGGGATTCAAAGAGGCGTTCCAAAGAAGAGGTAATATCCATTACCGATCTTTTCAATTTCTTTCTTCTTCAACTTCTTCTTCTTTAGTTGTTTCATGATAAAGTAATAATCAGTATTACTTACATACTGATATGTTATTATAAATATGAAACAACCCTAATTCACCTTCTATCCATCCTACGGAAAAATGAAATCACCGCACGTGCGTACGTACGGAATACCGTCTCCACGCCGTGGTGTAATCTATTTTCCACCATCACCTTACAAGGATGGGTATAATGGTGTAATGAGTAACTATATATGATTATTATGAAGTAATATTGATACTGAAATAATATATATATACTCCAATACAATTCCACGATCATAGGAACGATATCATCACTCGTGCGTACGTACGGAATACCGTCTCCACGATGTGATGCGACTCGTTCTACATGATCTTCATTTCATAATGATTATATAAATAAATTGAATGAATAAATATGGTATATACTACACTAATACCATTCTGGAAATGAATTATCTATAACCTAAAGATAAGAATAAGAATTTATTCGACAAAACACGCATAAGAACAAAAAGTTATAAAGACCCGAGTAACAAGTAACAATGAAATATTAATAACAAGAAGCTAATAATATGACCATATATGATCTCATATCAATATGTATGATTCTGGAATAAGTCAATAACATTATTTAAACCATTATACAGGAGCTTCGGACACGAACAAAGAAAATCGGACCTAAGGTAAGGGAAAATACCGCAATCTCATTTTTATCCGAGATTGTTTATTCGTAAGTATTTACTGGGGTGTATTTTATCATCCACATCCATGTTCCCTCAATATGTAATATTTCTTCCATCCACTTACAATAGTTTAAATCCAATTTTACCCTTCGGTGAGTTTTTAGTAATATCTATGAAAGGAATCTTTTGTCATACGAGGTACTTTTTGACTTTTCCGACAAAAGTACGAAGAATGTTTTTTTAACTTATACGCCATGAATGGATTTTTAAAACATTATTTCCAAGAAACTTCATTTTCAAGTTTTCAAGTTTATTTTTAATCAACTTATTTTATTTTAAAGTTGTATGACATGATATGAAAGGAAAAAATGTTTTTGAAGAAGAAAGGATATTTTCCTCAAGAATGAAGTTCAAGTATTTTATCAAAATTATTTTCCATCTAAGACAATAAAAGGGTTCTGTTTTTATCCCTATTATTACATGGATTTGATTATGTTGTGATGGAAATATTTTTATGAATTCCTTTATCTTATATGAATTGTTTTATGATGTCATGTTGTTTAAGAATCCCATTTTTATTACATGGGTTATGCTATGATGTATGGTTTATGATTATGTGACACACATAAGAAAGGATTCATTATAAGATGGGTGGGACATATATCTCCCTCCAATGCATTGGGTAAAGATTTTATATCTCATGAGATAGTCATGGCTGGAACGGAAGGTTATTTCGGTTCAGTGATACAGGACTGAAACGAGGAGTGAACTCGGTTCAGAAAGGGACTTTGTCCACTAAGATAGTCTTGGCAATGAGTCATGACTAACAAGAAATGATTTTCCATGATTATGTGTGCATGCCACAAAGTTTCATGTTTTATGTTATGATTATGGGGATCTCATTTTCACTTCTATGATTTATTCCATGTTAAGATATTATGATCTCTTTTGCAGGTTTTGATTTTCAAAAAGATATGATATGATTTTTATTTCCTTTATTTGCCCTTTCTGAGCATTTGAGATCACCCTTTTATGTTTTCTTTTCCCCAGGTCAGGAAGATGGATATTAAGTAGAATATGCTAAAAGGGACCCTAGATATGATGAAATAAATGGGAGACACTGTAGAAGATTTATGAACCAGTTGTTTATGTTTCCCAGTTTCTAAAGACACTATACCTATACGGTCCTTTGTGGTTTTGTCATATGTTGTAATAAGTGTACTTCAATTTTGAAGTATTAACAATGTATGTAAAGTATGGGTCGTTATAGTTGGTATCAGAGGAAAGGTATAGTCAACCTTTGGAAACTATGATGTGAAAGCCTTAGTAAAAACCCTAAGGATAAGTCTAAGCATAGTACACAATCTTAGTGTTTTAGAAATGGCCTTGAATAACCTAGGATAAGACCATAAGCATGAAATTTTTTTTCTTGAATTATGTGGTTTCCTATTATAATTAGTGTTGCTCACACTATTCTTCTTGGTTTTAGTCAATGGCTGGAACCCGAAGGAACCGTGTTAATGCGGAATGCGATGGGAAATGCAATGATTGTCCCCCTGAGCAACCAAACGATATGGGAGCTGGAATGCAAAATCTTGTAGCCATTCTCACACAACTATCTCAAGCTATGAATCATGCAGGATTTCCAAACGAGCAAAGGAGGGAGCAACATTCTGTTGAATCCTTCATGAGGCAGCGTCCACCTTCTTTCAGCGGGTCTACTGATCCATTAGTTGCTGAACAATGGATTAGTACTACTGAAAAGATATTTTCAGTTCTTCAATGTTCTGAACATGATAAAGTCATCCTAGCAGCGTATCGTTTGGAAGGAGATGCTGATCAATGGTGGAATCTTGTTAAGAATACGAGGAAAAGGGATGAAATTGAGTCTATAGAATGGGACGAGCTCAAGAACTTATTTTTCAATAAGTACTTCCCTCGTATTCTCCGAACAAAGATGGATAAAGAGTTTCTTGAACTGAAGCAAAGGGATGATGAATCTGTTGGTACCTATGAAGCAAATTTTACAAGACTGGCAAGGTACGCTTCTGGTATTATTATCCAACCTGAGAGTAAGATCGATCGATTCTTTAGTGGCTTAAAACCAAGTCTTCGAAGGGCGTTAGCCATAAGGGACTTCAATAGCTACGAGGAAATCGTTTGATGTGCTCTCAAAGTCGAGATGGAGATTGGAGTAACCCATCAGTCACATGGGTTTGATAAGAAGAGGAAGATGGAATTCAAAGAAAAATCTAAAGAGCACACAGAAAAGAAGATGAGCTTTTCCTTATGCTCAAAGTGTGGAAAGAAACATGGAGGGAGTTGTCTTAAAGGGACAAGTAAATGTTTTAAATGTGGAAAAGAAGGTCATCGGGCATTTGAATGCCGTGATAATGGGAAGAAGATGTATAATGACGCAAACAAAGGAAGGGATACACAGAATGAACCTACTACACTTCAATGTTTCAAGTGAAAGGAGATGGGGCATTATACCAATCAATGCCCAAATCCAAGGGTTGATGATGATGGTCAACGTCAACAAACTCTTAAGGCTAAAGACAAAGGAAAGTCACATGCAATTTCTATCAGCGATGTGGAGTACGATAACGATGTGGTGAAAGGTACACTTACCATCCACTCTAAAGTAGCAAATGTTTTATTTGATTCTGGATCCACCCACTCTTTTATTTCTGAAGTCTTTTCTAAGGGTATCACCGTATTACCTCAACAATTAGATGTTGAGTTAGCTGTGACAACACCTAATGGCACATCAATCGCATCAAAAGTTTATAATTCTTCTCCGATCGAAGTTTGTGGGAAAGTGCTTCCTGCAAATCTTGTGATCCTTCCTTTAGTGGAATTTGATGTGATTCTTGGAATGGATTGGCATTCTCTACATGGAGCTCATATCGATTGCCAAAGAAGGGAAGTCACATTTCATATTCCAGATCAATCTACGATCGTTTATCGATGCAAGGATGAATATAACCTTCCAGTGGAAATTTCATCCATCTTATGGTTCTTGATTCCACTAAATGAAGGTTATTTGTCTCAAATGGTTGGTGAGAAACTCACGATTAAGAATATGCCCATTGTACGGGAGTTTGATGATGTCTTTCCGGAGGAATTACCGGGTCTTCCACCAAATCGCGTAGTTGAGTTTTCAATAGAACTCGTACCGGGTGCTTTGCCTATTTCAAAGACACCTTATAGAATGGCCCCAATTGAGTTGCAGGAATTGAAGAAGCAACTCCAAGAGAATCTTGATAAGGGATTCATATGCCCTAGTGCGTCACCTTGGGGAGCACCTGTTCTATTTGTAAAGAAGAAAGATGTATCAATGAGAATCTGCGTTGATTATCGAGAACATAACAAGATCACTATCAAGAACAAATATCCTCTCCCACGCATTGATGACTTATTTGACCAACTACGCGGAGCTCAATACTTTTCCAAGATTGATCTCCGTTCAGGGTATCATCAATTAAGGGTCAAAAGGGAGGATATACCAAAGACGGCTTTCCGTACAAGGTATGGACACTATGAATTTATAGTGATGCCATTTGGTCTTACTAATGCCCCTGCTATCTTCATGGATCTAATGAATAGAGTCTTTAGAGACTATCTTGATCAATTTGTGGTAGTCTTTATAGACGATATTCTTGTATATTCAAAGAGCAAGGAAGAGCATGAAGATCACTTGAGAATTATATTGAAGACCCTGAGAAAGGAGAAGCTTTATGCCAAATTTACCAAGTGTGAATTTTGGCTTCAAAAAGTTGCATTTTTGGGTCACATAATCTCAAAAGAGGGGATATCTGTGGATCCAGCAAAAACAGAGGTTATCGAAAGATGGTCAAGACCAACAACAGTAACTGAGATCCGATGTTTTCTTGGTTTGGCTGGATAATATTGATGTTTTGTAAAAGATTTTTCACGATTATCTAATCCAATCACCAAGTTGACTCGGAAAGGAGTTAAGTTTGTCTGGACAGAGGAATGTGAAGAGAATTTCAAGGAGTTGAAGAGAAGGTTATCCAGTGCACCTGTGCTCACACTGCCTTGTAGTGGAGAAAGGTTTGTGATCTACAGTGATGCATCCAAGAAGGGATTGGGGTGTGTTCTTATGCAAAATGATATGGTGATAGCTTATGCCTCACGACAGTTGAAAATACATGAGCAAAATTACCCAACACATGATTTGGAGTTGGCTGCGGTAATCTTTGCATTAAAGATTTGGAGGCATTACCTTTATGGTGAAAGGTGTGATATTTATACTGATCATAAAAGTTTAAAGTATATTTTCATACAAAAGGAGCTGAATATGCGTCAAAGAAGATGGTTGGAGCTGATTAAGGATTATGACTGCTCAATCCATTACCACCCTGGGAAAGCAAACAAGGTGGCAGATGCATTAAGTCGACAAGACCATGCTAGTTTATCCATGATGAGGATCACAAAAGATCCAATATTTATGGATTTACAAAGGATGGATCTTGGAATTATAATGGAAGGGGAAAAATCTTATCTTTCTCAAATGAATGTTCAACCATCTATACATGTGAAGATTAAAGAGGCACAGAAAGAAGATGTCGTGTTACAAAAGAAGGTGAGAAATGTTCATAAATTCAACCTTGATTGTGATGGGATAATAAAGTTCAGGAATCGGGTTTGCGTTCCTCCCATCCCCGAATTAAAGAATGAGCTGCTGGATGAGGCTCATAGTTCATCATTCTCTATTCATCCTGGAAGCACGAAGATGTATAGGGACCTGAAAGAGTACTTCTGGTGGGATGGCATGAAAATAGTTGTTGCTGAATATGTCTCTCGATGCTTGGTTTGTCAACAAGTTAAAGCTGAGAGACAGAAGTCTAAGGGGATGTTACAACCATTACCCATACCCGAATGGAAATGGGAAAACATCACTATGGACTTTGTCACAGGACATCCTAAAACATCCAAAGGCAATAATGCTATCTGGGTCATAGTTGATCGTCTTACAAAGTCTGCACACTTCATTTCTATTAGAGAGGATTTCTCTCTAGATCAGCTTGCCAGGATATATGTAAAGGAAGTGGTAAGATTGCATGGAGTACCACTTTCTATTATATCTGATCGAGATCCGAGATTTACCTCGAAGTTCTGGAGAAGTCTTCAGCATACTCTGGATACAGAGTTGAGTTTCAGCACTGCTTATCATCCCCAGACAGACGGTCAGTCTGAGAGAACAATTCAAACCCTAGAAGATATGTTGAGAGCTTGCTCTATGGATTTCAAAGGAGGTTGGGATCAACACCTACCTTTGGTGGAATTTTCTTATAATAATAGCTTTCACTCCAGTATTCAGATGGCTCCTTATGAAGCTCTCTATGGAAAGAAATGCAGGACTCCAACTTGCTGGGATGAAGTTGGGGAAAGAAAGCTATTAGGACCCGATCTCGTTGATGAAATGGCAGAAAAGGTCAGATCTATTCAACAACACATAAGAGCAGCTCAGAGTCGACAGAAAAGTTATGACGACAACCGAAGAAAAGACCTAGAGTTTGAAGTGGGCGATAAAGTGTTCTTACGAATATCTCCCTGGAAGAGGGTTATGAGATTTGGAAAGAAGGGGAAGTTGAGCCCTAGATATATCGGTCCTTTCGAAATACTGGATCGTGTTGGGAAGGTAGCTTACCGATTGGCGCTTCCACCGAATCTCTCTCAAGTTCACGATGTGTTCCATGTATCTCTCCTGAGAAAGTACATACCAGATCCTTCACATGTACTCAACTCAGAAGTTGTACCGCTGGAGCAAGATCTTTCTTATGAAGAACATCCGATAGAGATTCTGGATCGTAGCGAAAAAGTCCTACGAAACAAGACCACTTGCTTGGTGAAAGTTTTATGGAGGAACCACCAACTTGAAGAAGCTACATGGGAGCTTGAGGATATGATGAGGGAGAAGTATCCTCATTTGTTTGTTACAAAGTGACGAATTTCGAGGACGAAATTCTTTTTAAGGGGGGTAGAATGTAACACCCGAGACTTTTATGTTATATAAACCATCAAAGGAATCTTTTTCTACACAACACTTTCTTGGTTTGCTTTGCACGCAATCGCGACCTTCCTCGATAGCTTGCGTCGTACGCAATACCGAGTTTCACTAAACAACAATATGCTATTAAAACTAGCCGTTATGAATAGTAATAACCACTTTTTAAAATTTTATAAATTTTATTTTTCAAAATGGACTTCATTTTTGGACTCAGAATATCGAAATTAGCCTAGGGTGAAATTTTGGTATTTTTCTGAAAACTTTCAATTTTTGATGAATGGTGAAACCACTAAGTGGTAGGTTAAAAACTGAATTTTGCATAAAACATAATTTTACCGCTTCTGTGAATGGAATTTCAAAAATCCGAGAGACACGGTTAATATCAAGGACTAAAATGTGGTTCAATGAGATGAAAATAATTTTTTGGTGAATAGTAACTTTTTACTATTTTTACCGCGGTTAATAGTAAATAGGGTAACTAAGGGTAAATATGATATTAATATTACCCTAACACATGTCCTAATTCTATTGGACAAGTGTAATTCGACCAAAAACAAACTTAGGAATAAAATATGACCATTTAGGCCCACTTGGATTAGATTAGGACATTTATTATTAATTTATTTAAAGAAGGGTTAAAATAGTTAAAATCAAAGTTTAATAAGTAAATCATTTTTTAATATGGGGTTATACATAAGATAAATTCGATTGTAAATATGCATTAGAAAGATAAAAAGATTTCCTACATGATGGTATTTTATTTGTAATTTTTAGACTTCAAATAATTTAATTTATTTATGACACAAAGATGATGCAGTAATTATCTTATTAAAGAAATATTGACAAAATTGATAATATAAATACCCAAATAAATGTAATTTGAGACTTTTTATGAATTCCACTAATTTTCTAGGTTACTATGATATATTATTGTTGATTTAATCAACTTGGTTCGAACATATAATTCTGTTATGACTTATTAAAAATAATATATCAAATAGTGTCAAAATTGACACAAAATAGTTTTTAAATCAAATATTATATTATTAATTGTTATTTTATTCCTAAAAATCTAAGGTTCGGCCAAATGACTTAGATAAGGATATATATATTAATAATAAACAATTTGGGGTTCGTTTGGCATGTTATAGTAAGTGTATTAACCATATAGTGAAAGAAAACAAAAAGACATAGTAAAAGTTAAATTAATTAACTTAGAGTTAAATCTAATTGATAAGGTTAAAATAATACCCTAAACTTGTCTAAATCCTATTGGTTGATAGGATTTCGACCCATCCCCACTTTAGCTTCGAAATAAGACCCTTTGGACCATTATAAACCGATTTTGACTTTAATATAAAATAATATTTTGAGATATTCCTAAGGTGCCCCTCTCCTCCCTTATAAAAGGGCACCTCCTCCCCCTCCTCCTCACACCAATTTGAGCACTCAAGCTCGGCCAACCCCTGCCATTTTCTCCTCTCCACTTACCTAGAATAATCCTAGAGGTCCTGGTCTTCTCCAAAGACCAATCTTAGTTCCTTAAGTGGGGGATTCAAAGAGGCGTTCCAAAGAAGAGGTAATATCCATTACCGATCTTTTCAATTTCTTTCTTCTTCAACTTATTCTTATTTAGTTGTTTCATGATAAAGTAATAACATCAGTATTACTAACATACTGATACGTTATTATAAATATGAAACAACCCTAATTCACCTTCTATCCATCCTACGGAAAAATGAAATCACCGCGCGTGCGTACGTACAGAATACCGTCTCCACGCCGTGGTGTAATCTATTTTCCACCATCACCTTACAAGGATGGGTATAATGGTGTAATGAGTAACTATATATTATTATTATGAAGTAATATTGATACTGAAATAATATATATATACTCCAATACAATTCCACGATCATAGGAACGATATCATCACTCGTGCGTACGTACGGAATACCGTCTCCACGATGTGATGCGACTCGTTCTACATGATCTTCATTTCATAATGATTATATAAATAAATTGAATGAATGAATATGGTATATACTACACTAATACCATTCTGGAAATGAATTATCTATAACCTAAAGATAAGAATAAGAATTTATTCGACAAAACACGCATAAGAACAAAAAGTTATAAAGACCCGAGTAACAAGTAACAATGAAATATTACTAACAAGAAGCTAATAATATGACCATATATGATCTCATATCAATATGTATGATTCTGGAATAAGTCAATAACATTATTTAAACCATTATACAGGAGCTTCGGACATGAACAAAGCAAATCGGACCTAAGGTAAGGGAAAATACCACAATCTCATTTTTATCCGAGATTGTTTATTCGTAAGTATTTACTGGGGTGTATTTTATCATCCACATCCATTTTCCCTCAATATGTAATATTGCTTCCATCCACTTACAATAGTTTAAATCCAATTTTACCCTTCGGTGAGTTTTTAGTAATATCTATGAAAGGAATCTTTTGTCATACGAGGTACTTTTTGACTTTTCCGACAAAAGTACGAAGAATGTTTTTTTTAACTTATACGGCATGAATGGATTTTTAAAACATTATTTCCTAGAAACTAAATTTACAAGTTTTCAAGTTTATTTTTAATCAACTTATTTTATTTTAAAGTTGTATGACGTGCTATGAATGGAAAAAATGTTTTTGAAGAAGAAAGGATATTTTCCTCAAGAATGAAGTTCAAGTATTTTATCAAAATTATTTTCCATCTAAGATAATAAAAAGGGTTCTGTTTTTATCCCTATTATTACATGGATTTGATTATGTTGTGATGGAAATATTTTTATGAATTCCTTTATCTTATATGAATTGTTTTATGATGTCATGTTGTTTAAGAATCCCATTTTTATTACATGGGTTACGCTATGATGTATGGTTTATGATTATGTGACACACATAAGAAAGGATTCATTATAAGATGGGTGGGACCTATATCTCCCTCCAATGCATTGGGTAAAGATTTTATATCTCATGAGATAGTCATGGCTGGAATGGAAGGTTATTTCAGTTCAGTGATACAGGACTGAAACGAGGAGTGAACTCGGTTCAGAAAGGGACTTTGTCCACTAAGATAGTCTTGGTAATGAGTCATGACTAACAAGAAATGATTATCCATGATTATGTGTGCATGCCACAAAGTTTCAAGTTTTATGTTATGGTTATGGGGATATCATTTTCACTTCTATGATTTATTCCATGTTAAGATATTATGATCTCTTTTGCAGGTTTTGATTTTCAAAAATATATGATATGATTTTTATTTCCTTTATTTTCCCTTGCTGAGCATTTGAGCTCACCCTTTTATGTTTTCTTTTCCCCAGGTCAGGAAGATGGATATTAAGTAGAATATGCTAAAAGGGACCCTAGATATGATGAAATAAATGGGAGACACTGTAGAAGATTTATGAACCAGTTGTTTATGTTTCCCAGTTTCTAAAGACACTATACCTATACGGTCCTTTGTGGTTTTGTCATATGTTGTAATAAGTGTACTTCAATTTTGAAGTATTAACAATGTATGTAAAGTATGGGTCGTTATACCCCACATGAAAAACCTTTTGATAAAACCCACTATAATGATTCAGTCACTGTGGTGAACCCTAGAACCTAATGACCAAGTCCACGACCAACTATATGACCAACATATATGAATTTAATTCAAAAAACAATATCCTCCCAACTCAATATTCTATTAGAAAAATCTATATGGATAACACCATGCCTTCTGAAATTGATTACTAACCCTCTAAAGATAAATACCTACACCTTATCCATAAGAACACATCCAAACTCCCCCTCAACACCACTACACCCTTGAAAATGCCGGGGGGTTATGAATATAATTCCTCACATTAGATAAAACTTAGACAAATATTATCCTTGAGAATGAAAAAAAACATAAAATTAAGAGGTAAGATAATGTTTATAAAAAAATTTCCCATGAGAGAAGATTCATGGATCTCCTTATAAACCGTATAGAATAACAAATAAAAAACATCTAGAGATATAAAAAATAAAAACTCCTTAAACCAGAAAAAAAATAAATCACCAATGAAAAAAATCAGAAAACACAATATATTGAGCATAGATCAATTTATATTATTCTTATGTGCTCACCCCCAAGATGGCATACCTCCACGTCACTAAAACCAACATGATAACTCTCTAAAGTAAAATATTATCTAGAATGTACTAAATCTATACTGGATTCTCCATGATATTTGTTTCATCTTAATATCCATCACAACACTATCAATGACATAGAAGTCATTATGAACCAGGTAGAAATATTACTCCATTGGATAAACATCGTCTTCCCCGGAAGAGGTGAAACCGTCAAGAACACATGTTCTATATCATTATACTATTGGGTCCACCACCTATGATTATAAAATGTCACAATAATGTTATTATCATGCGTCTATCCACTCTTATTCATTATAAATCATTACTATCACACAATGCACCACATTAGGACCAAGGATGTTGACTCACCATCCTCACTCCAATGGAACATAAATTGTTACAAATATCCATGAAGTGCCTCAAATGGATTTTCTCCATTGTATCATTTATTTCTATTATTTTATTAAAAATATTATAAGGATATGTTTTGCACCCACGATCCTCCAAAATACAACAAGCCTTCCCACAATATATCCCCTTTCATCGAAATGGTTATATATATTCTAACGTCTATCTAGGTGTGGAATGTTATGCTGAAGAACAATTTGGAGTCATTGTAATAATAAAATCCCCTGAATAGGTTTTTGGTATAATTAAAATAAAATTTATAAAATATGACCCTCAATACCATATGAATTCATATAACATCATCCACATACTACCTCGTAAAATCTAAAACAACACACGACACACTGATCAATAGATGATGGTACAATTTTGTTTGATATTCTATGTTCACCAAAAATGACATTATATCCTACCATGTTATATGGTAACATGATTATGAAATAAATTTAAATTTCTTCCCATTTAACCTTGTGTTTATCCATAGGTTTTACTAAAACATTAGAAATATGGTCCTCAAATTTCACCTACTGACAAACCAAACCACATATTATGAACTCCACCACTGAGTGGTTCATCCCATCCACCCAAGCATCCTCCTATGTCCGTGATAAATCATGGTCCCACCATGATGTATCTTTAAGGGTGATATGTAAAACTCCTAGAGGACTCCCTCACACATCATAAATTAAATGTAAAGACTCTCTAAAACAACATATAATTCTAAATATATTCCAACCACTTCTTTAGGGAAGAACTATTGGTAAAATGGAAACACATCACATCCACCACTTTGTATCCCCAATGAGATTCCTACTTCTATCTTATCATATATAAAATCATTGTCATTTGATAATGATAAACCTCTTCCACACGAATCTTCTATATCAAGTTTAATTTAGATTAAATTTTATATATGTTTAGAAGAATAACTAGACTCCCAAAAAATATCGCCCACGACTTCCAACTTAGTGCATCTACCAAAAAAATCATTTAATTGTCATATATGATGTCCTAAAATCTTAATTCTAATCAAAGTCCATCCACCTACACTTTTCATGATTTATAACTCGTTGATAGATTACATTCCCATAGATATTATGATTCATGATTACGATAATCTGATCTCCAATGAGGTAATAATGCCCTCTATTTAGGGTAAATACTACTACTTTCATCTCTATATTATTGGTAGAATAGTAATTCTTATGGGGAGAAAACTTACAAGACCCATAGAATATCTACTCATTATCTACATCTAGATAAATCCCAATCTTAAAAGAGTGGGAATAAAAAATACCTTAAACATAACCCCTTCGTATAGAAACCAAAGAGAATGAGCACAGATAAAACTCTCCTTTAGGTGGGAATGTTACTCCAAAAACTGATCAATCTCAATGAAATATTAGCCCTTCATGGTCAACATGTTTAATAAATAATCAATCGAAGGTAAATTATAAAAAAACATAATCTAATAGTCATAAAGATAAAGTAAATGATAAAAATCTACCACATTCATAGGTTCTTCCTTTTATTTAGATCCCTCTATCTCTGATTTGTGCAGGACCCCACATTATTGGGATATTAAAATCACTTGTAAATGACCATACAAAATAATTGGTATGAATATGGATACCTTTCCATGGATATGGGGTATCAAATAACCTAAAATACAACTCTATGATATATGACATGCTCCATTTCTAGTATTGAGTAGATAAGGATGTCTAAAATAAACATTGTTGTGAACTACACTAGGAACTCATGGAACATAGAAATCATGATCCCCGTGAAGAAAACTAGTTCATTATTGATGCTAAATGACATGAAGAAAACTCATAGTGACAATACATGAAATTTATGGGATAACCTCAACTCATAACTAAATATAATGATATATAAACAATAGGGTGATATATGTTATCTAACTAACAAAATTCAGCTGGTGAAACAAACAATTCATATTAAAACTAGTGAAATGGTTCTTGAAATTTATCTAATTCAATCTCTGGTATTCAATGCATAACCTTATACCACCATCCACCATCATGGAAAATAAAACTGGATCACCCCAAGGGGACAGACCAGGAAAGATGAAACAATTTTACATTAGATCATCCACAAGGATCCTAAAATCATCCAAGTCTATGGGTGTTATCTAAAAAGGATAAAATAAAATTAGATACATTCTTGACATAACATATATCTTGATCTCGATCTCATGCCAAGGGTAAAATGTCCCATACTCATCTTAGAAGCCATTAAAACAATCCACAATGACGTTGGGAACCCCTAATGCCAATGCCTCCATTGGATGTTCCAAAAATGAATATAGAATAGTTTCACTCACATGTCGACAATTTGACAAGTCCAGTCACAAAAAAAAAACAGCTTCCATTGTCCTTCCATGTCAAAAAAAAGAAACATTCCTTTAGATGAAAAATACAACTGGAAGTGAAAAAAATACCACCAATCAATAGCATGGATTAAATTATATTTATGTGTCTAAAATATGTTTAAATACCCCCCACAATCTAGTTATACCCCATCATTAGGTGTAATCACCATCCCACATAAAAATGTTTTTGAACTCCGACTAGTGTTGATTACACTAAGAGAACATGATTCCTATCTCTATTTAGTATTATTATGCACACCAATGTCTGAGAAATAAAGTAGTGTGAATATATATAATCAAATAAGTAATAATAAATGGTAGAAGATAAATTGCTCATACCTCAAATTTTTTATATCCTAGTGGGTTCTTCAAAAACCCTAACATTCATTTGGACATCCCTTTATCATTGGCCTCATTGTGGATGCCTCTCATGTCCATTCCATATCATCAGTACATGAGAATGAGGAACATCAAGAATATTTCCAAAACTAGCTCTATCTAACCTCTGCTAAGTATATTCTTACAGACCAATGTACTGAACAAAATATGGTGACCCTCATAATTATACTAACTCAATGGATATAATTGACAACATAAAAAATTGTCCTTAACACCATGATTGCATCCTTGAGTGGTTGACTACTAATATTAACGGTTTTATGGACACCCAAAATCATTACAATCAACTCAAAATCCCTTAGTATACACTCAAAAGAAACCAACCCCAAAAAAATGTGGAAACACAACAAACATCATATTTCAACAACACAAATCGTCAACTTCTCCAACATTCGTGATCTATTTCCCAAAGCTTGACTCATCGACATGATATAATAGCCTCTCTCTCAACGATCTACCAAGAATGATGGTATCATCTCCATCATCATATCCTTCTTAAAAACTACCATGTACAGAGGAAGTATAAATGGGGTGAAAGTATATATGATCATTGGATTGATTGCCTCCTCCGAATTCAATGAAATAGAATCCTGGTATGGAAGTATAATGGTACTGAAACCTAAAAGTCCATTAATCTTAATACAAAAGTATCACATGATCTGGCTCCACTACCAATGTTTGATCGACTACAACTTATTTTATTCATTCATTATCTTTTATAAGAGATCCAGAAGGAACTCCCTCTAAATATATTCTAACAAAACATCTACCTACTACCAATCACCAAGATACAACAACCACTAAAGACACGCCACCACTCACATATGGCTGACTATGATTGAAAAAATACTCCATTTGAGATTGGCTCAATACAAAGAAAATATCATGATCCACTAGACAATGATCTATCTATATATTAGAGACACTCCACTCGTACTTTGTCATAATCTACCAATAAAAAGACTATAAGTCCTTCTGTTATGCAAAATCTTACTCTATTGGATTAATCCTATTAGGATCAATAAGATCAGCCTCCTAAACATAAATTTATTTTAGTACACAAGGATTATGTCCACAATTCATATCTAAAAATAAAAGAGATTATCTATGCCCAACCATGGAGTTTTTAGGATTTATATGATCAAATCCATATCAATTTCCTTAAATTACCCATTTTAATCACTATAAAAACCACATGATGCATATAACTTGTATGTTCATTCCATAATAAGTGGAATTACTTCACTTTTTCATTAAATAATATCACATACCTTCCATATTAACATGAAGGGACTTAAAATACCATGACATAGATTGTTTCCTTGGCATATATCACACAAAAATAACTTATATCAATTACTAGACAACCTAATCCATACTCAGACGTTCAAAATTTCAAGATCAATCCTATATCCCAAAAAATACCTTTAATACAGATTTATCCTTACCCAACCCTCTAAAATTATCCTTCCTGGAATTAAAATTTAGGAAAAATATTAATCACACCTGAGCCCCACCTCCTGCAGGCTCTGAGTTCGTGACTCACATCGAGGATACAAATAAAATCTCATATATGGGAGGTATTAAAATTTGTAAAAGAGTGGAGTTGTGATATATGTTGGAAAATTTTAAACATATCCATTATAGAAAATAAATGTGGTATAAAACTATCCAAAAATTCCTGAAAAAAACTAGACATGTAAAAATAATGTTTCCATGTAATCACTTGAATATAATATTATGACTCTAACTGAACAATATATCTAATTTACAGGCTATTAATGTCCCACACAATCCATGAAATCCTCCTTGAATTATGAAAAATAGTTTTAAAATATAGGTTTTGCATATCATGTACACTAAATAGGATCATACAGAAGTTATTTTATGAAAATTTGATAAGACAATGCTAATAATCAATTGAATAAGAATCCAAACCAATGATCACCTAAAATGGTAGACTATTTATTCCCAACCACACCATAGAACAATCACCAAATAAAATATGAATGTATAATAACATATCATAAAAATAAATAATAAATGGACCCATAAACCACTTCCCCATTGATTTTCAACTCTCATAGCCTATTATTAATTTTCCTATAACCCCATTACATTTGTGTTATCACATAATATATTTATCCATATTAGATGTGGGTCAGGATGAATCTCATCTTATTACACCATAAAAATATGTATCATACTTTTCTAACATCATGTAATATCTGAATCCCAACCTCATCACATAAAAAATATTGTGGGGTATCATGCATTTGATGGTAATCAACATCATGCCCTCATCCTACCATGCATAACCCCCTCATATATTTTATAATCATCATCATCAAAAATCAACATTAACATCTATCATCTACATTATGCATTTAACAAATCATCCAACATCATCACTAGGCAACTCAAACACCAACGATCATCATCAATATTAATCTTTTAAGTGAGATGTCATCGTTAAAACTGTTAGGAAGAGATGCGATGAGGGGTAACCAGCCATCAGTTTGACCCCAAAGCGAGATATTTTGGATAAAATAAAGGTACGAAAACATTTTAACATTCATGACATTATCCAAATATGTTGGATAATATATATATATAAATATATATATATATATAACATGAAAATACATTATGGATAGTTAAAACACAATATTTAACTTATTGTTTCACATCCAACTCCACTAGTGCAACCCAAAATACATCCACATTATCTTAGAGAATTTTCCACCAAATATTTCCACCATTATTGAGACACAGTAGACAAAAAATACACACTCAAGACAAAATTATTTTTCCCTTTTCAAGATAACCTATTTAAAATTTTTCTAGTTTCTAACAAACTTCATATTTTTAAACTGTTCATTTAATATTTAATGAAATCACAGTGTGACAATCATTTACCATTCAATTAACCTAGTTCATTAACCCTTCCATCTGTCAATCAAGTTATCATAAATTATTTATATGCTAAAAAATGTATTTTCCAAAGCATTCTATTTTTTTCTATCATTAAAAATTTATTCAATGATTATTAGTATAATACCATAAACATACCAAAAAAACTCTACATGTTTCTCAACAACAACAATAACACATTAAAATTATAACTACAATTCAACCGTATTATCAAATAAAATCCCATAGCATATAACAATGGCATCACTATAGCACAGCCATAGTATGTACACTAGCTTCAACCAAGCACCGAATATCATCCCACAACAATCACCAAAGTCAAAAAAATAATCACCATCATCATAGGATCCCCAAAAATGCTCACATAACCACAAACAATTATCAAAAATATCATCATCAAATAACAACACATTTAAGAATAAACTTATACCATTAATTAATTTTCAAATTGGAATTTCAATACATTAGATATTTTCTTATCTTTCATTGGTATTCCCAAAAAAATCAACATTCACATGGACAACAAGTTTATTATCCATATATATGTTGTTATCATTTTATGCATGGTATTTTTCAATATGGAATCACAAAATGGTACAAAAATAATAGTAGTCACAACAAAAACAAGGTTTCTATCAATTATGAATTTCCACAGTAGAAAGAAAGAAAAATTTAACTGAGGATTTATATTAAAAAAACAAGTGATCAAATGTGATTACTATAATATTAGTCCCTTTTAATTTAATCCATTAATTTATTTTATTTTTTCAACTCATAATATACACCCAAGGAGAAAAATATTAATGAAAATTGTATTTATTAACATCTAAGAAAGAGAGAACAAGGACCCCCTACATAAAAATAATTAAACGATCTCCTTGAAATAACATACATTCATGATTCATTTAACACTAAATGAAACACAACAAGAACGTATGAATGATAATTTACACTCAATAATTTATGATTTCACAAAAAAATTAAAGGATTGACACCCAAATGGACATATGTAATGAAGAAGAATATGAAAATTTTTGAATAGTGGAGAAAGGGGATTTCCTAAATTCACAAGGCTGTGATCAAGATAATCCATGTTATTAGAACACCCATGAAATGAGGACGGAGGGTGATGAGAAGTATAATGTATGAGTAGAGATTTAGAGTATTATAAAACCCTATTGATGAAATTTGAAAATGACCATTTTATACTATAGTCTCTATAAGCCATCACCAGGACACGAGGGGTACTAAAAATTCTATTGGTGATTTAGTTCTAATCACAAATATAGAATTAAATATTCTGAACCCTAATAATAGGTTTTTTGAAAAACAATTTTTACCACCACTGAAGCCTCCACAATAGCTTTTCATAGGGATTTATTCTCCCACGGTTCTCTCCATAATTGGCCCCTATAACAAAATTACATGTCATTACATGCTTTCACCTCACCATTACAAGCACCAATGATGAGTGATTTAAAAAATTCTCATTTTTCATTGGGAGACCATCCAAGAACTACACTTATAAAAATAAGATCACCTAGTAATTTTCTCCATCATTATTTTCAATAGGGAGACACACCATGATAAATTATGCCTATAATGGTTATCTATGCTATTTAACTCTATGTAGTTCACCCCATCACTAAATAACCAAGTCCATGGCCAAGATTTGAGATCCTAAGGCAAAAATGGATTGAAACATTAACTTGTATCTCAGTATGATTCAAAAAGGAAACCATTACCTGAACCACCTTTGTTGGTTTCCATCATAATGTAAATATCTATTCCTTATCCTCCATAATCTCTCAAAACTCATTCTAAACACCACCATGCATTGGAAAATTCATAGATAGTTTTTCAAGAATCTGGTTCCTCACATATGGGGTGTTATTAATGTCAGTAATATATTCCATGTCATAGATAATTAATTATGGTACCACTATACAATCACTATTTGAAAGAATATTTTTCATGGTCATCATATTCTATGATAATGGTTGTATAATAATATCTTGATAGGATGTCTTTTGTGGAACTTAAACTTCCTGAGAATATTTCCTCAAATGGGAAATCCTCTATAATCCTAGTTTTATAGTCATTAATTGGGATAAATTCAAAATTATTAATGAAATATAAGATAATAATTTTCTTAATTAGAAACTCTGAATCTCTATTGATGTTAATGAGGTCCACCCTTATTTTCAGGGCCATCTCACAACCTTCAATGAGGGTCTATTATTATATTTAATTTTGGGTGAAACCTTATGTGTAATATATAATCACCTTCAAAAGAGTGATTAGAGTAATACCTATGACAAATCTATTGACCACTATATATTAAATTGTTCCTATTATGATTATTTACAAGGCCACATAAAATCAAATATCCAAAATTTGTATATTTTCAAGGATATAAATAATCACTTCTTAAGAAGGATTTTTATTTATTAATTCTCATTCCAATATAGGTTCTGTTGTGAATAAATCTAAAAATTCATGCACATAAATTACATTATATAAAATGAACTATATTTTATGTTCTTGTAGATTGAACACCCCCAATACTAGAGGTACAATTTAATATTTTTCATATAATAATATATTTAAGAGAATCAATGTGATAGGAGAATTGGTATTCATGATACTACATGTGATGTCATCGATTCTACACCTTGAAAATAAATGTGAGGTTGTAATTATCAATATCTAAGTATTAGATATCAGTATCAAATATTGTTCTATTGAGATAGAAGACATAAATATAATTTTTGGTATCATTCTTCTGAGTACGGAGTGATTAAAGTGATCACTCCAATGATTCCATATATAATATGGTCATACTACCTACTACCAGAACCCTTAAATTCATTATTTTTAGGAGTTATTTTTTGAGGTATTTGAAATTTGGTTAAAACCCCTCATCCCATTTTAATAAAACCCACCTTTTCATAAATATATTTAAGGGTAAGAACATACAATCATGATTTTCTATGATATAGATGTTGTTGGTGATATATCACTGGAGTCCCCTCAACTATATAATATTTTGAGGAGGATTCATATCAAGGATCCCCATAGTATTTTTAGAATATTCTTTCATGATACGAGGTAATACCATGATGTATAATAATTTTAATAATGTTAAACTAGAATAACCTTTTATGGTTTTCATATTCTGGTGATGTTGTTATAGTTTGATGAAACCTCTCTCAATATTACAAAGATGATAATAACATTAATTGAGTTTTGACAACCAGATCCTCCATGCATCATTCTACTATCATAGTTAAAAGGGGAATAATGATTTGATTAATATAATTTTAATTTTTTGTTGATATTCTTCATGAAAATGAGCATTACATGATATTAACAAATCCCTTAGGTTTCCTCGAAGGTGGTGGATTTCCTATTTTCAAATGAAATCTAAATCGAATTGAAAATTAAATACCTTTCCTTGAAATATATGGATTGAAATTCATCCATCACATCAATCATGAAGCACCATTTTATAATACAAGAATATTATGATTGATGTCTTAACATGAAACATAGAGCTATAAACAAATTAAGTTATAATATAAAAATATCATCATTTAAATGTGACTGTTATAAATTGGCCATTGAATTAGAAAATATGAATATCAATAATCACATCATTTTATAAATTTATAATGATACTATATAATAGAAAAATTATTTTTTAATGATTATTAAAAAATCACTAATTTTTTAGAGAAATCCTTGTATGTCTGAAAATTATATTTTATTAAAAAATGATTTTTATTCTATATTGTATGTGGAAACTAAAATTAATATCTTCCACTTTTAGTAATTTTTTTATAAATTTATCATCAGTTCTGAAATCATCAAATAAAAATTAACTTAATTTGTAATTTATTTTATTTTTCTAAAATGATTTATTTTTCATTGAATAGTATAAAATAATAATTTTTCTTATAATTTCTTTTATATTCAATAAATAAATTATTATAAATGACAAATTATATTTTTTATTTTTTAATAAAGTGATATTTGAACCTTTTATTTTATAATAATATAAATAATTCCATTTCAATCAGTGATGCTCATGACATTGATAGAATCTCATTTATGTGATAGAAAACAACTTTTCATGAAAAGTGTTTTCTATTGCGTTTTATTCAATTATGTTAAAATTATTTTCATAAAATTATAAATAATAAATATAGAAAAATGGATACCATATATAAAATTATAAAAATCAAATTTTTAAAAGGCCTATTTTATTTTTGGTCAGTATGAATAGTATCCATAATAAATATTTTCACCTCTATAAGATTAGAATGGATAAAACAAGGTTAAACCCAAGGTAAAGGGTCTCAAAATTAACCCAATACTTGAATTAATTTCATATTATGAATTACAATCGATCATATTCATTCAAATAATGTTGAAAATGAATTTTACTTCCATTTTATCATTTATAAGGAATTTTTTCTTATTTCCTGTAATGAAAATTTCCTAATGTCACTTTATTGATATACAAACATCTAAAATTATCACATAAGAATGAAAAGATGATAATTTATATTATGAATTTTTATTTGGAATATTTTATTTTATTAATATTTTTTTAAATTTTTTGTGATGAAGTAATTATCTTACATTTTTAAACAACACCAACCTAGTGCTTGTGAAGTAGTCTAAAAACAATGCAAATGATTTAAAAATTTTAAAAGATATATTATTTGGATGATTTATAGTTCCATTCTAATTTTATAGATGAATAAAAAATATTAGGTATGTTTTAATTTTTTTATTTGAATTCACTTTTTATATTTACTCCTTTATATTCAAATGAATTAAATTTTGTCAAAAATATATTAAAATATCTTATATGAAACCATATATTTTATAAAATTAAATAAAAATATTAAATATATTTAATTAGGAAAATTAGGATAACAGATGGTATAATATTTCATCACTTTTCCATTTATGACAAAATTATTTTCCTTTTAAGTAAAATTATAACCCTTTATGATTCATAGTGTTTATATAATGGTTAATGTTAAAAATGGTCAATGAAGAGGTGAAAAAATTTTATAATGTATAAAATGATACATAAACCTATTAAAATTTTATTATATTATTTTATTATAACTATAAACTCCTTATATTTAATAACATGTAATCTTGGAATCATTTTGAAATAAATGTAGCTTTATTATATTTTAATATTGTCAAACATTACAAGAGCACCCCTCCTCTGACATATAGAAGGACACCCCAAACAATTTTATACACATTATTAATCAATATTTCTTGAAAAAAACCATCTATTTATATTAGAAACTTCATCACAAATGATTTAATTATTATTTGTTTTAAAATATATTTCTTAGGGTCCATAATAGTTGATATAGAGTATGCCAACCAAATGATAAGTAATCATCTTACCTGTTCTAATTCAAATTATTTCACTTATACCATATAAAAATATCTACTATTAATCATAAAATAATATATCTTTTATTTTAAATAAGTATAGATATTAATTTTAATATGTTAGAACAAATTTAAATCTATTTTCTCTCATATGAAAATCAAAAACATCACTTGTTCATATGTATGGCTTACTGTCTCAATTTGGAAGTGAAATTCATAGTTTATCACCATATTACAAGGATGGTTATAAAAATGTATATAATAAAATAATTTTATATTCAAAACATTATTATGCTCTTGAAATTATAATACAATTATTTCTTTCTTACCTCTTAATCTGCTGATAATGATAATTTTACTTATGTGTATGTGTGGAAAACCATCTCCACGAAGCGATGTGATCCACTTTTCATTTATAATAGTTTTTTAAGTTAATAAGGATATATTTAATGAATATATATGATATAATAATGATAAGTTAATATTGAATTATTATTTACCTTTTATTAATTACATCCATCAAAAAAGTGAAAATAGTGTTCAAGCGTACGTATGACATCCCGTCTCCCTGAACGATGTAATTAATTTTTCTATATATACCTTTTTGGGAGGATTATAACAGTATATAGGTACAACAAATAAAACTGTATTTATATCTGGATTAAAATATTATATATCATGGAATCATTATAAATATTTATTTAAAGGAACTACTGAACTAAAATTATGTTAAAATGGGAAATAGTTAACACTCAGAAGCGATGATATTAGGATGAAAATATTAATAAATGGGCATTAAAATGTTATATGTTGTTGATATATGATATTAGAAGATTTATATTTAGATATTATACAATTATAACAAATTTAATGTTATTAAACCATTGGTTGTATGATCATTAAGTAATGTTGAAATAGAGGTAATGTGATTTATCATCTCACATTTGATTTAGTGAGACACATGACATATTAATCTATATTTTTTTTGTGAATTTTAAACTTGTTATTAATTTATTTTATGATTTTTATCCCATATATTATTTGAATTTATAAATAAATACATGTTTTTCACTTTCAAGAGGCATTGATTAAGAAATTACCTATGTTGTAAGAAATTTATGTTAAAATCTAACTATTTATCATGATTTTTTACCATTAATATTCTGATGATGATATTTTAGGATCTAAAAATGAAGAAACACATTTATTTTCTTATACATTGATCATTTATGGTGATTAAATGTTTTTCTTTCATTTTATGCTCTTTTTAAACCAAGGCTACTGAAACAATTATAATGAAAACAAAATTTATTTCTCCCTTTTGTCAAAAAACATTTTTCTCCCATGTCCATGTTTTTTAAATAGGTTTTGAAGAATTTTTTTCCTATTATCTTATTATTTCAAAAATAAAATTTTACCCATGATTGACATTCAATTAAAATTTTAAAATGAAATCATCTTTTCACTTTTCTTTTAGGTACTTTTTTCTTTCTATAACAAATGTAAAAGGATTCATCATTTTAATGTACAATTCATGAATAAAATTTCCCACCATCATTCCTTCAAATTTATTGGAATAGTTCTCTAAAATTTGCTGAGCTTACAATCAATGAAACAAATTTCAAAAATATTTGGAAAATTTTAAAATATTAAATAAGTTATTTCAAATTGAAAAGGAAAATTTCCTGAGGAATGTTTATTTTTCTATTTTAAAATACTTTTTCACGTATCCTAACATCCTTTCATGTTACATATAATATACATGGTATATAATCCAACTATACTATACAATATCATAATTTGGATATATATTGATGATGTAAATTTATATATGATTCTATGAAGTTGAATTCATTCCTAGTGTTTTATTACATTATGATGGAACCATGCTAAAACCTACTTATTTTCCATGGGTTATTCTATGATGAAATTATGAAATTATAATAAAAAAAATTTATTTTAAAGAAATTATGATATGATTATTATTTAATGATATTTTTTTAAAACATATGTATTATTTTAATTATGTTATGAGTGGGTATGAAATTATATATATATATAATGCACTGGGGAAATATAGATATAACATCAGATTATAAGCACTTGAATGGGTTGTGAACCCATTTTAGAAAGGTACTTTTTCCACTACGATAACCTCGCAACTAATCCATGACTAATGATAAGGTTTTATGTGTGGTAAAACCCATCCATTATTATAGTATTGTCTATAATCCTTGATTAAGTAAATTATTATTCTATTGATATGTGTATGCCATAAATTTATGTATTATACCAAAATTATGATCTCATAGATCATGTTATTTGTTTCTATTATGATTCCTATCTTATGAACATTCAAGAATTAATACATGCTTCAATATTGATACCAATGATTAGATATGTATCTATTTTTAAATGTTATCATCATATTAAAATACCTGTATTCTCAATTTATGTTTAAATTATAATTGATATCTTCATTGTTTACCATTTTTAAACAAAAAAGATCACACTTTCTTATGTTTCCATTCCTTAAGTTACAAATAATTGTTATATGAAATGTATTACTATTATGATTTATATATGGGATTATATTTTTGGGTTATTTTGATTATAATTCATGAAATAATAATATTCTGTATCTATTCTCCAAAGACACAAATCATTTATGGCACTGAGGTCTGTGTCTGTTAAACATGTTGATTACTTTTCTATTGAGATTTAATAACTATGTATGAATGGTATGGGTGAAAATATTTAGTATAAATTTCAATATTTTTCAATAATTAGATAGTATGATTAGATAAAATTAGTTAAAACCATGGGTATATGTATATGAACGTGATAACATCATAATGTTTTTCTAGGGAAGAGATTGTGTGGTTTTCCTCACATGAAATAACTTTTTAGATAAAAAAATTAGCATGGTCTAGTAATACGTACAAATAGGGAAAAAAACATTAAAAAGAGTTGGTTTAGAATATATTTAGTATCATTCTAGAACACTATAGGAGAGCCCATACTATGCATACTTTTGGCCACTCATTGGGGATTTTATTATTTTAATCCATGTTTTCATTAAGAACTATTATGAAGGATTTAAATTTATAACGACGATGAATGATATATAATAAATACATGCAAAAAGAGATTAAAACTAAAGAGTTATTATTTATATATCCCATGAATAATTTTTCAGAATTACAAGAATACTAAATTTTACTAATATTTCCCAATCTATGTTTTTTTTAGTCAATTTATTGAACTAATAAGATTCATGTAAATTTTGAATGTGAATGAAAATATAATGATTTTATTCAGAATGAAAAAATTAAATGGGATATTGAATGTGATACATTTTTATTATAATATATTATATATCCTATAATATGATTAAAAACCTCAACAAGGGTGAGACTCTTAACACACCTAATAAAATAATAAATGTTGTTTTATAAAGGGAATGAAAAAAAGGATATTTTAAATAATACATAAATATAATTTGGGAAAATCATTCAATGTAATATCATTGAGGCATTGGAATATGTTTTGAATGTAAAAAATAATGACACAATGTAAATAATTTTGGCAGAAAAATGAAATGTTCAGTTAACAAAATGGATGTAAATAATGGTTTTTGTAAGTAGATAATTATGAAAATATATTTTGTTGGGGGAATTATCACATGGAGGATCAAAATTATTTTATGGGTAATGGTTTTGATATAGATAATGAAGATACTATGAATGATATATGAATGAACGGAGGGCTTGAGAAATAATATTTTGAATCCTAGTCAATGTTTTAATAAGGATGTTGAATGAGTAAAATGTTTAGGTGTTGGGATTGTGGGATTATGTTGAATATGTATTTTTATCAATGGAATTATAGATCTAAGAATGATGTAAAATATAAGGATTTCCCTGTAGTAAATTTTCATTAAGTATTTTCAAGAATATTTTTAATGGCATTGATGATATAAAAATTTGATTTATTGGTAGGGATATATTTTCGGAAAACGTATAATTTTATTGAAAATAGCCCATAATATGTAATCAATGTTGAGATAATAATGTTTAGACATTAAAAAGATATGATTAACATTAATAATTTAAATTGGATAGTATTGGTGAACATGAAATTGCTTCATGATGAATAAGTTATTTAGGTCACCTCTAATTAAATTTACTGTATTTTTTATTAATAAAAATAATTTTAAAGATCTTATTATGGAAATAATATATTTTTTCATTTAGTTTTTATTATGATTTAGATTATTATTTTTAAATTATTATCTTTTTTTAGGAGAATATTTGATCAAGGTATTGACATATTTAGTTTGTGGCAATAGGTGATATGTTATGTTGTTTAGGGGATTATAGATAAATTAATTCTTGAAATATAATTAAATTATTTCTGAATTTTTGGAATATTAATTTCTTCAAATAATTTTTAGAAGATTCTTATAGTTAATTATTTTTATAATGGATTATGTTGAGCATTGGTTGTACCTATTGGGGTTTTAGATATAGATGTATTATATTTATCTATATTGGGTGACTTGTGCATCATTTTTTTGGTTTTTATGAATGTTTTGAGAAATAAGGAATGATTTTTCATTGTTTTAGGGATCATATAATCATGTTAAAATTTATTCCTGTTCATTACGGTTGAAAAAATTATCTTAATCAATCATTCTATAGATTTATTCATGATATGTAAATTCATATAAACACAATTAATGAATGATAATATTCTTATGAAATGGAAATAAATCATTTCAGTACATTTTATGATGTTCATGATATAGATAGTAAAAAAATCCATCAACGTTTTGAATTTGATCTTGTAATAAATATGTTATACTTTTACATTCATTTTCGATGAATTGGTGGTGTTTTCATGCATAATAGATTTAATTTTTTATGGTAATAAACGTTCTCAATACCAAATTCTCTATTATCTTTATTTTTATATATATACTAGTTTTATTTTACCTGAATGAATATTATATCCTTAAAAATGATGTCAAATTATGAGAATATTATAATGTTATACATCAAGTAACCTCTATATTTCCAACTTTATAATTGTATAAGATGTTTTATTATATCTCTCTATGATGTGTGTTTTTAATAAATGTATTTTAAAATATAAATAATAAAATAACCAAGAGAGAATTGAGGGGTTTAAATAAATTTATGTGGGGGGGGGGGGGGGGTAGAATTCAAACCCTAAAAATTTACCTACAAAACAATATGCTGATTTGCCTTCTTAAATTTCAACACCAAGGATTAAAATAATTAATTCACATTAAAAATATAATTATTTAAATGTGACCATTATTACATAGCTATTGAATTTGATGTTATTAATATGAGAAAAAATATTAATAAAAAATTTAAAATGTAATTAATCAATGAAAAATTATTCAATAAATATTCACCAATAATAACTCATAATTAGTAGAGAATTTTATGTTGGATAAAAAATTTCTTCCAAAATAATTTTCATTTCTATTTTCTTCTTGGAAAATTCTATAAATTTATGCCACATTTAGAAATATTATTTTATAAACTTAACATTATTATTTCAATCTTTACATCAAAAATAACTTAATGTTATTTTTTTGAGTTTTCTTAAATGAATGATTTTCATTAAATAATGAAAATTGCACATTTTGAAATAGTCTGACTTCTTTTCTTTATGTAAAGTAATTAAAAATTACAATTATATATTATATTTATAAATTTAATGAAATATGTTCAATATTAGTTATAATAATATGACTAATTATATTTTAATTATTAATATTTATGAATTTAATTTTTGTGAATTTAAAATCTTAAAAACTCATTCTATATATCAAAATTTTATTCCAATTGAAGCATTTATATAAAAGTTTATATTTGAAAATTTGAGATATATAACCATGAAAAATGGATACCAAATTTAGAATCAAAATTTGGAATTTTTTAAATATATCCCTTTTATTTTTTGTCATTATGAATAGTAATTATAATAAATTTTTGTGGGGATGGTAAGGATAAAAGGGGGGGAAATAGAGTTAAATCCATTCTGTAAGGTATCTAAATCCACACCAATCAATAAGTAAATTATTTTTATGTGATATATTCAACCATAAACATACCAAATTCAAATAAATTAAATTTTTGGATCCACTATTTTTTATAATGGCATTTTATTATTTTACGTAATGAATATTCGAAAATGAAACTCTATTGAATCTAATATATCCATTTTATTCTATATAATAACAAAATTAGTATATTTATAGTAATAATTTTTTTTAATATTAAATAAATAAATTTCTTATATCATTTTATATCTAATTTTTATTGATAAAATAATTGCATGAAATGATTTCACAACGCCTACACAGTGCTTGTTCAAGTAGTAGAAAAATATGCTAAATGAGTTTAAAAAACTCTAGAAGAAATTTGTTTTGAATAGTAATAGTTCCTAAAAACATTTATAGATTAATAAAACCAATTATAAATTTTTCAATGTTTAATATAAGAATTATTTTTTATTTTGAATCCTTTAAAGAAAAATTAAATGAATGGTGTCAAAAATGACATTAATGATATTTTATGAATGAAAATATATTATTAAAATATATAATAATCTAGAAAATATTTCACTATGAAAATGAATATTATATATATTCAAAACATTTAATCAATTTTCAATTTATGTGATTGTTTTTACCTTGTATGTAAAAGTATAACCCTTTAAGTCTGAAATAGTTATTACAATGGTTATTGTTAAAAAAAGTTAATGCTGTAGTTAATAAAAAAATATTGTTTAAAATAATATATATAAACATTTATCAGTTTTATTGGATTATTGTATAATATTATTATTATATTTTTACTGATATCTGTCAAATTTTCAACCCATGTTACTTTATTTTAATTTCATATTTTAAAAAATTTAAAGAGTGCCCCACACCTCACTTATAAAAGAACATCAATTCTCTTTTTTCATTCGAATTTATTGAGAAACATATCTATACAAAACCCTAACCAATTATCTTCTAAAATTCCATAGACACATTTTATTGGTAATATTATTCATAAAATCACTTTCTAAGGGTCCTTCATAAATGATATGAAGGAAGCCAACTAAAGGAGTTGTAGTCATCCTACCTTATCACTTCGGAGATATTAACCATTCTACGACCTCTATATAGTGATAATTAATATTAAAATTATAAATTTAATATGTTAAATATAAAAGTATGTTATTATTGTAATGTTGCAACAATTTTTTATATATGTTTCATCCTATAAAAAGTTAAAATAGGTCTCATGTGTACGTATGACTAACCATCTTCAGGTGGGGATGTATTTCAAATTCATCACCATTTTACATGGATAGTTATAAAGATGGATGTAATAAAAATATATTAACATTAGGAAATATTTTATCTTCCTTAATTATAATATCCTATAATCCTTCATACAATATGATTAATTGTAAAATGAAAATATTGGTTGTCAAAATCTGTGTACTACCCCCTCTATAAAGAAATATTATTAATTTCCATTTCTTATTTAAATGGATGGTAATAAGGATAAATTTAATATATATATATATATATATAATTATTATATATAGGTGAATTATCATTTACTTCTATTCATTCCATCCATTGATAAGTGACAACAGTGTTCAGGCATACATAAGACCCACCATCCCCATGAACACTCATGTACAATTTTTAGTCTCTTTATTTTAAAAACTAATATATATATATATATATAATCAATATAAATTATATTTAAATCATTTTTAAAATTATATAGCTGATGTAACCCTGATCTATGTAAATGTTCCAGGAAAAAGGAACCAAAATTACTATGATAAATTAGACAGTTGATAGCAAGAATCAATGATTTTAATAAGAAATTATTAATAAATTGGTGTTGAAAAGGAATAATTAAATCATATATAATTTTATCAATTTTAAAATGATTATTTTATCTACTTATGATAATTATAAATTTATTATTCAAGATCATAGAACAACATTAATGAAATTAAAACTTAAGGCAATGGATAACATAACATTTATTTCTATGATACACATGCCCTATTCAAATAATGAAGCTAAAATTTCTTGGTCTTTATTTTCACTATATCGGGGAGAGAATAGTTGTCTCCCCAACCTACGTCTATCACAACAGAGAATGACATTGTCTACCCTAAAAATCGTACAATGGGGTTATTCCAATGGGAGAGTGATTAATATAATTATAAGAGAAATCTATAAAAGTAATGTGTCATATACAATGTCCAGTAAAACCCTATATACATACCCACCAATATCCCCCATTATCTTGATAATCCATTCCATATGGCCATCATTATATGGGAAGAAAGATATCCTTATGCATAACTATGATCCAAAATTATGATGCAATCTCCTCCTTACTCATGAGAAAAAATGGGTGTCCCAATTGGAGACAATGGACAATGTAACTCTATGAAACTGCACCAACTCATCCACATACAACTTAGCCAAAGCATCCATTGTGATCAACTCCTTGATTGTTAATAAGAGGGGTGATTTTTTTCAACTAATCTACTATCAGCTAGATAACATCACAGCCTCCCTCATCTCATGGTAACCCTCTAACTAAATCCATTGATATGTCATCCCATTTACACTCGGGAACATCATAGGGATTCAATAGACCACTAAGAACATGATTTCAACCATTAAATTCAGGAAAACCAAAAAAATCCCCAAACTCTACCACATCCCATTTCATTTCAGGAAACTAAAACTATATCATCTAGCTACCATACATTTGGAATATCTTGGGTGTACCACCAATGTTGAGATATTAAACTCACAATTTGATCCATAATACATTACAATGAGAACAAATAGACTTCCATAAAGCGGTATCTGGTTCCAACCATCCTTCGACCATCCCTCCAAAGCATCATTATGGCCCACATGATCATGCATCATCTCTGCCACAGAGTCTATCCACTAATACTTTTCCACATACTTCATCAGGGAAGACTTTATCGTCATTTAAAACAAATATTCTATACCACTAACCTCTTTTTCATCTATGTGTATGGATTCAAACTCCTCCATTTGTCTCCATGATTAATCGAACTCCAAAACAACACCCGACAATGACCTCCTACTAAAAGTGTCAACTAAAACATTCCCCATTACCAAGGTGTAGAAGATATAAAAATCAAAATCCTGATGTAATTCCTTCCACATAAGCTGTTGCAATTTTAGATCATGCTGATAAATGATAAAACCCATTCTCTTAGGATCCGTGATGAAACAATACACTCCCCAATGAGGTAATGTCATCACACCTTTAGTGTGAAGACAAATGCTTCTAGTTCTATATCAAGGGTGGCATTGCTATTATCGCCGGAATAAAAATAACTATAATCATTAGAGATCACTTACCTATTATTCATCAATATTCCTACAAATTGAAGATTAGTAGCATCACAAAAAAACCCTAAACATCAACCCTTCCTTAAAAACCATTGAACTAGAACACTGACCAACTTCCCATACAGGTAACTGAACAGTTCTTGACAATAATCACTCTACAGAAAAGTTTGGCCTTCCATGGTCAATCATGTTTATGGGGATACCACTCAATAGAAATCAACCACAAACCACTAATAATACCATGAAATTCCATGGACACTTAGAACATATACCATGTTCTTGGGTTCTACCCAAGAAAAAACTACATCAACCTCCAACAAGTATACGACCATAGCCTATTGAGATACAACATGCATGAAGAACTTCCACTCTTGTGTCTAGAACATACACTTTTAAAACCATCCATAGATCAAATGGTTTCGAAGAACATGTAATATAGTTCAAAGATGTTTACAATGATCCACCTCTGAATTCACGTAGATCATGATATCATTGATGAATATGATGTTGAACTAATATAGTAACTCATTGAACACGATGTTCATAAGTCCCATAAACACAACTAGTTTATTTGTAACACCAAATCGAATGATGAAATACATAATGTTCCCATATAGGAATATGAAAACATTCTTCGTGATATCTCCCTACTTCACCCTCAACTGATGATATCAAAACCATTGTTCGATCATAGAAAACCAACTCACCCCTCCCAGATTTAAAAAATTGAGTTTCTATCCTTGGAATATGATATTTTTTACCATCAACCAATTCAACCTTTGATAGTATATACACAACCACAAAAAAAACATCCACCTTCTTTATGATCAACACTAGAGAACCCCATTCAGATAACATGGGATGAATAAAACATACACATTATATCATATATTATATTCTTCAACTCCCATAGCACAGAAGGTTGCATCCGATTTAGATGCAAATAAATCTGAGATTCACTAGTCTATAACATTATCTAAAACTCAACATAATGTCAAGTGTGTAAAATCATATCCTACTTAGTTAAAAAACCTAGGAACTCCCCCAAAACCCTGAGGACCTTCACTATCCCAACATCAGTAGATTCTATCATCAACTCTTCCAACAATGAAAGAAGGGGATCCACATGTCGAATTACCACCTGAAAACCCCCTCTTTCCAACGAAAACCACACATTGTACATCCACATCAGAAAACATACCTCTACTTCATGATCACTCTATACTATCACATATATAATACAACAATTAAATTCCATTTATGAAATTGTATTGATGAATTTATAGAAAAAAAGGATCCACATGTGACTGATGTGGTCCCATCATCAACGTACACCCCCATCACACATCAAACTAGCTAGTATGGCCTCCTACAAGAATAGTCAAAACATGTGGTAGATGAAGCCTCTCAACTTCTAGTCCCATATTATGGTCTAGATAAGGTTAAAATATGAGTTAGAAGTTCTTGAATCAAAAAAGGCTCAAAAAATAATGTTAATGAAAATGATCGTACCTCTGATGATTTCTGGACCCTCTGGAACTGCTGCATCCACTATGTGCAACTGACCACACCCATCTCCTATGCCTCCTTGATAGAGACAAATTCCAAGACCATGATAAATCCATTGTCCATGAGCATGCTGTATATCCTGAGGTTAGATTCAACATATTCCATTTACCATTAAAGAATAAAAAATATGATACCCATATATTGGGAATGTGCACATTAGAAAAAACTACTGAGCATGGCACTGAACCTATCTAGCTCCACAAAACTGAGCTGAGGTAACTACTGGTCACAGGTTCCCAAAATGGCCACAAACTCCCCGACCAAAATAGAATAGCAGTAAGCTCCCAATGAATGAAAACAATATCATTCTAATCCCAGTAGTATTGAAATTCACAATAATTCATTTTAATTCATTATTTTTTATCATCCATTTAAATTTTTCCAAATGAAACCAATTCAAACAAGAACACATGTAATTATGATTCATTTATTTTTTCTAGGTCTATACCATGCAAGAAGATCCATCTGATTTTATCATTTCATAAGAACATAGTTCGTGAAATGGATCACGGGGGGGGGGACCTAATATCCTATGTCCTAGGAAGCCCCCCCAGCCTATGTCACACACCATGGTCAAATGGAACAATTACAATACCACCCCCACATAATCATCACTATGTATAACTATAAAATCCATTATATCTCTCAATCATCACCTCTGATACCACTCTATCACGGACCCCTTCCTCTAAATATACACTCCTTGAATGGGAATTAAGAACAAGAGATAATAACCCTAGAGTGTCACCTCTAATAGGACCCTAGCATGTCACTAGAAAAATTGGTGTAAAATCTCACAATATGGGAGGAATTAAACATTATAATATAACTATGCTATTTTGATAAGATGAATCATCCATATAATCTCCAAAACAAAATATTAAAAAGAATATAAAACCATCCCAAATGCACGTAAAAATAGAACAGATACAATAAAATTATCCAAAGTAAATATCCAATAACAATGCTACAGAAAAAACAAAATAACTATAAGGGAACCAAATGAGTAAGGTCTAAAATGGTCAGAGAAATTCTCATGGAAACCAGAAAATAGTTTTATATATGTAGGTTGAGCATACTAGTATACTCTGTAGGAAACCCATATTCTCTCATGCACATGCGAAAGAATAATTATAATGAACCTATTAGAAAACCTCAGAACCTAATTACACCTAAACATGTATACTAACCATACCAACCTCACAAAGACATACTAAAAATGTAGCACAAGAAATGTAATATAATGTAATATAATATAATAGTAATCACATTAGTGATTGGGTACCCCATAATACAATTCCGTTGAGTATTCAATCTCACCCCAATGGTTGATGTCCTAGATCTCCTGAATCGTCTAAATATAACACATCACATCCCACCCACACACACAGAAGCCTAATATCATGTACCACCCACCCACAGAAAGGCCTCAGAACACATTGTGCATACACACAGATGGTCCCCATAACACTTCCTTTCAGTACACACTTAGGCCTCAAAACCCATCTTGCTCGTACAAACTAGAACACACAACATATCATATATCTTTGAAAAGACACATGGGATACAACATCACAACTCATCCCCATGACACCTAAGACATCACATCCCAACTCATTCTAACGAAACCTTGGAAACCACATCACAACTCATCCTGTAGACACTTGGGATAAAACATCTAATCATCTAATGTACTAGCAGACTTCTGGAGATAAAAATTCCTAAAATACCTACCTCACATGGAAGAGAGAGCAGGTTGGAGCGGGTGGCCAGCCATCCATCCTACTATAGGGATGTTGGGAATGACACCCCCACATGATTATGTGGGTGATCATCACATAGTTCTCAACATGTGTGGGGTGTGTATAGAAATTACATGAAAATATTGTTTTATAACACATAAAACTAAAGACCAAACTATTGATTCACAAACAAACATACCAAATCACAACATTACAATTATTTCTGGTACATATAAATGCATTTATTAGTATCTATAAATATCATTTAAAATAGGGAACATCCCTGATAATTTAATATAGATTCACATTTCCTCTTTGTTATACTCCCATTCACTTCATTATTTTTAATCAACAACCTTTAATCATATAACACATTATTTACTTATTTTTTAACAAAATTATCATCCCATTTACCAAACAAACACATTCCATTTAAAACCATATTAATCATTAATTTATTCTACCACTATTGGGTCATCTATAACAAAGAATCCAATTTCCTCAAACAACTCAAGATTCCATCACCTTTCTGCCCCAAAATCATGGAAAAACAAACAACATACTCACTACCCAAAAAGAACATCAAAAAAAAAACATACATCTCCCCACTCCCAAAGTAATATCCACCATTCCAAAATCATGGAGATGATAGAAAAAACTTCATGAACCTTTTTTATATACATACAAAGTCTATTTAATCACATTCTATATTAATTTAGGGGTGTTTTCACACAAACCAAAAATCATGGGGAAACAATTTAATTATCCACTAATAATTGATTAAAAAGCTTCCATTTATGATGATATCACAATAATTAAAACTAAAAACATCCACACCTATACCTAGTGAAATAAATGACCCAAAACCATAATTTTTTTCATAGCATCCTGATCGAACAAATTGCAATATCAGCAATAGTATCAAAGCTATAAAATCTTGTGAATCATATCTCATTTTCTCTTTCAATTTCAATTTGTCAGTTATTTATATTTTTATATTTTGTAGCAACCATGTCTCATATATAAACAAGAGTAATCCCTCTTGTATAACGATCATATATAGAGTGATGACAGAAATACTACCTCACATATGATTTTATACTTGATGCACACCACATGGAATTGAATAACAATTGTGATCCAAAAGGACACCACAAGATCCAAAAATAAACCTATTCCATCACAAGGATTCATTAAAAAACAGAAATGCACCCCCACACCAAAGAAAACCCACTACAGTGGAACCCCAAGAGAATAATTGAAGAATATGACTGAGAAATAGAGAGAAATCACCATTGATCGACCACGAATCACCAACGGATGACCACCAGGATCAACGTATCAAGGAGAGAGGAAAAGGGATAAAAAATTCACAATGTGCCAAGGTATTGTATACAACGATAGAATGAATAGATCACTACGAAAGGAATAAAACATTGGTAGATATGTATTTTACAATTGCACGTAATTGGTGTATTATAAAAATGTGTAAACCCCTTTCACATCAAGCAATCCACAAGGTTCAATTACAACAAAAATTAACTTGTCCACCTCATTTTATTATTTATTTTTAATCCCAGATATACTATAAACCATGAAACCATTCTTAACATCGTGTAAATGTTTTACAAATTATGAAACCTCCCTAGATAATCCATTAAAACCAATTTCACATCATGTAATGTAGTTACACAATATGTAATCTCCCTAGTTTCATCATTTAGCAACCAAACGTTTCTAGACTCCCTCCAAGCCTCATTCGAACACCTCCAAAAAAGAAAACTTACTATTTAATGGATTGGGAAGGATTGGACAATTTAAAAATATACACAAATAAATAAATATTATTTTTATTAGTAACCTACTATTTTTTCAAAACCCAATATCTCTCACAATTGGATTTAAAAAATCATTTTTCTTGCCCATTGTAGTGGAAAGAATCTATATTCATCTTTTTATCCCCCCAACATTGGGTGTTCAATCAATTTTAACTGTTTTAGGTAAGAATTTAAAATTAAAGCTTCATAAACTCACAGTTCCATTAATTTTTTATTAGACTCCCCAATTTTAAAATCCTTAAATTGAATTTCCCCAGACCATTCCTCTCAGTTACACCATGTACTTCTTTTTCGGTGGACATTTTATGTGATCTTATGGCAACCCAAAACAAAATGTTACAATTCTTTGATAATTGGAAGAACCCCCAATTCGGTTGGTCAATCAATTTGACCTATGGCTCAATTTTAACTTATGAAGAAGAAGTCTATACCGATTTAATGTAAATAATCATGGGATTTTTCTTTTATATTTAAGTAGTAAATTACTATCTTTATCACATGATTGTCAATATTAAGTGGATTTACAAATGTAAATTACAATATCTTAGATAATAATTAAACATATTCTTTTTTAGTTCTACCATACATGATTGTTATTTAATTAATTCATGTTATCATGGAAAAAATATCCATAATGATATAAACATGTAAATTGACACTATTAATATAATAAACTATTATTATCATGGGATTTTATTATAGGTTAGAATATTAGAGGTTGATAAATTATCCATTGACCTAAGGGGATGGCCATGAACACATAAATGTTTATGTTGTATCTTTCCATTGATCCACCTATTTATATCTCTTTGATTGGTTTGGGATTATCCCCAAACTTGAAACACCTCTAATATCATAGGATATGCATTAATTACTAATGATTTTACTCACATGCAGGTATGGGGAAGGGGTTTACATAAAATTATCCATCGGAATTTAGGTGATATTGTAATAACCCGAGTGATGGAATATAGACCAACATTTTATTTTTATAAAAAAAATAAATTAAAACAATTATATACAATTGACCCATCCTGGCTGATGACCATCCACATGATACGAATTATGCATTTAATAAACTAATCACAAAATTTTAATCAATATTTTTCATGAGAAAAAAATTATTTATAAATTGATTATCTTATTTAATTAATCAATTATTTATCTCTAATTATAATTTAAATTTCTTTGAAATTATCATACATAATAATTTTAAACAAATTAAATAAATATATTTATAACTAACCATGCACAACATAAAATTTACCTTGGAAGAAACACAGTGAGTACCTCAATGAATTACCCTATGTGTATTATACGTGTAAACTATTTACTCTTTTGGAAGGAGGGATGCATGATTTTTTATGTAATTCCTTGATGTGTACTAGGAACTTAAAAATCATTGGTTTTAAATGATTACTTTTTTAAACATGGCTTATATTTCTTCAATGTGTAGAGTAATAACTTTAATACTACTTAGACAAGAAATTTATATTTGAAATAATAAAAAACTACATAGGAATATATATATATATATATATATATTCTTCACATGGGGGGGGCATATCATCTTAAGGATCACACAAATGAACATGTTGATAATCATTACATTTTATAATAAATTAGTTTTTAATTTTATGTTATTTGGTATCGGTACAAGGTGTGTACATTTTTCCACTCTCTATTTGGGGCACATGACTAAGCGCTCATCATGTTACTATGCAATTAAAAAATTGGATTAATGACATGATAATGGATACAAAGTGTGTGGTTTCTGGGTTACATGGTCACCAGCTCAATAGGTCATGTATGAATATTAAAGGCCTGTTTGTGGATTAAGGAATATATGTTGTGTAAGGAAGTTACACAACATGTACCACGACTAACCTTGGGCCTCGTTAGACTAGTTAATACATAGTGTAAAATTAAATTGAACACGTATAATAAATTTAGATTCATTGAATAGATTCAGAATTAATTTTAGGTGAATCGAACACTAGTACACTACATTTACCTCCAGGTTATCTGGCATGTACAGTAGTTCTATTCACCTAGTTTAAATGGAACCTAAAAATGTGATCATTAAATATATTTCAACCAAAAGATTAATCAATTTTATTATATTTATGTTAAATAAAGTAGAATAAATTGATCAGATTAATTAGATAAATTATAATTTAAAAATAATTTAAAAATGTGTAAATCAATAATTGATCTTTAAATAAATATAAATAATTACATGATCCAATTTGAAACCACTTGAAGGATCTATGTTCAGTGGAAGTGTGTAACGAGTCATGACTGACATATATTTTCTTCATGATTGATGATCAATAATATATTTAGATATTGATAAATGTTGTGATAAATATAATTTAATCCATGAATACAGAAAATTGATAAAATGTAGCCACCAAGGTGCAAGACTGTAACATATTACTTATAATTAATTTAAGAATTAAAGAATTACATTTTAATAAATTAATTATTCATTGATGGATCTGATAGTAGATCTATTTTATGACATCAGTGCACATTTTGGGATTAAGATTAGATTCCATCTAGTGGTGATTCACACATGTTCAAAAAATGTCTAAATGACTTCGTAGCAATCTTCAATGATGGTATAATAGATTATATGTATTTCATTGTTTACCTTTGATCACTCTGAGAATATATTGAAAATAGGTTTTATTACCTATATTTACTCTAAAGTGGATGGTGGTGGAAGATCGATCTCTATTCATGGGATAATCATTACAGAAGATAGCTCTCTACACATTTAATATGATTCTCTAGATGTTTTTTGGTAGAATAAAAAAATGAATTGGATCTAATAATAAATAATACATTTTGGTTTATATACTGAAAGGGCTAGAAATAAATATTTTCACATGTTCCCGTTAATATTTATTTAATCCATTCAGAACCCCATGTCTATTATAATTTAATTATTATTATTTCATATCAATTGATAAACTTGAGAATTTAATTAATTATTATAAATAAATAAATATATATATATATATATATTATCTCACTTGGACATTAAACATAGTCCACCATTTATCTACATTATATTTCTAGAAATAAAAATGAAAATTTATTTAATAAATAAATATCACAACATTATTCCCCAATATTGAAGTAAATATTATATCCACTAAATAGATAATATATATTCATTAAATATTACTCTAACATAATATTTCCTCAAATAAAAGGTTATTAAATATATGCAATCATGAATGCATGAATGATTATTAAACCAAATGGGAGACAAATATTTATTAAAATAGTTAAATAATAAACAATAAATATTAATTTAATTGAGATTAGAAATACAATTAGTGTATGGCCATCTAGGCCTCTTTCTATGTTGTATTATGTTCAGTGCCCCATTGTCCAAGGATAACATGTTTCAATAATACAAGGAACCCATAGAGAAAGAAGTTAATACAAAAACTACCTAATACCTCAAACAAATGAATAATGTGTAATACAATATCATTGTCATGAAATAATTAATGAAATATATTGCATGATGGTGCCATAAACCTATGTGTTTGATGCCACTTTCGTTGACTTTTCATAAATCAAACTTTCCTCTTAAAAACCATGGTCATTTATTTATTTATGATATATCATATCCATAAAATTTAATGATATATCAACTCCCATTAAGGAACATAACAGAAAAATAATTTCTCACATTATTCTTTAATGAAATATTACACTTGTTACACCAAATGTTACTAACTCTCCCTGAAAAGACGATGTCACCATTTTTGTCAATACATCACTGTATTTGGGAAATATTATTCCTTAATAATAAACATACATTCTAAATATAAATACACAGATCCGCATATAGGGACAGCTGATGACACATATAAATGTTTGATTCTTATAGGCAGATATTTTTATCATAATAAACTATAGTAGATACTACCATGTGACTAAACCAAGAAAAGGATTCGCAAAATCCTACGAGTATCTAACCGTGATAGTGTCTATCAATTTGGGTCTTCAATTTATTTAATCTGGCTATAGACCCTATATTTGATAATAATAGCATAGAACTAATGGTTTATCACTGTAGAGGTGAACTACATGGGCCTTATAGTGTAAAAACTACTCTTAGGACATTATCACATACTATATTACATAGAATTAAAATCAATATGTAATATAATGTTTATCAATATTTTAAAAAATGAATACAATTGTTCATAATTAAAGTAGAATTTTTTCCTTGGGAACCAATCCCAAAACCATTTATGGGTGTTCTATTACCTATATTAATATTCTATTGATGATTTAAGACATATTAATGAATCCATTCCATATAAAATTGTGTAATTGGTTACCTATATGGTAATGATTTAACTAACCCTTGTGCTGATGTGAACATTTGTATGTGTTATAGGTTCTTCATGTATAATATATATATATATATATCAATGTTTCATTTTCTATGGTGTAATATATATAAGTTCTTAATCTATCATATAATATGTATATATATAGATCAATGTTACTCTATTGATAGTATAATATATATATATATACATATTTGTGTTTCTCCATATTTATTTTATCAATTAATGATTTTTCAGTTTAAATGTACATGGTTTGGAACTTACAAATTTATAACCATATAGGGAGGAAGAAAGTGTTATCAGGTTGGAATCATACCCAACAAAGAGGATTCCTATATATATCATTATGGAGATTTAGAAACCCAGATGTTTTTTAAAATTATTATGGCATGTTTTACCTTATATAATTTAGTTAAAAGGACAAATTCCATGCCTTTTATGGTATTTATACCTTTACCAAGTTGAGTGACTTCTAAGGTTGTGCATATAGGACCTATTGGGGGCCTTCCAAGATATTACATATAGGACCTATATGTGACACGGTGAGAGGTGCCTAAAAATTGGATAGTGTGGGTTTTATGTATTGTTGGCCCTTTCAATCTTACCTATATTTTTTATTTCTAAACATGATAATTACTAATTAGACTTATAGGGAATATATTCCATTTTGGAGAGAATTCATTGGTAATATGGCCTAAAATGTCCCATTGGATGTATGGAACATTGATAATTGTGTGTATCATATATAATGTAACATATTAATGTTGATTACACAATTAATATATCCCACTAAAAATGTTTCATATGGAATATTTTCCATTGATAATGGAGTGTCATGTTGATTATATTTCCTATTGAGGAAAAGTTTTAAATGGAGTATAGCCTAGTGAAAATGTCTCATAGAGAATATAACCAATTGGGAATGGAGTTTCTCTAAGATAATATTTTACATGGGGGATATATTATATGGATTATTAGTAATATGTAATGATGGTGAGGATATTATACACAATATTGAATATGGAACAGTGAATGTATGGTTTGGGATACTGGTTTTAAACCATTAGGAGGGGAAATTTTTTCCAAATTAACTACTTGTGATGCCCATGTAATTTTAGGTGAATGATTCAGTGTCATATTATATGAATATATCATTATGTTTAATTTCTTGTTCCATAGTCATTTTTGTGAAATTTTATATCAATTTATCCATAATTTGTAGTAAAACATTCTTTCATGTGAAAAAGACTCATGTTTCTGTAATGGGGTCACAATAAAATATTGTATGGGTCTTACTTGTGGGCTTCTTATCATGGTTTATCAAGTCCATTTGTAATAAGATAAGATAAAAAAATTTGGGTATTATTATTAGTAGGATTCGCATGACTTTATTCGTGGAAAATTATACATGTTTTCTATACACATGTGTTTCTTGACTATGTCAGGTTGTGACTTAGGTAAAAGGGAATTTTGGTGAAATGGACCTTTAAGGGATTTTACCTTAGTAATTGAAGACCAATATGTACATTTTGGGTTGCTTGTTCCCATATAGGTTATATAAGTGGAATAAATGTGTAAAAAACTCCAAATTATGAATAGTTGGATCTCATAAAAAAGAATTCATGGATAGACTAATTTTTTTGTAACCAAATAAAATTAAGAATGAATTGATGAACACACATAGAGGCCCCAATTTCATGGTTGATCCAACTTCAAAAGACAGGGGAATATCTTTATAGGGTGTGAGATATAGTATTTTAGTGATGTATTCTGACAAATGATTATAATTGTGGATTCTAATATAGGTGAATCTTGATGGAGTATCACGGATGAAGTAAATAAAAAGGGAGATCATATGTGAAATCTATTGTGTGAAGATACTTCACATATCTCATGCCACAATGGGACATTGTGAAGTGTCCCTAAATATGGGACCTTATAAATAGTCCCTCATTTAGATATCACATAGACTATCCATTGTGAAGGGTCCCTCGTTAAGGGACATAACAAACTATCCCTCGTGAAGTGACCTAAAGAAGGGTCCCTCAAAAAGGGACCTCATTAAGGAACATCACGTAGTGTTTCTAATTATTTGTATCACCTTCTTCCAACTCTATCAAATAAATTACATTCTTATTTTTTTTAATTCCTAAAGGGTTCTCTGAATTGGAAAAAATTTATCCTCGTCAACTCCGAATGACGTTTAAACATACCCTTATGGTTTCCTCCCTTCTTTATTTTCATCCACCATTTAGAGTTGTGAAATAACATTATATATGAAATATCACATAACTTATTTCCCAAAATAGGTGGACATTTAAGATTTCTTTTTTCATCATGGGTGTATCATTCTGCATGGGAATTATATCCCATTCCCTTGAAAGAATATCACCATGTAGAGTAGCTCAATAGCTTTGAGGAGACCACCTATGCAAAAGGGGCCTCACATTCCAGAATCACCATTGACAAATCCCCATGAAATTTCCACATGATATTACAGATGGACTCTTCCTCCCTCTCATTGATGGATATGGAGCCTTTGAAGTGAAAATGAATTCATATATGTACATCCATCACATTTTGGAGAATGTCAATGAATATGATGATTCATTATGTTGTCAGGTAGTGTACCAGTCATAGTAGTGAGAGTTCATGGATTCTGTGAACATTTAAAAATTTGGCAACACATTAAATGTATTCAGGATAATATGTCATTTTTTAATTTTTTTTTGATCTACCTTAATATACCATTTAGTATTTTATGGGCCACAACAACCATGTTACCTCAAATTTTCTACTTATAGTAATATTAAAGTTTTGTATTAAATGTCCCCTTATACATATATAGGTATTATAGAATATATTAATACTTTTATATTAATGTTATTTTTGAAATAAATATATTGATTTATGGATCCTAAAATAATGTAATAAAGTATTTTAATATATAATATATCTACGTAGAATATCAGTTTTATGGAAGTAATATTCGTATAAAAATGTACATAAATGACATATATTGATACCCAATTTCACCATTGAATGAAGTTAATATTCATTTAAAAATGTTATCAATACATAAACAATATTAAATGATTTGTTAAAAATCAATTTATTAAAAAAAATTATAATTGTTTCCAACATAAAAAATGAATATATATCCAGTTATTGTCGTTATTACTATTGTACTAAATTATTTCAACACTCAAATATGATATAACAAAATCTAAAAACAATTTTCATCAAGGAACTAGTAATGGAATGTATTATTTAGTGATAAAACATTATAGATAATGGTGTACCTTTATCAGTTCGATGTAATCACTTATAATGTTATAAAATTATCAAAGCTCAATTTATACATTAGTAATGGGATAACCTTTATTGGTATAGGTATTAGACAATTAGAAATGAGAATGTGGGGTGTTAGGGATGTCTCTGGTTTGAGTCTACCTAGAAATATACATGTGTGTGTTTGTGTGTTTCTTTGTAACTTTTTCATTCCCCTTCCTCAACCATTTTTTATAGGATAGCCTTTATGAGTGAAAATTTATAGCTTTTATAAATGATCATGTATACTATTGTGGTGTATTATTATGATGTATAATAAAAAAATAAAAAAATAACTATATTCTTATCTAATTTATTATGAAATAGCGTGATTTAGTATTTTAAATACAATTTATTATAATACAGTAGTCTATAATGAAATAAGTTATTAAATACCATTGTGGGGACCCCTATAGTTGAGTGGTCTTACACAGTGCCCCTGCATCTTAGAGGATTGGTTTTAAATATGGACCACTAAAAAATTTGGAGCCTAAATATTTTGGAGATGATATTTCTCCTATGTTACTTATCTGTTTTCTGTAGGAGTTCAAGTGAATCTTGATTATCACACATACATGTGATGATTTCATCTCACGGGCGATGGGGGTAGTGATCCTAAAGTTCATCAGGTAGAGGATCTGTGTTGGGTGGGGTCAGGATACCAATGAATTGAATGGAAGGATTTTTAGAGATTTTTAATGTGACTATATGGCATCCATTAGGGTCTATATTGAACTATTAAATTTGGTACCTTTATTGAACCCATAATATTTGAGCCCTTGTGATATTTAAATATATAGAATGGGTCTAGTTTTGGTGTTGACTAAAACTTTGGTTGATGTGTGTGGTCCTGCTCAACTAGACATAGGGTGTCTAATTATTGTAATCCAAACTAGATAAATGAAATAATTATTAATTGCTATTACAAAAACATAAAACAATGGAAACATTATTTTTATTATTCAATAACTAATTAAATATTTAAAAATATAAAAATAAATAAGATAAGTGAACAAATATTGTAATGAATTGTGAATCATATTATAAACTATCATGTTATATCACATGATTTTGTTAGAACTAATGAAATGTTCTAGTAATCATACAATAATAATAATAAATAATGTTTGTTTCATATTTATCAAAACACATTTTGGATATACATAATCTACAATAATTAAATATACATTTTTTTTAATTCTTAGTAAAAAAATAGTTTTCGTTTTTAATAACATGTGAGAGTTTTCTCAATGATCTGTATCAAAAAAATTATTAACATAAATTTTTTTTCTTGGTTTTGATCAGTTGACACATTTTAGAAGAACAAAAAACATTTATAAATTCACTTTGGATCATTACAGACATATCTTATGTTATATTGAAATGAAATCTGGTCATATTAATCTACAAATCATTTAATATAATTTTTCTAAATTAATATGAAAATTTATGGAAATTTTTGTTGTTTTTATTTTCTGACAATTGTTTTTTTAGTAAAAATCGGTTGTACTAATTAAAATAACCCATATAATGTCTTTTTTGAAAATCACCAATTTGATGGTTATTTTGTTTCATCCAATAAGATAAAAAATAATCAACATTTATATTTGAAAATGATTATAGAAATCTAAGATCATTTTTTTAGATTTAATAATTTGTTTTATGATAATTACTTTAAAAAGAGATAATATAATGAATAACAGTTTTTATATTAGAGATCATAGATAAACATATTTAGAATTTTTTTATTGGACAAAAATTAATTAGTGAATATTTCTCTATATTTTCATGGCTATCCCAAAACATTTTAACTATATTTATTATTTGAAATATATTTTAAACATAAAAAATGGTTATTATTTGAAAAATCCTCTTTATTTCATTTCAATAAAATCACATGTTAATTTAATATTTGGTTTTTTACAATACAATGAAAATTATTCAACATTTATGGTATATATTTTTTAACAATAAAATATTCTTTCCTCAATTCAGATAATTGTGTACAATAATATCATTAAAAAGTTATAATTTTAAACATAATCCTGGAGTTATTTATTGGAAATAACACAAAAAAATGATATTCATTGTTTCTACATGTCAGGAATTCAACAATAGTATTTCCCCAAAATTCACTTGATAAACTAATAAAATGTAATCTATACTTACCATTTCAAAAAAAAAGATTAAAATAAAAAAGTAGAATAAATAAAAAAACAAACTTTTGGTTATTCAAAGAACATTACATGACATATTAAATATATTTTCTTATAATTGACTAAAAATTCTATTTTTTTTGCATTTATCAAAAATGACCTTTCTAGTAGAGTGGTAACCAAAATACCGGTGTGGGATACCAACCAGAACATCTCGATTAAAACTTCAAAAAAACAAAATATTAATACATAGTGAAGCCTCAATCCATGAGGACCCACATCAGTCAAAGAAGTGATTATACCATATCATTATGGTGAGTCATAATAGATGATGACATCTACCTAACTCTTCAAACATCATTATATTCCATCACCACAATAGTATGTCGGAGCATCCATTCGACAGGCTGATCAATGCAACTCTATTGCCACTGTGATGAAACAAAATCCTAAAAATAGTAGGAAATTTCCCCAAACTAACTTTTCCAACCATTATAACAACATTTATCTATTTTTGTCTCATAATACAACACCATAAATCCCCATGAACATTAGCATTGTCGAAAATCAGTACAAAAAATTTAAATGAATTCATTGAAACCGCATTACACCAACATACTGGACCACGAAATGAGAATCTTGCCTCCCGAAAATATATTTCCCACCCAAACATGACTTCCCAAATCTCCAAAGAGCCATCGTGCTAGAAAGATCTTGGGAGGGGAGATAGGACTTGAGGACATGGAAGAGATAAGGGAGTTATGATTCTATAGAGAGTCATATACTCCTCCATTAAAAGGCTTAAAAATATAACCATTAGAAGTATTTCACAAAAATATCCATCCATAGAGAAACATAAAATATGAACAAAAAATTAGAAACTAAAACCCACCATAAGAAATAAAACCCAAACAAGATGGAAAGTACGGAACAAGCCAAGTATGGATGGAAGCCTATTTTGATGATGAAGAAGGTTAAGACTCCTATTAGTCCCCATATATCACCATCCCATGATACCTTGATACCTATCTCGAGCCTGACCAAGATTGATTAAAAAATGATGTTTTGGCCGTTAAGAGCAGATTAAAAGGATTGGAATAGAAACAACCACCAACACTAACCCAATCTGTCCGAAGCTCTATCATACATACCAAGATGGTGTTATTATACACATGAGATAGTCAGCAAGAGGGGTGGTGAGAGGTTACCATCATCTACACTAGCTGTAACATCATCCGAGGAGGGGAAGAGAAGATGATTCTGTTAATGAAGTGGGATGTATTGATGTAATGCATGTTCATAGAGTTCAAAATAATTAAATGTTTATTTTCAATGTTTTCATAAAAAATGAGATTTTTTTCATTGTTTTGTTAATATTTCTTATCATTGTTACATATAATGTCCAATATTTCCAAACAATAATCTTTTGGTTGAATCCATATTACTATTTAGATTAAAGATAAATTCATTGAAAGATGTGATTAATATGATAATATTATATTTTTTAAAATTATCACATAAATTAAAGTACACTTTCTTGTTTCTGATAAATTGATAAATTAATATAAAATAATATGTTACATTGATCTAAAAAACACAATGAATTATTTTAGGTACATAACATTATAGATTAGAATGTGAATTATTTATATAGGTCACATAATTTATTATGATCATTCCCTAAAATATCATCAAAATACAAGATATGTTTTTATTATTATTTAAAACATGAGTATAACATTGAAAGGTTTATGGATTTAATAATTCACATTATATAATGGAAATATAAATGAAAATTCATCATTAATCATTTGGATCATGTTCTTACTCAAAAAACATTAATGATGATGATAAATAATTGAATATATTGTATTAAAAAATAAGGATATGAACACTAGGGATAATATTAATTATTTATGAATGGAGATTCAAAAAATATTTTTTCCATGTGAATATATTTTTTGGAATTATTTCCCTTTATTATGTATTTTACTTCTAAAATTATCTGAAACATTAGGAAAACCTCTCTTCCTATTGGACATAAAATTTTGATGCTTCATTTGTCAATGTAGAATTAACATTCATAAATAAAAAAAATATTTTCTACTGATATTCTTCCATTTATTATAAATAAAGTGCTACCATTGATACTTGTACAATTCATTGAAATTGTGTGAATATCCTGACATAATTCATTTATAAAATATTTGAAATCACATAACATAAATAATCAAAAGACATATAAAAAATATAAATAGAAAAATTGGGATTCAAAAAAATTATTGTTCATGAAAAAACATAATATTTTATATTTCATATATAATTCCCATTTAAAAAAATATTTAAGGTGAATTTCATAAGAAACAATATTAAAATAAGTGATAGAAAAAAAACCAATTATTAGATTTTGAAATTAGTTTTATGCTAAGTAATGTTTGAACTCACCCAAAAATAAATTTTTATCAACATGTAAATATGGATTACAATGACTAACCTGATAGTTTTAAAAATTTAAAATTATTTAATATATTAATAAATATTTTAAAAAAAATTATATACTAAAAAATAGGCTTATATTCTAAATAAATTTATGGGATATTAGTTTTTTCGTGGAAGTTGATTTTTTTTTAAATTTATAGACAGTATAGTGGTATAAATATCCATTTTTATGTTGTGTAATCCATAGATAAATATAATATTTTGGGAAATTAATTATAATATAAGATAATATAGTGAGATATAATTATACATATCTTTATAAATACCCATTTATAGTTATGAATTAGTGTGTTTCTTCTGAATAATGTCTTCAGAAATTTTTGTGTGTAACACATTAACAGTGTACTAAAACATAAATATAATAAATTCAAATATAATATAATACATATTATAGTATGGTTGTATATATAATATTTATGATAATTTATTGATAATTAAATTGAGAATCATGTGTGGTTATTTTTAATAATATGATCTATAAAATAAATATCATTGTAATAACATGATTTATCTTAATAAATATTCAGTTATTCCTTGAAAAAAAAATATTTTTTTAATTAGTAATATTGAAAATGAAATTATCATAAAATAAATAATAATATATTTTTTTACCTTTTTTTATTAAAATCAAATATCATTAATGAAGATGATCAGAAGAAGTACATCTGGAAATCCATGAAGGTAAATTGTCCAGCCATAACTGGTTGTTAACGAATGGGCATGAGGTCGCAAGCTGATGGGTAGCATTTTTTCCTTCCCTTTTATTGAAGGAGAAGGTGCATATTGAGAAGCTTTCTCAAAGTGAAATAATTCTTTTAATGATGATTCCAAAAGGCTGGAGTCTACCGTCATTGTGATTAATAGAATCAATTACGACAAGGCAGTCAGACTCCCTGATGAAATCACCGCATCCACATTCTAAAGTGAGCACCATACCAGTAGGGATGGGCATGGCTTCAGCAACTGCTGGTTCCCAGAATGCCTGGTGCGGTTCATATTTAGCAGCAACGATTTTCCCCAGATGATTTAGGGCCAAGAGGCCGAGGGCGGCAGACCCATCCTATGGAAGAGATGTGTCCATGTTAATCTTAAGAATCCCTTTCTGTGGGGGAGTCCAATGAACGATATGGAAGGGGGGGCAACCAGAATAGAATATCCATTGTGGCCTTTCCAACTCTCAATCCAAGAAGTGTCATGATCAATCCATAATTCGTAGGGTCTGTGGGCTTGGTGAAAAACAGCATTGTTATGCCAGACCTAAATACTCCTGGCCAGAGTGCAATGTGAACCAACATATGCCGAAGAGAGAGAGAGGAGAACCAATGCATCAAAAGACCAGGAAGGTCTGAGGCCAATGCCAGTGAAGCAACTGAAGTCAGGCCTCATTTATTCCATATTTACTTAGCTCTTGGGCAGTGACTGATAGCGTGCAAAGGAGTTTCTAGAATGTTTCGGCAGAAAGGGAAAAACGGAACTGGCCATATGATGGTAAAAGAGAAGGCTCATTGTTGGGGGAGTTCCTGAAGAAACCTGTCACCAGAATTGACGAATTTTTGGGGGGTCGTTGAGCGTCCAAATCGATTTCCATGGACCCTCATCACGACCGACTGAGTGGGTTCCAAGAGCAAGCTTGTAGCCAGATCTCACGGTGTAATTGGGCGAGATGTCATTGATCCAGTCAAGATGGTCAGGGCCTGTATCTGGAACCCAAGGAATACTAAGGATAATTCTTTAATCTCTATCATTAAACCAATCAAGGATCTTTTCCAAACACCACCCATGTCCCTGGTCAGAAAATAAGCAGCTGACAGTGGCATCTTCAAGACCTGGTTGGGCAGGGGATGTAGCTCGTAGACCATCCTTATCAATAAACCAGGGATCAGTCCAAAATTTAACAGATGATCCAGTCCCAATCCTCCATCCCATTCCTTTATCCAGGAGCTTCTGGGCCCCCCAAATGCTTCACTAGAGGAAGCTAGGATGGGCACCAAGGGAGGAAGCGTGAATGTCCATGTGGGGAAAGTAGATAGCTCGGAGAAATCACGCAGAGAGAGATGATAAATGGTTAATAAGGATCCATACTTGTTTTTCCAGCAGCGCATTGTGGAAGAGATGGAGATTCCAGAACCCCATACCAACCTCTGATTTTGGTTTACAAAGATTCTCCCAGGCCATCCTGTGGGGTTGATTCCTACTATCATTCTTCCCCCACAAGGAATTGGTAGTACGTGTGTGGATCTGGTCGATGAAGGACATCAGGAGAGTAAACAAGGACATAAGGTATCTGGAGATTGATTGGATGACAGTTTTTCTGAGGGTCTCTTTTCTATCTTTAGAAATTATTTTTGGGGTCCATCCATGAAATTTTTTTCTCAGTCATATCCACAATAAATGATAAGACTTATTTTTTGGACCGTCCAATAATTTTTGGATGAACGAGATACTTCTGATGTTTAACCTAGATATGGATGACAGCTGATGCACAAAGTTCATCACTCTTAGAAAGAGGCACCCCTGCACTGAATGATATTTCATATTTTCCATGATCTATTGATTTTCTAGACGCCATCACATTATAGTTGATCACTTGAAAGATCACCTGGAATTCATTAATTATTTCTCTAGAAAAAAGGAGGTAGTCTTCAGTGAAGAAGAGATGCCACACTAGAGGGCTAACACGACAGTCCTTTTACCCATGAATCGACTTAGAATATGCAGCCCTGGAAATATGATTAGAAAACAGGTCAGCCACCAGATTGAAGAGAAAAGGAGAGGCGGGTCTCCCTGGTGAAGGACTCATGATGGAGAAAATTCTCTTGTAAGATCCCCGTTGACATTGATTTTAATAGAGACAGTCGAGACACAGTTTATGACCACATATGCCCATTTAGTGAAAAAACCCATTTTCTACATAACAACTCTTAAGAAGTGCCATTCTACTATATCATAGGCCTTTGTCATGTCCAATTTCCAGGAAATGGTTCATCTTTTCGCGGTGGAGCGTGATTTCATAGAATTGAACACTTCATGGGCCACAATGGAATTATATTTAATCAGTCTCTTGGCCACAAAGGTGCTCTGGTTTTCAGAGATAATACCAGGTAGCCAAGGTCACAACCGATTGAAAATGATATTTGAGAAGCTCTTCTAGGAGACATTACAGAGGCTGATAGGTCAAAAGTCAGGGACCACCAAAGGTTTCCTGGTTTTCGGGTAAAGGACGAGGACAATTTCATTGATGGCCGTAATGTTGGTATTCCCATCCCATATATTTTTAATCATATTGCAGATGTCAGGACTGATAATGTGTAAGTATTTCTGAAAAAAAGGGCGTGGAACCGATCTGGTCCCGGGGCCTTAGTGGTATAATGATTTTTCAGAGCCAGGATTATCTCTTCATCTGTCACATCTTTGGGGAGCTTCCAATTGATCCCTTCAGCGATCACAGGTCTGATACAGTCTTCCACCTCAATAGACATGAAATGGGTTCCTGTAGAGATGATGTTCTGGAAATAGCATGTCATAGCCTCGTGGATTCCATTTGTTTCAGAAACTATGCATTCATCAGGTTGTGAGATGCAAGTAATAGAGTTTTTCCGAAACCTATCTGATTCTCTTTGGTGAAAATACCGGGTATTGGAATCCCCTTCTTTTATATGGTTATCCACCACCTACATAGCCCAGTTGCTCTCCTTGACACGCAGGGCTGTATCCAGCTCTCTTTGTGTGGCACCAATAAAAGAGAGATTGCAATTGGATGTGGGTTGTTTTACCTTTTTATTATAGGTTTAAGAAATATTTTTTAATCTATTTCATATACTTCAAAAAAATTATAAATATTTTTGTTCTTATTATAATTTTTTTTGTTGAACTATATTTTATTCCACAAAAGTATAAAAGAGACATATAAATAAATTTATTTTAGTTTCATTAGATGGGAGTGTGTTATTTTTAGTGAAATATTTATAAGACATAATATTACTAAATTATCATAAAAACTATAATAATAATTACAAAAAATAATTATAAAAAATGAACCTAATTTATCCATTGATGATAAAGATTCCCAACCAGTCATGGTTAATTATTTCATTTCCATTCACATGAAAATAATTTCATTTGATTTTATGTTGAATAAAACCCCTGTAAATATAATATCAAATGTATTCCCATTCAATAAAATTAAAATTATAAAAATATATAATGTCAATAACTGTGACTAGTTTATTTATATGAAAAAAGAGGTGTTCTGAGCTGGCTTCCAAGGTTCAATACATATTCCCCTATAATACATTAACCTATTTTTATATTTATCCTTCCATCATTCCCATGTATCTTAGTATTATCATTTGGTAACATCCCACAACATGAAACTCTCTGACATGACTAAATTATGGGTTTTATGAGATCTCAAGAATTCCACCCCATATACTAGAGGCTTCCAACTAGAAATAGGTTGTGGTGAATATAGTGGGGTGAATATACCCTCGATAATAGAGTCATAATAAAAAATAAATTAATAAATAGTACAATAAAGAAGAATAGAAGAAACCAAATACAATACAACTAAAAATTAACGAAGAAACTATTAAACAAAAAATAATAAATCATGTAATGGAAATTTAAGATGTATCTAAATGTCAAACCAAAAAAATAAAAAATAAATGAATATGATGGAGAAAAATAATTTCAAAATAACTCGGCCATGAACACCATATCAGACCCATCCCTATACTCCATCCCATCCATCATGAAATAAAATTAGCTTCCACGTCCCAAACTATATATAGACCTTCATCCATGTAATCTGCTTGGGCACCTAATGGTTTCATGAATATGGTTTGAGTAAAACTCAGTACGATGACATCAACATGTCTAAAAAACCATTTTGTTAATATGTTCATATATTAAAGAAATAAAATATCTTATAATTAATGAATTAATGAAATACATAAATCAATTTTCTTCAGCACCATGGTGGAATGTCTCATAGCATGTATTAGTACCATACTAGTCGTAACCATAAACCATGGAATGATAATCCAATTAGGTAGATCCCTATGTATAATAATTTCACCCTCTGGGTATATCCTTATATATAATAATTTCATTATCAACAAAGACAAGCCCGCTATATAAGAATTTCAGTATGTGTCATTGGGAATAACCCTCTATATAAGCATTCCATCATGTGAAAATGGGCATATCCCTCTATAAAATAAGTTATTCTTCTATGAAATCCATATATATATTAATTTCAACATCAACTCAAGAAGACATAACAATAAGGATATCACAACATCAAATCATAAGCCTTAGTTGTTAATTATTCAAATTACCTTTTTTATTGAAATTACACATTTAGTTATATATCAACTTATAATTATACATATCAATATCCCCTAATATATTTCCACAAAGATTTTTTGATAAGAAATCACATAAAATATCATCTTAGGACAAACACACATTAATCCATTAGTCGATTAAATATTATTCTAGGGTTTCTTCACCCAATGGGTGGACAGATGATTGGTCACAACATCAATATTATCCAATTGGACCAAATGAATAAAATAATAATAAATTTATCATAATTAATTATTTAATTGATTATTTTATACATCATTGTGGTGTAATCAAATTATTTCACAAACTCAACAAATAAATAAACTATAGGGTTAGAATCCCTACATTAATTTGACAATTAATCAACTCATCATATTAGAATAACCACTATGGAAGAAGGATAGAAATACCACAAGAAATATTGTTGATCATGAAATATATCGATCAAAAATAAATTCAAACACCAGTACAATACATTTACCTCCAGGTTATCTGGCATGTAAAATAGTGATATTCAGCTAGTTCAAATGGAACCTAAAAATGTGATCATCAATTATATTTCAACCAAAAGATTAATAAATTTTATTATATTTATGATAAATAATGCAGAATAAATTGATCAGAAAAGTTAGATAAATTATAATTTAAAAATAATTTAAAAATGTGTAAATCAATAATTGATCTTTAAATAAATATAAATAATTACATGAGCCCATTTGAAACCACTTGAAGGATCTAGGTCCAGCGAAAGTGTGTAACGAGTCATGCCTGACATATATTTTCTTCATGATTGATGATAAATATTATATTTAGATATTGATAAATGTTGTGATAAATATAATTTAATCCATGAATACATGAAAATTGATAAATTATAGCCACCAAAGTGCAAGATTGTAACATATTACATATAATTAATTTAAGAATCAAATAATTACCTTTTAATAAATTATTTCTTCATTGATGTATCTGATTGTAGATCTATTTCATGACATTAGTGCACATTTTGGGATCAAGATTAGATTACATCTAGTGGTGATCCACACATGTTCCCAAAATGTCTAAATGTCGTTGTAGCAATCATCAAGGATAGTACCATGGATTCTATTGATTGCATTGTTTAACTTTGATCACTCTGAGAATATATTTCAAATGGGTTTTATTACCTATATTTACTTTAGAGTGGACTGTGGTGGAAGATCGATCTCCATTAATGGGATTATCATTAGAGAACATAGCTCTCTACACCTTCAATATGAATCTCTAGATGTTTTTGGTAGAAGAAAAAAAAATAAAGTGGATCTAATAATAAATAATAGATTTTGGTTTATATACTGCATGGTATAGAAATAAATAATTTCACATGTTCCTGATAATATTTATTTAATCCATTCAGAACCCCATGTCTATTATAATTTAATTATTATTATTTCATATCAATTGATAAACATGAGAATTTAATTAATTATTATATATATATATATATTATCTCACTTGGACATTAAACATAGTCCACCATTTCTCTACAATATATTTCTGGCAATAAAAATGAAAATTTATTTAATAAATAAATATCACAACATTATTCACCAATAATGAAATAAATAGTATATCCACTAAACAGATAATATATATTCATTAAATATTACTCTAACATAATATTTCCTAGAATATAAGTTTAATAAATATATGCGATCATGATTACATGAATGATCATTATACCAAATGGTAGACTAATATTTATTAAAATTGTTAAATAATAAATAATACATATTTATTTAATTGGGATTAGTAATACACTTAGTGAATGGCCATCTAGGTCTCTTTCTATGTGGTATTAGGCTGAGTTCCCCAATATCCAAGGATAACATGTTTCAAAAATACATGTCATGTAACACCCCAAGCTTCCTCGGTATGTTTCCTTTCGAATAATGCAATGACGTGCATTGTACGCAACTTCGAGATTTTAACACACCACAACCAATCAAACTAACCGTTATCAATAGTAATACCTACTTTTTGAAATTATATATATTTTATATTTCAAAATGGACTTCATTTTTGGATTCGGAATATTGAATTTAGCCTAAGGTGAAATTTTGGTACTTTTCGGATAACTTTCATATTTTGATGAATAGTGAAAATTACTAAATTTTAATTAAAAACAAATTTTTTAATCAAAATAATTAATAGTGATAAATTGTGAATTTGAGTGGTTTTAAAGTATATTTAGAATATATTTTTACCATTTAATATAATGTTGGTCATTGGACATAATTTTACAATTAAACCGAACAAAAACAAGTGTCAATCTTTTGATAGTTATTATCTCTTAAAAACACGCTTTTTGTTTTGACAGCGGGAATTAATTTTAAATTAATTTCTGCCACTTCTGTGTTTTGAATTTAGAAAAATGGATTCCATATTTGGAATCAGGATGTTCAAATTGTGTAAATAGGTAACTTTTATTTTTAGACATTTTGAATAATTACTGCGGTAAATATTTTATTTACCATGGTTAAGGGTAAATCCGGTAAATAAGGGTTAAAAAATAATATTATAATAACACTAAATTACCCTAAAACGTGTCTTAACCCTATTGGATGATACATGGTCGACCATGGTCATCTTTGGGTCAATTTTGTGACCCCATGGATCCACTTGTAAGTGATAATGACACTTTATATTAATTAAGTTAAAATGAATACAAAAATGACACAAGCATATATCCTTTAGAAAAACAATTGTTACATAGGGTTATATTTGCTGGATTTTAGATTATAAATATTCATTAGAAAGCTAAAAAGATTTCCTACATAATTATATTTTATTTATAATTTTTTGACATTAAAATATTTATTTTATTTATGACACAATGATGATGCAGTAATTACTAAAATAGTAAAAAATTAACATAATTGATATTATAAATACCCAAATAATTATAATATGAAACTTTTAATGAATTAAACAACTTTTCTAGGATAATATGATATATTAGGATTGATTTATTTGACTTTGTTCGAAGTAATCAATCTGTTATGAGTTTCACAAAAATCAACTAGTGAATAGTGTCAAAATTGACATAAATGAGTTCTTAAAACAAATATTATATTATTAATTGATATTAAATTCCTAAAAATCTAAGGTTCGGCCAAGAGACTTATATTATGATAGGTTAATCATTAATGTACCACTTGGGGGTCTTTCGGATGTATATAGTAAGTTTATTAACCATATTATATAAAAATACAAAGAGACATTGTAAAAGTGAAACTAATTAACTTAGAGTTAATACTTAAAGATAAGGTTAATATAAGTACCCAAACCTGTCCAAATTCTATTGGATGAGTTGTTTTCGACCTATCCCAACCTCAACCTTTGAATAGTCAACTTTGGAGCCATTGGAAACCGAATATGAATTTATTATAAATTAATATTTCTAGCTTTTCCAAAGGTGCCCCTCACCCCTCTTATAAAAGGGCACTCCTCCTTCTCATTTCCTCACACCTCTCAAGCCACTTGGCTCGTCCAAACTCTGCCCAACTAAGCTAAACACATCCCTCTCCTAATCCTTGAAGCTTCCCCTTAGGCAGAAAGCATTTCAACAAGTCCTTTGGTTCCAACCAAAGTGAGTTACCTAAATTAAAGGTAACGATTTCTCTTAAATTATTTTCATTTATTTTGCTTCTTCAACCCCCAAACTCTTTTTATTTCCCTTCTTTTGTAACAACACCAGTATCCTCAATATACTAGGATGTTGTTATAAGAAGTATTCAAACTACACATACACACAACTCCATCTAATGGATGATGAACATAATGTTTCTGTGGATGGAAAACTAACGCCTCACGAAACGATGATTGTTCAAAAACATCTTACCGCCTCTCATGGTGGCCATTATGATGGAACTATAATTAAATATGATATTAATGATATATATTTTATATATAAGCTTCTGTAATTCCATTTTATTTCATAACATTATACGTTTCATGTCGTATATACATACGATAATTTCATTTGAGGAAGTGCGGACTACCGCCCCCTTAAAATGATATGACTCGTTCATACCACACATGGAACGTATAAAGGATGGTGTTAATGATCTTAAGTAACATATATAAAATATTATATTATACTGGAATAGTAATATACCTATGTATCATTTGGATTCGATTCTTTTAAAATAAAAAATTAAATGGAAGTAGCGTTCGTGTGTACGTACGGACTACCGTCTCCACGAACGCGATGAGATTCATTATCCATCGTATCCATTCAAGTATAATTATCATTTAATGATTTAAAAATGATGTTTAAGGACTTGATATCATTCTGGATATGAATAAGATACAACAAACATGACTTATGTAACAAAACATATAAAAGAAAATGAGTAAGTTAACACCCGAAACGGCGTTAATACTAAGATATTATTAACAAATCAATGTTAATAGATCATATATGATATAATATTAAAGTAAATGATTCTTGTATTATTAAATAACAATTATTTCACCATTATACAGGAGGTAAACCTACCATCGACCAAGGAAAAAGTACAAAGTAAGGGATTTTCTTATCTCACTTTTAATTCCGTGAGAATTCCATTGATCACCACTTAATTATTGCATGTGGTGTATGTGTACTTCCCATGATCATATTCATTGTGTAATATACTTTAATTTATGGGTATTTACATCATCATGGTATGATACTTCTTTCATGGGTGTATGTTTCGTAAGTTACCTAATCGATAAGGGAATTTGAGATTTCAATTTCCACTCATTTGGATTTACACATATTTCATTGATTATATTACCCCAAGATTATGTGTGGAATCACTATTCATTTGATTATGTCATAATTTCCACTCCCCTTCCTGTGGATATAAGTTTGATACACATAATCACTCCATTGGTATTTCTCAAGTCATTGATATGAATTTGATAAGAGTAATTTTAACTCATTCTCCATTTGTTGAGTTAAACATCCAATTCGTTGGTATTGTTTTTACAAGAATATGTGTGAATGTCCTTTGATTGTTTTACACTGAATATCCAATCATATTTAGTGTATTTATATTTGTCACACATAATTATGTCATTGATTTATCCTTAACCTAAGGATACAACCTTTATGAGAGATTTCATCTCAATTTACATTCCATTGAGACTTCTTTGATGATATACACCAAATCACTTTATTGTGGTGTATATATAATGTACTTTGACATAGTATATCATGATTCCCTTTATTCTCATGATATTACAAAGTTTTGATCACCTCAATTATTTGTATTCAAGTGTCTCTTTTGGTAAGAATCTCTAACTAAAATATCATTTTTAATTGTTTTAAAGACTTATTCATCTAAACCTTTCTCATTAATGTCCATGTTTTAAAAATGGTTTGAAGGATTTATTTATATGGACATTAAAGTTTAGAAATAAAAACTCCTTTTAAAAAGTTTCAAAGTGGTATGGGACACTTTGATTCAAAAATCTACTTTTAAATGGCTTCTTGACAAATAGTGTAACTTTTAAATGTTTTCAAGAAAAGGGGGATATTTCTCTCAAATAGTTTTGATGATTATTTTCATCTATGTCAACATCCTTCATTATTCATGATTGAGGTTAATGTGATACAATAAAATCTTCCATATTGTATCAAATGAGTTATATTTGACTGAGGATGTTCTATTTTTATACCATTCATGGTTTGTGGTTAAAGTATTGACATTTCGTATGCTAGTTTTAATACGAATGTTTATTTTATGCTTAAACCTATTCATAAGATGAATGCATTGGACTTAATAAGTGACGGGTGGAGCCCGCTATAGCTCCTCGATGCATCAGTAGGTCTCATGAGACAAACTAGTGTCTTGGCACAAGGCCTTGGCAAAATCTTATTTGTAGTCTTGGCACGAGGCCTTGGCTATGTGGTTATGATAGTCTGGCATTATGCATTCCATCATTATGAAAGTGGTTATTGATATTGCATGTGATCATTCGACTAGTAGAATATCCATGTGAGTAAGTAAATGGCATTATTTCATTTTACCTTCTCCATTTTATGCTGAAGTTTAAATTTAAAAGGCTTTTGTTTTAGTTATAAATTGCCTTAAGTGTTTATGCTTAATTATGAAAGCTTCTGCTATAATGTTATCCTTACTGAGCATCCGAGCTCACCCCTTTCAATGTTTTATTTTTCCCAGGATTATGAAGAAGTAATTTATGAATGACCTGCAGGGAGAGTATGAGGGGATATGAAGACAAGATGTTTTTTTTATGATGTAATGTAAAAATTTATGGATGTACCTAGTTATTCCAAGGCTACTAAACTAATCGGTCTTTCGAGACTTGATCTTTCTCATGATCATGCCAATGTTATGTAATAATGCACCGACTCTAGGTAATTAGGGTCGGGGCGTTACAGTTGGTATCAGAGGAAGTTTAGTACAAACCTTGGTAGCTAGATTTAGAAAAACTCTGATTAGAGCACGTAGACCTAAGATGAACTTTGAGGATTAGTATAAAAGAACTTCCTAGAATTTTGGTATTGTAGAAATTTTGTGAGTTTTCCGAGCAATACATCCCTGTCTGGATACGAGCAGGTAGAGGCGGCTCTGGCACAGATGTACCTAGGGGTAAAACCCGAAAACACCGCTTTGAGCTAGACTCGAATGGGAACTGGTGCACGACAACGGGCCTTGCTGCACTCTTGGTTACGACACTCCCGGGGGATATGCTTAGGATATTTTACATTTTCTTTACAAACCAATTTAAGTAATATATATATAAGATGAGAGTAAATGACCTTGGTTAATCCTAATATGTTTCAAATTGAGAATATAGTGACATTTTAATCTCTATATGATTTTACGACTACTATTACTCACACAATGCTTTATGGTTTTAGTCAATGGCTGGATTCCAAGGAAGTCATAGTGACTTTGAGAATGATGTACAAGATGGGAATGGTGGTGGCAATGAGCAACAAAATGGAATGTTGATAGGCGTAAAAGATATCGTCTTTATACCAAATCAGTTTTCCAAAAATATGATCAAGAACATATATATTAACCAACTCCCAGACTCAACAAGGAAGAGAAAGGTGATAAATGATAAGAGCTCCAGCAATGGAGACCATGGAGAAAAGAACCCTCAATTTTCATCATGCAGGAAATGTGGAAAGAGACACCCAGGAAAGTGTCTTAATGGGACAACGAAATGTTTTACGTGCGGGAAGGAAGGACATAAAGTAAAGAATTGCCGAAGAAAAATGAAGAGTACTATGGAAGAAGATAAAAATGGTCCCAAGAGTCCATTTACAGTCATTTGCCATAAATGTAGGGGACCTGGCCATTACCCGAGTGAATGTCCTATTCTATAGGATATTTTCTTGGTCAAAGAAGAAGCTATGTGGGAATAAATGGTTGGAGAAATGTTTAAAAAGTATTAGCACTCCTTGTAGATGGGTTTACTATGGAATAATTTTCTCTTGTATTTGTAACCCCGCAGTTTGCCATGTGAGAATGATATTTGAGGAAGAATTGTCTCTTCTCTTGTAGATATGGGTATAAATAACCATTTGGATTTATATGATCATTGGGGTTTGAGAGAATTATAAGTTATTATAATTTGGGATGAAGATTCAAGGTATGATATAACATTTGTGGTATAATTTATGATATAGTATTTTGAGTAATTTATCTCATTTTGGCAATATTATAAAATATAGTTTTTGAAAAAGGACAACACGTAGACCGTGTGACAACCCGTCGCGTCGGACAAAGCTATGGGAATCGAACCCACAACCAAAGTGCGATTGGGATTTATCGCCTACCACTGGACTACGTGAAGTCCCTGGTTAGTGTGACTTTTTTTTAGTTAAATGATTTTATTGATCAATAATAAGTTGATTTGGGTTCTTATTTCATATCAAAAGAATACCCTTGGTATAGGAAAATGATTTGGTGATTAAGTGATAAATGTTATTTTGGAAGATGTTCGCTTTGTTGGGAACACTATATGCCCAAGGAAAATAGAATACTATGGGGTTTCATTTGTGGAGTAATGATAGATTTTTATCTACGTTTTTATTGTGGATTTATAGTGATTTGGGTTATTTATGGAAATGATTAACCTATAATAGAGAATATGTGATTAGGTTAATTACTTTTGAGTATGTGACTTTAAGAGTATCTGATGTCATTTGGAGATACAATTTAACATGGGAGACTACATAATCAAATTCTACTATGTTTTGGGTTTCAATATTAGTTTGGATTATATTAAAGGATTTTAAGGACAATTGGTTATTGAATGGTATTTATTTAACTTTGGGGTATTGTTGGTTTAATTTTAGAAATTAAGATTAGTGCATATTTATCTCAATGAATATCCTTTTGGGGGATCATTAGATCATTCACTGACCATTTTGGTTTTGATTAATCTTCAAAGACAATGTAAATATATGGTTTATCCTTCATGGATCATGTGATTCTATAGAAGTTTATTCTATCTCTTCCAGTGTGACCAAGTCTTCTTGAATACTCATCGTTTAAAAAAAATGAGTTAGTGGTGGAAATTTATTAAAGAATGAAAATCTACTTAAAATGTAAGTATATCTCATAATGTTCTTAGTCAATATCATAAATGAATTACTCTTCCTTATGTAATGTAACTTAAAAAAAATGTTGTCCGTTTACTTTCCTACTAGGAGACTAATGGTCGTTTGTCCCAACACAAGTTTGTGGTTTTCTCATTGTTAACTTTCTCCTGATCATGATTTCTATCCCTCTCCATCAGAACTTGACACTTAGTTTATCATCCACATCCATGTTTTCTTACATGGAATCCTAGTATGGGTTATCTTGGATGACCCTTATACCTCTCTTTCTTTCTTTTAAAGTGATAGTTTTATTGACTCTTTTTCCGATGTGGGACTTTCAATTATATTCCCAAGTAAAATTTTAAATATTGCGAGGACGCAATTTATTGAAGGAGGGGAGAATGTAACACCCCAAGCTTCCTCGGTATGTTTCCTTTCGAATAATGCAATGACGTGCATTGTACGCAACTTCGAGATTTTAACACACCACAACCAATCAAACTAGCCGTTATGAATAGTAATACCTACTTTTTGAAATTATATATATTTTATATTTCAAAATGGACTTCATTTTTGGATTCGGAATATCGAATTTAGCCTAAGGTGAAATTTTGGTACTTTTCGGATAACTTTCATATTTTGATGAATAGTGAAAATTACTAAATTTTAATAAAAACAACTTTTTTAATCAAAATAATTAATAGTGATAAATTGTGAATTTGAGTGGTTTTAAAGTATATTTAGAATATATTTTTACCATTTAATATAATGTTGGTCATTGGACATAATTTTACAATTAAACCGAACATAAACAAGTGTCAATCTTTTGATAGTTATTATCTCTTAAAAACACGCTTTTTGTTTTGACAGCGGGAATTAATTTTAAATTAATTTCTGCCACTTCTGTGTTTTGAATTTAGAAAAATGGATTCCATATTTGGAATCAGGATGTTCAAATTGTGTAAATAGGTTACTTTTATTTTTAGACATTTTGAATAATTACTGCGGTAAATATTTTATTTACCATGGTTAAGGGTAAATCCGGTAAATAAGGGTTAAAAAATAATATTATAATAATACTAAATTACCCTAAAACGTGTCTTAACCCTATTGGTTGATACATGGTCGACCATGGGCATCTTTGGGTCAATTTGGGGACCCCATGGATCCACTTGTAAGTGATAATGACACTTTATATTAATTAAGTTAAAATGAATACAAAAATGACACAAGCATATATCCTTTAGCAAAACAATTGTTACATAGGGTTATATATGCTGGATTTTAGATTATAAATATTCATTAGAAAGATAAAACGATTTCCTACATAATTATATTTTATTTATAATTTTTTGACATTAAAATATTTATTTTATTTATGTCACAATGATGATGCAGTAATTACTAAAATAGTAAAAAATTAACATAATTGATATTATAAATACCCAAATAATTATAATATGAAACTTTTAATGAATTAAACAAATTTTCTAGGATAATATGATATATTAGGATTGATTTATTTGACTTTGTTCGAAGTAATCAATCTGTTATGAGTTTCACAAAAATCAACTAGTGAATAGTGTCAAAATTGACATAAAAGAGTTCTTAAAACAAATATTATATTATTAATTGATATTAAATTCCTAAAAATCTAAGGTTCGGCCAAGAGACTTATATTATGATAGGTTAATAATTAATGGACCACTTGGGGGTCTTTTGGATGTATATAGTAAGTTTATTAACCATATTATATAAAAATACAAAGAGACATTGTAAAAGTGAAACTAATTAACTTAGAGTTAATACTTAAAGATAAGGTTAATATAAGTACCCAAACCTGTCCAAATTCTATTGGATGAGTTGTTTTCGACCTATCCCCACCTAAACCTATGAATATTCAACTTTGGAGCCATTGGAAACCGAATATGAATTTATTATAAATTAATATTTCTAGCTTTTCCAAAGGTGCCCCTCACCCCTCTTATAAAAGGGCACTCCTCCTTCTCATTTCCTCACACCTCTCAAGCCACTTGGCTCGTCCAAACTCTGCCCATCTAAGCTCCCCACATCCCTCTCCTCATCCTTGAAGCTTCCCCTTAGGAAGAAAGCATTTCAACAAGTCCTTTGGTTCCAACCAAAGTGAGTTACCTAAATTAAAGGTAACGATTTCTCTTAAATTATTTTCATTTATTTTGCTTCTTCAACCCCCAAACTCTTTTTATTTCCCTTCTTTTGTAACAACACCAGTATCCTAAATATACTAGGATGTTGTTATAAGAAGTATTCAAACTACACATACACACAACTCCATCTAATGGATGATGAACATAATGTTTCTGTGGATGGAAAACTAACGCCTCACGAAACGATGATTGTTCAAAAACATCTTACCTCCTCTCATGGTGGCCATTATGATGGCACTGTAATTAAATATGATATTAATGATATATATTTTATATATAAGCTTCTGTAATTCCATTTTATTTCATACCATTATATGTTTCTTGTCGTATATACATACGATAATTTCATTTGAGGAAGTGCGGACTACCGCCCCCTTAAAATGATATGACTCGTTCATACCACACATGGAACGTATAAAGTATGGTGTTAATGAAATTAAGTAACATATATAAAATATTATATTATACTGGAATAGTAATATACCTATGTATCATTTGGATTCGATTCTTTTAAAATAAAAAATTAAATGGAAGTAGCGTTCGTGCGTACGTACGGACTACCGTCTCCACGAACGCGATGAGATTCATTATCCATCGTATCCATTCAAGTATAATTATCATTTAATGATTTAAAAATGATGTTTAAGGACTTGATATCGTTCTGGATATGAATAAGATACAACAAATATGACTTATGTAACAAAACATATAAAAGAAAATGAGTAAGTTAACACCCGAAACGGCGTTAATACTAAGATATTATTAACAAATCAATGTTAAAAGATCATATATGATATCATATTAAAGTAAATGATTCTTGTATTATTCAATAACAATTATTTCACCATTCTACAGGAGGTAAACCTACCATCGACCAAGGAAAAAGTACAAAGTAAGGGATTTTCTTATCTCACTTTTAATTCCGTGAGAATTCCATTGATCACCACTTAATTATTTCATGTGGTGTATGTGTACTGCCCATGATCGTATTCATTGTGTAATATACTTTAATTTATTGGTATTTACATCATCATGGTATGATACTTCTTTCATGGGTGTATGTTTCGTAAGTTACCTAATCGATAAGGGAATTTGAGATTTCAATTTCCACTCATTTGGATTTACACATATTTCATTGATTATATTACCCCAAGATTATGTGTGGAATCACTATTCATTTGATTATGTCATAATTTCCACTCCCCTTCCTGTGGATATAAGTTTGATACACATAATAACTCCATTGGTAATTCTCAAGTCATTGATATGAATTTGATAAGAGTAATTTTAACTCATTCTCCATTTGTTGAGTTAAACATCCAATTCGTTGGTATTGTTTTTACAAGAATATGTGTGAATGTCCTTTGATTGTTTTACACTGAATATCCAATCATATTTAGTGTATTTATATTTGTCACACATAATTATGTCATTGATTTATCCTTAACCTAAGGATACAACCTTTATGAGAGATTTCATCTCAATTTACATTCCATTGAGACTTCTTTGATTATATACACCAAATCACTTTTATGTGGTGTATATATAATGTACTTTGACATAGTATATCATGATTCCCTTTATTCTCATGATATTTCAAAGTTTTGATCACCTCAATTATTTGTATTCAAGTGTCTCTTTTGGTAAGAATCTCTAACTAAAATACCATTTTTAAATGTTTTAAAGACTTATTCATCTAAACCTTTCTCATTAATGTCCATGTTTTAAAAATGGTTTAAAGGATTTATTTATATGGACATTAAAGTTTAGAAATAAAAACTGCTTTTAAAAAGTTTCAAAGTGGTATGGGACACTTTGATTCAAAAATCTACTTTTAAATGGCTTCTTGACAAATAGTGTGACTTTTAAATGTTTTCAAGAAAAGGGTGATATTTCTCTCAAATAGTTTTGATGATTATTTTCATCTATGTCAACATCCTTCATTATTCATGATTGAGGTTAATGTGATACAATAAAATCTTCCATATTGTATCAAATGAGTTATATTTGACTGAGGATGTTCTATTTTTATACCATTCATGGTTTGTGGTTAAAGTATTGACATTTCGTATGCTAGTTTTAATACGAATGTTTATTTTATGCTTAAACCTATTCATAAGATGAATGCATTGGACTTAGTAAGTGAAGGGTGGAGCCCGCTATAGCTCCTCGATGCATCGGTAGGTCTCATGAGACAAACTAGTGTCTTGTCACAAGGCCTTGGCAAAATCTTATTTGTAGTCTTGGCACGAGGCCTTGGCTATGTGGTTATGATAGTCTGGCATTATGCATTCCATCATTATGAAATTGGTTATTGATATTTCATGTGATCATTCGACTAGTAGAATATCCATGTGAGTAAGTAAATGGCATTATTTCATTTTACCTTCGCCATTTTATGCTGAAGTTTAAATTTAAAAGGCTTTTGTTTTAGTTATAAATTGCCTTAAGTGTTTATGCTTAATTATGAAAGCTTCTGCTATAATGTTATCCTTACTGAGCATCCGAGCTCACCCCTTTCCATGTTTTATTTTTCCCAGGATTATGAAGAAGTAATTTATGAATGACCTGCAGGGATAGTATGAGGGGATATGAAGACAAGATGTTTTTTTTATGATGTAATGTAAAAATTTATGGATGTATCTAGTTATTCCAAGGCTACTAAACTAATCGGTCTTTCGAGACTTGATCTTTCTCATGATCATGCCAATGTTATGTAATAATGCACTGACTCTAGGTAATTAGGGTCGGGGCGTTACATGTCACCCATAGAGAAATAAGTAAATATAGAAATTTCATAATACCTTAAACAGACGAATAAAGTGTAATACAATTTCCTTATCATGAAATCATTAATGAAATATATTGCATGATGGTGCCATAAACCTATGTTTTTGAAGCCACTTTCGTTGAATTTTCATAAATCAAAATTGCCTCTTGAAAACCATGGTCATGGATTTATTTATGATATATCATATCCATCAAATTTCAGGAGATATCAAATCCCATTAAGGAACATAACAGAAAAATCATTTGTCACATTATTCTTTAATGAAATATTACACATGATACACCCAACGTTACTAACTCTCTATGAAAATAAGATATCACCATTTTTGTCAATACATCCCTATATGTGGCTAATAATATTCCTTAATAATTAACATAAATTCTAAATATAAATACACACATCCGTAGATAGGAACATCCGATGACACATATAAATGTTTGATTTATATAGGCAGATATTTTCATCATAATAAACTATAATAGATATTACCAAGTGACGAAACTAAGATAAGGATTCTAAAAATCCTATGAGTATTTAACCATGATAGTTTATATCATTTTGGATCGTTAAATGATTTAATCAGGCTATAGAACCTATATTTTAGAATAATAGCGTAGAACAAATGGTTTCTCATTGTAGAGGTGAAATACATGGGCTTTATAGTGTAAAAACTACTCTTAGGAAATTATCACATACAATATTACATAGAATAAAAATCAATATGTAATATAATTTTTATCAATATTTAAAACAATGAATACAATTTACCATAATTAAAGTCAAATTTTTGCCTTGGGAACAAATCCCAAAACCATTTATGGGTGTTCTATTACCTATATTAAGACTTTATTGATGATTTAATACATATTAATGAATCCATTCCAAATCAAATTGTGTAATTGGTTACCTACAGGGTAATGATTTGACTAACCCATGTGTAGATGTGATCATCTGTATGTGTTATTGGTTCTTCATTTATAACATATATATATATATATATATCAATGTTTCACTGTCGATGGTATAACATATATATGTTCTTAATCTATCATATAATCTGTATATATATAGATCAATGGTACTCTATTAATAGTATAATATATATATATATATATTAGTGTTTCTCCATATTTATTTTATCAATTTTTGATTTTACACTTTAAATGTAAAAGGTTTGGAACTTATAAATTTATAACCATATAGGGAGGAGGAAAGTATTATCAGGTTTGAATCATACCCAAGAAAGAGGATTCCTATATATCCCTTTAAGGGGATTTAGAAACCCAGATGTTTTCAAAAAATATTAAGGCACGTTTTAGCTTATATAATTTAGTTAAAAGGAAAATTTTCATGCCTTTTATGGTCTTTATACCTTGACCAAGTTGAGTGACTTCTATGGTTGTGCATATAGAAACTAGTGGGGTGCCTTCCAAGATATTACATATAGGACCTATATGTGACAAGGTGAAAGGTACCTAAAAATTGGATAGTGTGGGTATTTTGTAATGTTGGCCTTTGCAATCTTACCCACATTTTTTATTTTTAAACATGATAATTACTAATTAGACTTATAGGGATTATATTCCATTTTGGAGAGAATTCATTGGTAATATGGCCTGAAATGACCCATTGGAAATATGGACCATTGAGAATTGTGTGTATCATATATAATGTAACCTATTGATAATTATTACACAATGAATATATCCCACTAAAAATGTTTCATATGGAATATTTTCCATTGATAATGGATTGTCATATTGAGTAGATTTCCTATTGAGGAAAAGTTTTAAATAGAGTATAGCCTAGTGAAAATGTCTCATAGAGAATATAACCAATTGAGGATGGAGTTTCTCTAAGATAATATTTGACATGGAGGATATATTATATGTATGATTAGTAATATGCAATGATGTTGAGGATTTTATATAGTATATTGAATATGGAACGGTGAATATATGGTTTTGGATATTAGTTTTAAACCATTAGGAGGGGCAAAATTTTTCTAAATTAACTAAATGTGATGCCCATTAAATTTAATGTGAATGATTCAGGGTCATGTGATATAGATATATCATTATGTTTAATTTCTTGTTCCATAGTCATTGTTGTGAAATTTTATATCAAGTTATCCATAATTTGTAGTAAAACATTCATTCATGTGAAAAAGACTAATGTTTCTATAATGGGGTCACAATAGAAGATTGTGTGGGTCTTACTTGTGGGCTTCCGAACATGGGTTATCAATTCCATTTTTAATAAGATATGATAAAATAAAATTGTGTATTATTATTAGTAAGATTCCCATGAATCTATTGGTGGAAAATTATACATGTTTTTCTTACACATGTGTTTCCTGACTATGTGAGGTTGTGGCTTAGGTAAAAGGGAATTGTGGTGAAATGAACCTTTAAGGGATTTTACCTTAGTAAATGAAGACCAATATGTATATTTTTGGTTGATTGATCCTATATAGGTGATATAAGTGGAAGAAAGGTATAAAAAACTCCAAATTATGAAAAACTGGATCACATAAAAAAGAGGTCATGGATAGACTCAATTTTTTGTAACCAAATAAAATTAGAAAGGAATTGTTGAACACACATAGAGGCCCAAATTTCATGTTTGATACAACTTCAAAAGACATGGGAATAACTTTAGAAGGTGTGAGATATAGTATTTTAGTGATGTATTATGACAAATGATTATAATTGTGGGTTCTAATATAGGTGAATCTTGAGGGAGGATCTTGGATGAGACAAATAAAAAGGGAGATCATATGTGAATTCTATTGTGTGAAGAGACTTCACATATCTCATGTCACAATGGGGAATTGTGAAGGGTCCCTAAATATGGGACCTCATTAATAGTCCCTCATTATGATATCACATAGACTATCCCTAGTGAAGGGTCCCTAATTAAGGGACATAACAAACTGTCCCTCGTGATGTGACCTAAAGAAGGGTCCCTCACAAAGGGACCTCATTAAGGAACATCAAAAAGTGTTTATAATTATATTTATCACTTTCATCCAACTCAATCAAATAAATTACATTCTTATGTTTTTTTAATTCATAAAGGGATCTCTAAAATGGAACAAATCATCATTGTCAACTCCAAATGACTTTTAAACATACCCTTATCGTTCCCTCCCTTCTTCATTATCATCCACCATTTTGACTTGTGAAATAACATTATATATGAAATATTAAATAACCTCATTCCCAAAATAGGTGGACATTTACGATGTTTTTTCTCATCATGGGTGTATCATACTGAATGCGAATTCTATCCCATTCCCTTGAATGAATATCACCATGAAGAGTAGCTCAATAGCTTTGAAGAGACCACCTATGAAAAATGGTCCTCACATTCCTGAATCACCATTGACAAATCCCCATGAAATGTCCAAATGATATTACAAATGGACTCTTCCTCCATCTCATTAATGGATATTGAGCCTTTGAAGTGACAAAGAAATTATATATATGAATCCCTCACATTTTGGGGAATGTCAAGGAATATGATGATTCATTATGTTGTCACGTAGTGTACCTATCATAGTAGTGAGAGTTTATGGATTCTGTGAACATTTAAATATTTGGAAACACATTAAATTTATTCATGATAATATGTCATTTTTTAATTTTTTTTCATTGATCTACCTTAATATACCATTTAGTATTTTACGGGAAATAAAAACCATGTTCCCTCAAATTTTCATCTTATAGTAATATTATATTTATATATTTAATGTCCCCTTATACATATCTAGGTCTTATAGAATATATTAATAATTTTACATTAATGTTATTTTTGAAATGAATATATTGTTTTATGGATCCTAAAATAATGTAATAAAGTATTTTAATATAAAATATAACTACGTAGTATATCAGTTTTATGGAAGTAATATTCATATAAAAACATATATAAATGATATATATTGATACCCAATTCCACCATTGAATAAAGTTAATATTAATTTAAAAATGTTATTAATACATAAACCATATTAAATGATTTTTTAAAAATGAATTTATTGAAAAATGTTATAATTGTTTCCACCGTAAAAAATGAAAATATATCCAGTATTTGCCGATATTACTATTGTAAGAAATTTTTTCAACTCTCAAATATGATATAACAAAACTGAAAAATAGTTTTCATCCTGGAACTAGTAATAGAACGTATTATTTAGTTCTAAAACATTATATATAATGGGGTAACATTTTCAGTTCAATGTAATCACTTATAAAGTTACAACATTATCAAAGCTCAATTTATAGATTAATAATGGGATAGGCTTTATTAGTATAGGTATTAGACAATTAGAAAAGAGCATGTGGGGTGTTATGGATGTCTCAGGTTTGAGTCTCCTTGGAATTCTACATGTGTGTGTTTGTGTGTTTCTTTGTACCTTTTTTCCCTTCCTCAACCATTTTTAATAGGATAGCTTTTATCAGTGCAAATTTATAGCTTTTATAAATGATCATGTTTACTATTGTGGTGTATTATTATGAAGTATAATAAATAAAATAAAATAAGAACTATATTGTTATCTAATTTATTATGAAATAGCATGATTTATTATTTTAAATACAGTTTATTACAATATAGTAGTCTATAATGAAACAAGTTATTAATTACTATTGTGGGGACCCCTATAGCTGAGTGGTCTTACACAGTGCCCCTACATCTAAGAGGATGGGTTTTAAATATGGACTACTAAAAATTCAGAGCCTAATTTTTGTGGGGATGATATTTATCCTATGTTACTTATGTGTTTGTTTTAGGATTTCAAGTGAAACATTATTATCACACATACATGTGATGATGTCATCTCACGGGCGATGGGGGTAGTGATCCTAAAGTTCATGAGGTAGATGATCTGTGTTGGGTGGGGTTAGGCTACCACTGAATTGAGTGGAAGTATTTCGAGAGATTTTTAATGTGACTATATGTAATCCATTAGGGTCTATATTGAACTATTAAATTAGGTACCCTTATTGAACCCATAATTTTTGAGCCCTTGTGATATTTAAATTTATAGCATTGGTCCAGTTTTGGTGTTGACTAACACTTTGGTTGATGTGTGTGGTCCTACTCAACTAGACATAGGGTGTCTAAGTATTGTAATCCAAACTAGATAAACTAAAAAATTATTAATTTCTATTAAAAAACATAAAACAATGGAAACATTATTTTTAGTATTCAATAAATAATTAAATATTTAAAAATATAAAAATAAACAAGATTTGTGAACAAATATTGTAATGAATTATGAATCATCTTATAAACTAACCTGTTATATCACATGCTTTTTTAGAACTAATGAAATGTTCTAGTAATCATACAATAATAATATTAATAAATAATGTAAGTTTTATGTTTATCAAAACACATTTTGGATATACATAATCTATAATAATTAAATATACATTTGTTTGAATTCTTAGTAAAAAAATAGTTTTAGTTATTAATTACATGTGATAGTTTTCTCAATGATCAGTATCAAATAAATTAATAGCCTAAAATTTTTATCTTGGTTTTGATTTGTTGAAACATTTTAGAAGAACAAAAAACATTTATAAATTCACTTTGGATCATTACAGACATATCTCATGTTATATTGAAATGAAATCTGGTCATATTAATCTACAAATCATTTAAAATACTTTTTCATAATTTATATGAAAATTTATGTTAATTTTTGATGTTTTTATTTTGTGACACTTGTTTTTTAGTAAAAATGAGTTGTACTAATAAAAATAACCCATATAATGTTTTTTGACAATCACAAATTTGATGGTTATTTTGTTTCATCAAATAAGAAAAAAATAATAAACATTTATAGTTGAAAATGATTATAGAAATCAAATATCATTTGTTTAGATTGAATCATTTGAGTTATGATAATTAATTTAAAAGAGATATGATATTGAATAATAGTTTTTATATTAGAGATCACAGATAAACATATTAAGATTTTTTTTATTGGACAAAAATTAATCAGTGAATATTTCTCTATATTTTCATGGCTATCCAAATTCATTTTTACTATATTGACTGTTTGAAATATATTTTAACCATAAAATGGTTATTATTTGAAAAATTCTCTTTATTTAATTTCAATAAAATCACATGTTATTTTAATATTTTTTTTTTCCTATACAATGAAATTGATTCAACCTTTACTGTATAAATTTTTTAACAATAAAATATTCTTTCCACTATTCATATCATTGGATACAAATTTATGTCATTAAAAATATATAATTTTAAACATAATCCTGGAGTTATTACATGGAAATAACACAAAAATATTATATTCATTGTTTCTACATGTCAGGAATTCAACAATAGTATTTCCCCAAAATTCACTTGATAAACTAATAAATGTAGTATATACTTACCATTTCAAAATATTATTAAAATAAAATAGTAGAATAATTCAAAAAAAACTTTTGGTTATTCAAAGAACATTACACGACATATTAAATATATTTTCTTATAATTGACTAAAAATTACATTTTTTGGATTTATAAAAAATTCCCTTTCTAGTAGAGTGGTAACCAAAATACATGTGTGGGATACCAAATAGAACATCTAGATTAAAACATTGAAAAAAAATATAAATAAATATTGAAGCCTCGATCCATGAGGACCCCCATCAGTCAGAGAAGTGATTATACAATATCATTATCGTGAGTCACAATAGACTATGACATATACCTACCTCTTCAAACATCATTATCTTCCATCACCACAATAGTTTGTCGGAGCATCCATTCGATAGGATGATCAATGCAACTCTATAGCCACTATAATGAAACAAAATCCTAAAAATATTAGAAAATTTCCCCCAAACAAACTTTTCCAACCTTTATAACATCATTTATCCATTGTTGTCTCATAATACAACACCACAAATCCTCATGAAAATTATCATTTTCGAACATCAGTACAAAAAATCTAAATTAATTCATTGAAACCGCAGTACACCATCTTACTAGTCCATGAAATGAGAAACATTCCTCCCGAAAATATATTTCCCACCCAAACGTGACATCCCAAATCTCCAAAAGAGCCATCGTGCTAGAAGGAACTTTGTAGGGGAGATAGGACTCGAGGCTATGGAAGAGATGAGCGAGTTATGCTTCTATAGAGAGTCAAGAACTCCTCCATGAAAAGGCCTAAAAATATAACCATTAGAAGTATTTGAAAAAAAAATCCATCCATAGAGAAAAATAAAATATGAACAAAAAATTAGATACTGAAAGCTGCCATAAAAAATAAAACCCAAACAAGATGGAAAGTACGGAACAAGCCAAGTAGGGAAGGAAGCCTATGTCGATGAAGAACAAGGTCAAGACTGCTATTAGTGCCCATATATCACCATCCCACGATACCTCGATACCCATCTGAAGCTTGACCAAGATTGATTAAAAAATGATGGGTTGGCCATTAAGATCAGATTAGAAGGAGTGAAATAGAAACCACCACCAAAGCTGACCCAATCTGTCCTAAGCTCTATCACACATACCCAGATGGTGGTATTATGCACATGAGATAGTCAGCAAGAGGGGTGGTTAGAGGTGACCGTCATCTGGACCAGCTGTAACATCAGCCGAGGAGGGGAATAGAAGAGGATTATGTTAATGAACATGGATGTATTAATGTAATTATTTTTATTATAGGTAAAATTAATTAAATTTTTATTTTCAAAGTTTTCATAAAAAATGAGATTTTTTTCATTGTTTTGTTAATTTTTCTTATGATTATTACATATAAAGTGAAATATTTCAAAACAAAAATCTTTCGGTTGCATGCATATTACTAATTATATTAAAGATAAATTCATTGAAAGATGTTATTAATATGATAATATTATACTTTTTAAAATTCGCACATAAATTAAAGAGTGCTTTATTTTTTCTAATAAATTGATAAATTAATATAAAATAATAAGTTTCATTGATCTAGAAAACACAATGAATTATTTTAGGTCCATAACACTATAGATTAGAATGTGAATTATTTATATAGGTCACATTGTTTTTTATGATCATTACCTAAAATATCATAAAAATACAAGCTATGTTCCTTTTTTTTATTTTTTAAAACATGATTCTAACTTTGAAATGTTTATGGATTTAATAATTCACATTAAATAATGGAAATATACTTGAAAAATAATCATTAATCATTTTGATCATGTTATTCCTCACAAAACAGTAATGATGATAATAAATAATTGAATATATTTTATTAAAAAGTAATGATATGAACACTAGGGAGAATATTAATTATTTATGAATGGAGATTCAAAAAATATTTGATCCATGTGAATATATTTTTTGGAATTATTTCCCATTATTATTTATTTTACTTCTAAAATTATCTGAAACATTAGAAAAACCTCTCTTCCTATTGAACTGAAAATTTTGACATATCATTTGTCAATGTAGAATTAACTTTCATATATAAAAAAATTATTTTCTACTGGTATTATTCCATTTATTATAAATAATGTGCTACCATTGATATTGGTACCAATCATTGAAAATGTGTGAATATCCTAACATAATTCATTTATAACGTATTTAAAATCACATTATATAAATATTCAAGAAATCATAAAAAAATATACATAGAAAATATGGGATTCAAAAAAATTATTGTTCACGAAAAAACATAATATTTTATATTACATATATAATTCCGATTAAAAAAATAATTTAATGTAAATTTCATAAGAAATGATATTAAAATAAGTCATAGAAAACAAACCAATTTATTAATTTTGAAATAAGTTTTATGCTAAGTAATGTTTCCACTCACCCAAAAATAAATGTTTATCAACATGTAAATATGGATTACAATGACTACCCAAGTAGGTTTAGAAATATAAAAATAAAAAATATATTAATAAATATTTTCAATAAAAATTTATATATTAAAAAATATGAATATATTCTAAATACATTTATGGGATATTAGTTGTTTTGTGGAAGATGATTTTTTTTAAATTTATAGACATAATAGTGGTATAAATATCCATTTTTATGTTGTGTAAACCATAGATAAATATAATATTTTGGGAAATTAATTATAATATAAGATAATATAGTGAGATCTAATTATACATATCTTTATAAATACCCATTTATAGTTATGAATCAGTGTGTTGCTTCTGAATAATGTCTTCAGACATTTTTGTGTGTAACACATTAACAGTGTACTAAAACATAAACGTTAAAAATTCAAATATAATATAAAACATATTATAGTATGGTTGTACATAAAATATTGATGATAATGTATAAATAATTAAAATGAGAATCATGTGTGGTTATTTATAATAATATGATCTATAAAATAAATATCATTGGAATAACATGATTTAACATAATAAATATTCAATGATTCATTAAAAAAATTTATGTTTTTTAATTAGTAATATTGAAAATAAAATTACCATAAAAGAAATAATAATATATAGTTTTACCTTTTTTATTAAAATCAAATATCATTAATGCCAAAGATCAGAAGAATTAAATCTGCAAATCCATGAAGGTAAATTGTCCATCCATAACTGGTTGTTAACGAATGGGCCTCAGGCCACAAGATGATGGGCAGTATTGATTCCTTCCCTTTTAGTGAAGGAGAAGGTGCATACTATGAAGCTTTAGCGAAGTGAAATAATTCTTCTAATGATGACGCCAAAAGGTCAGAGTATACCGTCGTTGTGAATAATAGCATCGATTACAGCCAGGCAGTCGGACTCCATTATGAAATCACCCTATCCACATTCTAAAGCGAGCATTATACCAGTAGGGATGGACATGGCTTCAGCAACTGCTGGTTCCCAGAAGGCCTGGTGCATTACATATTTGGAAACAACGATTTTCCCCAGATGATTTCGGGCAAGGAGGTCGAGGGCGAAAATCCCATCCTTTGGAAGAGATGCGTTAATGTTAATATTAATAATCCCATTTTGTGGGGGATTCCAATGAACGAGATGGAAGGGGGGAACACTCAGCATAGATTTTCCATTGTGGTTGTTCAACCCTCAATCCAAGAAGTGGCCCAATCAATCCAGAATTCGTGGGGTTTGTGGGCTTGGTAAAAAACATCATCGTTATGCTGGACCTAAATAATCCATGCTAGAGTACAAAGCGAACCAACATATTCCAAAGAGAGAGAGAGGAGCACCAACACATCAGAAGACTAGGAAGGTGTGAGGCCAATGCCGGTGAAGCAACTGAAGTCAGGCCCCATTTATTCCAAATTTCCTTTGCTCCGGGACAGTGAATGATAGCGTGCAAAGATGTCTCTAGAATATTTGGGTAGAAATTGAAAAAAATAAACTAGAAATATGACAGTAAACGAGAAGTCTCATTATTGGGAGAGTGCTTGAAGAAACCTGCCACTAGAATTGACGAATGTTTGGGGGGATGTTGAGCGTCCAAATCGATTTCCATGGACCCTCATCACGGCCGACTGAGTGGGTTCCAAGAGAAATCCTGTAGCCAGATCTCAGGGTGTAACCACCCGAGATGTCATTGATCTAGTAGAGATGGTCAGGGCCTGCATCTGGTGCCCAAGGAATACTGAGGATAATTCTTTGATCTCATTCATTATACAAATCAAGGATCTTTTCCAAACACCACCCATGTCCCTGGTTAGAAAAGAGGTAGCTGACAGTGGCGTCATCAAGACCTGGTTTGGCACGGGATGTAGCTCGTAGACCATCCTTATCAATAATCCAGGGATCAGTCCAATTTTTAACAGATGATCCAATCCCAATCCTCCATCCCATTCCTTTATCGAGGAGCTTCTGGGCCCCCAAATGCATAACCAGAGGAATCTAGCATGGGGTACAAGGGAGGAAGCATGAATTTACGTGTGGGGAAAGTACTTAGCTTGGGGAACTTGCACACAGAGAGATGATGGACAGATAATAAGGTGCCATCCTTTCTTGGCCAGCATCGCATCATAGAAGAGATGGAGATTCTGAAACCCCATCCCACCATCTGATTTGGTTTTTCAAATATTCTCCTAGTCCATCTAGTGGGGTCAATTCCTACCATCATTCTTCCCCCACCAGAAATTGGCAGTATGTGTGTGGATCTGGTCGATGATGGCCGTCGGGAGTGTAAACAGGGACATAAAGTCACTGGGTATTGATTGGATGATAGCTTTGGTGAGGGTCTCTTTTCTAGCATTAGAAATTCTTTTTGGGGTCCAGCCTTGAAATTTTTTTCTCAATCATATCCACAATAGATGAGAAGACTTCTTTTTTGGACTATCCAATAACTGTTGGAAGACTGGGATAATTCGTCTGTTTATCCAGCATATGGATGCCAGCTGATGCACAAAGTTCATCACTCTTAGAAAGAGGCACCCCTGAACTGAAGGATATTTAAGATTTTCCATGATTGATTGATTGGCTAGATGACCTCTCATTCTAGAGGATCACTAGACATATCACCTTGAATTCATTAATTGTTGGTCTGGAAAAAAGGAGGCAGTCATCAGTGAAGAAGAGATGCCACAATGGAGGGCTAACACGACCGACATTTTCCACATGAAACGACTTAGAAAATGCATCCCTGGAAATATGATTAGAAAACAGGTTAGCCACCAGATTGAAGAGAAAAAGAGAGAGGGGGTCTCCCTGTCGAAGGCCTCATGAAGGAGAAAATTCTCTAGTAAGTTACCCATTGAATTTAAATTTGAAAGAGACAGTCGAGACACAGTTCATGACTAAATCTGTCCATTTAGCGAAAAAACTCATTTTCTGCATAACGACTCTTAAGAAGTGACAACCAACTATATCGTAGACCTTGGACAGGTCCAATTTCAAGGCCATGGTTCCTCTTTTCGCGGTGGGGCATGATTGCATAGAATGAAACAGTTAACGGGCCACAATCACATTATCTTGAATCTGTCTCATGGCCACAAAGGCGCTATAGTTTTAAGAGATAATATCAGGTAGCCAAGGTCACAGCTGATTGACAAGGATATTTGAGAATATCTTATAGGAGACATTGCATAGACTGATAGGTCAAAATTTGGGGATCAACAAAGGTTTCCTGATCTTGGGGTTGAGGACGAGGAGAATTTCGTTGATAGATGTGATGTTTTTATTCCCATCCCATATCTTTTTAATCATATTGCAGATGTCAGGACCAATATTCTACAAGTATTTCTGAAAAAAAGGGTGCAGAACCCATCTAGTCCAGGGGCCTTAGTGGGATGTAGATGTTTCAGAGCCAGGTGTTTCTCGTCATCCGTCACATCTTTGGTGAGCTACCAGTTAATCCCTTCAGTGATCATAGGTCTGATACAGTATTCCACCTCAGTAGACATGAAAGGGGTTCCTGTAGAGAAGATGTTCTGGAAATAGCATGTCAAGGCCTCATGGATTCCATTGGTGTCAGAAACTATGCTTTCATCACGTTGTGAGATAAATGTAATAGAGTTTTTCCGACGCCTATATGATGCTCTTTGGTGAAAATACAAGGTATTGGCGTCCCCAACTTTTATATGGTTATCCAGTGCCTGCATATCCCAGTTGCTCTCCTTGACACACAGGGCCATATCCAGCTCTCTTTGAGTGTCACCAATCAAAAAGATATTGCAATTTTATGTGGGCTGTTTTACCTTTTTATTATAGTTTTAACAAATATTTTTTAATCTATTTCATATACTTCAAAAAAATTATATATATTGTTGTTCTTATTATAATTTTATTTTGTTGAACTATATTTTATTCCACAAATGTATGATAGAGACATAAAAATAAATTTATTTTAGTTTCATTAGTTGGGAGTATGTTATTTTTAGTGAAATATTTATAAGACATAATATTACTAAATTATCATAAAAAGTATAATAATAATTACAAAAAATTATTCTAAAAATGGACCTAATTTATACATTGATGATAAAGATTCATAACCAGTCATGGTTATTTATTTCATTTCCATTCTCATGACAATAATTTCATTGATTTTTATGTTGAATTACACCCCTCTAAATATAATATCAAATGTATTCCCATTGGATGAAATTATAATTATAAGAATATTTAATGTCAATAAATGTGACTAGTTTATTTATATGAAAAAATAGGTGTTCTAAGCTGGCTTCCAAGGTTAGATACATATTACCCTATAATATATTAACCTATTTTTTAATTTTACTTCCATTATTCCCAAGTATCTTAGTAGTATCATTTGGTAACATCCCACAACATGAAACTCTCTCACATGACTAAATTATGGGTTTTATGAGATCTCAAGCATTCCTCCCCATATACTAGAGGCTTCTAACTAGAAATAGGTTTTGGTGAATATAGTGGGGAGAATATACCCTTGAGAATAGAGTCATAATAAAAAAAATTAATAAATATTACAGTAAAGAAGAATAGAAGAAACCAAATAAAATACAACTAAAAATTAACGAAGAAACCATTAAAATAATAATAAATCGTGCAATGTAAATGCGAGAAGTATCTAAATGTCAAACCAAAAAAATAAAATATAAATGAATATGCAGTATAAAAATAATTTCAAAATAACTCAGTCATGAACACTATATCAGACCCATCCCTATACTCCATCCCTTCCATCTGGAAATAAAATTAGCTACTTGTCCCAGACCGCATATATACCTTCATCCATGTAATCTACTTGGGCACCTAATGGTTTCATGAATAATGTTTGAGTAAAACTCATTTAGATGACATCAACATGTCTATAAAACCATTTTCATAATATGTTCATATAATAAAGCAATAAAGGGCATATAATTAATCAATTAATGCAATACATAAATCAATTTTTGTCGACACCATGGTGGAATGTCTCTTAGCATGTATTAGTACCATACTAGTCGTAACCAATAACCATGTAATAATAATCCAATTAGGTAGATCCCTATGTATAATAATTTCACCCTCTGGGTATAGCCTTATATATAATAATTTCGTCATCAACTAAGCCAAACCCTCTATATAAGATTTTTAGTATGTGTCCCTGGGAATAACACTCTATATAATAATTCCATCACGTGAAAATGGGTATATCCCTCCATAAAATCATTTCATATTCTATGAAATCCATATATATATATATATATTTATTTCAACATCAACTCAAGAAGTCATAACACTAAGGATATCACAACATCACATCATAATCCTTAGTTGTTAATTATTCAAATTAGCTTTTTATTAAAATTACACATTTAGTTATATATCAACTTATAATTATACATATCAATATCCCATAAGATATTTCCACAAAAATTTTTTTGATAAGAAATCAAATAAAATCTCATGTTAGGACAAACACACATTAATCCATTAGTCGATTAAATATTATTCTAGGGTTTCTTCACCCAATGGGTTGAGAGATGATTGGTCACAACATCAATTTTATCCAATTGGACCAAATGAAGAAAATAATACTAAATTTACCATAATTAATTATTTAATTAATTAGTTCATATATCATTGTGGTGTAATCAAATTATTTCACAAACTCAATAAATATATAAACTATAGGGTTATAATACCTACCTTAATTTGAAAATTAATCAACTCATCAAATTAGAATAACCACTGTGAAAGAATGATAGAAAGACAACAAGAAGTATTGTTGATCACAAAATATATAGATCAAAAATAAAAAAATTTCATTTACCAAACATTCCACTATATCGACAATAAATGATGGAATATAAGTTAAAACCTAAGTCGAAACACTCACCAAAGATTAGATTTGTGATAGGGATGTCTGGAAGGGAGGAAAGGGACCTGAAATTTATTGGGACTTCTTAGGGTCGAGGGAGGCTGGTTTCACTGAAGGAATAAAAAAAATAGTATACATAATAGAGATTAGAACATATGGATATGAGAAATACATGCCTTATAATGCTTTCATGCTATGTATTTCTTTGCTAATGAAACACTCTAAAAAATTCATCACCTTGGTACAATATTTATCTCAATTGAGAATTTTATGTTTTGAAATATGATCAAAATGTTTAACCACATCAGATCCTAAACAGGTTAATGAACAATATGTTGGTAATGGTTACACTTCCTATAACATACACAATTCTTGTAATTGTCCAACCGACAATTTTCCGACTAGTTTCTAATAATATTCTCAAACCACCACTGAAGACTTCTAGACTCACGATAATCCCTCTAAAGACCTTTTATCAAATATTGTGTAGACTTTACTAATTAATACAAATATACATCCTTGAACAGTAGTTCATTTCACCCAAAAAATGATATATGTATGATGAGTTATTCCCTCATGAAATGATGATTGTTCATTTCTATGATTGAAAAAATCTTGATGGACATTATGATGGAGAATATATTTATATTTATCATATATTATATTTTATATGTATTTATTATTATTTTTTACTTTTACAACAAGCATTTATTTATAATCGATTTGATTTTAATATGATAATATTGTTTTAGGAAATGTAGACTACCCCCTTCAATGCGACGTGATTCATTCACACACCACATGGGATGTATTAATAAGGGGTTTAGTAAACTTATAATATATAAATATATATATATGAAAAATTCATGATAATTTAATTATGATATATATAAATATATATATATATATATATCATTTTATTTCTTTCATTCAATACGAAAATAAATATGGAAAGAATGTTCACACATACGTACAACTTACCATCTCCATTAATGATGTATTCCATTTTATACACCTATATTATATATATTATTATAATATAAATAAAATTTATACATATATATTATTATATCATGGTTTACATTCTTGAATCATTATATATGTATACAGACCAAAGACATTACAAATTAAGATACATCTGATGAACAAAGAAAATTTTACCCTAATTGAAACATTAACATTGAATCATTAACCATATGTTAATATAAGGTCATAATGAAACCATATATTGTATTCTGCTTAAGATTTTTTTAGAAACATGTATAATAAATATATATTTATTATATTGGAATATTGTATGAGTACGGAGTGACTCAAGAGAAAAGGTACAGAGATTTATTATCACATTTAATTTCTGTGAGATACATGTTGTGTTCACAAATCATTACTTAAGTGTCATGTATGTACTGAAACTGGCTATATTATATGTATTTTATAGGTAAATTAATTTGTATTAACATGTCCATTATATCATCCTTATTTCATGGGGTTTAGCTTTCATATGTTACCAAATTGATAAAACAATTTTGTCTCTATTTTCATTCTTGGAGACTCATATTTAGTTAAGCACCTATAATCTTTTTTGAGGAGTAAATAATTCCATTTTATGAGGTATATCATGAATATACTTTTATTAATTATATATTATTATTAATTTAATTTTGTTTCGTGCATGGAGAGTATGATCCAATGTCTCAAATTTTTATAAGTTTTTTAATACAATCTCCTCAATTTTTTAGACATTGTTGATGTTTATGATTTTTTATGAAATATTATAAACCATCTATCATAAAATTCATAAATGTTCTTTTTACTTTGTTATTCATGCTATATTCATGTATTGGAAGCATTTTCTACACTTTGGTACATAATATAGTAATAAATTATTTCTTAAAAAGCATTACATTACACATTATTTATCAAGAAATCATGATTTTATAAAAAAGGTTTTCATAGAATATTGTTCCATTATCTAATAATCTCTACAAGTCAATTTTACCCTTATTTTGTATTTTATAGATCTCTTTAATGGAATATTATTATCACTTTCTAAACAAGGAAGTTTTTTAGTCTTTTTACCATAAAAAATTAATGTTCTTTTGACCTCATACGAAAGACTAATTTACCTACCATCATATCATTGATGTTCCCTTTCCATTTTTAAATGTTCAGTCGTTACAGAAATGATTATAAAATATATTTTCATGAAAAGGGGGTTTCAAAAAAATTTCGAGCTTATTTTAGTATTATTCAACATAAATTATTTACAAAATGACTTCATGATTCTTTTTTAGATTTCATGAAAAATGGTTCTCAAAATTTTTTCAAGATTATATTATATGTTCTCAACAAATTTGTTTTTAAAAAAAATTCAAATGTTATTTATAAAATTTTTCAAGGTGTTTTTAAATAAATTTTTTGAATATTTTTTGAATCTTATTTAATATGTTTTTAAGGGAATAGTTTTTCAAAATTATTCTCGGCCTTCTATATTTGTTTTAATTTTATTTTTTAAGAAAACATTTTTCAAATGGAATTTTTTTTAAAAAATATGTTTTTAAATAGAAGATGATATTTTCCTCAAGAAAAGGTTTTAAAATTTCTTTCAAAATTATTTTCCATATAAGATTACATCTATTGATGTTAGTCATGCATATCTAAAAGTTTCATTCAGATTATTCTTATGAATGATTTATTCTTAAGGTCGTGGTATTTTTGAAACCCATTTGTCCTACATGGGTTATATGTATATGAAATCTATTACACATTCACATGTGAATATTTAGGTGAAATGATTACGAAACTTTTAATAGTTTAACATATTGTGATATGTTTATATATTAATGAATCCCATTTAATTTCATGTTTTATGTAATGTATATTCATAATCTTGTCGCACATGTATATATGATTTCATTATGTGACTGGTGGGACATATATCTCCCCCCAATGCATTAGGTAAATATTTATATATCATTAGACAAAATAAGATGGCCTTGGGAGATAACCATGTCTATTATGAGGGCCTCGAGAGTGAACCATGAATACTATTATGGTATGAGGAGTGAACTCATGCTATTATGATAGCCATGGGAGTGAACGATGACTACAATGTTGGTATGGGGAGTGAACCTCAACAAATAAAATAGTGTTGGGAGTGATGCCTTGTCTACTATAGAAATCATTATGCGTTTACGTGTTTTCCACACTTCCATGTTTTATACCTACATTATTCATTAATGAAATATGTTCTTTATTTCATTATTATTCATGTAATAAAAACTAAGAATATTTATGCCCTGATCTCTATTATGATCATTGATATATAGGGTATGATATTTTATTTTTCTGATCACGTTTTTTTACCCTTATGATCATGTTTATGTATAAATTTCTCCCTTATTTACCCTTACTGAGCATTTGAGCTCACCCATTTTATGTTTCTTTCCCACACTTCATGAGGATTTTTATTATGTTTGATATGTCTAAGAAGGATTATTCTAAAGAAAAAACTAGTGGGAGATGTTGTAGCTCACATATGTACCCGTGTTTAAGTTTCCATGATTCCAAAGGAAATATACCAACTACTTTATTTGGGCATCTGTTTCTATAATGATTAATTATTTCAAAAATGTTATGTAATATTAATGTTTTGAAATGTGATGGTATATATATTTTGTAACAAAGAAATTATACACTTATCATCCAGAATCTAGGATGGGAAAACCTTAGTGAGAACCCTAATGACATGTCTATGTACATGTGTATGGATAATGTAAAGTTTAGGAAAACATCGTTGAATTTACATTAGGGATGGAGTGAGTTGTTTCCGACAAAAACATCTATGTATGGATACTACAAGTGGATGTTTATCAAGAATATATGAATCATTGGGTGAAAACTTTGAAAATATGTTTCAATCATTACTTAGGGTACTCTAGAAAATATAACTGGGACATTCTGCACACATGGTTTGACACCCATGGGGGATATGATTTGACAATTCACAAACTCTTCATGAACCATTATGATGGATTTAAATATCAGTTTGCTGTGAATAACCTAGAATAAATCTTATGTGTCATAAATTAATAAAGGTTTCATATATTTGGAAACATAGAAGTGATTTTTCATTATTTATTCATCCTCATTATGATATATATTTCATACTATGTGCTTCAAGATTTTGTCAATGGAAGGAACTGGAAGGAATTGGATAAATGTAGAATGTGATGGAATATTATCAGATGATTAATCAGGTTGGATTATCACTATAGTGAAAAATGTCGTGATCATTCTTAATCAATTTTCATATAACATGATTCATTTTTTTACCTAAGCCAATCCTCAAACACACTGTAGAAGGTAAAGAATGAGTTTTCTGAGAGTTCGAGTATTGGAGACCATGGAGAAAATATGATTTAGTTTTGTTTGTGTCATGAATGAGGAATGAATAACACAAGTGACTGACTTAGAGGAACAAGAAGGTGTTTTTAATGTAGAAAAAAGGTAATGAAATAAAGTGATTGCATGGAAAAAATGAAGAGTTCAGTTAATGAAATGGATGACAATTTTGACATCCCTAATTCATCATGGTTGGATAAGTGCTTTCTGTGTGGAGAAAATGGTCATTATTCCACCCAATGTCCCAAGGGGATTATTCCTGAAGAGAATCAAAAAAGTGGTGTGAGTAATAGTTACACTAAATATTATGATGAGACTATGTATGAAATGTGAATGGAAATAGGTATTATTGTTAATGGATTTAGGATGTTGTAATAGAATTATTTATGAATTTGGATTATATAGTTTTGAATTATCAAATATACAATGATTGTTGTACTTATGTTTATTTGGTTAGTATTTACATGTTTTGTTGAATTAGTAAAGTGATTTAATGACATGGTGATATTTTGACTAAGGGAAGGTAACCCATAATATGTTCTTTATGGTAAGATTTGTTGTATACATAATGATACATGGGATATGGATAATTAAATTGGACATTATTGATTAACTTCAAACAAAGTAAGGACTTTTTTATAGGTTATATATTCTATCACTGATGAAGTTTATAACATTTTTAGATTTAAGGAGTAAATGAAATATACATTGGAATAAAGATGAATTATTGTTTTCCCAAAGTATTTATGGAAATTCATGGGAATATATGATGAGGATACTCATAATTTTGGAATATGAAAACAAAGAGATACTTTTTATATATAGGGGAATCAATGTTAGGCTTATTTTTTGTCAATATTTTTAATGTGTTGTATTTTCATCTTTGAGAAGGGTTATAAGGTTAACGATTAATTAATTGTTTATGTTAAAAATTAGATGATGTTTTTGGGCACTAACTGTTTATTGAAAACATTGGTAAAACGTATATTTAGTTTCTAACCATACTTCAAGGATGTCCATCTTTTATATATCTCGAAAAGAAAATCAGGTATGTCAGGAGATAACCAATCAAGTCAACCAATGTCACTGGTCCTGATCCCATGTCTGAAAGACGATAAGGGTTTCACGCCTACCACTAGCCAATTTAATGGCCTGGTTATTATATATTTATTTTTAATGAATTATTATTTATAACGGACCTGATATTTTATATTTTATGTTTCTTCATGCTGAATTTTAATAGACAAATAGTAAGAGTTTTTAATTATTTTATGGACCTAAAGATCTATTAAAAGTGTATTTTAGTTCGTTGTACATCAATGTTGATTTTTAACATTTATTAAATGAGGTAAAGAACATATTATAAATTTTTAATGCACAACCCAATAAAGAAATTTTGATTTTAGAAATTTATCATGAATTACTCAATATTTAGAAAGTGATAAAAAAATTCATAATACCATAATTTCAATTGAGATAATGGACTTTTAAATCACTAGTGATTTATGAATTTGAGGCCCTCAACATTACTTCCACCATTCGATTGTTTTTTATTGATGGCCACTATAAATATTCACAATTATTTACACTTGTCCACTATGTCCAATCTTCACTCCCATCCTATGGTTTCCTACGTTGAAACCCAGATATATGTTATTTTCGGTAACTGTAGTGGTCCCAAATTTCACTTTTTAAGGGATGTTTTATTGTCCATTTTTATGACATCGGTTTCTATGAATGAAACATGGATGTATTAATCCTTTGATAACCTAAATGAATTTTGAGGCTGAAATTTTATTTAAACGGGGTAGAATGTAACACTTCAATATTTTGGATATTTATTTAGTATATAATTTAATCTTTTGATATTTTTCACTACACTCAAAACTAAAAATATATTTCCATGATGTCCAAATTCTTATCACACATATCCGACATGGAGTATGTAACATGCAATCCCAACATGGTTCACGTTACATGTAACAACTAGGTCAGTATACACTACATGCAAGATTGACCTTCCTTGATGGCTCGCGTAACACCCAAGACCCCGTGTATCGTAACTATAATAAATTTTTAAAAACATTATTATAATGGAATATAACCAAACTATTACATTAATAGATACGAATAGTATTAACTAAATTATGAAAACACGTGGTGTACAAAAATATAATATAAATTTATAGGTTACAAATTAATGAATATGAAAACCTACATAATAAAAAGGAAAATAGATTCATAGTCACAATGATATTTTATCAATTTTAATTAAATTAATTAAAAATGTTTGGTGATATTAATTTAATAATTATGTTATATATTATATCAAATAATTTTTATATTTACCCAATATATTTGAGAGACGTATGATAAGAACAAACCAAATTTTATGTAAAAAAAAACTATATTTGTTTTATCGATTTTTACCTAATTTTAATTGAGAACCCATTTTAAATTTTTTTTTGAAACATTAATAGATTTAATTTTTCAAAATAAACATTCACTCTTGAATATAAACAAATAAATAAGTTTAGGGTAAATTTTTTTATGTTTATGTAACATTCCATCTTTTAATGAAATGTTAAAAATAATGGGTTTAAATTCAAATATATTTTTCATCTAATTTATTTATATTGTTAAATTATATTTTAAATTTGTTTAGAATTATAGTTATATAATACTTTTATCTATTGATAAATATTATTTAATTGAAACCAATTTCACAATAAAATCCATTGTGTGTCCATATTTCAAACCTATCATCAATTGTCTTGATAGTGGTCTATTAGTTGATCCACTAGAAACATGAAAAACATGAGTGGAATTCTCCGTTCAAATATTTACAAGAGTGCCACTCCTCCTCAACAATATATGTCCACCCTCTCTACCCATTCCTCATACCTCTCAATCCTTTTAAGTCAGGCCATGATATTCTTACATAGCCTACCAAAAATCCAAAATTTGACATTGGATCCTCCATTTATTCTGAAATCATCTAATGTAATCCTTTTTACATAAACTAAAAAGAGATACATAATTAAGACTTAACGTCTTCTCTCATGCTCCTTTCATTTATTTTTCTTCATCACCCCTCCATTATCATTATTCAATTATTGTGTGAAAAAGGAGTAACCTATATATACTATGATGGTTTATTGAAAATATTTTTTCCTATACATACAAACAAATCCATCTAATAGATATCAAACATACTACTTCGGTTTACGATAAACAACTACTACACGAAATGATGATTAATAATTTATTTTTTACCACCAATCATATTGGCCATTTTGAATGAACCTCATTTTATAAATATGATATATTAAATTAATTATCAATTTAAACTCTTGTATTCTTTTTATAAGACACATCTCGTTAATTTTCATTTGGTGTTGACACGACAATCTCGTTCGAGGAAGTGTAAGATACCCCACCCTCAATGCGATACGATACGTTTACAGACCACATGGAATGTAGTAAGGATGCGTTTAGTGAAATAATTTAATATATATGATATAGTAATTTTACTGGAATAATGATATATATATACAGGCGAAAATAAATTTAAATGTGTCATTTTCATTCATTCTTTCAATAAGACAATAAAGATTGAAACATCGATCATGCATACATAAAACAAACTATCTTCATGAATGGTGTATTTTATTTCATACTACAATATTATATAGATTATTATAATAAAAATATAATTTATATAAATTTTATTTAAATCAATGTTTAAATTCAGGAATCATGATATATGTATAAGGACAAATTATATGACAAAATTAAGACACATGTGAAGAACAAAGCGAATTTTACTTGAAGTTAAAAATTAACATCTGATAATTATCAAGGGAGAAATATAAGGTCATAATCAACAAAAATATTGTATTTTGTATAATAAAATTATTCTATAAAATAAGTATAATATACTTATATTTTTTATATAGGACTCTTTTACGAGTACAAAGAGAGTCAAGACACAAAGTAAGGGGATTTCATCTCACGTTTAATTTTGATGTTATGATCACCAATATTTCCATTGGTGTGGTGTATAAGATAAAAATGATTGAATTATATTTATCTTATACTTAAATTTATGGGATTTAACATGCCCAATTTATGATCCTTATTTCACTAGGTTAAACGTTAAAAAGATACCAAATTGGTAAAAACAATTGTCTAAATTTGGATTTTCTAAGTCTCTTATTTTGTGATGCACCTAAACTATTTTCTGAGGAATATATACATCCATTATACATTCTATATCTTTATTTTTTATGATATATTAACCATCATGAAATTTCAATTCTTACATTGAGAGTATGATCACATGTTACCATGTTATAAGAGTTTATTGAGATAATGACATTATTTTTTCAAGATTTCTTATGTTTTTGATTCCATTGATGAAATATTATAAACCATAACTGAATACATTTATGAATGTTATTATCCTCTATTTATTCATTCTATATTCATGAATTGGTTCCATTTTTATTCATTGGGAACATAATATAGTATGAAAGTTATTTTATAAAATATTGACATTACCCTATTTTTAGTCGTAAATCGTGGTTTTCTAAAAATGGTTTTCCAAGAATATGTTATAGTTATCATATAATATATAAAACAAAAATTTACCTTTTTTTGGTTCTACAAATTTTTTCAAAGGAAAATTATTTTCTCTTTCTGAAAAAATAATTTTTTAAACCATTTGTACCATTCTGAAGGAATGTTCTTTTGACCACATAAGACATGTACAAATATTCCCACAATCATGTTTATGAATATCTATTTGAATTTGTAAAAGGATAATCATTAAAAAAATGATCTAATAATATATTTTATAGAAAAATGGTTTTCAAAATCATTTCTTGATTCCATAATAATTTTTCATGAAAAACAGATTTCAAAATGTTTTAAATTGTCTGTTATAATTTTTCAAGAAAATTGGTATTCAATTTTTTTTCAAAAATTGTTTTACAATTTTAGAATGAAAAATATTTTAAAAATCATTTCAAGATTATATTATAAGTTTTCAATTAATTTTGTCTTCACAATGTTTTCATGATCTTTTTAAATGTATACGAATTTCTTTCAACAAAAATGTTTTTAAAATGTATTAAAATTTATTGTTTATGTATTCAAGGAAAAATGTTTTCAAAGTGATCTCATGCCACTATTATATGTTTCCATTTTATTTTTATTGAAAAATATTTTAAAATTGTTTTTTGTATTAAATGTCCATTTTAACCAAGAATGGGTATTTTTATAATGAAATGTGTTTATATGATATTTCAATATTATTATCCATATAAGAAGACATATATTGTTGTTACTCATTCCTGTATAATGGTTCAGTTTAGATACTTTTTATTTATGCACTATTATTAATCTCATAGTCTTTATGATACCCATTTCTCAATTATGGGTTACATGTATACGAAATCATTGACTCTTTCATAGGTTTTTCTTTTGATGAAATGATTCTGAAACCTACCCTTTTTCACATGTTGTGATAAGTTTATAGGTTTATGATACCAATTACATTTCACGGCTTATGAAATTACTATATATGATCTTACAGAACATGTATTTATGATTTCATTATTTGATCGGTGGGGCCAATATCTTCCTCCAATGCATTGGTTAATTATTTATATCTCATGAGATAAACTAATACGGTCTTGTTAGTGAACCATGAATACTATAATGACCAATGGAGTGAACCATGAATAATTAAGTGGTATGAGGAGTGAAATCATGAAACTTAGATGGACATGGGAGTGAACTGTGAAAACTATGTTGTTATTGGAGTGAAACCATGTAACTATGATGGTCTTGCCAGTGATGCATCAGCTACTATTGTAATAATTACGTTCTTATGTGTTTTCCACACTTTCATGTTTTATTCCTACATCATTCATTCATGGATAATGCAATTTATTTCATTTTGAATCATGTATTTTGAACTAATATTATTTATGACATGATTCATATTATGATCTTTGATATGCATGGCTTGATCTACTATTTTCAAGATAACATTCTCGTACCCTTATGAGTATGTTTATTATTAAATGTCTCCTTTTTTTACCCTTAATAAGAATTTTAGCTCACCCATTTTATGTATCTTTTCTCCCTAGGTTTTGATTATATGTTTTATGTTTGATATGACTAAGATGGGTTCTAGTCAATATGAACATATTGGGAGATGATGTATATCACATATGTACAGGTGTATATGTTTCCATGTTTCTAATGAAACTATACAAACTACGATCTTAGGACGTTTGTTTGTATAATGCATCAGAATTATGAAAAAGTTATGTATTGTTGATTTTTTGAAAATCATGGGTTTATATAAAATCTGAATCATTACACAATCCAATTTGACCTAAATTTTTCATTCACTGTTATCTCGAATATTCCAATCACTCTAAAATGAATATAGATATCCTTACAGATATATAATGGTTACTCAATTCTAATGAAATTTAATATGAGACTGGTATATGAAAAACCAATCCATTTCATGAATTAAATTGTGTCCAATCATTTACTTCACAAATGGAACTCAAATGAAATTGTTAATACGGATCACTGGAGAACATGACTTTCGATGATTGATATTCTCTAACTACACTCCCAATTGTGTGTTGATTATTTACGTAGCATCTGAGAATTGGAAAACAAATACCATTTACTTTTCAAAAAGAGAAAATAAATGGGAATTTTACTATATTGTATTAAAAAAATTAAAGAATGGGTAGATGGTACAATAAAATCACCTCTCATGGTTGAAGGACATGTATCCACAACAACCGAAGTAGTCTATATAGCATGTAGATGACCCTACAACTTTATAGGGGCTCTTGTCTGAATCCTCAGACCAATTCCATAATATTAGTACTTCCAGTCCTATTCTAGGGAACTTCATCTTATTCCACACCTAGAACAACCTTCAAAAATATAGACAGTAATATTTTGAGATGTACCAGAGTCCGTCACAAACTTTGTTACATGTCATGATCCCCATAAACAATTCTAGAGTGAGAAGTTACTAATAAAATTATGAACATATCCCAAACTAATATAAGAATGGAATTCCAAAGAGAGGTACAAACACTGAGGTAGATTATAGCCCAAATTTCCACACTAATAGTACTCTATAAAAACATGGTCTTGAGTTGGCTTTACATTACATTGACTTATCTTCCAAATACTACTGTGGTGATAAATATCATAATGGTTCATCTATCCACAAGAGAATGTGCACCCAGATCACCCTGCTAAAACAGTATGAATACTGATTGGGGTCTCTCAGAAATTACATCAAATTCAGAATTTATAAATATTTAGATAGAAACAATACATTATTTTGATGTGATCTCATAATGATATTGGTTCTAAAAGTTACTTTCCTTGTAGATCTCATCATCAGCTAAAGATTCCATAAATAATTACATATTTTTTAAATGTTCAATGTAGTCCATCACTGCCATCCCCTCTATTGTTTGAAGTATGTACCCATGAGCCTCCTCATTCCATAACATCTCTAGTTAGAAGTGGATCAAAAACATCACCTTGAGATCCTTCCAAGATAACTCCTCCTACATTAATTCTTGTTGTAGAATTTTCCACCATTTATATGAAGGTTTTTAGAATTTATACAAAGAACGATACAACCTATTATCTATGAATCTATAATGTTTCTTTATGATTATCTTGAATGAATAAATCAATAACTCAACTGCCTTAGGTCCTTTATACCAAGTGAATGTTGTAGGATTCTATAGATGAAACACTCTCAAAACCATAGACATTAAATTCATAGTGAAATCATTATATCCGTCCATATATCACATGACCCTCAAGATGTTCTGGTTCAGAACTAGTTCAGCTATGTTAGGAGTGTGGTTATTTTCACCCACCATACACTCAACACAATGATAAAAAGGATTTATTTTCTACACAAGATAAAACATTTCTTATCAAACTAGATATAACAACAACATCAACATGAACATGAAACAACAACAGGGAACCACTTCTCATGGTATCTCTAAACATGAATTGTAATTTTTATATATTTAAATATCAGTTGGTTTTTTCATATATCTGATGTAATAGGTATCTAATTTCTAAATTAATATATGAAAATATATATCCCACATAATAAATATGTCTATATGATAAAATATGAAAGTCAATATATATCCCTCTGCTCCAATCATGATGCATTCATACTCATCTAGCACCAAGATAGGGCATGAGTGTAAATAAAAATAAATAATAACATCACAAAACATATGAATCAGCTAAGGAAAAATATCATTATACTAAAACCAAGAATAGAATGAATAGAAATCTCATCCCTGGGAATTCTAATTTCCCCCCATTCATGGGATAACAACTCCCATAAACAATATTATTACCAAGTCCCGACACATATTAGTATCCTTTATGACTTTCTCAAATAGTAATATAATATAAAACGAAAAACTTATGCCTCTGATACCACATTGTAATGTCCCCTAATCTAACACTCTCTCACATTGCCAAATCAGGTTGGTCATGGTACTTCATGTATGCTTTACTGAACACTAGAGGCTACCAATAATTATTGGGTGGGGGGATAGTGAATATAGTAGGGATACTATACCCCTGTATGGATCCATAATATAGCATAAATAAATAAATATTACAGCAACTAAGAACATAAAAAATAGTAAATCATACTATTGTAATGTAAATAAGAGGCTACTAAAACAAGAATAATAAATTTTGTAATAACACACATAGATGTTTATTAATTTCAAATTGAAAACAATATAAATGAAAAGAATCATTTGAAAAAAATCCCAAAAGAACCTAGTCCCCAACACCATGTTTGACCCATCTCCCAATTCAATCACATCCAAAAAGCAACAAAATCTGATCCAAGGTCCCTTACCCTTGTCCAAACATACATCATTGTAATTTTCTCAGGTACTAATCAACATATTTAATGGTGTGGATCTAAAGCTAAGTAGTTATACACCATCATTTCTAGAAAACAATAAAATAATAATTCAATCTAATAAAGTGATAATCATTGTATTAATTAATGAATTAATATAATATATTAATATACTAGATTTGGAACCATGTTAGAATTTATATGAGCATGTACCACAACCATTCTAAACATAATAGTAATCCATTGCATAATAAACCAACATTTATTATCCCTCAATATAATCATTTCAAAATCTGAGCAAATTCTTATATATAATATTTTCAACATTAGTAGGGACAAACTTGCTACATTCGAAATTAAACATATTTATGTGGGATTAGAACACTATATAAGTATTTCAACATGTGTCACTAAGAAAAGACTACAGTATATTCATTTTATCAAATATTACAGACCCTATATGTAGTCATTTCATCATAAAACCATCAAGTCATAATAATTAGGATATCACAATTTCACATCCAAAACCTCAATGGTTAATTTAGAAAATTACCATTTTTATTTCAATAATTATTTCATTCATATATGATGTTATCATCATCCATTTCAATATCCCATAATCTATTACCATTGTAACTCTAGGTCAATGAATGAACTAAAATATAATGTCATGTTAAAAAACATTAAAGAATGAAACAATTCAATATTATTCTAGGGTTCTCTCACCCAATGGGTACCAAGAAGCAAGGTTGCAACATCAATGTAACCCAACATGACTCAAAAAATTAAACAATCCATAATTTTTAATTATTCATTATTAAATAAAATAATGTGCATGTCATGGAAGTTATATCATATTATTTTACATACTTAGCAATTAAATAAACTATAGGGTTAGGATTGGACTCTCTACCTTAATCAAATGACTAATATGTTATTACTACTAAAATTTTAACTAAGAAAAAGATTCATGGAAAGTCATAAGCTAGAATTTGGATAACTCTAGAACCATATAAAAACCCAAAAAAAACTGAATTCCTAACATTCTACTTCCATAATAATAAATGATGGAATACATGGGAAAATCTAAGAGGAAATAGTCACCAGGGATTAGATGCATGATCTGGATGTCCAGAATAGAGGAAGTGTAATAAAAATCACTTACATCTCTATTGGGATGAAATATGGGTTTCACTAAAGGAATGAAATAAATATTATGCCTAATAGGACTTAATATTGATAGAGCTGGGAAATATATGGCATGTAACCCTTTCACATTATGTATTTATTGATGAATGAGATACACTGAAAATATGCACTGCCTCAAGTTAGTATTTATCACGATCAAGAATTTAATGATGAGAAAGTGGTTCGTGATTTGTAACCACTTCTTATCATGATCCATTTCAATATATGTGCCTAGTGATAGTTACAGGTCATTTAATATATGCAGGGTGTGAAATTTTGTGGTAGATGGTTTTTTGCACAAATTTAATGAAAGTTATAAATCTTTCTATGAATCCTTATAAACTCATGAGAAACACTCATAAGGATATTTAACAAATTTTCATCTAGAATCCATAAATTAAAAAAATTAGTTTATTTTCCCCAATAAAGACTCTTCGTCCCCAAATGAGACTCAACAAACAAGGATTACAGACAAGGATGAAAATATGGTTTGACACAAAACCCAAATAGGGGCATACCTAAAAAATTTGGGATATTACACTTTACCTATAGGGTCTTAGTGAGGTGTTGGTTCTAAGACATGATAGGTAATATATTGTGTGTATTATTGTATTTTTTTAAAATTATTAGTGTATAAAGCTATTTTAATTATATTTTATTTATTTTCAATTGTTTATACAACATAAAAGATATTGAAAATATTATAATTCATTAATAACCTACCCATTGGTTTACATATTTCAATATAATATTGAATTTCAATGTTATGAAATTAAAAAAATTAAAATATCCATTTTTTGAATACAATCCTCATTAATAGTAATAGGTAACCCAATTATTGACTCATAAGAAATCAAAATATCAAAAATCACATTCAAATATTGTTATCATTATTTACGAAGAGTACCACAATGAATAATATTCAACAAAAAATCTGGAAACAAAGTTTTGAATGGTTATATATATATATTTTAGCCAAATTTTGTCACAAATAATTATAAATAATCAAACATGTAGTGAATGTTTTCATATTATAATGTGTTTAGGGTAAATTATTTCCTCAATCATGTTATGTAAATAAGGAAAAAATACCCTTCGTATTGGGGTACATTAATATGTATACCTTTTTTGTTGTTTCCTTGGTGTTTTGGATATCACTGGAGGATAATTTCAACAAATTTATTTTTCCTTTTTTATTTTGCGATTTCTCGTTTTACATATCATTGATGGTTTTTATAAGGACCATAATATTAATAGGATAGAATTTCTGATTATTTTTATTGTTGTAATTCCTCTTTTTGTGTTTTTTAGGTTATAGAAGTGTTGGATAAGTATGTATAATAGTAGGTGGAATTTTATGGGAAGAGTGTGATGATATCTAGATGAAATCAACATTGAGAGACTGATGGGCTCGAACAGAGTACTTAGTGGAACTCTAATGGATATGATTTTACAATCCAAACTATTGAGTTCTCAGAGGACTTTAATAACAATCATGGTAAAATTAGACATTCTATTATATGTGGATGTTTATAATTTAATCCCATAAAATTACACCTATATAAAATCACCCATGAGAGGATGACCTCATTTCCGATCTGTGGGGCCTCTGTAAAGATCTCCTCTATCTTCCCCGTATCTTTGGATGATCCTACCTAAATATTAAACTAGAGTTCCTCTAGTATGTCATAAATTATAATCCATGTTATAATAAGCCAATTAATTCCTTATAATCAACACATTATCCTTAATTCTCAATTTTCAAATGCAAATATCTTCTCTCTTATGGAGGTAAGAAAATCCTTACAGCCCTATTGTTTTGTGTTTGTCAATGAAAAACATGGTTGTGATATCCATATTTTAGGGAACTGAATGGGATTACAAATATTTGTTTTTGGAGGTAAACCCCATCTTCCTATCGGTCTTTGAAATATTTATTCTGCAAAGGGTTTGGGTTTATGTGAACAAAATGAAAATATATTTTTTAACTAAAATTTATTTTTAAAAATGAAATTTTAAAATAAAATAAATTCATGTTTTGTTGAATTATATTCTCCAACTATAATAATTTAATTCCTAAAGTATATATTATATATTATTTATTGGGATTTAGATTTATATTAACATTATTTATTCATGTTTATTTGTTGTCAACGGAATTTAATTAATGTGAAAACTACCAAAATAATAATTTTTCTTATTTTCTCAAAATATCATTAACGTGTTATTTTTGTATTTCATGTCGTATATACTATATAAACAACTATTTATTATGAAATATAGTCTGGGAATGTTCAAATATATGTGTATTATTTCACATGATCTTAGTAAGGTATCCAAATTTTGATTAATTAGTAGATGTTGTGGGATGGATTCGCAACACCATGACTAGTCATACCCTATTTCCGTATTCTCCAATGGGAAACCCGAATGAGATCCAAAAATAAATATATATATATATATTCTTCACTACGATATTTCATTAAGACGTTAAAAATAAAGAACAAATATAAATATATGAATTGTCGATATATGTAAATGAGAACAATATTTATAGGTGTGTGCATAACCTCGTAGGAGGATAACCTTAACACCAAATCTCAGATTCTAGGCTAGGCCAGTATCAAGTATCCATGGTATGTACAATCATTGAAAATATATCAATTCACAATTATTATTATTATTAAATGAATGTCTAATACAATGATTTTTAATTTTTCATATTTTCGTTATCATTACATTATTTCATGTACTCTCATATTTAGTAAATAAATATTGTGGTTGGTGGTGCCTACCTACTGGTTATGATTTACTCACACCCTGTATAGAACTGCATGGGATCCATGAAAATTTTTCCATTCACAATCTAGATACAAAAAATTATCATAATGATGGGAGATAGTTGGAATATGATTTTGGATCATTTGAAGGGTATGTTTGGAACATTTTGTGAATAGATAACATGCCCTCACATTGTTTATTAAAGGATTCTATAATGGGATTTTCTTCCAGATGACTCCACAAATTTGGGTTTAGGGAACTTTTGGATGGATTTAATGTTATTTACGAGGATTTTAATCTTGCATCACCCTCTTTGTACAAAGTTTAAATCATGCAGATTTGGTGCATATGATATTTCATATTTATATAATGTCATTCGTTTCTTACTATTTTCTTATTCACCAATATACGTAAAGTTTCGTTTTTAAATTATAATATATTAAAAGTAATCATGGTCAATCCAATTATGATCAAAGTCCATGTATAGTATATTGTGTTATTTATTGAAAAATATATACGTGACATCTTTTTATTCTTCCTTAAATGTTTATAAAATCCTACGGAGATCCTGATGTGTACCTGAAATATTGTGATAGTGTGAATTATGATTTTATATAGGTTCATAGGATATGTCCATTGTAAATTTCTAGTTAAGGAAATATTTAGTGTTCATTGGAGTGGTAATCAATACTAGATAGGATATCTGGAAATTAGGACAAAAGAATAAATCCCTAAATATGTGTGGACTATATAATTAAGGTTGATTCTTGAGTTACCATGTGCATTCAAATATTTCATTTCCATTCACCTCTATCAAACTAACATCATGTTCTCTAGTCCCATGAATAACATTTTCCATCAATAGTTCACCATAGATAGTATAATATTACATGAGGTATGTGGGCCACATCCCCTGCCCAACCAGGTCTTGAAGACGCCACTGTTGACTGCCTATTTTCATACCAGGGTTCAGGGTGGTGTGTGGAAAAGATCTAGGAATGGTTTAATGAGAGAGACCAAAAATTATCCGCAGTATCCCCTAAATCCCTGATGCAGGTCCCGACCATCATTTTTGGACCAATGATATCTCATGTGATTACACGGTGAGATCCGGGTACAGAATGTCTCTGGGCATACACTCTCTCGACTGTGACGAGGGACCATGGAATGCGGTTTTGAAGCTCAAGGTCCCCCAAAAATCCGCCATTTCTGGTGGCTGGAATGCATGGGCACCCTCGCTACAATGAGCCTTCTCACTTTTCGTCATATGGCCAGTGCCGAGTCTGGCCATTTCTGCCCGAATATCCCATAAAATCCTTAGCACGCCATCATTCACTACCCGGGAGCTAAGGAAATTTGGAATAAATGGGGACTGGCTCCGGATTCCTCACTGGACATTGCATCTAACCACCCTGATCTTCTGATGCGTTGGTGTTCCTATCTTTCATCGTCTAATGCTGGTTCTCATTGCACCCTGGCCTAGATCATTTGGGTTCGGCATAACGATTCGTTTTTCCACCACATCCATAAAACCCCTGACTTCTAGATTGAACGAGCCATTTCATGGATTGAAGGGTGGAAGGGCCACAAAGGACACTTTACGCCTGGTGTTACCCCCTCTTGTCCCCTCATTGGACCCCCCCCCCCCAATAGAAGGGATTATTAAGCATAATGTGGATGCTTTTTTCCGCAAGAATGGGCCTGTTTCTCTCGGCCTCCGGGCTCGAAATCATCTGGGGTTGATCATTGCGGCAAAATATGAATTAAATCATGCCCTCTAGGAACCTGTAGTTGCGGAAGCCTATGCCATCCTGGCAGGTATGACGCTCATTGTGGAACGTGGATGGGATGATATCATCATTGAGTCTGACAGCCTTACCGTTATCAATTCTATCAACCACGATGATGCCGGACTCCAACCATTTGGCCTCATCATCAAGAGAATCCACTCCCTTTTCCATGGCTTCTCTTGATGCACCTTCTCCTTTACCAAAATGGAAGGAAACAATGTAGCCCATCAGCTTGAGGCCTCAGGCCCCTTTGATGTCAACCAGGATTGGATGGACAATTTCCCTTCATGGCTCTGCTTATGTACAGATGCTGATCTCCATCATTAATATTATCTCTCTTTCAAAAAAAAATTACATGTGGCATGCTTTTCATTATTATATCATTTATGTGAATGAATAATGGCTCATATTAATAATAAATAAATAGTATTCCCTGATATGTTTATTATTAATGACAAGGTCAATATATGTTAGTTGTTCATCCTTTTTATTGATTACATCCATAAAATATTATAAAATTTATTTTCTATTATATGAAATTTATTTCACAGAATTATGTATTCTATCTAATATAACGAGCTCATAGAATAATTTTAAATTTCTTTGAATGTTTCATAAAATTGATATGTTTGATAAATTAAAATTAATTTGATTTATATTGGAATGATATTCTTCTCAATTTATCATCCTAATCTCAATTTTTGAGGTTTTTGTCATACGAAATACTATTTTAATGTTACACTCTATATGATTATATGGTATTCAATATCAAATAAAAACATATTCTATATATGAAGGAATGTAGCATTATAGTCTCCATATGATAACATATATTAATTTTCATGATTGGATTAGTCGTTAAAAATTATGTTCTACTATAGGGATGGGGTTTACACAATGTGGTCCTACTGTTACCAATGTCCAACAAACACACTACTGTGTTATTTTATAAAATGAAATTTAATAATAGATTCAATAGATTAACTTCTTCAGAAAAAATATTTAACCAATTGGTATAAAGTTTAAATGAGTACCATCATTTACAATATAAAGGATTTATTAGTATAAGTGGGAACTTATAATAGATGTCATTAAAAATTCGGTTATAGAAGAATAATATACTTATTTGGAGTAGAAATGAGGTCAAGTGGAAGTGGTTAAAAATATTACAATTAGGTAAAAATAGGGGTTTTACCAATTCTTATATTGAAAGGTTGATCATGAAATTACATAAATATAAATGACATGAATATATGACTATAATATTCATATATATGGAAAATAAATTCCATTCATGTAGAAATTATGAGTATCTTTTAAAATTATATAGAAAAATATATTTTTGAACTTCAATTCAATAGTCCTTTGAAACAATATTTCAGTAATACTTTCTCTTATTATGATTAACTATGGGTAGTTTAAAATTATAGAGAATCTATTTTCTTGTTGGAAAATATGGCTTCCATAATTATTTGGATATAAAACATTTATCTGAGAAATAATTTTCATTTTAGGATCAACTACATGGCTTTAGAAGAAATCATGTTGTAAATATAACTTTTAGTGATAAATGATAAGACCAATATTCAAAAAAATCTAATGTTCTAGTATCGTTCACATTGCCATGTTAATTGTTTTATATTGTTATATTGAAGTAATTTACTTCTAAAAATGTGTTTAATTATCTATATTAATGTGGATGAGTTTCTTGTTCTTATGATCCTTATTAACCATTTTGAAAAAAAATTCGACATAAAAAATATAAAATCATTTCCTTAATAGTGGTGTATTTTGGGAAACAAGAAGAATATTTGGTAATTAATATCGAATACGTTAATATTTTTTTGACTAAACATGTTAAATATATTTTGACTTGAAATTATTTCTAAAATTGAAGGGTGTAAATACCATTATGAACAAGTATTTTTCATACCCCCTATAGATATTTGATGTTCCAGTTCAGTTTGGTAGGCTATAGATAGATGATAGTGGGTGAAATCAGCACAAAGATAGCCATTCATAGACACTTAGTTGTAAATTCTAAGGATAAATAATCCTTTTCTTCGGTAGTGGATCAATTATATAATGTTTTCCTATATTATTTTTCATGCTTTCACAAACTATGGGAAGTAGAGTTCACCATAGATCTAATGTCTGATGCTACAAAAATATAAATTCCCCTATATAGAATTTCATCAACTAACATATCAATGTCAATCATTCAGTTAGAGTAACACAATGATAAATGGTTTATTAAGATAAGAACATGTACTTATGATACACTAAATCTATGGGATGAAAAGGATAATGTATGTATATGTCTATTTGTTAAATATTATTATATGAATCATGTGATGATTAATAATTTTTATCCCTTTACCATGGATCAATGTATGGTATAATCATTTTAATTGTATAAGGTATTATTTATAAATTAACCTCTATTCATGTTACAATCTACATCATGTTAGGTATGAATAATATTATGAAGAGTTTTTAAGATAATATGTTATTTTAAAGTATTTAATTATGATATTTATTTTCTAAAATTATCCATAATTTTTTATAAAATCAACTAATATTATCTTTTATACATTAATTAATTTATTTTTCATGTTATTTTTCTAGGATATATTGGTTTGTTCAATGTATTAAGACAAAAATTGTATATGTAATAACATTATAATAGAGATAGTAAAAAATTATTTGCTAATTTATATGATATAAAAATTCATTTACATGGTCTAGGAGGTAAATTTTCTTATTAATGCAATCTTTTAATGTGACATATTTAATATATATTGAGAATGTTGAATGATTTATGTCCTATAATGCTCCTTTAAATGTCCTAGAAATCATTCAATGGATGGTTCCAATATTTATAATCCATCCTATATTCCCATGTACGAGTTTTTATCCAATTAAGCATAAAATCATAGGTGGGGAAATAATGTTATTCCTATTATTGGGATATACACCATGAAATCATGAAGATATATTTTAATGTAAAATGCAAATATTGGATTCCAATAATATAGAATGATATTATTGGATTAGCCTTTCGTTTCCTTGCATTCCAATAGGTAATGTTAGCACATAAAATATAGAAAAGTACTCTTCATCAGCATTCTCTAAAAGCGTTGTAATGGGGTAGGGTAATGATTTATTTTGTTGACGTATTTCCTTATTCCTCAATTGTATATGATATAATTTCGGTCATTTTGAATCATCTGACTATGTTGGAGCTCTTTTTTCATACCAAATATGAATTGTCTATTGATAAAAAGGAATGATTATTATATGAGAAATAATTAATCCCCATGTTTTACATGAATGTATTTTCATTGATTGTGATCCATGGTTACCACCTCAGTTTTATAATGGAATTCATTAAACACATTGTTATCAAGGGAAATTGAGTACTGTCATCCATCATTAAATTGAGGACCAATCAAAGTGAACTATTCAATTAATCAAGGTTATACATCAAGATTGAATTTTGTTTTGGGTTGATTATTGGAGGACCACCTATCATTCTAAAAATCATTCTATAATAACATATTATAAGAAAATATTAATATATTTTTATATAATATTTTTGGATGATTTATTTTCTCCTCGTAATTTGATTTAAATTGGGAAATATTCTACGATCAAATGTAGTATCATTATTGGAACTGATGTGTTAGGAGATGATATTAATGATATATTTTTTCAATATGGTTTTATTTATGGTTTTTTATTCTTATTACTGGTTTGGTGAATAATGTATTCAAAAATTAGATGCATTTTCATGTTTTTACATTTTATAAGCAGAGGTAATGACATAGATAAAATTTGGGAGTTTGGAAGATTGTTCATCAAATTTCAATGTTTTTTTTTGTATAATAAAATAATTTTTATTATAGTCAATGATATTCAAACGAGTCAGGGACAAGCACTAGTTTTGTTTCAGAGACTAGTATGGATTTGTACTAGATAGGAATGACATACATGTAAAGATAACACTAATCATAATCTGCGAAATCATAGTAATGAGAATGATGAATAGTGAAAAATAGAGGAATAACGGGTGCAGAAAAGATATGGTCTTTTCTTATAAATATAATACAATATCCTCCTTACAAAAAATTGTGATTGAATAGTTATAGAGGTTTAGAATGACTTCTCAACAAATAAATTTCACATGAGTGAACATACCTTAGTGGGGGTATTTTTAAGAATTGAACATGAGAGATAATATTTTTGTGAGTGGATTAACTTGATGAACTTTATACAAATATAGATTGAGTGATGGGTGATTTATGATGATAGTTTGAAGGAATATAAATTGGAAAACAATATTTAGGGAATTCATTGGGTAAAGGAATTTGAATTAATATATAGAAGTAAAAGGAAACTAGTTTTACAATAATACATGGTTGAACCATACCTAAGTGAAGAAGGATACTTCATTTAACATAACTGAGTGAAATAGAACTGATCAAATATAGACCACATAGAAAACCATATTTCTGTGAGTGGTAATACATATGAAGACATACTATAGAAAAATATTGTAATCTTGTAATGTTTTATGGTTGTTATTTAATAATTGATAATTTCATTATAGCATCATAATATTTCCTTCATGATACAACAATAATTTAATATATTTTTTGATATCAAAGAGTACTTAAACAAAGGAAATGAGGATATTATATATAAAATTATTGATAAATAAGGAGTCAATGGATGTGATAAAAGGGAGGGGATCCCTATTCTTTGTACGTTATTATAAACAATGTTATCATAGATTTTTGGGACCGTATATGATGAAATATATTTACTATTATTCTAAAGAAGAGTGGACTTTTATATATCTTCTTAATTTTATGTGTATTCTCCATTGATTATATATTTGTACTAGACCTAATATAAATTTATGTTTCTTCATTTTATTTTAGTATTTTTTTTGGGAGAGATTTGTGATTAATGATGATTGTTTTAATGTGTCCTTACAAAAGTGGGAATATGATCCAATGTAACGTAAGAAAAAATTTAATCCTAGATTCCCATCTTCCTTCCTAATGTGTCTCAATTTTCCAAAAGTGGTATCATAGATATATTTATGATGTGGATTATTTCATTTGAATATCGTTATGCAGAATATAATGAATTCTAATGAAGTTCATTATTCTGATTTAAACAAATATCATATTTGAAAAAAAAAATTACGATGTCTCTTATGATCTCTCCGAATAGATTCTTCCTCTTCTACATTATTTGGAATACATGTGAGAGTGAAATATGGATTATCAGTGATTGATGAAATTCTAAATCTATTGAATGGTTATTCCAAATTCTCTATCAGATAATTTTTAAAATAAAATATATATAAAGGTGATGATCTTCACTAGTTATGGTGAATTCTACGATAAACTAACTAATATATATGATGGTGGTAGTAAGAAACATGAATAAAATCCCCAAGTACTACAAAATATGTTCAATGAACGAAAATGTAATCATGATCTAAATATCCAAGGATTCTTTGAGAAAATCATTTGTGTTGATGGAGAAATTTGAAGACATGATGAATAATTGAAATATATTTAAATAGTGAATTAAATCATGAACAATCTTATGACTCTCTATAATCCAATGGTATCAACTATTAAATACATTAAATCTATATAATCTTAAGGAATGTTCTTCATATTAGTCTATTTTTTTAGGAAATCTATGTAATGCCTGAAGGAGTATCATTTCACCTAAATAGGGAGAATAATTTCGAATCAACCGAAAAATTTAAAATCATTAATGAATGAAATTATGAAGTAGATACGATTTTATAATTTATATATGTTGTGGTTAGAAAGTTAATTATTTGAAAGGGATGTTTTGAGGAAAAGATACCATTGGTGTAACATTAAAATGGTAGTGTTGGTAAAATTATTGTAATATGTCGATGGAGACTAGGTGAATATAGATAATAATTATAATTCATATAGAACAATTGATGGAGTTTCCCACTAAAAAAAATCCTCAAACAGGAAGATCATCTTAATTTAAGAACAAGAGGTTGATTTTTTTGAGTAAAAGAGAAGATAGTAATGAAGACTATATAGTGGAATTGGAAATATAATTTAAATAAAATTCTAATGACACTATTATGGTCACTATTGAAAATGAATAATTTGGATATAAATATTTCAATTATTATAAATGCACCATTGATGTTAATTTGGAACTTGAGGGGAATCTAGAGGATATCGTTGCTAAAAAATGAAAATATTTATGATTTTCGGGTATTTGTATGTGTATATGGATAAGTTTGACGACAAAATTGATCATCCTGAAAAGTAATAGGATGATTAATATTTCAGTTTGGTGAATATCTATAAATTTGTAATTTTTGGCCTACATTATTGTAAATGATATGTTGACTGATGAATGACGTGATTGTGTAATAAATAAATCAAATAAGGTAATATATATTTATAAAATGTTCTTACCATTGAGATATTAATTTGAATAAAAAATGAAATCAATAGATTTTATGATGAATATGCACATTTGGAAGTTCTTAGTTGGATAATTATTAGAATGAGATAAAACAATTAACAAATGTTACTGAGAAAATATTTAACAAAAAAGGCAATCATTCCTCGGTAAATGTGTGTTTGGTTATGATAATAAAAATTAAATTTTAGGAATAATTACTTTTTATAACAAATGAAAACAAAATATTATGCATTAATACATCAACATTGAACCATCAAAATCATAACCAATAAAGAATCTTAATTAAAAAAGAAGCGGGTTGGAAATGGTCCTCAATATTTGAGGGTTAATCCATTAAAAATGAGATATTAAAAGTCTATAAAAGTGTTTTGTAAAAAACGATAGAGTATATTTAACTTAATGATGTGTCAATTTCTTGTCTATTTTTGGCACACCATGACATATTGTGATGTAGTTAGGAGCTATTTTAATTGAATAGAACACAAAAGTCAACAAAGAATATTGAGAACATATCCTACACATAATTAAATAATGTATTTCTATTGATAATTATTTTTTTGATATATTTCTGTCAATAAATGTTTTGATTGTATTAATATAACAAAAAGGGATTACAGTGATAGAATTTAGATAAAAAAGAATGTAGAAAAACTAAAAAGGATTTATTGATAAATAGAATCTCTCTGTATGATGAAGAAGAAGAGTATTAATATAAAACTGGTGCATAAGAGATGGATGGGAGATAATATTTTTTTCATATACATATTTAGGATTTATGTGGATGTAAATGAATAAAAATGAGAAGGGTAATCTTGATTGAATATACCTTATAGATACAACGAACCACAACACCTAGATCCTTAATAGGGGGTTATCATCTAATAAAAATCAAGAATATAAATCATGGATAGTTCTCACTATGTTGTTACATCTCATAGGTTAAACCATTTTTGAATTTAAAAACATAGATCTCAAATAGACAAAAAATACAAAGGAGTAGTATATGAATTCAATTACAAAGGAATAACCCACATAAACAATGTTGAAAAAACCCTAACTTAATATTTAATATTACAATTTATATGAAATAAAACTTCTTATAATGTGAAATAACTTACAATGGAGTTCATGGTACTCGATGATTGAGTGTTATTTAAAATTATAGAAATATAATTTATATAGTCCTACTCTCACTAGACCACTAGAGAGTAGGACTGAATCCATGGAAGGCTTGTGATTTTTTCAAAGGGAATTATTAAAACCCATCCTCCAAAAACTTAGGATTGTAATTATTGGAGAATGTATGATTTTTTGTGGGAGAAAGGATGAATTATGAAGGTATGAACTGAATTATCGATGAACTACGATAACAGGAAGGAGGCATTCCAATATCAAATGGAGGAAAAAATATTGAGAAAACCTATCAGAAATAAAATATTCAAGGGAAATCATTCATCAAAACTACAAAAATGATCAATATTATGTTCTATAAACTCTTCTGAGACCTATAGTTACTAATAATATGAACATAATCTATGATGAGAAACTATAAAAGGTCATTCCTTTAACATATATGACCTTTATTAGAGTGAGTAGAAACATCTTTTAATGGTTCCCTTTATCAGTGCTAAAATTAGCAATGGAAAATAGTATCATTTATTATTATTTTTTTGGCGCTAATAAAAGGTACCCATTAGCTGATTTTTCAGAGCTGGTAATGGGTAACCTTTGTCAACATTGAAATAGGGTACACTTTATTAGTACATTGTTTTTAGCACTGATAAAGGGATCCCTTATTACAAATTTTTTTGAACTAATAAAGGTCCCCACTAAAATGAAATAATTAACTAAATAAATAATAAATTCTATTTATTGAAAATAATATTTAATTTTTTATGAAGTAAAATTATTGATAAAAATGTATAAATTTATTATTCAATATTTAAACTATAAATATTAATAAATAGTATATATTAAAAGTATAAATATATATATAATTAAAAATGAACATATAAAAATTAAGATTAAGTTAATTATGAAAAATATACAAAATTTTAATAAATAAATAATTATTGATAATATTAATAAAAATATATTTAATATTTATATATATGTGATCATATATAAATATATAATACACAATATTTATGTTTTACATTAAATAGCCATATATTTAGTGAACAATTGTTTATAAATAAAATAAATATGTATTAAAAATACATAGTAATTGCATCAGGTGCTGGATAAAATTTATTGCCATCAGATTATTCAATTTATAAATATATCAAACATGTGTTATATTTATTCCTCATACTTATACATAATTAATTTAATTTTATATACAATAGACACACACAAATATTTACATAATTAATGAAATGTTATATTGAAAAACATACATCTAATATTTTTTTAATTTATTCAAATTTTAGTATTCATTTTTGAAAGTAATTTCAACATTATACATTTAATATATCATTTATTTAATTGAAAACTATAATTCATTTTATTTATAATTTCATTGCCACCTTGTATTAAATCATTTCTATTATTTTTTTATTTTTTTAATATATAAATAATTTCTATTATATATATGTTAATATAGTATGATTTAATATTTTATATATGAAATCATAATTATTTCAATATATATCAATATTTTAAAAATAATTTATATTTAATTACTAAAACATATACATTTTTAAAATATTGGTAATGTGTACTCATTTTAAATTATTCAATTACACTCATTTTTAACATGCATGGACTTAATATATAATATTCATTAATAATATTTAAAATAAATTTCTAAATTAACATTTAATAATAAATATATTTATATATGCATATTTTTTATACGTAGGAATTTACATATTTACTATCATAATTAAATAATAATTTTTATTTTAAAAATTATGTTTATAATTATAAATAAATAATAATATTTATTTATATAATTATAGAGTTACAGTAAATTTATATATATTATGAATATATTTACGATATTTATATTTATATATATTTATTATATATATACATGTAATTATACAAATATATATTTTCATATAAATATATAAATATTATTTTTAATCTTATATTAATATTTTTATAAATAAATATAATAAATTTAAATAATTATACAATTATAATAAATATATTTATATAATATATATTTTTAACATATTTATATTTATATATGTTTATTAAATATATATATATATATTTACAATTTTTATATATATAATTATAATTATAAAAACTTATCTGTGATAAATTTTTAACGATGATAACGATAAATTCTATCTGTGATTTTTTAGCACTCATAAATATAGTTCTTTATCAACACATAAAAATTTGTCACTGATAAAAGGGATCATTATGAGTGTTTTTTTGGATGTTCTGATAAAATTGTCCCAAATATATTAAAAGAAACGTAATTCATCATGAACCAGTCGTGACATTCGATGCTTTCAGCAGAAGCAATCTACTATCTCTGCTCTTCCTCATCAAATCCAAACTCATACCAAGGATCGAATCATGGATCAAAAAATTCCAATGCTCGAATGTAAGGCTCAAATTATTCAAGGGTCGAAGGAATCCAAGGCATGAATGAATTATATGTTTGGTGATATCTCTACATTCTCTCATATGATTCAAAGCATAAATCCATGTTTTGTTGTTTTCTCCCTCTTCTCAAGAATTTATTAATTTTCTGATTATATCTATGTGTATTGTTAGTGATCATTATTTCGTTTATTTATTACAAAACTATTAAATCTCATACTATATTTTGATAAATGCTTCACCTTTCAAATTTATCTTGAATACTATAGGTATTGCTGATAATATCAGGAATGACTTAATGACTACTAGACATGTAAAATTGGGTACTCTTCGTTAATTCGGCCAGATTAATGTGGGAGCCAATATTGTTTCCACTCAATTGAGGGATTCTCCTTCTGATTGAACATAGGAAATACAAATCATGATGCACGTGTGATAGTGATTCACTATTTTCTTACATTTTATGAACAGTCCTAGGTTATTAGGTGAATGATATTGGTCATTTATATAGAGTAATAATTATTATGGGACAACACACTAATAAAAAAATAAATTCATATATAATAAATCACCAAAGGATTGATCATTTTTAAGGGAATACTGTATTCATAATTTTATATTTCTATTATTTCTATTATTTTGTTTTCAATATCTTCCAAAAACCACAATATTTTTATTTTATTATATATATACAATACCATAAATATATTAATGTGCTTGCAATAGTGACTGATCCAAAATATAATATTTTAAGTAATGATGATGGAAATCAGTTGATCTGTAATAATGAAGAATATAAATATTATTGTTTACCACCCCATAACAGGTTTTTCATATAATCAACCCCATAATCTACTATTTACTTTAAGCCATCATAATGAAACACTTTCTCAATACCAATTATTAAAATTAAAATATTATTTAGATAATTACATACATATTTATATATATATGAATAAAGCATAATACATATGACTATATTAAGATTTAATTTGGGTTAAATAAATGACTTGTTTCACTACAATGATTTATTCTTTGAGGGTCCATATATATCATAGTGATTAAACTTTAAGGGTTGATTCATTTAAATCTAAAATTTATTATTTTAATTACTTACAATATAATAATTCTAATTTCAAAAAAATATATATCAATATTATCCTATAATTGTAATAACATCTCAACCCACCCATTTTTATTTAGAATTTATGTTTCTATTTATCTAGAAATATAAATATATTTCTACCACTAATCCAATTCCTATTTCAAATAGAATTAAAATAATGTTTTCTCCCGCAAATTAGAATACAGTTCTCCTGCTTTTCTATACATATTTAAAAATATATACATATTTTAAATAATAACCCACTCATTAATACTTCTTAAAAATCACTTCATTTCCATTATCAATCATCTAATATATAGTATGTATGTTTTAATTTAATTCATCTACATATTGATCATTCATTTACATTGACTTTTATTTATAACATATTTAAAATGAAAACAATTTATCTTAGGTGATTCACTGTTTATAAAATACATGTAACCTTAAACTTGTCCAAAATGAATGATTACATCAATTTACCTCTCATGTGAGATAAAGAACTAATGGCTAATATGAAAGGATTTATATTTTTTTGAATCCTTTTGCATATCATGAATAATAAATTCCACATACATTCCATTATTTTTCATGTAATACATTTATAATTATTTCCTCAAATTCATCAATGTTTTTAGAAAATATTGACAATCTATCATACAAACATTTAATTTGCAATGTTCGCAATAGATTTTATAGAATAATGAAATTCATCATCCAAATAAACATATTACTATTAATCTCACTTAGAAATTATTTTTGTCAGATTGGGTAATCTTCCATTTAACATAAAACTACTATATCTTCCACAATTACAATTATTTTTCTCATTATGACTAAAATATTATACTATGTGCCAAAAATCATCATATAACCCTTAATGGCCATTAAAATGAAAATTTATTATAAATCCTGCACTTCTTCTGCTTGAAAACAATTCTTATTTTCAACCACTCAATACAAAATTATTGATTCAATTTATCATATAAGAATTTTAAGATTTTTAAAACCGTTATCATTATTATGTATATTGTTTCATAAAATTATGTTTCAACTCCCTGTATATTTTTAATTGAAATTGAAATTGTAATATTTAGATGATTTAAAATATTTGATATACAATTTATATTAACTATAAGAATTCATTACATTATTAGATAACTTATTCCAAAAAATAAATTGGAGGTTATCAAAATATAAATATTTTGGAAAAATTATTTGATTTTTTTTCGTTGTTCATATGTTATCGTCTGCATGAATTTGTTCCACTCCTAGTAATCACTGATTAAATTCCATGTATATTAAAAAGCTCTTTATATATTATAATGTTTTATCACAACAAATTTATATATTATGTTTTATTGATTGGGGGTTTATTATTATTATTTATCATATTTAGGATTATTATTCCTCTTTAATTGTCTATATTATATTTTCATTTGTTTGTGGGATTTAAGAAAGAATTGGTCAATAATATTAATAGATGAATGCCCTGTCATAGTTATAGGATTGATACTATTAAAATTTTAATTTCTCTTATAAATATTGAATTAATAGAGTCCCCGATGATTCATATATATTATCATATCACTTCTAATACCCATTGATTCATATAAAAGATCATATATACCATCCCAAAACTCATATTTAATAGGACAAATGATTATAATTAGTACCAATGGTGTAATTGTCAAAAATAAGAGGCATTTACACTATTAGAGAACATCATGGAGTTCAACTACCAAGCTCATCAGCTTCATCTACCAAATAGTTATTATTTAAATATGTTTCTTGAGACTCATCAGCCATATCATTTATGTTACATGTACTACTATAAATATTATTCATTCCTTTCAAGGATACATCTTAGATTATTTCAGGAAATATATGTTCCTGTCCACAATGGTTGGAGGATGGGTGTCAAACAAAAAATGAAATAATAACTATTTATGAGACAAAGTGGTGGATTATGGCTGCTGAATATAACATTACTATTTGGATGAATTTAGAGGATAACACCAACCATGGTAGAGTAATTATTTTCTTTAATTAATTAACCCATTTCTTGCAAATCAATCAGATATTATTTGAAACAATCAAATGTTTTATTTCCTTTATTATAATTATCTATAACATTAACCTTCGATAATTAATATTTTATGTTTATCCTGATATTTATTTTACAAAATAAATATATTATAAACCTAATTGTATGTATATTTATCAGAAATGGATGCATGAAAATCAATGGACAAAATTTTATGAAGATAGAGTTAAATTTGTTGTACCTCTCGAACCCCTCAATGTTTTATTTTCATGATCACAATCACTCAATTATTTATCTAATATTGTTTTAAGTGTTTTTGGATGATAGGCATAAATTCAGGTGGCCAAGGAATTGGGCCAAGAAAGAAAGAAGGCAAAGTGGACTGAAATTCAGTCCACCAGCCAACCGATGGAAGAGCACCGGCCAGCCGATGGAGGCCTGGACAGAAGGCATCCCTCTGTCCAGACCACCGGCCAACCGGTGTCACACCAGCGGCCAGACGGTGGCACCCAGAAAGAAGAGGTTGCTACTGCCTCCTCACCGGCCAACCGGTGGCCTCAGCACCGGCCAGCCGGTGGAAACCAGACCAAACAGTGTTTGCTACTGCCTCAGCACCGGCCAATCGGTGGCCTCAGCACCGGCCAGCCGGTGGAGCCTGAGCCCGAACCCTCCTCCATTTTGCTTACACCGGCCAACCGGTGGCCCTGTACCGGTCAGCCGGTAGACACAGTCAAACTAGCCGTTGGGCTGTTGACCAGCCTGTCCACTTGGCCTCCAACGGCTCCGAAAGCCTCTCCAACGGCTCCAAAGGCCTCGAACGGCCATATGAGGGTTCCCCCTCTATAAATAAAGGACCTTGAACCCCCGGAAGCCTAAGTAAAATAGCCGGAACAATTGTGAAGCCAACGGACACATTTTCCATCATTTGGCGAACCTCCGGCGGATTCCTCCAAGGGAACCCCACTTGCTCCAGCGCACTTCCACATCCAAGGAGCACCTCCAAAGAAGCTTGGGAGCGCCCTTCATCAGCTCCATCAATCCATTGGCTCCCAAGACTTCCTCATTACGGGTTTTATTGTTTTATTCATTTTGAGCTTCATTTTGGGTTTGTGCCTACAAACCCCTCTCTTTCTCATCTCCCTCTCTTTGGGTTCTCACACCACCTTCAAGGTGTGAAGAGGTTGTCAAGCCTTTCCTTTTAAAAGGCTTGAGACATAGGTGAGCTAGCCTTCACCTGTAAGAAGGCTAGTGGGTTCTTGCTATTCCATTGAAAGCAAGTGGGTTCTTGCATAACCATTAAAAGCAAGATGTAATAGGTCCTAGACTAACCTGTAAAGTCAAGTGGGTTTCTTGCTAAAACCATTAAAAAGCAAGCGGTAGTAAATCTCTCAACGGTTGAGTTGGGAGCGGAGACGTAGGCCGGGTTTTTGGCCGAACTCCGTTATCAATTTTGTGTCTTGCCTTAATTATTTCCGCTGCATTTTTACTTTGATTTTTAATTTGTTAATTTATTTTTAAAAGGCAATTCACCCCCCCTCATGCCATCACTTCCTTGCTTTTCTCCACCCAACAATTGGTATCAGAGGAAAATTTGAGTAATACCTTAACCGGTTTCAAATTTAAGATCCATTGTGATGGCTTCCACCTCTTTCACCCCCGAAGGCTATTCCTTGGGTCGTGCTCCATTTTTTGATGGAACCGACTATACATATTGGAAAACCCGCATGACCACTTTTCTTAGAAGTATAGGTTATCCCATTTATAAAATTGTCATGCATGGTTACACCCTCTCTTCCCCCGATGAATCCAAATGGACTCAAGCCGATATAAAAAATTTCGAGCTCGATGGCAAAGCCATGAATGATCTTCATTGCAGCCTAGATCGTAATGAGTTCAATCGAGTTTCCACATGCACCTCATCACATGAAATCTGGAAACTAATGGAGGTTACCCATGAGGGGACTAACAAAGTAAAGGATACTCGATTGGACATGTACCGTCAGGATTTTGAGTCCTTCACCATGAACCCACAAGAAAATATTACTGAAATGTTTACACGGTTTACTGACGTTTGCAATGGTAGAAAATCTCTTGGAGATGACATTTCTGCAGAAACTATGGTCAAGAAGATCCTATGGATCCTCCCAAGCTCATGGGCTCCAAAAGTCCCGGAAATCCAAGAAGCGAAAGATATCAAAAACATGCCGGTCGAAGAGCTCATCGGATCCCACATGACTTATGAGATCACCATGAGGAGGTAAGCTGAAAAGGAAGGCAAACCAATCAAAGTTCCAAAGAACATCGCCTTCAAAGTTCAACAAGAAGAAAGCTCCTCCTCTTCATCATCTTCTTCCTCTTCAAGCGGCGATTCCGAAATGGAGAACCTTGCCCGCAAGATGCATAAGTTCATGAAGAAACACAAGAAGAAGAAATCCCGCAAGGCTCGAAAGGAAAAACACGACGAAAAATCCGAGCCCATGGTAACATGCTACAGGTGTGGCGAGAAAGGCCATTACAAGCCCAATTGCCCACTCAACAAGAAAAAGTCCAAGCAAAAGGAGAAGAAGAAAGCATTCAAGGCCACATAGAGTGATAGCTCCACGTCATCCACCTCCTCCTCCTCAAGTGACAACGGTAATAAATGCCTAATGGCATGTAATGAGGTAACATCTTCCGACTATTCATCCTCTAGTACTTCAAATTCTTTAAATCATTTGTCTTATGAGGATCTCCAGCACGCTAGAGATCAATTGGAGGAAGGTTTTCACGAACTTTCTTCCAAATTTGTTGCCTTAAAAAAGAATTTCAAAAAACTTTCTTCCGAAAAGGAACCACTTCTCAAAGAAAAGGAGGAGTTGTCCCTCAAAATCCAAAACCTTCCCGATGTTGATTCTATGGAATCAACAATCAAGGACTTAAGGGAATTTCTAGCCAAGTTCACCCAAGGGGAACAAAATTTGACCAAACTCCTAGGTTCCCAACGCGTATCTAGAACCACCGAAGGGCTTGGCTATTCCAAGCAAGATTCCTCTTCCCATACACCTACTATTTTTGTAAGGGGGAGCTCCCAATTTAAATTTTGTAATTATTGCAAAAAACCCGGGCACTTAATTTATGAGTGCAATTGCAAAAATGCCCGGTATGGTAGGCCCAAAACCATTTTCTTTAGCGATGAATTTTATAGTAGAAGACCCGCCACTAGACAAGTGTGGATTGAAAAATCCCTTCTAGCGAGTCTCACCGGACCGAAATTTGTCTCGGTTTCAAAAACCTCTCCCCGGTGATTTGTTGTTTTATTTAGGGGGAGTTAGGATCGTTTAAGCCCTTTTGATTTCAATTTCAAAACTTTCAATTCAAACTTTCAATTTCAACGCTTGGTATCAAATTTTTTTTTTCATACTAAATCGTTATTCAATTTTTGATTCAAAACTTTCAATTCAAACTGTTAATCATTTTTGATTCAAAACTTTCAATTCAAACTGTTATTCAATTTTTCATTTCAAAACTTTCAAATCAAATTTCAAAAATTTCAATTGCTTTAAAATCTCTATTTGTTTTTCAAAGCTTCCCTCAATCAAGTTTTATGCCCCATGCTATTTTGATATTCACAAAGGGGGAGAAATTCTTGATTGATTGGGGGAAAAATCTTTTAAAGCATGCCTTTCATTTCAGTATTTTACATTGTTTGTTTTGGTGATTGTGATCATCAAAATAGGGGGAGATTGTTGTACCTCTCGAACCCCTCAATGTTTTATTTTCATGATCACAATCACTCAATTATTTATCTAATATTGTTTTAAGTGTTTTTGGATGATAGGCATAAATTCAGGTGGCCAAGGAATTGGGCCAAGAAAAAAAGAAGGCAAAGTGGACTAAAATTCAGTCCACCGGCCAACCGATGGAAGAGCACCGGCCAGCCGATGGAGGCCTGGACAGAAGGCATCCCTCTGTCGAGACCACCGGCCAACCGGTGTCACACCAGCGGCCAGCCGGTGGCACCCAGAAAGAAGAGGTTGCTACTGCCTCTTCACCGGCCAACCGGTGGCCTCAGCACCGACCAGTCGGTGGAACCCAGACCAAACAGTGTTTGCTACTGCCTCAGCACCGGCCAACCGGTGGCCTCAGCACCGGCCAGCCGGTGGAGCCTGAGCTCGAACCCTCCTCCATTTTGCTTACACCGGCCAACCGGTGGCCCTGTACCGGTCAGCCGGTAGACACAGTCACACTAGTCGTTGGGATGTTGACCAGCCTGTCCACTTGGCCTCCAACGGCTCTGAAAGCCTCTCCAACGGCTCCAAAGGCCTCCAACGGCCATATGAGGGTTCCCCCTCTATAAATAAAAGACCTTGAACCCCCGGAAGCCTAAGGAAAATATCCGGAACAATTGTGAAGCCAACGGACACATTTTCCATCATTTGGCGAACCTCCGGTGGATTCCTCCAAGGGAACCCCACTTGCTCCAGCGCACTTCCACATCCAAGGAGCACCTCCAAAGAAGCTTGGGAGCGCCCTTCATCAGCTCCATCAATCCATTGGCACCCAAGACTTCCTCATTACGGGTTTTATTGTTTTATTCATTTTGAGCTTCATTTTGGGTTTGTGCCTACAAACCCCTCTCTTTCTCATCTCCCTCTCTTTGGGTTCTCACACCACCTTCAAGGTGTGAAGAGGTTGTCAAGACTTTCCTTTTAAAAGGCTTGAGACATAGGTGAGCTAGCCTTCACCTGTAAGAAGGCTAGTGGGTTCTTGCTATTCCATTGAAAGCAAGTGGGTTCTTGCATAACCATTAAAAGCAAGCTATAATAGGTCCTAGACTAACCTGTAAAGTCTAGTGGTTTTCTTGCTAAAACCATTAAAAAGAAAGCGGTAGTAAATCTCTCAACGGTTGAGTTGGGAGCGGAGACGTAGGCCGGGTTTTTGGCCGAACTCCGTTATCAATTTTGTGTCTTTCCTTATTTATTTCCGCTGCATTTTTACTTTGATTTTTAATTTGTTAATTTATTTTTAAAAGGCAATTCACCCCCCCTCTTGCCATCACTTCCTTGCTTTTCTCCGCCCAACAAAATTGTTCTTCATGTTTTCAACATAGAATGAATTAAACCATTTTCAAATACCTTTTCCATGTTATCATTGTTTTTATTCAAGAAAAAGAAGTCCAAAACCGTTAGAAGAACATTTTATGTGTCATATAATAAATCAGAAATATTAATGTTGAAATTAAGATGGTGAGAATCAAAAATACAAACCTATTTGGATGATACTACTGTTCTTGGTTCATTTGATATGAATATATGTGCAAGTTATGGTGTGGATCTCATGGAAGAAATGAAAATGGAAATTGAAGATGATGTTCTTGATTGTACACAAAGGTATGAGAAATTAAATAGTTGTTCCAAGAGACCATTGTGTACCTATTGTTAAATTTAATAGAATTTTTAGCATTATAGAATTTATATAATTTTAAATATGGTAGCATAAGATGTGACACCGGCTATAATGAACTACTCAGTTTTCTGAATGATATGATTCCAGAAGAAAACGAACTAACATGTTGAACGTATGATTCTAATAGATTTCTATGTTTAATGGTTATGATATCGAAAAAAATAAAATCATGTTCAAATGATTTCATATTGTATCTCATATACCAAGAAACACTAATAATATTCCCTAAGTGTGGTGTGGATCGATACAAGAAAAATGAAACATGTGTTTTGAAATTTATATCACAGGTTCATATCATAGCATGGTTTACAATACTATATAGATATTAGGAAACCTCAAGAAAACATTCATAGTAAGAAAATACAATAATTAAGGATGACATTCTACATCATCCAATATATTATCCTTGGTGGAACTTAAATGATTACGAGTATCCTATATTTTTAAATGAGCCACGGAACATTTTTCTTGCATTATATAATAATAGAATAAATATTGTTGTTGTATAGATAAGTACTCACTGTAGAAGGCCCATCATTTTGGAAAATTGTAACTTACTTCCATGATTATGAATGATGGAAAAATAATTTATATCGTAACTTCTTCTATCTAGACCCAAGAACCCTAGTAATGATATTGACGACTACATGGTACTATTTGTTAAATATCTAAAAATGATGTGGGATATTGGTTATATAATGTATGATGCTCAAATAAATGATAAATTCACATATAAAGAAATGTTATACGAGATGATAAATGAATTTAATGGTTATATAGTTTTTTCAACAAATAACATTTAAGATATGTTGGGGTGTCCAATTTCTGATGAATAAATACACTCTGTTTTTTTAAAACATTTCTCAAAGACTATTTTTAGGATATATGAAATTTTGACATTGAATATATAAATAATGATATTGTAAAATGATATTTTATGTGAATATTGAACATGTTACAACACCATCTACACTAATAGTTGATCAACTATTGATAAAAGTAAAAGATGTTGACACTATTTCAATAAATATGTATTTAGAATATTTTGAAATATGTGTCACGACCCGTCTATGGGACCCGTGTCATGACTAACCCCAAGCCCGCCTCCCATAGGCCAGGGGTTGACGACTAGCACCAAGGCGTAAATCCCGACAAAAGGGGAAGGCATTGCCTTTATAATGTAAACAAACACCACAGAGTATGCAAGCAGAAGCATAAAATAAGTGAAACTGGGTATAAAAGTAATGCGGAAAAGTAAGTGGGCCAGAATTCAAACACAAACTGAAAGTAAAGTACAACTGGAATCAAAGTAGAACAACTGAATGTAAAGCAGCAATGTCGAGCCTTCCATTGGAAGTCCCACTTAAAGGGTGGGTATAGATAGCCTCCTCAGCCCCTCAGGTCTAGCCGTACGCTCCGTGTACATTCCTCCCAGTGGTCCACCTCTATGTACCGACTTGTTCCACAAACCTCAACCCCGATCAGCATTGTCCATCGTCTGCATCCAACACAACGTAGTACGGGCATAGCTCGTGCATTGGTGAGTATACACTACTCAGTAGGGACCCCAAGACCCCCGAAGGTCTCCCAGAATCCACAAAGGATAATCCACAAAGGAAAGATACAATCACGAAGTAACATCCAACACTACTTAGGTATACGCCCATACATATACCTAAGTCATCAATACCGGTTCAGTTCCAACACTCGAACCCATGTTCAATCACGTCCACATAGGATAATACAACCCAAACCACACAGGATAACACAACTCAATCCACATAGGAATGAATGTCAATAATATCGAAGATATTGATAGAATGTAAATACTCAAGTTACACAGGTATACTTCTTTGGAGATAGAGATGATCAGATATAGCCTCTGATTCATCTAAACTGGGACCCATGTAGGATACTAAACCAGCCATGCTGCCAAACCCACATAGGATTTCAGTGCAATCTTCATTACCGTTGAACCCATGGTGGATTTCTGTACGATCTTCATCGCTGCCGAACCCACATAAGATTTTAGTGCAGTCTTCATCGTCATCAAACCCACATAGGATTTCAGTACGGTCTTCATCGCTGCCGAACCCACATAAGATTTCATTGTAGTCATCATCGCCATAGAACCCACATAGGATTTCAGTACTATCTTCATCACTGCCGAACCCACATAGGATTTCAGTGCAGTTTTCATCGCCATCGAACCCACATAGGATTTTAGGCCGGTCTTCATCTCCGCCGAACCCACGTAGGATTTTAGTGTCATCTTCATTGCTATCCAACCCTCATAGGATTCTAGTACGGTCTTCATCACTACCGAACCCACATAGGATTTCAGTGTAGTCTTCATCGCCGTCGAACCCACATAGGATTTCAGTATGGTCTTCATCACTGCCAAACCCACATAGGAATCAGTGTAGTCTTCATCGCCGTCAAACCCATATAGGATTTCAGTACGGTCGTCACACTCGCAGTTGCAGTCGCATCCAGCTCTATGGTTCCAGCACAAGGCATGCTCGTTTTTTGGAGGGTCCGCTCCACGAGCCAAAGGGGGTCGATACATCAACTGACACATATTACGGAGTTTATGTATCCCAATGTTCTGTCTCATCAAAAGGAACTCAACGCGACAGACGACGCGTCTATCAGACGCCCGGTCTGAGAGTTATTATCTTTTTCGTTCCAGGGGCCCGGTTGGTTTTTAAGTCAAAACCAACCCGACCGCACTCCAACTATGTTCAAACCTCAAGCGTAGTAAGCCAAAATGTCCTTCTCACTAAGAAGAATCCAACAAAGTCGACGACATGTCAGTCGGACGTCCGGAGCTCAAGTTATAAGTGTTTCCGCTCCAAGGGCCTGGTTGGTTTCGTGTTCGAACCAACCCGGCCATACCCAAAGTTCTCCAAAACCTTGAGTGTAATATACCGAAACGCCCGTCTCTATCCAAGGATCGCATCACAAATAACGGTGTGTTGTTCGGAGGTCTGTAGCACATGATATGGGCAAAAGAACGAACTTGTCCGGTTTTAGGGGGTTTTGGGTCCGGACCGACCCGGCCCGAGACCCCGTGGGTCCGCCGAACCGGGTCGACCCGACCTGGGTTCGGGTCCGGAACATTAGGGCGCGGCCCGGCCCAACCGGCGTGTCCTGGCCCCATTGGTGCGGCCCAACCCGGTGCGGCCGGTAGGCCTTCCCCGCAAGGCCAGCACCGAGCTGGTCGTGCCGTTGTAGAAAGGGGGGGATGCCCCCCTTGATTGAAGCAGTGGCCCCGCGTGGGGGCCAATCTTTGCCAGCGGACGTGGCCCAGCGCCGCATCTCCCTCGGTCCCGCACGGCTGCGAGACCAGTCGCCTGCCGTCACGGCTTCAGCCATGGTGGTCCCTCCTGGCGGTGCGCCGGGACGCCGCCAGTGAAGTCTGCGCGCCACCGGAACCACATTGGTGGTCATTTCTTACTCCTGTTTGCACTTGGGGTCGTCTCGGGAACCGTAGAATACTATGATGGCCTCCAATCCCTAAATGTTCCCGTTTCATCATCACCCAACGTTCCACGCATCAAGAACAGAGAATTGGGGGGTTCAGACTTGTTCGTTGGTCCGCACCCACCATGTTAGAGGTTCAAACGACTTTCAAAAAATTTAAGCATATGTCAAGGATATAATCCACATAAATTAAATTAAACCAATCCCCCTACCTCGATGAAGTCTTCAAACGAGTTTTCTCGTGGGAAAGGGACGTCGCGGAAGACGACGTCGTTGAAGAGGATCGTGGGCGTCACAGTACACGACATCGCGGGGAAAAGGATCGACGACGTCGTTGAGAAGAGGATCGTCGGCATTGCGGTACACGGCGTCGCATCGTCGGTCTTTGGGGAACTAGTGTTCTTCGTCGTCTCCCGTCGGAGGCCGACGTTCATCGTCGTTCTTCACGTTCTGCAATGAAGAAGATGAAGATTCAAAGGCTTTGAGAAAATACTCTCCAATCCTTCTTGCACAACGAATCAAAAAAATAAAATAAGGTGTTTCCTTATTTTATTACTCAAACCATCCCTTAATTTAAATTAAAAAATTAAAACACGATTTAGTTATCGTGCATTGAACAATAAATGAGGCGTTTAATAATCCAATCAAACACGAGAGTTGACATGGCATTAAAGAGGGGGTGCGGATGAGTTACCAAATTGAAAGCATGTGGGAGGTAAAAGGAAAAATAAAGGGGGTGGGGCTCGTGTGGGCCCCACCTCACTTATATCCTACCTAGGAGTTAGGGTATTAGTGGGTCCCACTCCAACCACCATGCCTAGGTTATCATTACTTATAATATAAATAAAATTGTAGCACAATATTTTATTTTTATTCTTTAGTTAACCCAATTAATTATTAACCTCGCCCGAGCAAAAGAAACACTGAAAAACGTGTTCATAAGAAATTATCAGCCCTGCGATTCCATCGGTGCCCTCGAAATGTGATTCCGAGCACCAGTTTCATAGTTAGGAAAACCCTCTCATTCGTTAACTGAACGTACCCGAGCTAAACTTTGGAAATTGATTCCGGGCACACCGGGCCTCGGAATCAGGTGCCTTCAGAAACATTATTCTTGTAAAATCCCAAATAAAATTAAGAAATAAAATTTCCCTTGAATTTTATGGGTCTTTACATTACTCCCACCTCAGTTATTTATGTCCCCATAAGAATACATCATAAACTAGGGGAACAAATGTCAGTATTGTTCACACATCTTAGCCTCCCACTCCTAAGTGCTCTCCTGGAGGTTCTCGTGCTTCCATATGAGGTGAACTAGAGGTATCGACCATCCACGTATGACCTTATCCTATTGATCCTTGATCTCCACTGGGAAATCCGCAAATGTCTCCCCATATTCAATGTCCAACTCCCCATGGTCGACGATATGTGTCAGTTCATGCATGTTTCTCCTCAGCTGAGATATGTGGAAGATGTCGTGCACCCGGTGCAACTGCGGTGGTAGAGCCAGGCGATAAGCCACCTCGCCTATCCTGTGGAGGACCTGGAATGGTCCGATGAAGCATAGAGATAACTTCCCACCTCAGCCAAATCTCTATAATCCACATCAAGGTGAGACCCGCAAGAAGAGGTGGTCACCATCCTCAAACTCCAGTGGCCTCCACCTCCTGTCAGCATAAGACTTCTACCGGCTATGAGCTGTCCTCATCCACTCCTGGATGACTTGGAAATTCTCTTCCATGGCCTGGACCATCTCTGGTCCCACAAGTGATGACTCCCTAGGGTCTGTCCAGCACAGAGGTGATCTGCAAGGCCGGCCGTACAATGCCTCGTATGGTGCTATCCTGATGGTGGAGTTGTAGCTGTTGTAGTAAACGAACACCACCAAGGGTAGGTGGTCCTCCCAGCAACGACCAAAGTTGATGACACATGAAAATAGAATGTCTTCGAGAGTCTGAATGGTTATCTCCGTCTGACCATCCGTCTAATGGTGAAAGGCAGTGCTCAGACGTAGCTGCGTCCCGAATGACTCCTGCAACCCCTTCCAAAGCCAGGAAGTAAAGCGAGCATCTCGATCAGAGACGATAAATGATGGCACACCATGAATCCGTACGATCTCCTGAACGTAGAGGCGCCCCAATATCCCCACTAAGCCCATCTCTTTGATGGGTAAGAAGTTGGGCGACTTGGTGAGTCGGTCGACAATCACCCAAATGGAGTTGTGACCTCTCGAAGTGCGTGGAAGTCCAGTCACGAAATCCATAGATATCCCATCCCACATCCACTCCGGGACCACCAAGGGTTGTACGAAGCCTGCAAGTACCTGGTGCTCTGCCTTCATGGGGTACTCCTATCTAGTATGATAAAATTAATGTTTCTTAAATAAGACATTGCATTGATTATAAAGCCTTCAATGACATAACTATTATGAACAATTATCCATTTCCTCATATCAATGATTTGTTTGATCATCTCTAGGGAGCTCAGTATTTTTCAATGATTGAATTTAGGTCAATGTATCAACATTTTAAAGTAAATGAAGCAATCATTCAAATTAACGTCTTTCAAACTAGACATGACCATTTTGAGATTTTAGTTATTCCTTTTGGGTTAACCAATTAACTTGTTGTATTCATGGATCTGATGAATATAATTTTTCTTAAGTTATTGGATAAGTTTTTGGTTGTGCTTATTGATGATATTTTGGTTTATTCACCAAGTCAAGAGGAACATGAACGTCATTTAACTGTTATCTTGAAAACCATAAAATGAAAAGAAACTATATGGGAAATTCAGCTACTGTGACTATTGGTTATAAAAAATTTAATTACTTCGTCACATGGTTTCAAAAAATAGCATAACTGTTGATTCGTCTAAAAAACATGTTTTGGAAAAACGGACATGACCCACAAATATAACTAAGATCCATAGTTTTGATGTTTTATCAGGTTATTACTAGAGTTTTTTTGCAAATTTCTCATGGTTATCTAACTCACTGACTATGTTAACTCGAAGTGGTTTTATGTTCATTTGGACAATAGAATGCGATTATTATTTATAGTAATTGAAAATAACATTAATGAATTCTCCATTTTTGACATTACATACCATAGATGGAAAGGTTTTTATCTACAATGATTCTTTTTTTAAAGGACATGGTTATGTCATTAGGCATAATCATCAGATTATTGCATATTATCCACGTCCTTTGAAACCTCATGAGATAAATTACCATACACAAGATTGGGAATTATCTTATGTTCTTTTTTCGTTAAAATTTTTGAAGCATCAAATCTAGATATTAAAATGTGAAAAATATACTGACTACAAAAGTTTGAGGTATATATTCCCTAAAAAATATCTGAACATGACATAGAAGAGATGGATGAAATTAATCAAGGATTATCATTGCATGATATATTAACATCCAGGAAAGGTAAATAAACTGGATGACACATTGAGTAGAAAATAAAATTATACATTAAACATGTTATGTTTCAAACAAGATCATATGATTAATGATTTTTTTGAACATTGGCCATGATGTTGTTGGTGCAAGAAATTACTTTATTTTTTTCAGGTTTCAGTACATTCATCCCTATCAGACAGAATAACGAAAGCGCATAAAGATGACAATGATTTTTAAAAAAAAATGTATAATTGGTTCAGAAGGGTATGTTACTTGAATTTATCATTGATAAAGATACAGTTTTGAGGGGTTTTAATATATTATGTGCGCCTTGTGATTTACAGTTGAAGATTTATTTGTTTTGTGAAGCCCGTAGTTCCTCATTTTCAGTTTATCTCCACCGTACTACGATTTAATGAGATCTGTGGGAGTATTACTCTATGGGTGAAACAATTAGATATATTGTTTAATTTACTATGATGTGTTTGACTTTTAAATAGATTTAGGAAGAGCATCAGTGCCCAAAAGGGATGGTTCAGTCTTTACCAGCGCCAAAGTGGAAATGGGAAAATATATCCATGGAATTAATTGGGGGATTACTAAATACATCTCTTGGTATCAATTCAATCTAGATTTTTGTTGATCGATTGACTAAATATGCTCAGTTTCTTCTAATTCGAGATACTTTGTATCTAGATCAACATTATTGGTTTTATGTTAAAGTTATAGTCATTTTTCATTGAGTTCTCCTCTCCTTTGAATGTATTTGTGATCCCATGTTCACTAATAACTTTTTGAAATACATTTAAATGTTCTTGGGTGCAGTCTTAAATTTTAGTACGGATTTTCATCCTCAATCAGATTGGAATTCAGAATGAAAAATTCAGACATTAGATGATATGATTCTAGATTTCTCTATGGATTACCAAGGAAGTTAGAAAAAACGTATTTCTTTCGTTGAATTTTCATATAATAACAGTTTTCATTCCATTATATAGATTTCTCAATTTGATGCAATATTTGGAAAGCGGTATGGAACTCTAACTTTTTTGGATGAAGTTGGTGAATGGAATTTTATGGGACCTGAATTGGTAGAATATGTGGCAGGGAAAGTTTAGTTGATTTAGAAGCACATAAGAACATGTCATAGTAGGAATAAAAGTTATGTGTATAACTAGAGGAAGGATATTTCTTTCGAGGTAGGTGATTATGACTTTCAAATGGTTCTCCAGGGAAAAGTGTGATGCACTTTGGTATGAAGGGAAAGTTGAGTCTGAGGTTCATTGGACCATATGATATTCTGGGGAAAGATGGATCAATTTCATATAATGTGGAATTACCTACATGATTATCCTAGTTACATAATATGTCTTATGTTTCAATGTTGAGAAATTATATGCTGGATCCATCTCATGTTTTTAGTCGAGAGGTAGTTCAGTTGGAAGAGAATCTCTTTTTTGTGGAACAACCAATCCAGATTCCTGACCAAAAAGTGAAAGTGTTGCGGAATAAAGTAATTCATTAATAATTGTTTTATTGAAACCCTATATGGTTGATGAGGAAAATGGGAATCTAATAATGCAATGAGGGATAAATACCCCCACTTATTTGACAAGTGAATAAAAATTGTGATGGAGAAATATCCAAAAGCGGCGAAGGATGTAACATCATGGTAAATAAAAGATATGAAAATTTCATATTTATTAATATTTGTGAATTAAATATTAACTTTACTTTAAAGGGTATGATATGTTCGATGGCGTACTCGACACGCAATAACAGGTTTCTCTTAAATCTAATGTTGCGCACAAGCCTGAGTCATATTAAAAAATAATAGTATAATATTATTTTAAATGGTAGTTAACACCTTGTTATTGTACTAGAGGGAATGAACAAAAAATAATATCAAATTATTATACATGTTTGATAAATGTATTTATAGTAATTCAATAAATTTTGGAGGCTTAAAATATGAATGAATCGATTTTGGGCATAAATACTCTAGTAGTTTTAAAATGTATTCTTACAGATTATTGATGTAGAACCCCTTTTAAATAAATATTTTTTTTCAAATTTATATGTTAAAGTTTAAATAATAAACATATTCTTTAGAATAGGGATATCAAAATTTACTTTGGGAATTTTTTTTGTATTTTTACGAAAAAGTTCATTTTCAATGATTAGTGAAAAATACTGCATTTTATGTCAAAACTGTCATTTCAAATTAAATATTTAAATGGTTATATTATCTTTTTATTTTATTTTAAATTTTAATTGGATTATATTTTAATCATTTAATCCAATTTTTTTCATAGGAAGTAATTTCACTTTGAAATTCTACATAAACACATGTCAATCAATTGGTAGTTATTATTTCTTAAAAATATTCTTTTTTGTTTTGACAACGTGAATTAATTTTAAATTATTTTATACAACATCTATGTTTTGAATTTGAAAAAAAGGATTCAATATTTGGAATCAGGAGTTCCAAATTGTATTAATATGTAACTTTTATTTTTAGACATTTTTAATAGTATCTTCAATAAATATTTGATTTACAATGGTGAAAAGGTAAATCTGGTAAATAAGTGTAAAACAAATAATATTATAATAATATTAAATTTCCCTAAAAAATGTCCTAACAATATTGGATGTTACATATACATTAATGGGAATCTATGGATCAATTTTTGGATTTCATGGAGCCACATTTAAGTGAAAATTACATTATATAATTATTAATATAAAGTTATGGAAAATGTATCATAAACATATATATTTTGGAAAAAGAATTCGTTTCTGGGGTTATATAAGTTATTATCTAAACTATAGATATTCCTTATAAATATAAAACTATTTCCCATATCAAAGTATTTTATTTTAAAATTTTATACATTAGATTAATAAATTTATTTAGGACACAATGATGATGTAATGATTACCTCATTAATGAATTTTTTAAATAAATGAGATTATATATATATAAATAAACTTATTTTTAAAATTTTTATGCCATACACGAATTTTAGGGATGCTTATGTATTTTTATATTTTAATTAATGATATTTTTCGAATATATGAAGTTTTTATGGAGTTTCAAAAAGTCATGATATGAATTGAATAAAAGTGGACAAATGAGTTTTTTAATCAATTAATATTTTATTAAATGAGACAATAGTCCTAAAAATCTATTATTCATCCAAATGAAATATATAATAATACAAATTTCATTAATTATTTATTTTGGGTCACTTGGAATTTTATGTCAAATATATTAACCATATAGTATAAATATATAAGAAGACATTGTAAAATTTAAATAAGTTAACAGTGGGTTAAATAAAAAAGATAAGTATTAAAAAATATCCCATTAATGTCCAATTATTTTGTATGATTTAATTTCCACATATATTCCAATAATATTCCAATTTAATTTGTTTTGGACATTTTAAAATCAAATATCATTTTTATAATAAAATAATACTTTCAAACATTCCTAAAGATCCCCTCCTCCCTCTTAATAAAGGTCCCCACGTCTAACCCATTACTCACACCTCTCAATCCCCTTGGATAATCCAAAATGTTACAAAATATTCTTCCAAAATCCCTTTCTTCCACATTGATGCCTTAATTTGTTCAGAAGGAACTTCAATAAAGCCTTTTGGTTCATACCAAAAAGGAGTAACCCGATTTAATGGTAACATCTTCTCTCATGTTCTTTTCCTTTTATATCCTTCTCCAACCCATAATCTTTATTTAATAAATTGTTCATTAAAAACAACAGTATCTTCAATATACAAGTATTTTGTTCTGAGAAGTATTCTATCTAAACATCCTCACACCTCCATCTAACAGATACAAATATATTGTTTCTATGGACGATGAACTACTGCCACACGAAACGATGATTGTTCAATTATCTCTACCACCTCTCAGGATGGCCATTATTATTGAAATGTATTTGAAAGTGATATTTAATATATTTATATTGTCTCTATGCTTCTTTATTTTTCATTTATACCATTCCATTATGGTTTTCGTAATTGGTAAATACGATAAATTTAATTAGAGGAAGTGAGGACTACTGCCTCTCAAGGTTATATGACTCCTTCATGCCATACGTTGAACGTATAAAGGTTAGAGTTTATGATATTATATATGATATTATAATTTAATTATTATATACCTATGTACCATTACATTTTCATTCCATTAAATATGAAATAGAAATGAATGTAGTGTACATGCATACATACGACTTACCATCTCCATGAACAATGCATTTCATTTCATATCTCAAAACGTAATGTATTATTAAAAATAGAGATATATATATATATATGATATATATTATATCTAAATAATGAATATCATTCCAGATATGATGGACTTTTGACCACATGGACAAGTTGTAATTATAATAAGTTCATGTTTTACAGAACTACCAAATATCGACTAAATGACTGTAATTAACAAAAATGATTATGTAATGTTTAAAACATGGTAATAACTGATATAAAAGGAATAATAAAATTGAAAAAGGATCTAAAACAATTATAAATTTAGTTTAGTTTTTTATTAAGTTGATTAACGAATGAACGAGTCATGTTAGACACATGGTAAAGGACTTTATCTCAATCTCCTTTCATTGAAGCATACATTGTTTTATAAACCACATTATTTCAAATGGAGTATAATTATAAGAGTTTTCTTTTATTGAATTCATCAGTTTCCAAAAGTAATATTTTTTTAGAATCATATAACTAAACAAAAAAGGGAATTTTTCCCTTTAACGTAATTGATGACAACGACCTTTCTACCGCCGGGAGCATTATTCGATATCTCAATTCCTTAACAAGCTGTAATATTTTTTTAAAAAATAAATACCATATAATATTTTTATGTATTCAGGTAATGAAAATGTTTTTGGGAACGGTTTGGTTATTTTAGTGCATGAAATGGTTATATTTTTATCGCAATGTGGAAATTTAATCTTTCCTTTATTCTAGTTCATGAATTAAGATTATGTTATAGTTCTAAGGCATTGTTTACGCATATGGGATGTTCTATGATAAAACTAGGGTGCGTGAGACCGATATAGTTCTCCTATGAATTGGTTAATGTGATGGAGGTAAACTTTAAATATTATCATAAGATATTTCTCGAATATATTATTACATGTATTCCAAATGTAACTACATATATAGATGTGAAAGCAACACCGTAAGTATGTTATGGATGCCACAAGTTACATTTATAATTGATGATTCACATGTGTTATTCATAAATATTCTGATTTCATGAGCTATGTTCAAGAGCATATTTTTTGTATGTATTATTGGAATAATGATTTATATCTTTATTTTTAACCCTTACTACACTTTTTATGCTCATCTATTGTTTTGAAATGTTTTTGTCACAGGGTGTAAGGAAGGGTAAGAGAAATGATTAATTTAAGAATATATATATGTAGATAACAATTCATGTTTTATTTTAAGAGTTTTAATTTTATGAATGAAAAGGATATTTATTAGAAGTGTCTAGTTTGTAATATTTGAGATGTAATGTAATAGTTATGTCCTATTCTATAAAACTCTAAACCTGAAAAGATCCTCAATGTGAATTATTGACTTCACTCAAGATTATGTACTGTTGAAAGAAAGGGCCTTATATTAGTTTTTCATGTGGGAAGTCATACCCATCATTCCTTCCATACACCTCCCTCTTCAATTAGTGTAAGAGGAATAAAATTATATAATAGGATAATTTTTTAGGTGTTTGTACAATTCAATCATGATTATGAGAAGTAATTTATCATCTGATATCCCTTTTATCCTACAAAAATCATGTCTCTTGTGGGATTTGGAACAAGAGTTGATCATTCGATTATAATATTTAGAATGATTCCATCATGAGAATCTTACTTGATTAGATCCCATACCAATAAATCAAATGACTCGTACTAGGTATAATCCCCAAGCTATCTATCATGGGCCTTCTCCATAGGTATAATCCCATAACCCTTATTGAACTACGTGGTTTTGGATTACTATTTATATAGGACACATAATATGTATCTCCTATATTCAAACCTGGCACCATCAATCATATTATTGTATTTATCATTATATATTCCTAATAATATTTTACCCAAACATGAGGGTCATAGTCTATAGATGTTCAATCTTATCATCCTCATTAAGTCGTAATTCTTGTGGGACTTATCAATAGAAGACATGTTCCTTGTAATATCGACATAATCTATTAGAGACATATTCTCTTTGATGCCATCCATAAGGGGGAAATCACCAATATGTTCGACACTAGTAATCTATAAGAATATTTTACATATTCTTCTTTGTTGTATTATTTTTAATTTAATGTTTATGTTATTATTCATTTCACAATGATATGAAAAAACAATTTCATTATCTTGGTATTGAACAAAAACTAATATTCACTTTCTTGGAAGCCTAAAATATCTCGAATTCCCATATAAGTGGCTTTAAACTCATTTTTTTTGTGAAACCAAACATCAAAAACTTGTAATGAAATAAGATGAAGAGCCCCTGATACATATAGATTGTTCTATTGAAGGATAACCATAAACAATATTTGGTTCACACTGGCACATGTTAATAACTAATTACCAATGTTTTTAACCACTCCCCTAATAGGATTTGGGTTGGATTTAGTACCATGACATAAATATATTATAGATTCCAAGATTATGAAATATTTCCTCGCAACAATGTGTGATGAGTCTAACCTTCCATCTACTCAAACAATATGAGAGTCTAAGTGCAATCAGGAAGATAACCTAATGACCAAATACATTTGTAAAGGTTGTCTGTATCTAAACATGAAAACCAGTTCAATTGGATGTTTTAAGTTCCATGAATAATCCCCATTTGAAACAATGTGAAAAATGAGTGTAATTCTTTATACGTAAATAACTGGGATATCCTTCAATAAAATATCTAAATGGAGAATATGACATTTAAGACATTGAAATCACACTAAAAATTTAACCATAAATCCTCATGATATACATATGAATTTATGTTCAAAAAATAACAATGTAATGAAATCCTATTTACATTTACCCACGTACATTAATTTATAGGTGATGAAAATGGATATTTTTGTCCCTATATCTATATAATACTCATAACTGAAAATGAGTTTATGAAAACCTAAATTAGAAGAGGTGTGATACATTCAATATAAGACATCATATATTTATCTTTTTTTAGTTTAGTTTTAGAAATTCCATTTCTGTTGGGGTAGAAAATATGATAATATTTACAAAAATGATATTTATGAATCATTTCATAATTCTATGTGAATCATCATAATGATTTTTTCATACCCAAATCACTAAAATGAATTATTAATTGACAATATGATAAAAAAATTATGAAATGATATTCATCCACAATAAAATTGATTTATCATGAAACAATTTAAATAATAAACATAATGATTAAACTTCTATAAAAATTACCTCATTTTAGTAAATTTTCTATACATTTATATATTTTTAGAGAATTCAATGAATATAATATTTAATCATATTTCCAAACTGTGGTTAGTAAAAAAACATCAGAATCATATATTCTAATATTAATTCATATTTACCTAATATTCAAATCCTCAATGTATACAATTATCTATGAGGTCTATTGATTTATTTTCTTTTATATCAAAAAGTTAAATTAATATTCCATTTATATATATATATATATAATATTTACATGACAATAAAATTTCAGAATTCAATATTCATACTTTCTAAACATTTCATATAACTCATTTTCTTATAAAATATTCTAAATTTATTCTCATGTGATTCTAATTCTCTTTATAATACTTAGTATGTCTCATTATATCATCAATAAACACAAAAACAAATTATCAGGGTAATCCATATGTCGAAAACAAGAGTTTATTCCCTAACATTCAAAAGGATCCATCACTGAACAATAGAACTAACATTGTTTTCCAAAATTAATGGTGAATATTATGTCATAGAATAAAAATCCTTAAAATAATCAAAAATGCTCTCTGGGATTTTCATAACACTCATGTTAGATATGATGATTTATAATATATTCTCCATTGGTCATAATAAACATTCTCTAATAGCAACTGTAGAATCCCCACATCAGTAACCCTCATCCAATGTTTACATTTTTACATTGGTACAAGATACAAGGGATCGAATCACCCATGATCGATCTGTTATGTAGTTTTTTAAAAACATGATTTGTAATTGATTCCATTATTATTATGGTAATATAAATATATATATTAATAAATATTATAGTATTCATTAAATAAATTATAATATCCTAATTTATATCATTGGGAAAATAAATAAAATAAACTATTAGATCAATTGTTCTGTAAGATTTATATATATAAAAAAGAATGATATCTAAATCATTCATAATATAAATGGAATGGTTGATAAAGAAACATATTCCATTAACCAAAAAATTTAGTTCAATTTAAATCCAAGGATAATACAACCAAATAAAAAACATTTACAGTATAAATTTTGTTATCGTTAATTTAAATTAAAAAATCTTCAAATTCATGAAAATTCCTTCAATCCCTCGACCAGGTTATCATGAATATCACTAGAGAGTCCTATCATCCAAGACAAAATTATCAATAAATGGGTAGGTGTAATATTTATATCTATCTAATATGGTTTTCCTACTAGTTTTTCTCAAGATACATTTTGATTCATTAAGAGTATATCTATAACTCTACCATATCTTTTACATTCCAATATAAGGAATTCCCCATATATTGAATGATTAGAAAAATCATTCAAAAAAATCCTTAAAAACTGACTATTTTCTACATTGAATCGAGAATAAACAATATATCCCTAGTCAATGAAATAAAACCACATGATCATTATAGAAAAACATAAAAAATAGTGGATGATATCATTATTGTATATTCCTAAAAATGGATAAGGGTAATAAATGGATGTTAAAATAGATGAAATTTTTTTTGAAGAATATTACTGATTGTCTTTGAAAACATGAAAAAAATAACATCATATTTTTATATAAATTTAATTAATAAATTCAAAAATAGTGATAAATTGAAATTATTTGATTATAACTATGAAATATTGTAATTGATTCTTGATAACATTTTAAAACAATGATATAAGGAAGGTCATAAAATCTGAATAAGTTAAATATCATTATTTGTAATCTAATTTTTAAATAGTTAAGAAAAAAACTTGTTTTTAGGATTTTCGAAAATATTAATTAAAAACATTGTAAATATAGTAATATATTATTATATAATGTTCTATATTAAAAAACACATCAATATTTTTATGATACTAGATTTTGATTATAATGTTATTAATGAATTTCATTTTTTCTTTTAGTAGTTGTTTTTTTGTAGCCAATGTTGTTGAATGGGATAAGTATGGAACTCACCTTGACAACATACAACTTATGACATGTACATATCAGATAAATAATTTGACCTGATTTTGTAATTCTTGTTACGTGGATCTTGTCACACACTATTAATCAATTGACTACATAAACAATAAATGCACTGTGTTTTAGATGTGATTTTTATTCAACTTGTAAATAGATCATGGATTTAATATGAAGATAACATGTGTTTAAAAACATTTAATTATTTTAGAATCCACTTACCATATGAAAAATCCACCATACATTCAACATGTTAGTCATATTTTATTATTCTTTATAATAATTCTGATAATATATATTTATAGTTACCCCAATAGAAACTAACTTCTATATGAGGAAATGTACCTACCATTTTTAAAAAAAAATTGAATGAGTGAATTCATCAATCAGTCATGAAATTGATTTAAGTCGCAATATGAATAATAATAATTTCCACTTGAATTAATGATCATACCTCTTTAACTAGTGGATTTACCACTTGAACATGTAATATAATCTCGTCATGTTTTGTCCCAAATAACCATGCACATCGACCATTATCTCACATGATCAAGATTTATGTAGAGAGACCATACCATATATCAATGAATTGGAGTGTATTCACATATCCATTTGATAGTTTCAAATAATTAATGGAAATATCCAGAATATTAATGTTGTATTTATTATTCACTAAGGGATAATTTTGAAATTATTTATTTTCAATGCAGTACACCATTCTCTTATGAATAGAAAAACAGAGTGTGGAATATATAATGTATAATAGAGGATCATATGAATGATCATATACTACCCAGGGGAATTGTTAAGAAATCTTTGTGATACTCAATTGTTTCTTCAATAATCTATAAACCATGTTTGAGTACCTATCAATATAAAATTCATATACTCTTGAACAAATAAATCTATTCAGATGTAACTACATCGAATATTCACATATTTCATATCATTATCATAATTTTTATGATTTATAATTTATTTCTGTGTATTATATAATTGTTTATTACAAAACATAGTCTTCTATAACAAAATATAAATTTATTGACATTTTCATTTAATTATATTCCTTTATACTCTCACATATAACTGTGGAATAGGCTCTATGGTTGGATTTCCTTGATAAATAATGTTTATAAAAACCTAATCCAGGTTGTGGGTTAGTTTATTTAATTACAAATTGCTTGACAGTGGTTGATTTCAAAGTAGGGGTTATTTTGTCTCATATTATAGCTGAACCCATTATTTAAATTCTATTATGCCTTATTTGATATGCATTATTTGTTTAGATTTTCCACCTATCATTTTTTATTTTTTATAAATTTATTAAAAATCAATTACTCTAATTCTTGACTTCAAATGGTATTCTATAAATAGTGTTTTGTATTAGTAAATATGCCATAAAAGAAAATTTATATTTGTAGTATTATAATAGAGATGTGATTTAGATTTTAAGAAGTTGTTTTAAAAATATCAAATGATATAACTCTATTTTTTTAATAGAGATATTGTATCAAATTGGTGGACTTAGGAATTAAATTATTTTAGAAGAGAATTTTTATTTGGAAATTCAATTCACATCCCTCTTGATTTGTCCTTTCAAACCAACAATTGGTATCATTAGGTGTTCATAATAACATTTTATTGTGATATTTTTTTAAATGTATATTTTAGATCTATATTTCAGACATTAAGGAAATTCATAGGGAAGAAGATACTTTCACTAATAAGAATAGTTATTTTAATGGAACTAAAATTCTAAATCAAATATCAAAATGAAAACTCATTTATATTGTCTCGACATTAATATTTGAACATTTATTGATGATAAAAATGAAAACCCAAATGATTCTAGAACATATTAGAGTGATTCCAATAAGTCAATTTTTGATTGGAATTATAGATCAAAGAATTATTTATAATTTCCTTTATGATATGATAAATTTAATAGAATATTTGAATATTATACTCCATTTTATATTTTAGATACTCTTTCCATATCTCTGTTGTAACATCCCAGGTAAATGAAGAATAAGACATATTTCATATTTACTAATATTTGTGAATTAAATGTTAATTTTACTTTAAAGGGATTCATACGTTCGATAGCGTACCTGATACGCCACAACGAGTTTCTTTGAAATATTACGTGGAAAAATAATAATATAATATTCTTATTTTAAATGGCAGTTAACTCCTATCCATTGTATTGGTAGGAATGAAAAAAATAACTACATTATGATTATAGATGTTTTTTAAATGTATTTACATTTATCCAATAAAATTTAGAGGCTTAAAATGTGAAGGAATCTAATTTTAAGCATAATTTACATTAAAAGGTCAATTTATCACCTTTTAATGGAGAACCATTTTTAAATATAGTTTTGTTCACATTAATACATTCTATAGGACCAAATAATATTGTTCTTTAGAATGGGGACATCAAATTTTATTTTTAGTGAATTTTCGGTATTTTTCTGATAAATATCATTTGTTAATGAATAGTGAAAAATATTGTATTTTAATTCAAAAGTGCATTTTAATCTAATTTATTTATATAGATAGATTATCTTTTAAATTTGTTTTAAAGTTTAAAATATATTTTTACCATTTAATCCAATTTTTGTCATTGGAATTAATTTCACTTTGAAATTGGACATAAACAATTATCAATATTTTGGTATTTATTGTTTCATAAAAACATGCTATTTGTTTTGATAAAGAGATTTAATTTTTAAATTAATTAATTCTACTTTTATTTTTTGAATTTGTAAAATTAGAAATAATTTTTTATTCATAATATCCAATTTAGCCTAGGCTGAATATATGGTAATTATTTTGAAAAACATCAATTTTTGATAAATAGCGAAACCACTTAGTAGTAGTTAGAAAAAAGACTTTTTCACTTAAATGAAATTTTACCACTTCTGTGAATTGAATTTCAAAAATCTGACATACATTTTTGTAATTATTATATAAAATGTTGTTCATTAAGATGAAAATAATTTTGGGTGAATAGTACGTTTTGACTATTATTTACCGCGGTTAAATGTCAATAGGGCAATTCAAGGTTAAAAGAATATTATAATAATTCAAATTAACACTTTTCCAAACCTTATTTGTTGAGTAATTTACGACCATGGGCATCTTTGGGTCTGTTTTGGTACCCCATTGAGGAACTTGGGAGTGGAAATGGAAATTTAGATTAATTTACTTAAAGTAAAGGCAAAAATGACAAAAGAAAATATCTTTTAGTAAATTAATTTTTATATGGTGTTATATTAATTATATTTTTGACTAAAAATATTAATTGGAAATATAAAACTATTTCCTATATCATGGTATTTTTTTTATTATTTTTAGACATCAAATAATTTAAATTATTTACGACACAATAATGATGTAGTGTTTACCTCATTAATAAGTTATTTAAATAAATAAGATTATAATGATTAAATTATTATCCAAAACCTATCCAATTCCTATTGGATGATTATATTTTGACCATGGGTCATCCTATCTTCGTCTATCATGATTTTTAATCCAATAGAAACCAAATATAATTATATAATAAATTAATACTTTCACACTTTCCTAAAGAGCCCCTCCTCCCCCTTATAAAAATAGACCATTTTAACCAATTCCCTCACACATCTCAAGCCTTTTGGCACATCCACACATGGCCCAATTAATCTCACTACATCCCTCTCTTCAACCTAGAAGCCTTACCTTAGGAATAAGGCTTTTCAAAAAGTCCTTTGGTTCAAACTAAAGGGAGTTACCCAAATTAAAGGTACTAGTTTGTCGTAAATTGTTTTCTTTTAATTTACTTATCCATCTCCTAAACACTTCTTATTCATTTAGTTTGTAACAAATATAGTATACTCAGTATACTATGATGTTGTTATGATAAGTATTCGAGCTACACTTACACACACCTCCATCTAATGGATGAATTACATAATGTTTCTGTGGATGGAAAACTAACGCCTCACGAAACGATGATTGTTTAAATATCTCAAAATGCCTCTCATGGTGGTCATTATAAGAAACATTATTTATATATGATATATATTATGTTTATGTTTTATTTATGTATTTGTATTTTCAATTTATATAATGCCTTTATGGTTTCCATTATAGGTAAACGCGATAATCTCATTAGCGGAATTGTGGACTACCGGCCCCTCAATGTGATATGACTCGTTCATACCATATGTTGTTCGTATAAAGGATAGATTTAATGATATTATATATGATAAAATACAAGAATTATAATACTACTATGTATCGTTCTTTTTTAATTCCATTAAATATGAAATAGAAATGGAAGTAGTGTTCATGCGTACGTACGACTTACCGTCTCAATGAACGGTGCATTTCATTTCATTGATTAAATAATATGTACTATTATAAATACATGTATATGCTGGATATATATGATATAAATGATATCCAAATCATGAATATCATTCTGGATATAATAAAACAGTGACCGCATGAACAACATGTGATTATAAGAAGTCAATTTTTTACTCAGGTACCAAATATCGACAAAACGAAATTTTTTAACATGAATGATTACAAAATGTTTATAACATGGTAATAAGTGATATAAAAGGAATAATAAATTTGAAAAAGGTTTTTAAGAATGTATAAATTTAGTTTAGTTTATTATTTAGGAGATTAAAGAATGATATATTCAAGTTGGACACGAGGTAAGGGACTTCGTCCCAATCTCCTTTCATTGATGCATATTGTGTTTTAATACACGACATTATTTTATATGCTGTATAAAAACCCTTGACATTTCAAAGGGAATCTTTTTCTATGAAGCATTTTACTAAACGACATAAATGAATGATTCATTTAACGTAAGTGGTGACAACCACCGTTTTGGCCACCGCTAGTATTATTTGATTTTTGGCTTCCTCAATAAGCTGTAATGTTTTTAAAAGAAAAAAAATACCTTATAATATTTTACATATTTTTGGTATTGAAAATGGTTTTGAAAATGGATTTTTTATGTCAATATATTTAAGTGATATGTTGTGATTGAAATGTGGAAATTTTTTCTTTCATTTATATTTGTTGTATGTGTTATGATTTTATATTGGTACATGGACATTTGACAGGTAGTTACGTGATAAACCAACTGACAGGTGGTGCCATGAATACTAGGACGGGTGGTTACGTTATAACCATTATTTCATTGGGTAAGTCAGCCGGCCGTAAGGCTATTCCATTTAGTGATATGTGTGGAAGTAGACCGAATAGTTATGCCTTTTATGTATGTTTATGTCCCATGTTACCATTATATGTTATGTTTTCTTTATATGGGTTTTATGGTAGTATTTTGGATTACATAATGGCAAGTAATGATCTTTTATTAAGTGAAGAGTATTTACAACTTCATAAAGGTGAAAAGTATTACTTATGAGAAAATATTCATTGTTTTCCTGTTGTCTTGAAAAACTAACCGTTTTCCTTCTTTGTGTATCCCTTAATGAGTTTTTTATTCTCATACCATGTCGTTGAAATGTATTTCATAGGAAATAAAGTGGAATAGGGTCATGTATGGGATCAATAAAATGACATCCTCTCTTAAACATTGAATTAGACCAGACTCTTTTTTTCAAGAGTTTTTATTTTGTGAAAAAAATGGAAAATTAGTAGGAGTGTCTACCTTGTATTTTTGAGATGTGATATTTGTCAATGTAACAGTTATGGTCTGACTATCTAAAACACTAAACCTGAAAAGATCCTCAATGTGAATTATTCATTTAATTCATGATTATGTTATGTTTTAAGGCTGAGTCCTTATTTTTGGCATCAGAGGTCGGTTTAGACAACATTACGAGTTATGATATTGTTAAATTAATACCCATAAAGTAATTTATGTTAATATTGAAATGATATAGAATTTACAGATAATCATGTTGCTTCGCCAAAGATATTTCTGTGTTCAGAATAGTTTTCCATAGATGAAACATGGAAGCTATGTTTGGACGACATCAGGAGGAAGACAACCTTCCTAATCACCAAACTTAGATGGAAGGAATCAAAACTGAACAGAATGTTACAGTGATGGAATAGTAGAATTAGGCTATAAATGGTGGTGGAATTCATGCATGAGATCATCCAGATCAACCGCAGAGGAACACGTCACATATGGAGCATTTCATGAGGCAACATACCCCATCATTTATATGATCATCTGACCCTGTTCTACCAGAATGGTGGATTAAAGCACTAGAAAAGATTTTCAATGTTATGGGTTTTTCATAACATCAAAAGGTTAGTCTCGTTGTTTACCATTTTGAAGGTGAAGCTAATTAGTTGTGGTCAATGATGAAAAATATCAAGGATAGTGATAAGATTGATGCTCTTGATTGGGATGAATTAAAAGGTTTGTTTCTTTAAAAATATTTTCGTAAGGTGGTTCTTCGTAGGATGGAAAACAATTCCTTGAATTGAGGTAGTAGGATGACTCAGTTGCCACTTATGAAGCAAAGTTCAGTCGACTGGTAAGGTATGAACCAAATTTCTTCTGAGATTTTGATAGTAAAATAAATCGATTTTTTCTCAGGACTGAAGCCACGATATCGAAGACTGTTAGCCTCTCGTGAGTTCAAAAGTTATGAAAAACTTGTTCGATGTGCGGAGAATATGGAAATGGTGTTTGTCGATGATGAAGTGTTATTTGACAAACAATATAATAGGAGGTCTTGTTGGCAGGAAAAGGGTAAAAATTCATCAAAGAAGCCTGGAGGTAAGAAAACTAAATATACATCATGTGAGAAGTGTGGTAAAAATCATCCAAAAGAATGTTTATCAAAGTCTGAAAAGTGCTTCCTGCGTGGAAAGTCTGGTCATATTGCTTGTAACTGTAAGGAAGACGATCATGCAGTCTAAGAAAAGCCATCAGTAATATGTTTTAAGTGTAATGAAATGGTTCATTATGAAAATGAGTGTCCAAAGATGAACTCAACTCGGGGAAAACAGCTAGACTACATGTATAAAGTGGTGGTGAAATCCTTTTCAACTACTTTAGAAGATATTGGCCCATCAAATGAAGTACTATCAGGCACACTATATATTTGTTCAGATTATGCCTATGTTTTGTTTGATTCACGATCTACACACTCTTTCATTTCTGAGAATTTTTCTAGTAAATTAGGAATTCCATCTCAATATATGAATACAGAACTTACAGTAAAAACACCTGGAGGAAATGTTGAGACAAAAATAAAACATAAAAACAATAATGTCCTTGTGTGCGGAAAGAATCTACCTGAAAACCTTATTGTTTTACATCTATTAGAGTTTTATGTTGTTATGGGCCGGGATTGGCTTTCTATTTATCTTGCTATGATTGACTGTAGAGCTAAAGAGGTTTCTTTTAAGAAATATTTTCAGTTTGTGTACATGAATGAAACCTTTCTTTTGATAACATATCAGGGTGATGAGAAACTAGTAAAAAATGGAATTGAATGTTACCTTGCACATATTGTTGAAAATGAAGGAACTGTTTAGATTATTGATGTTCCATTGGTAAATGAGTACCTCGATGTTTTTCCTGACGAGTTGTCAGGCATTTTACCTGGTCAGGAAGTTGAATTTACTATTGAATTGGATCCTGATGCTAAGACAATTTGAAAACCCCCTTATCGAATGGTTCAAATTGAACTTTTAGAGTTAAAGAAGCAATTGCAGGAGTTATTAGATAAAGGATTTATTCAACCCAGCACATCACCATGGGGTGATCTTATATTGTTTGTTAAAAAGAATTATGGTTCAATGAGACTTTTCAGTGATTATAGAACATTCAATAACATCACTATTTAGAATAAGCATCCATTTCCTCATATCGATTATTGTTTTGATCAGCACCAAGGAGCATAGTATTTTTAGATGATTGATTTGAGGTCGAGGTACCATCAGTTAAAAGTAATGGAAGCAGACGTTCTAAATACCACTTTTATTACTAGATATGTAAATTATGAATTTGAAGTTTATCCTTTTTGGTTAACCAATGCACTTGATGTATTTTTTATTAAGAAAGTGACATGGATTTGTTTCCCAATCCATGTTAAAAGGAATTTATTAAAAGCATGGTTTACAGTGAATACACGAGGTGTAGTGAAACTACACCAATAGAAACAGATATGACTGCCAAATCAAATGCATCTTTAAAGAACTTGGAAATCAATCTTCTAACAGGCTCATGAGTGGTGCAGAGAGATCTCAGATCCTTGGGTGTGGAAGCATGAGCTTGAAATGCACACCAGTAGAAAGCTATTCTGAATAAACCATAGTTATCCAGATGCAAACTATCCCATAGCAAGGACAACCTCATATTCCATAACAGGATAATAACACAAATTGTACAAATATTAAGTGCTTCAAAGCAGATCATCATCTAGGTAGTGTCGCACCCAAACACATAGAAAAGAACAAAGCAGTACAAATCAATTTCATCCATACAGGGTCCCAGTAGAAATGAAGTACTTCACAAAATCCAAAAAAAATGCAGCAAGATCAACTCTAGAAATCAATTTCTAGAAGTCAAACCATTATCATGAGAAGACTGAGCAAGACAAGAAGGTAACTCATATAGACATCCAAGAAACAAATACTCATAATAGCCCCAAGGAAAAAAAAGAATGTCAGTGCAGAGAATGAATGGAAATAAACCAAACTGACATACGACTTCCATCATCCACCAGAGAAGATCATCCAAATTTCAGAGCATGTCAAAGATATAACAGTTCCAGAAGCTCAAGATTCCAGAAAAAAAGGAACATGAAAGTTTTTGGTTGTGTTCATTGTTGATATTTTGGTTTATTTCAAAAGTAAAGAGGAACATGAAAGTCATTTAAGGGTTGTCTTGAAAAACTTAAAAGAAAAGACACTATTTGGGAATTTCAGAAAGTGTGAGTTTTGGTTGCAAAAAATTTATTTCATTGGTCACATTATTTAAAAAAATGGCATAACTGACGATCCGGCTAAAACAAAATTTGTAGATGAATGGCCAAGACCCACATATTTAACTGAGATTCGTAGTGTTCTTGGTTTGGAAGGTTATTACTAGCGGTTTTTTGAAATTTTTTCCCAATTATCTAGACCAATGACTATGTTCCCTCAAAAAGGTGTTATGTTTATTTGGACAAAAGAGAGTGATGATTGTTTTCAAGAATTGAAAATAAGATTGGTGAATGATCCATTTTTGGAACTGAAATCCAAAAATGGTGAGTTTGATATCTATAGTGATGCTTTGTTGAAAGGATTGGGATGTGTCCTAATGCAGAATGATCAAGTAATTGTTTATGCTTTGTGTTAGTTGAACCCCCATGAGTTAAATTAACCCACACATGAGTTGGAATTAGCTGTTGTTGTTTTTTCATTAAATATTTGGAGGCATCATTTGTATGGACTGTAGTGTGAAATATAAACAGATCACAAAAGTTTAATGTATATATTCACTCAAAAAGAACTGAACATGAGATAGAGGAGATGGTTGGAATTAATCGAGGATTGTGATTTCACAATACATTACCATCCGAGAAAATAAAATAATGTGGATGATTCTTTGAGTCGAAAAATTAATACATAATTAACTATGTTTCTTTTGGAACAAGATCCTTTGGTTTTTGATTTGATGACCTTTGGCATAGAAGTTGTTGGTGCTGGAAATTATTCTGTTTTGTTTCATGTGTCAGTGAAATCTTCCCTATCAGACAGAATAAACCAAGCGTAGAAAGAAGACAGTGAGTTGCAGAAATAGGTAGTTTTGGTTCCGAAGTGTAGGATTCTTGATTTTAACATTTATAATGATTGTTTTTTGAGATTTGGGAAGAGATTATGTATGCCATGTGATTCACAGTTGAAGAATAAGTTGTTATGTGAAGCTTATAGTTCCCTATTTTCAGTAAATCCTCACAGTACTAAGAGGTATAGAGATCTTCGTGTGTATTACTAGTGGGAGTGAATGAATAAGAGATATTGCTGATTTTACTATGAAGTGTTTGACTTGTGAGTGGTTAAAGCGAAGTGGAAATTACCGTAAGGGACGCTTCATCCTTTATCGGTGCCAGATTTGAAATGGGAAAATATATCGATGTACTTCATCATTGGATAACCAAAGACATCTCGAGGTAATAATGAAATCTGGGTTATTGTTGATTGATTGACTAAATCTTCTCATTTCCACCCTATTCAGGATACATTATCACTGTATCAACTTTCTCGATTGTATATTAAATAGATAGTAAGGTTTCATGGAGTTCCCCTCTCTATTGTATCTGATTGTGATCTCGGTATTACTTATACCTATTGAAAAGGCCTTCAGAAGTCATTGGATAAAGAATTAAATTTTATTACAACATTACATCCTCAATCGGATGGGCAGTCAGAACGAACAATTCAGACATTGGAAGATATGCTACGTATATGTTCGATGGATTACCCAGGAAGCTGCGACAAACATCTTTATTTGGTTTAATTTTCATATAATAACAGTTTTCATTCTAGTATATAGATGGCTCCATTTGAGGCATTATATAGAAAGTGTGGTCGAACTCTATCTTTTTGGGATGAAGTGGGTTAAAGGAAGCTAATGGGATAAGAATTGGTAGAAAAGATGACAGAGAATGATCAGTTTATTCTGAATCACATGAGAATAGCTCAATGCAGACATAGAATTTATGCATATAACCAGAGGAAGGATCTTTATTTTGAGGTAGGTGATCATGTCTTTCTCAAATTTTCTTTATGGAAAAGTGTGATGTGTTTTAATAACAAGGGAATGTTGATTCTGAGGTTCATTGGAACTTATAAAAACCTGGAGAAAGTTGGATTAGTTGCATACAGAGTGGCTTTGCCTCCATGTATATCTCAGGTACACAATGTTTTTCATGTTTCGATTTTGAGAAATTATATGCCCAATCCATCTCATGTTTTGAGCCCAGAGGTAGTCCAGTTGGAAGTGAATGTATCTTTTGAAGAAAAACTAGTCTAGATTCTTGACCATAGAGAGCAAGTGTTGCGAAATATGGTAATTAAACAGGTAAAGTCATTATGGAAATACCATATTGTTGAATAGTCCATGTGGGAATACTGAAATGATATGAAGGATAAATACCCCCACTTATTTTGATAAGTGAATAAAAATAGAGAGGACGCAATTCCTAAAAAGGGTGGAAGGATGTAACATCCTAGGTAAATGGAGAATAAGAAATATTTAATATTTTTTAATATTTGTGAATTAAATATTAATTTTAATTTAAATTAGTTCCTTTGTTCGATTGCATACCTGATACGCAACAACGTGTTTTTTTTTAAATCTTACGTAGCACAATAACAATATAATATTATTATTTTAAATGTTAGTTTACTGCTAGCCATTTTATTTGTACGAATGAATGAAACTAACTACAATATAATTATATATGTTTTTTAAATTTATTTACATTTATCCAATAAAATTTAGATGCTTAAAATGTGACTGAATCTAATTTTAAGTATAATTTACATTAAAAGGTCGATTTATCGCCTTTTAATGGTGATCCCTTTTTAAAACTAGTTTTGGTCAGATTAATGCATTCAATATGACCAAATAAAATCCTTCATTATAATAGGGATATAAAATTTTACTTTGAGTGAATTTTTGGTATTTTTATGATAAAGTTCATTTTTTAATGAATAGTGAACAAATTTGTATTTTAATTCAAAAGTGCCTTTTAATCAAATTTATTAATATGGTTATATTATATTTTAAATTTTTTTAAAGTGAAAATAAAATAATGTTTTACCATTTAATCCAATTTTGGTCATTGGAATTAATTTCACTTTGAAATTGGATATAAACAAGTATCAATCTTCTGAAAGTTATTGTTTCTTAAAAACACACTATTTGTTTTGATAACGGGAAATAATTTTTTAATAAGTTAATGCTACATATATGTTTTGAATTTAGAAAAATAAAAATAATTCTTTTATTGATAAAATTAAATATAGCTTACGCATAATTTTTGGTATTTTTCTAAAAAACGTCAATTTTTTATGAATAGTGAAACCACTTAGTAGTAGTTAAAAAACTGACTTTTTCATTTAAATAAAATTTCAACACTTCTCTGAATTGAATTTCGAAAATATGACCAACATTGTTGTTATTAGTAAGCAAAATTTGGTTCATTAAGATGAAAATAATTTTTGGAAAATAGTATCTTTTGACTTTTATTTACCGTGCTTGAAGGTAAATAGGGTAATTCAAGGTTAAAATTATATTATAATAATTCAAAATTACCATAACACTTGTCCAAACCTTATTTCTTGAGTCCTTTATGAGCATTTTCATATTTGGGTCTATTTTGGGACCCCATTGATCCACTTGGGAGTGATAATGACAATTTAGATTAATTAACCTCAAGTAAAGGAAAAAATGACAAAAGAAAATATCTTTTAGTAAATTATTTTTTATATGGTGTTATATAAATTATATTTTAGACTATAAAAATTAATTGTAAAGAAAAATATATTTCCAATATATTGGTATTTGTTTTATAATTTTTTTACATCAAAAAATTTAAATTATTCATGACACAGTAATGATGCAGTGTTTACCTCATTAATAAATCATTTAAATAAATAAGATTAAAGTCATTAAAATATTATTCAAAACCTGCCCAATTCCAATTGGATGACTTTATTTCGACCATGAGTCATCTTATCTTCGATTATAATGATTTTTTACCATTATAAATTGAATATAATTATATAATAAAATAATGTTTTCACACTTACCTAAAGAGCCCCTACACCCCCTTATAAAAGGAGACCATTGTTAACCAATTCCTCACACCTCTCAAGACTTTTGGCACGTCCAACATCTGCCCAATTAATCTCTCTAAAATCCTATATTTTACCTAGAAGCCTTACCATAGGCATAACAAACTTCAAGAAGACCATTGGTTCAAACTAAAGGGAGTTACCCAAATTAAAGGTAACTGTTTCTCTTAAATTCTTTTCCTTTATTTTACATCTCCAACCCCTAAAATATTTTTATTACTTTATTTTGTTACAACACCAGAATAATCAATATACTAGTATGTTGTAATGATATGGATTCGAGCTACACTTACACACACCTCTATCTAATGGCTGAAGAACATAATGTTTCTGTGGATGGAAAACTAACACCTCACGAAACGATGATTGTTCAAATATCTCCAACCGCCTATCATGGTGGCCATTATGATGGAACTGTATTTATATATGATATATATTGTGTTTATGATTTATTTATGCTTCTGTATTTTTTATTTATAACATGCCTAATTGTTTCCATTATGGGTAAATGCAATAATCTCATTAGAGGAAGTGTGGACTACCGCCCCCTCAAAGTGATATGACATTTTCATACCATATGTGGTACGCATAAAGGATAGATTTAATGATATTATATATGATAAAATAATTTAATTATAATACTACTATGTATCATTATTTTTTAATTCCATTAAATATGAAATACAAATGGATGTAGCATTCATGCGTACGTACGGCTTACAGTCTCCATGAATGGTGCATTTCATTTCTTACCTATAAATAATATGTAATATTATAAATACATGTATATGGTGGATATATATGATATATATGACATCCAAATCATGAATATCATTCTGGATATAATGAAACTTTGACCACATGGACAACATGTGATTATTAGAAGTCCATTTTTTTCTCAAGTAACAAATATCGACAAAACGAAACATTTTTAACATAAATGATTACATAATGCATACAACATGGTAGTAACTGATATAAAAGGAAAAATAAACTTGAAAAAGGTTTTTAAGCAACGATAAATGAACTTTAGTTTATTATTTAGGAGATTAAAGAACAATTGAGTCAAGTTGGACACGAGGTAAGGGACTTCGTCCAAATATCCTTTCATAAAGGCATATTTTGTTTTAATACAAGACTTTATTTTATACGTTGTATAAACACCCTTGACTATTCAAATGGAATATTTTTCTAAGAAGAATTTTAATAAACTACATAAAGGAATTTTTTATTTAACGTAAGCGGTGACAACAACCTTTTTTGCCACCGTGAGTATTATTTGATATCTGGCTTCCTCAACAAACCGTAATGTTTTTAAAAGAAAATAAATACCTTATACTACTTTACATATTTTTGGAATTGAAAATGGTTTTAAAAATGGATTTTTAATGTCAATATGTTAAAGTGGTATATTTTGATTGATATGTGGAAATGTTTTCTTTCCTTTGTATTTGTTGTATTGTTATGATTTTATATTCGTACTTGGACATTTGACGGGTGGTTATGTGATAAACCAAATGACGGGTAGTGTCGTGAATACCAAGATAGGTCGTTACGTTATAACCTCCAATGCATTGGGTATGGAAGTCGTTCGTATGGATATTCTATTTATTGATATGTGTGGAAGTCGACCGAATGGTTATTCCATTTATGTATGTTTATAACCCAAGATACCCTTATATGTTATGTGTTCTTTATATGGGATTTATGGTAATATTTCGGATTACAGAAGGGTAAGTAATGATCTTTTATTCAGTGAAGAGTATCTACTACTTCATAAATTCCAAAAGTATTACTTATGAGAAAATATTCATGGTTTACCTCTTGTCTTGAGAAACTAACAGTTTTCCTTCATTGTGTATCCCTACCTATTCTTTTAATACTCATCCCATGTCTTGGAAATGATTTTCACACGACATAAAATGGTATAGGGTTAAGTATGGGATCAAGGAAAAGACATTCTCTCTAAAACATGTAATTAGACATGACTCCTTTTTTCAAGAGTTTTTATTTTTTTGAAAAAATGGAAACTGAGTAGGAGTATCTACCTTCTATATTTGAGATATAATATTTTCCCATGTAATAGTTATGGTCTAACTCTCTAAAACTATAAACCTAAAAAGATCCTCGATGTGAATTATTCAATTAATTCAAGATTATTTATGTTTTAAGGTCGGGTCCTTATATATGGAGGGATCACAAAATATCATGTAAATATGTATAGATAACAATAATATTAAATGTAATATATTCCAAATTAGTCATTATAAATCCAGTTTTTATATCTCTATCACGTTAAATGAAAAATTGAACAAGATTTACGTACAAAGAAAGGAAATAACTTATAAATATGTAGCAATGAGACTTCTAAACTTTTTACCAGACAAGTGGGGAGGGTCCTTATTTTTAATCATATAGTTCTGTAACATCAATGCACTACTAGTAAAAGAGATCAGTATAAAACATATTATGTATGAGGATTAGTTACATGTATACAATAGATATGATGAACCATAGTGTAAGTCGATATACATTATGAAATATTATTCAAAACAAAAATATGAGATCAATGATGAATGTTCTAGTATTGAGGAATCTCTCACTAAATGTGAAGAGGAAATGACTCATTTGACCAGAATATCCAATAAAATTTATTGTAAGAAGATATTCTCCAAGAAATACAATAATAATTGTATGCTTGACAACAATTTAAATTATAGAAAATAATTGAAAAATGATGATTTCAATAAAGAGATAATCATTCGTGAGTATAAAAATGTCACATTAAAGTAGACCATACAAAGTTAAAATATAACAAAATGAATATGGAAAATGGTAGAAAGTATAAAAAGTGTATGAAACACATAATGAGTGCCTCAAATAAAAACTCATTTGATTTATCTTTGAGTATATTATATATCGACAACGTGTTTCATGAAAATCACTTCTGAAGTATCAAATAATATTCCTTCATCTTCTAAACATATTTAAATAATTTATGAAAATGAATATAGTGTTTAAAATGTACAATATTTAAAAGAAAATTTTAATATATTTGAAGTAACATTTAATGAAATAATTTATAAATATGATTATTAATATAAATAACATGACTTTTCTCATCACATTATATATAATTATTTTTTAATGAAATATAAGAATAGGTAATTGTTAGAAGAATATAACGAGATTTAATTATATAATGAGAAATTATAGAAGGATATGGAATTTGTAACAACCTCAACATTAATTAATGGTTTTATCCCCTATTATAGTTATTTAATGATATATAAATCCTTGAAAATGACATAGAGAGTATAATAATATAATTATAAATAAACTAATAATCAAATAAGATGTATTTCTAGAAGTAGAGGAACCAATGATGATGAAATAATAAATTGATCTTGGGAATTTGTATATTATCCCTATTAAGAGTTAACTATCTAACTGAATAATATGCAAACCAATGATTGTATTAATAAAATTTAGTCATCTTGTGAATTAATGTATTGTATAATTATAAGATAGTGTAAGTAAATAATCATATAATAAATTATAAATTATGTTTTAGTATTTTTTTTAAGTCATAAATAAAAAATTAATATTTTACGATATATTTAATAAATTAAAAAAATTATTTTAAAAAATGTATCGATAAATTAATATTTTTATGTATTACGATTTTAAAATAATTATATAAGACACTAAGTAGTTTTTTAATGTGTTCTATAATCTGTGATAATTTTAACATCTATATATTCGTTGTTAATGATAATATTGATTAAAAAATAAATTAATCTTATATAGATATATATTTTTATTAAATGGAGGACATTTCAGAATTCTAAATTTTAAAAAATGGTTAGGATTATTTTTTAGGATTTTTCAAAAATACATGAATTTTTTATGAATAGTAATATAAAATAATTTTAAATAAAAGATAAATAAAAGAATTGTGGAGTCATAGAAGATGTAAGGCTTATACATCCCAAAATATCAAAATTTCCTTTAAAATTTTAATACATTTAGTTATAATTCTCCATGTATTAATAGTATTGAAGAAAAATAAAAAATTATTGAATACAATATTGACAAAACACCCATATGATGCACTATAAATGCAACCCCTCACACCCTTTTCTCCTATTACCTCTTATTCTTTGAGCCTTGAATAAATTCTAAAAAATTCACTTCTTTAGTCCCCACCCCCCTTGTTCAGTAGCTCTTAGACTCATCAAAATACAAAAACATCTCTATATAGAGGTTATTAAGGAGGATAAATTCAATAGTTAAATCTCCATTATATTTTATTTAATTTCCTTCCAATTTCATTTATTTTATTATTCTATACTCACCTCCCTTAAGACAAGTATAATTATAACTCCAATATATTTGATAAAATCAAATTATATCGTCTTATTGGACGATTCCTTATAAAACTCCACCCTCTTCCAATTATATTTTTTAAATCAAATTATCTTATGTGATGTGTCAATTTATAGACATCATGGGTGATGCACATTAAATTTAATTTAACACCATCAAGGATGTTAAAAAAACTTTAATGGTTGAAAATGATTTTAATTTGGATCTTATTACCATATTTATTTTTTGGAGAGAACATTAATATATAACACTAAATGATAAAACAAAATAAGTTCCTTATGGTCAAAAAACATCCAAAGATAACATAAATGATCATCATTAAATTATATCAATTTATTATTACACTTATCATATAAAAAATTATTAATAATATCATTTATAACATATTACAAAATATTTGGATATTTGTCCTCATTTTACATGAACATACAATCATGAATACAAGTGAACTGATCGTGAAAACTAAGAAAATGAATGCTCTTGAACAATGAAGATAAAATATATAACTCATATAAATACAATTAAGTGAATTAATAATTAAAAATTAAAATAAATAAATGTATGAAAGGTTTTTTATTTGAAATTAATGATTTTAATTTTATTATATAGTATTTCAACGTGAAATATGAAATCGCAAAACATTTAATGGGAACTCTTGAACACAACTCCCATTCATTAGAATTTCACTATTTCACCACATTATATTTATGTATATTCCATAAATATAATTTATTAACCATTATCTTACCTTATTAGGGATATAAATTATACATACTTGAGTTTATGACAAACATAATGTTTTCTAAAAGAACTCTCCTTTCTTAAAAAAATACACCTTTTACTTATCAATATAGTTTCTTTTTAACACAAAGATGATGATTATTATATCATGTATGATATTAACATTTTCATTTGGAAACCCAATGAATATGAATGTATTATTTAAAAAATGAAACCCATTCCTTTATATGCTTTATATGATTTTGAAGATAGATATATGTTTTTGTGGTATGCAAGAAATTATAAATATTTTGATGTGATGGGTGTTCCATGAATTATATAGTGCTCCAATTCATTGGTTAATGTGATGTATCACATGATAAAAATTATGTTTGCATGAAAATGATGATAGATTTGTCGAAATATATGTGAGTTAGTTGACCACTATTGCATGGTGTTTCATTTTATGGAATTTCCACATTCCAAACCTTGTTTTAACTCATCTTATCATGATTATGATCATATTATTATTTTATGAGGATGAAGTTCTTTTTGTACTCACCCTTTTATATTTTTTCATGTTCTTATCTACACATTTACTAGGATTTCATATCACACATTTATTTGATGTATATCCTTAGGTAATTACATGTACTATGGAGAATTCAAGGGACAAAAAGAACCTATAGAATAAGGATCTAAATAAATGTTTATATTTTATTTTGTAAATGTTATGTATGGTCCTAATTTTGAGAAGGCACTAATTATTAGTATCCTAATTATGTAATGATATAATGTTTATTCTATTAAAAATGATGTAATAGTATTGTAATAAATCACAGGGTCACTATACATGGTATCAAAGGATGGTTTAGTTTATTTGGGAAATATGACTAGAAAACCGAATTGAAACCCCTTAGTATGAGACTAATAAAAATTAACACATAGGGATCCCAAAACATATGCCTTTATACATAATTACAGAAAGGATTAAATTATTTATTCATTAATTTTTTACTTATGTTTTGTTTTAACCTTTTCTTTTTCAGAAAATGGCGGGAACCAGGAGTGTCCCGACCAACAACCTTTATGAGGGAAAATGCAGTGATTTCTTAAATGACATCCCCAATGCCTTGGAAGGTGGATTATAATATTTTATAGTTATTATTACCTATATGTATCTTGTTATGAACAAAAAACTAAATAATTGGGAACATTCACCTTCACCTAAGAGGGAGAAACTGGCTATCGAGTGTTTTATGAAAAAAACCCACCAATGATTAGTAGATATTTTGATCATGTAGTTGCAGAAGAGTGGGTCCACTCGATGTATATGATCTTCTCATTAATTCACAGTTCTATGATAGAGAAAGTGACTCTGTTCTTTATCATCTATATAGAGAGGCTAATAAATAGTGGTATTTGATTAAGAACACCATGATGAGGGACGAAATTGAAGAGGTGGTGTTGGAAGAATTTAAGATAATTATTTTTAACAAGAAATTCCCTTGAATGTTTCATTCATAGATGGTGAGAGAATTCATAGAGGTGAAAAAAATGATTTACAATATTGCATGGATTTTGAAGAAAATTTCACCAGTCTTGCAAGGTACACCTCAATTTTTGTTTTCAATAATGATAGAAAAATTTATTGATTATTTTTGGGATTAAACACACACAACTAAAAGGATATAGAAATTCAAGAATGTGTGATTTATAACGATTTTTATAAATGTTCTATCAACATGGAGAAGGATTTTGTTGAATGGTTTAATGTATATGGTGATAAGAAATGAAAGATTGAGTTTCAAGAAGGAGGATCTAATGTGAAATGTGGAAATAAAACTCAACCACCGCATCTAAAAAATATGGGAGGAAACATCATGGGTACTTCCTTGGAGGGATGTGGAAATGATTCAAGTGTGTGAGTAAATGCCACCAAGATCATGAATATTGAAAATACATGAGGAAGGAGTAATGTGAGGTGGATAAAAGAGAGCACCACCAATGTTCTAATGCTACAACTGTAGGAATAAAAGGCATCATGGAAGCCAGTGCACTAAACCTTGAGTCCTCGAGTGTAATTGGCATCAGCTTCCACAAATACCAACAGAGAAAGGAAAGGATTATGCCATCACTACTAATTAAGTGAAGCTAGAAAATAAATACTAACATGGTATACTTATTATTCTTTCAAGAATGATAAAATTATCATTTGATTATGCTTCTACGCATTCCATCATATATTCCTTGTTTTCCTAAACTATTGAATCCATTCTTTGAATCCTTGATGTAGAGATATATGTAGAAACACCTGGTGGTGAAACTATTTAAATCAATGTTTTGGAACCTTCTCTTGTTGGGGTATGGGTGTAGATTCTCCAAATTAATCTATTAATACTTACCTTGGTAGAATTTTAAGCTATACTAGAGATGTATTTTCTCTCATTATATATGTAACATATCAACTATTATGAAAAGAAAATATATTTTCATATTTTGAACTATCTATTTCACCTCAGTAAATACAAGGAAGATCATGAATCTCCTTTGTAAAATCCTTCAATGGAGTGGGTATTGATTACCTATAAAAAACATACCTATATCAAATGGTTATGTCTAGGTATGGTGTCAACATAGTTGAAATGCCCATTTTGAGGCAATACAATGACTTATTTCTAGAATTGATACCGAAACATCACCCAGACCATGAGCATTATTTCTCAATAGAACTCATACCCAGAGCTACTCTTGTATTTAAATGTCCCTTTAGGATGGCCCATATTGAACATGAGGATTCAATGAAGCATCTACAAGAGCATTTCAAAAAAGGGTACATGATCCACAGTGCATCACCTTGGGGTGTGAATGTTATATTTAACAAGAAGAAGGATGGACAATGTAGTTTTGTATTTGTTATTAGAATCTCAACAAGATCAACAGAATGAACAAATATCCTCTTACAAGGATTGTGGACTTGATTGATTGGTTATGAGGACCACAGTACTTCTAAATGTTGGATATTCGTTCTAGATACTGTAATCTATTGATGAAGAAGAAAGATATTCATAAGACTGCCTTCTATACGAGGAAAGGTCTCTATTTTTTTCTGGTGTTGCCCTTAAGATATACTAATACCCCTATAATCATTATGTATTTTATGAATATAATCGTTATATATTACCAAAAACAATCGTGGTAGTGTTTATTGATAATAAAATAACCTACTATAATATCAATGATTATCATGAAGAACATTTAAGGTATGTTTTGGCTACATTTCATAAGGTGAAGTTGTATGATATGTTCAAAAAGTGTGACTTTTGGATGTAACAAGTAACATTATTGGGATATGTGATCACAAGTGAAGTGATTTCTGTAGACTCCTAAAAAAAAGCCAACTAAGGAATGACCTAGACCCTCTTATGTCACACAAATCCACATATTTATTAGCATTGAAGGTTACTATCAATGTTTTTGGAGAAATTTCACATGATTTTTAGTGATATAAATAAGATATTAGGAAAATTGGTAACATATGTTTTGTTGGAAGAATGTGAGGAAATATTCAAGGAGATAAACAAAAGTCTTATCACTCCACATGTACTGATATTAATAAATATTTTAGAATGTTTCATGTTATAAATTGATTCTTAAAATAATGACTTGGTGTTTTTTAATCATGAAAAATGATAATTTGATTGCCTACACCACACGATAGATGAAGATCAATGAGCAGAACTACCCGCTGCATGATCTTGAGCTAGTATTAGTGATTGATTCCATGAACTACTAGCAGAACTTCCTATATTGTACGATGTGTGAAATTTATAGTGATCACAATACCCTAAATAATATATTCACACAAATGGATATCAACTTGTATAAATTTAGTTGGATAGAGCTAATCAAGGACTATGATTTATCTATTCACTATCATCCTACCAAGGAAACCACGAAAGATGATGATCATAGCATACACAAACCTCTACTCTATCCATGTTGTGGATTTATAGGGACACTATATTCTTGGACAAGAAAAGGATGGATTTATAAATCATTACAATAGAGAATACATCCTACCTTTCCAAAATGATTTTCCAACCATCAATCCAATAGACGATAACAAAAGTACAAAGGGATGATCCAGAGTCACCAAATAAGGTGAATGTTATAAAGGAAGGGAAGATGAAAGAGTTCCATGTGGATGATGATGGATTGATTTGGTTTGGTATGATGCTATGTTTGCATTCATTCCCTTCGATAAGGAAGTTGATATTGGAAAATGTACGTAGCTCAACATTCACTATCTATACCATGAGTACGATGATTTATAGTGATCTACAAGAGTACTTTTGGTGAGACAACATGAAGAAAGATATTATGGTGTACATCTCAATGTTCTTGATATGTCCGAAAGATAATTTTGAGGGAGAAATGTTTAAATGGATGATGAAACCTTTTCCTATACCCATTTGGAAATGGGAGAATGTCACTATGGACTTTGGCACAGTTCTCCAAAAACATCCAATGTAAATATTGTGATATGGGTTGTGGTGTACCGACTCTCCAAGGATAGCCACATTATCGTAATTTGAGAATAACTCTCTTATTAATAACTTGAAAATATAAATGTGAATTATTGGGAGAGAATACATGGAGTCACACTCTCGGTAGTTTATGAATGTGATTCTAGGTTCACATCTAAACTATGGTGGAGTCTTCAAAATTCATTAAGTACTGAATTGAATTTTAGCATGACCTAGAACCCCCAAATCGTTGGTAAATATGAAATGATTATTTAGATGATCTAAGATATTTTTAAATAATTCTATTTTGAATTATAAGGAGGATGAGATCATCATCTACCCTTGGTGGAGTTTTTATACAACAATATATTTCATTTGAGTATTTAGATGGATCCCTATGTAGATTTGTAGAGTGAATGATATATTACTCCATCCTGTTGAGATGAAGACATAGAGAAAATATAATTGGATAATATCATAATCAATAAATGAGAGATAAGGATCAAGACATCCAGTAACATATCATAGCTTCTTAGAGTTGGTAAAATAGTTATGCTGACATTTGTCAAAAGGACTTGGAGTTTGACATTAGAGATAATTTCGTCCAACATATATAACCATAGAAGTGAGTAACGTGGTTTGTAATGAACAGGGAATATAATCCCAAAGGAATATTAGACCCTTTGAGAAAGTTGATCGCATTTGAGGTGTGGACTATCATATTTCACTTACAACATTTATGGCCCTCGTTCATGATGTGTTCCACGTATAACTCCATAGAAATTACATACCTGATCCCTCACATGTACAAAACTCAGAGGTTGTTCCATTGGAAGATGATCTGTCATATGAATAGAATCCAATAATGATTATAGAACATATAGAAAAGGATATACTCAATTTAAATCCCACAATGTCAAAGTGTTGGGTAGGAACCCTTTGTATGAAGAAGATGAATTGGAGTTAGAAGATGTGGTGAAGGATATGTATCCTAACCTGTTTATATAAAATGAAATTTCGTGGGAAAATTTTCAAATGAGGGAAGAATATAACCACACATTAATTTATAAATTAAATGTCTCCCATGTTATAGTAATTTCATGTAGTATAAATCACATAAAATAACTAATAGATTATAAGAAAAGATTTATAAATAATTAATTAATCAAATATGAAGTATCTTAGGAATTTAAGGAACCAATACCAATAAAATAGTCACCTGATGATAGGAAAAGAAATACGAACCTTATAAATAAATAAAATATCTAAATGAATTGTATCCACACCGATGAAAATATAAACATAATATACACTTCTTATAAATTAATTTATGATATAATTATATCATACTCTATGTAAATAAATGTTATAAAAAATTAATTAAGTATTGGTGTGTCTGTAAGTCATAAAACTTTAATTAAAATTTTATAATTAATTAGATAATTTTAAAGAAACTTTATTTTCTTAAAATGTACTAATAAATTAATATTTTAAATTATTGTGATTTTAAGCAAAATTTTGAGACCTTATTTGATTTTTCAATTTGTTAGAAAATCATTTATAATTTTGAAATATGTATTTTACAATTAAATTATGATTTTAATTAATAATTAAATAAATAACAATTAGAAAATTATTTTAAGAAAATTGAGTTCAATTTTTAATTCTACATGACAAAAAATTGTTAGGGTAAATTTTTGGGATTTTTCTAAAATACAAGATTTCTTTATAAATTTTAAATTATGAAAATTTACAATAAAAGCTAAATACATGAATTATGGATTCATAGATGATGTAAATATTATGTATTAACAAAACTAGAAATTTCCTTCCATATTTATATATATTTAATGATAATTATCTAATTATTCATAGTCTTGGGCCAAAATGATTAATTAATGAATATTAAATTGAGAAAGCACCCATATCCTCCACTATATGTACCTCCCCTCACACCCTCTTCTCCTCACATCTCTCAATCTTTGATCAATTCATATAATATTTCTAATACTCTCCCCTATTCCCTACCCCACATCCATGACCTCTAGGTATGATCAAAACAAAAAAAACAATTCTCTAAGGAGGTTCTCATGTAGGATAACTTCAAGAGGTAAATCCTCTCCCTCATTATTTAATTTCCTTTCAATTTCCTGTCTTTTGTTATTATCTTCTCCCCAACCTTTATGAAAATAATATTATAACTATAGTTTTAATATATAATGACATTATATCATGTTAATGGAGGATTCATCATTAAACTCCACCCTCTCTCTCTTTTATTTTTTATAATTAAAATCCTCACCTGTGATGTGTCAATTTACTAACATCATAGGAGATGCACATTTGTTTTACATTAACACATTCAAGGATGTTAATAAAAATATTAATACTTTAAAAGAAATTTTAAAGTGTATGTTATAATAATATTTGTGTTTTATAAAGAACATTTATATATAATACTAAATGATAAAACAAAATGTGTCTGTTTTGATCAAACACCAACAAAATTAACTTAAAATGATCTTCAATAATTCTTATCAATTGATTCATTTTCATGATATATAAAATAATAAATTTTAATATCATTTAAAAATAATGAATATGATTAATAACATATAACAATATTTTTATATATTTATCCTCATTTTAAACTAACATCCATTAGTGAATACAAGTGAACCGATCATCAAAACCAATAACATGAATGCACATGAACGATTAGGTTAAACTCTATAACTCTTTGAAAGGACCATTAATGAAAATAATAATACAATAAGGAATAAAATACATGTATGAAAGTTTTTTTATTTCTGAATAATTATTTTAATGTGATTTTATAATATATTAAGGTGTACGAATCTTTCACACATAAGGTAAGCATAATTCTCAAACCCAACTCTCATTCTTTTGGTTTTCCCTCTTTCAAATCATTTTCAATTTTAAAATTCCTTAAATATAATTTATTCAATATTATAATACCTTATCTATGATATAAATTCTTCCTGCATGATTTTATGAAAATCGCAATGTTTTCCAAAACAACTCTTCTTTCAAAAATGAAAATACACCTTTTACTTATCAAGGTTGTTTCTTATTTACTCATGGTTGATTATTCTTATATTAGGTAAATTATTTCATTTTTCCTTGGGGAACCCAAATATTATAAATGTTATCATTATTAAATGTTAACCAATACATTCCATGGTATATATTATGTCCAGTATTGATATATGTTCTGGGTGGCATGCATAATAATGTAAAGGTTATTATGTGATGGGTACGCTTGAAATTAAATAATGATCCAATAAATTTTTCAATGTATTATATCTCATGATAAAAGTTAAATATGAATGAACATGATTCTATCTTTTTTCACTAAATTTTTTGGTAGTTGAACAATAATAATTCATGTATAATATTTATGCAATTCAATATTCCATGCCTTATCTGAATAATTTCACTCATGATTATGATCCTATGATTATGTATTAAAAAAGATTTTCGGTTTATACTCACCCCATGTTATATTATTTCATGATATTATATAACATCTTTATGGTAATTTCGATCACACCTTTCATTTTTTTATATCCCCAGATGATTAAATGTACAAATCCATGTTCTTATAAGAATCTAGAGAATGAGTTAAATAAATTTTCATATTTTATTTTGTAAATGTTATATATGGTCATAATTTTCTCATGACATTAAAACATGGATCCTAGTTGTGTAATGATGTTATATTTTTGATATTTAAAATAATTTAATAGTATTATAATAAAAAGTAGCATTGTAATAGAAATATTACCTAATGTTAGAGAAACAATATATTAGATTCGTGGTAATAAAACTACTGCTAAATATACTACAATATTTGGTTACCATCCTAGATAGGAAATTATTGATAAAAATAATTATAAATATTTATAGTTTCCAAAAATAGTAATACACCACATAATCTTATTTACACAATACAAATATTAATTCCAAAATTATATGGTCTTCTTATAAGAATATATAAAAACATATAAGGATTTATAAATCTCTTTTACATTCAGATTTGGACCGATGAAAATATAAGTTATGAATTCATTTTTTGATTGAATTTATTTTTAAAAAAACCTTATTACTAATTTCTATTAAAACATATGGTATCTGGAATAAAGCTTTTTCTTAAATAATAATTGTGATTTCTTAATTTTCAAAGGTTGTATCTTTGTTGACGATTGAAATGTCATTTATGGTGATAATGCCAATAGAAATATAATTGTTCCGAAAAAATAAGATAGACTAATACTTTATTATTTTCAAATATAATATTAATAGATAGATTAAAGGATAACATGATTATGAACCCTATGTTATTATATTATGGTTACTATGTAATGATTAAGAATAATTCCTTTAATTTTTATGATTACAAGAATTTTTTAGTATTTTTTCAATGTGAAATGATTATGTGTATGATGTTTACTTAAAAATATTATTTTCAGAGAATATTTATTCATTAAGATACATTCATAAAGAATCATTTATGTTCTACAGGATACTAGTCCATTGAAATATACAATCTCATAGAAAGATAACAAGGAAATTTTTCATCAATGCTCTTCCTAAACTGGAATTTTTAACATACTGTTTTTCCCCATGTTAAAAAAGCTAACATCACAAATAATTTTTGAAACTAATGAATGATGTTTCAGCTTTTCAAAAATGTGGGTGGGTTCACAGTTATATTTTTGGACCTTATTGAATTTATACCATAGTTAGATTCACTATTATTTTGATCTAGTAGATTACTTTTCTATATATCCTTGGACATTATTTCTAGGTCCCAAAAATCATGTTTTATTTATATTTTTTCAAGTACACAAAACCTATTTACAATATTTGTAGACATTATATTAATACAATAATAAGTTAACATGGATATGAATTTGTACATCATTATAGTGAATATATTTTTTCACAATAAGATATAGTCCCATATTTTCAACTCCCATTCCCCGAAAAAAGAATGGGGTAGTGCATAGAAAAAATATAACCCTTTAGTAAATTCCATGGACCATACAAAATTACTAAGATTTACATATTAATTTATTGGATATATTTGTAAATACATACATATATATTTTTAATAGATTATTAAATATACAAATTATAATAGAAAATAATTATTAATTATGTTATGGTAGAAAACCATAATTGAAATACATTAGATATTTTTTTGTAATGTCATTATAATCAATAAAGAAATAATAATTTAGAGATGTATGCATCCAAAATAGATAAAAGAATTTTCATTGGATTTTAAACATCTAGTAAATCATACATGGTATAAAATAGAACGAATAAGATTGTGGAAAAATTTTACATGTCAAATTTCATGACACATGTCTACATGAGTTTAAAACACATTTGCATACTCTTTAGGATAACCATTAGAATAAGGAAATTAATGTGAATCCTAGGGAACATCTTGGGAAACGAACTATTGATAAATCTCCCAATTATGAAGCACTATTCTATCTAAACATTATAAAATATTAATTATCATATACTTTTAACCCTTGAGACATTATTAATCATTGATACCATATTTAGATGTTTTTATATGATACAAAAATAGAGGAACACAATCTAGGGTTTCTGTTAGAAATTAGGTTGAAAATCATGTTTTCATCTAACTAATTTAACCTCAAAACATTATATATTAAATTAATGATGTTTAATGGTTCATATAAATGAAATATAATAAAAATAATTTTGAAAAAAATAATTATTTGGAAATAAGTTTAATGACCTGAAAATAATATGATTATTTTCAACAATTGGGTGTTTAAGAACATGGATGTCTATTCAGGCACTATTTTTAGAAATAATTCTATATTGGTTTCCCAAGTATATAGTCAAGTTAATGATATTGACTATGACGAAAAATATTCACCAATAGATAAACATGAAGCCATAAGAATGTTGCTTTCCTATATATCACATTTACATTTTAATTATTTAAAATATATGTAAAGAGTGAATTCATAAATTGTTATATAATGGGGGTGTTTCTTTTAATTCCCCATGATTTCTAAGCCCTTCATTTCCAAATCAAGTTTTCAAATTATGAAAAATATTTATATGGTTTGAAATAAGATACTAAATCATGTTTCGATAAGATCAATTATTTTCTGATCTCAATATTTTTTTAAAAAATAAATAAATGGTCCAATTTGTTTATTAATATAATTCCAAACGATATTTTAGTGGTGTAGATATATGTTTATGATATTGTTTTTTTATCTTCATGAAAATATTTTAGCACAAAATTTTCTGGAATAATGAAAAATGAATTTTCAATGAGTTTGATTGGTGAACTTAAACTCTTTCTCTGATTTAAAAAATGTCAAAACAAGGATGGAATTATTTTAAATAAAATCAATCAAAATTAATATAATTCAATCTGATTTCTTTATGGATATTACTAATAGTAGTAACAATATCATGAGTACCATATGTTGATTTTATGTTGAGGAAAATTGGAAACTTGTGGATCAAAATAAGTTTTTAGGTATGATTATAATTTTATTATACTTATCTTTTTGTTGGCAATATATTTTGGTTAGTTAGTGTATGTGTTCATGAATTCAATCAAACCCAAAAGAGTCAAATTTAAATTCTATTTGAAGAATTTTAAAATAACAGAAAATTAAATGTAACATCTGAATATTATATTAAAAGGGAAATTAATTTAATTTATTGAGTTTCATGGATATTGATTTTGGATTTTGTAAGTTAGATAGTAAATGATCTTCTATAACATGTAACATATTTGGGATTCCACAATTTTATTATCATTGTATTCAAAGAAATATATTTTATTATCCACTATCAAAGATGAGTACATTGATGATGAAATTTCATATTCATGTATTCTATTGATGAAACATAAATTAATTGAATATAGATTTCATATTCATATATTTACTAATAAATTGAGATAATAACAGTCTCCAAATATTTCAAATAATTATGTGTCACATTCTATTAAGAAAAAATAGATATAATAATTAAATTATTGAGAGTCCATTTTCAAAAAGGTTTTATATCTCTTCAATTCATTGATACTAATATTAATCATTCACATATTTGTAGAAATAATTTAATTTTTAATATAATAAATTATATCATATTTGACTTGGTTATGATCAATTTTGATTCAATGTTCGAATTTATTTTCTAATGTTATATTTAAATATATTTCCCATAAAATTGTAAACTATGGGTCCCATATTTTATATATTTACTATGAGGTTTTTCTAAAATGGTTAGTATATCAACCATTAATACTTAGACATGTGGTTAGCATACCTACTATGGAAGTTTACTACCATAGTCACTTAAAATACCCTGAGTGTTTATTTACACTGTTACTTCAGACCTACTATTATAATTGAATTGAAGTGGTTATTATATATACCATGAAGCCACAGTCAAAATTTCAATAGTACCCTGATTATCATGGTTCACACAGCAACTGTACATATGAAGTCTATTTTTACTTATGAAATTTAAAAAAATGTTTTATTAGTATTTATATTATGTTTATTATTATTTTAATAAGTATATATTTTGATTCTTAAATTATTATTATATATTTAATTAACACAAGTATAAATCTAAAAATACCCTTTATTCATTAAAATTCCTCTCCTGGTACCGAAACCCACTATGACTATACATGTTTTCCGACAAAACACTTCATGTTTCAATACAATCTTCTGAATTCAATCTTTCTAGTATAACATGGAAAACAAATCCAAGGATGGACTACATTATATATATATCCCCTATTAATTAATATACTCCTTATATGAAATAAAAAATTTTAATATGAAAACTATGAATAATAGTGAATCTTTAGAATCCTCATACCATGAATTATTGAGATTGTATTGGAGGTAAATTAATTATAGCGTGGTTTAAATTGTCTTAAGAAATGGTGTGGAATAAGAATCTGAATTTGGTAGGGGTTATGTGTATTTTGGAGAATGGTAAGACAATATTTGAATTTATTGTTATGGAATTATATGAACACAAGGAATTATATCCTAGAATGTAATGTGACATTGTGAAGATAATGATCAATGATAAAATTTCATAGTTCTTCTTAAAGTGGAAAGAACATTTCATGTGTGTGATGAAAAATGGATACTCTGAGGATTCCCAAATCTCTTTTACAATTAGTCATTCACATTTTGAGTTTTAGATTGTTTTTGAAGAACAAACTGATAATCGAACACCTTGGATGGAATATTCTATTGATATACATAAATAATGTTGGTTTCAGGTAATGTTTATATAGCACATTATCTTACTAATGAGAGGATATTTTATCATCCATAGGCCTTAGGATATGTTTTTATTTTTAATAATAAAAAATTCATTCCATATTAATATGTGTGTATATTTTATGAGAAATATTAATGGGTTTTGTAATCCTAATTAAGTGTTCAGTTCTCTACCATATCTATATTTTATTTCTACCTTGTTAGAGAAGAATGGATTATTTATATAGTGGGGAAATAATCACATCATTATATGGTATCTGTTTTGATAATTGGTTTAAGATTGTATAAGTTAATAGGATCTCATGGAAGTGAGAATGGGTGTTTATCTTACAAAACATATATGAATGGTTTTATCAAGTGATGTACCCAATTAGATGAAGGGAAATTATATAACCAATTAGAGAACCTAATAATTTTGTTTAGTATACTAATAAATAAGTGATAGTTGTTATGAAATAAGTAGAATTTATGAGAGATCAAAAAGGAGAAGAGAAAACAATTGAAGATGAGATTGTTAATATTATTGATTTAACTAGAGATACTAATGGACATATCAGGGATGTCTATAATTCCATATACTTTGGATATAAAAATTTTCAATTTCATTCTCTATTACATGAATATGATCTTGTTTGAGGATTTCTTCACCACTATGGTGTCTATTTAAAGATATAATCTAGAGTGGGATATGTATGAATAATTTGAATAAGATGAAAGATGTTATAATGGATCCCATGTTGTTGGAAATACTCCCAAATCATATATAACATATGAATTAGAAACGATTGTGAAATTTCTAATATCTGTTTCATTGGAAATGGAGTATTATAATATTGATTTTCACAGAGAGGTATGTCCAGATGGACATGGGGGGATATAATTTATTATTCCATTAGAGTTATAATGGTATCTCTTTTTACTACTTTATATTCTCATGAAATCATTGAATAATATCATAGGTGACCCTAAGTTGGCTAAAATCAAGAAGATATATTTTCTCGAACTGTGACAAAATTATGTGTTGAAGCTATAAAAGGTGATGCTCCTAGTGAAAATATGGATGTTGGTGATCATATTATTAATGGAGAATTGAATACTTATTATCAAGGTGAAAATATATTTGATAGAGATTAATTAATAGATTTATTACAATATTTATATGGAATGTTATAGGATTATGAACCATCTACATATAAACCTTCTATATCATATATCACCATGTATGATTTGAATATATTCCAATAAAATTTTATTGTTGTTTATAAGGATGAAAATTTCTGTTATTTGAGCCACTTTGGAACCTACTCAAGAAGAATATCATAGAAGGGAGGTGAGTCTAGTGAGGAATCATATTCAATCATATATATATATATATATATATATATATTAAGATGGATTTATTGATAAATGATGTTTAAAATTAAAAATGTAAAATAAGTTCTCTGTAAGTAGATTTTTGTACAATGGGTATTCTATTATATTAGATGTTAATGAATATACCTTTTCAGACATCCCTTGAAGCTATTCCTATACCTACTTCTAATTATATTATTCTTCATGTTTTTAATGAGGATGATATCTGGAAACGAGTTAGTGATGAGTTGAATGTTATATTTAACAAGTTCCCAAAATTAAATATATATTTTGATCAATAGTTTTCAAAAGAAATTATTTGAAAACATTATGAGTGGTCTAGGGATATGCTATGAAAACAAATCAAGAATGTGATATAAAAAATAATGCTTTTGATATGTACCTTAGTAGAATCTGCAATTTAACAACCTGAATTGTTATAATTAAAATTCCCTTATGATTTAATGTTTTATTATGTAGTATAGTTATAAAGAACACATTAACATGTTTTGTTTCATTATATCATATTGGATTCAAAAGAATGTTAAGAATAATTACCATTGATAATATTGACGTTAAGCAATGATCCCACAATTAGTATAAGAATTGGGCTTGAACAAATCTAGTAGACATGGACAATGGAAGTGATGACCCCACCTCATATGATTATACTTTATGAATCAAATTTATCGAAGAATTCAAGGGTGATAACAACACTGGGATTTTCCCTTGACCAAGAAAAATCTGAGATCCAACAACATAAGTAAGAGAAAAACAATTTATGAGGGAAGTTCAAGATTATCCAGATCAATAACCAAACCATGTTTTCTGACTGACTCCATGAATGTTTCATCTCCGCGCACCATAATCTTAGGGTATAAAATGATGTAATATAAGGATATTTATCATTATCAAAAAATATTAATATATATATTTTATATAATAATGCATTAATTTTCATTTTTTATTTCTACATTGTAAATGATTTTGATTGTGAATCAATTAAACTGAACTTGTATTTTCTGGTAAAATTCAAAATCAATTTAGGAATTAATGTTGTTGAATTAAATTATTTTTGAAATAAATACTATTTTAATAAAATTTTATTATTAAATATGTTTTTTAATTATAAATGGTCATATTACTTTAATAAATTGAATTGTTCTTTTTATAAAGGTTCATAATATGTTAGTCTCAAAAACCTAGATTTTTTCAATAAATGTATAATCTTATTTTAGATGTGAAAATGAACCTATTTATAAAATTATTTAGATAATATGAATATTATTTTCCGATATGCAATTATTATATGGTGAATGCTTTATAATTTTCTAACACAGTATGATTGTCAGGTAAAAAATAAGTATCGTGTAAATATATTTTATGTTTATGACATCATAATGACCAAAAAATGTTGTAATTAATACAAAAATGGGAATACACTACAAAATATATATTTTAAACCTTCAATAATTTGAATTTATGTTTATATGATTTTTTTATTAATAATTCTTGAATCCTCCCAAATAATTATTATATATTTGTGTATTAAATTCATTAATTTAAAAGTGTGACTCAACTCTATTTAATCAAGGGAATTATTGTATTAAGTTCATCCCATTTCCTAATAAAACAAAAAAGCACTACCATTTTGTAGAAACCATGGTAAAAAAGCATGATATGGTTTGATGTTTTGAATAATTTATTTTGTAAATTCCCAATTATAAATATTACAGAAATCCATCACATTTCTAATATAGACTATCACAAAATCCCACTTATCATCATCGAAAATAATTAATTCATTTCCTTAATCTTCCATCTCCTATCTAAAATCCTCTCAAGGCACCTAGATATCTTAATAATCACATTTTCAATCTTTTAGAGCCACACATTCTAGTAAGTTTTCTTTCCATTAACATCTTTATCAAAATTTCTTTATCTTATTATGCCCTTTTATTTTAAATTTTATAACGATGGTGTATTTCTTCACACCTCCCCCATACTACCTTTATTATTACTCAATGATGATATATCCCTTTATCTCCATTCAAACCCTCCTACGTACACCTATTACCACGCCGAAATTTCATAAGCATCCATTCCATTCTCCTTTTATTCATGTTTATTTATTATCATATGCCTTATTTTTATAATTATAAATGTGTGTAAATGTCCTTACACGTCCCTATTACTATATAATTAATTTTAAAATGATGAGAGACCCATTTCTCTCTAATTAAAAAGTTTTATGAATTTCTAAGTGACGTTGCTAGGATTCCAAATTTTCACGACGAAATTCCATGCCAAACATATTGTGTAGTGAATAAATTACCAATTTCCAATAATTTGTGTTTAATTATATGTTCTTATTCCATTTTATTCGGGACTAAGAAGTATTTATTAAACACTCCTTGATCATGTAATAAGTTATTGTGATTAATCAATCCATGTTTTATAATTTATGGGGCACAATTGAGCAGAAGAATGAAATAAAAGTCATGGGTGTTACAAGAATTATCTAGATCTTCAATGCATTGGCGAATGTTAATATCAGGATACATTATGTTGGGATAGTGGTGTACCTAATTAATGAATGAGACTTTTTCTTCCATGATTTCTTAGTAGATTAACCTTAAGCATTATTGATGATGATGTCTTTTATGTTGTTTCAACATTTCATATGTTATGATTAACATGGTATATCATGCCTTGTTATTAATATTCCATTATTAATCATTTATATGAAATGTATATAATGTATTATTATCATCATTTTATGACATGTTTATTCCACTAACGGGATTTATGGCTCAAAACATTCTTATGTAATTCCCATGGATATCCAATTCTATTTTAATCAGAAACATGTAAAATAATTTTCAATAAAAATCATGTAAATCATTCTTCATGTTGTAATTCAATGTACCTAATTCACTAATAAAAGATAATTATTTCTCTTTTAGGATGTATTTAGAGCAATTTTATTTGACTAAATCATTTATTATTTTTTTATAAATGGAGGTATTGTTATAGTTCGTATATGAGGAGAAGTTTAGTTATTTTTTGGTATTGGATTAGAAAACACTAGTAAAATCCTTTTGGATAACAATAGAACAAGAAAAAAATATTTAATTTTTTCATAATGATTATGTGGTTTATTAAGAAAATACATCCATGTATGGATACTAAAAGTGGATCTGGTTTGGGCACAAATGCTCCTATGAGTAACAACTCCAAAAAGGTGTTTTGGGTTGATCTTGGGGTAAACTGGTACATGAAAATGGGCCATACTATGCACCTGGTTTAACACTCCCTAAGGATATTCATTTTTAATTCATAAGATCTATTTCAATAATTTTAAGGGAGTAAAAAAGAATTCCCATAAGATTATTTGTTAGGAAATTTATAATGGATAACGAAGACTAATGTTGAAAACCCAATAAGTTAAAGAAATACATGTAAGTGTTAATTTATCCCTTTAATGTCATTAAATACCAATTCACGTGTTTAAATATTTAATATTATTATATATAATTTTTTAAAACTAGCCAATTTATAGAAATTGGAGGAACCAGGTAAATAATAAATGTGAAGAGAAATGTGATGAATACCCGAATGAGATGCCCACCCCGATGGGAGCAAGAATCTCACACATCATAAAGATAATATCTTAGTTGACTGAAGTTCTAAATAGATATATGTATCTTGAGGAGTTTCTATCCCCCCAAGAGAGAACCAACCGCAATCTAGATATTTATATGAAAAAGGCATCATCTATTCAATGGATCGACATTACCTTAATTATAACATGGTGGTTCAATTCCATTGTAATGTTATTATCCATCCTATCATGATCTAAACAAGAGAAGGTCCTAAAGGATGTTTTTCATAAGGGAGGTAAATCTGATCAATTGAGGTAATTAATATAAAATGATAATATTTAGGAAGATATCTAAGATATGGTGTTGAAGGTTTTCTAGAGAATGTTTTTTGATAATTATTTTCCGCGTACTCTCCATCATAAAATAGTAACATATTTACTTTACCTTAAGAAACATTGTTGACGAATCTATTATTGTGTAGACAAAAAATTCCCCTGACTTGCATCATATTCCCCCGACTTTGTGTTACCCCAAATGAAATGTTGACCGATTTATTAGTGGGATAATACATTTCCTATGGAAATCCATGGAGATCCATAACTTTCATAGATATTAGGATATTGTATGATTTTCCCTCAAGGGTGAAATAGAGATCAACACGACATTGAGGTATCACGAGGAAAAGAAGAGGAAATCTGGGAATTAATTCTAATGGTACAATATAGAGATCTAACAGTGCAATGACATTTCAACATCTAAATTTCCAACGGTGAGAAAAGAAGAACCCCAGAAATTGCTGAAGAGGATAAGGAAATGATTTAGGTTTAGGAAGGAAGGAATCTTAACTAGTAATTTCTGGAAAGAAAATCATACTACTGTGATGGAGAAATGAAAATCTTTGATCAGAAATCAATATATTGTTCATTGATAAAACTGGAAGGAACCAGGTCACTTTTCATACCAATGTACTAATCCAAGTGTTTTTAATGACATCAAATAACCTCCAAGGTAGATAGAGTGAAATTTTTCGATTACTTCCGATGAAGTGATTCCTTACAACAAAGTGGTGTCAGGAACACAAGTTTTTCCTTGAAGATTATAGAACATAGTTTTTTATTATCATTCTCCAAATTCTATTATATTAGGAAAGTTGAGTAGAAATATTCTATCACCTCCAACAATCATACTAGTAGAGATGTAGGTGATTACATAATGTGGGAAAATTATTTCATCCCATCTATATGACTCCTCACATGTCAATGTTTGTGGGCTGAATATCCAAAAAAACATTATCCTACACCATTTAGTAGAATTTTATGAATTTGTAGAGATGAATTGTGTTTCCCTATATAGATCCAACATAAATTTCTGTGAGATGTTAATCAATATTTTTATCATGAATCAACCAAATATTCTATATAATTTCAAGGAGGAGGATTTATATTCTTTAGAATCATCATTTCAACAATAGATATTATTACCCTATAAAAAAGTGTATTTAGAATAAATTAATTAGCCTGAGGAATGAATAATCCGTGAAGACATGTACATTGTGTGTGAATATGCTGATGTGTTTCTTGAGGAATTGATTGGTCTTCCTCTAAGCCGATATTTTTAATTTCCAATCGATCATATTCCTATGGTGATACCATTTTCCATGAATCCATATAGAATTGCAATTGTGGAACATGAGAAGCTGAAGAAAAATCTATAGTATAAGATGAATAAAGGATTCACACAACCAGGTGATTCGCGATGGTGGGAACCTATTCTCCTCATTAAGAATAAGGATGGGTCAATTCACCTTTTCTTTGATTATCGTGAGCTCAACATGATCGTGGTAAAAAGAAATCTTTCATCTGCCTCAGGTTGATAAATTATTCAATTAGCTTTGTGGAGAAAAATACTTATCAATGTTGGATCTACAGTCTAGATATTACCATGTTAGTGTGAAGAAGGATGATATCTGAAAGACATCATTTAATACATGGTACAAGCATAGTGAGTTCAAAGTGATTCCCTTCATACTCAGTAATGCTTCTATAATCTACAGAAACATGATGAATATAGACTTTAATGATTACGTTGAAAATTTTATGGGTGTATTTATTGATAAAATTATATTATACTCTAAATTCAAGGAATATAATTAAAATAAATGTAAAAAAAATTTCAAAACCTCTAGAAATGATAATCCTTATGAAAAGTACAACAAGATTGGGTTCTAGTTGAAGGAAGTGTTATTATTAGGAAATTTCATCACAATAAATGAGGTATCTATAGACTGTTAAATGTATAAATAAATAAAAGGATGGTGGAGGACAACATATATGATTGATATATATATATATTACATCGGTTACCAATGTATTTTCACCGATTTTTAATAAATTTATCACAATTTCTATACCCACTTTCCAAGCTAACTCATAAGGGAGTAATGTTCTATTGGAATGATAATTGTGACGAGAGATTCAAGGAATTGAAAAGGAGGAACACCAATACAGCTATGATCATAGTGCCCTCAACTAGAGATCATTTCTTAGTATTTATAGATTCATCAATAAAGGGCCAAGGTTTTATGTTAATGAAAAATTACAATGTAATTTATTATACTTCAAATATGTTAAAAAATCAAAAAACAGAATTACCTAACACATGATATGGAGTTGGATGCATTGCTTTTAACTTAAAATATTTGGTGGAAATAAGTTATTTGTGATAAGTGTAAAATATATATAGACCACAAAATTCTCAAGTATATATTCACAAAAAAAGAGATAAATATATGCCAACGAAGATGGTTGGAGGTGATGAAAGACTATGACTTATCAACCAAATTATATTTAGGGAAATCAAACAAAGTGGAAGATGATATTAAATTAAAGGATACATAAATCATTTCATTGATAAGAATATTTAGGAATTTCATCTTCTTAGATTTAGGAATTATGGACATGTGAAACATAATGGAAGGAACATCATCAATGCATTGAAAAATTATTTCCCAACCATATCTTTTGGAGACTTTAATGGATGATTAAATAGTTTATGTTGGAATTCAAATAAAAGTGGAAGATATAATGAATTGTAAATCAACAGATTTCAATGTTAATGAAGAATGTGTGGTCAGATATGGCTCAAGAGTATGTTTAACATCAAATATCGAGATAAAGAAGGAGATTTTTTATGATGAACATATATCAAACTTCTCCATACACCCATGGAGCACAATGATATATTGAGATCATCCTGAGCAATATTGGTAGGAAAATATGAATTAGAAGATCATAGAATATACATTATGCTGTCTTGTATTTCAGAACGTTAAAGTATAAAGTAAAAAATCAAAGGGGATAGTGAACCTATTAACCATACATATATGGAAATGAGAAAACATCACAATGAAATTTGTGACTGGTCATTTAAAGATATCAAGAGGGAATAATGTTGTATGGGTTTTGGTCGATAATCTTACCAATATGGCACTTTTCATTGTGACATGATATGAATTCTCACTGGATGATCATTCATAGATAATCATCAAGGATTTGGTCCGGATTCATGGCGTTCCAATATCAATTGTGTAGGATCATGATCTGCGATTCACCACTATGTTCTGGATGAGCCTCTAGAAAAACCTAAATACAAAGATAAACATCATTATAGCCTATCACCCTCAAACTGATGGCCAATTGGACTGGACTATCATGACACCTGAGGAAATGTTGAGTGGATTCTCATGGACCTCAAAGGATAATGGGATCAATATTATCTACTTTTTGAATTCTATTGTATGAATAATTTCCACTAGAGCATTCAAATTGCCCCATATGAATCCATTTATGGGAAAAAGTATAGGAAAACTGTATGATGGGATGTTGTTGGTGAATAAAAACAACTAGGTCTGGAAATGGTAGAGGAAATGGTGGTAAAGGATAAAACTATTCATATTCACATAAAGACTACTTAGAGTCGAAAATAGATATATTGACAAACATCAGAGATACATAGTGTTGGATTTTGGATCAAAGGTATTCCTATACATATCTCCATGGAAGAATGTAACACAAATAGGGAATAAGGGGATTTTTAGTCGAAGATACATTAACCCCTTTGAGATCCATGAACGCATTGGAGTGTTATCCTATCAACTTGAACTCCCACCTAATCTATCTTGAGTTTATAATGTATTATATGTATCACTATTTAAGAAGTACATACATGACCCGTCACTTGTAATCAATAAGGAGATGGTTCAATTAGAGATTGATCCTTCCAATGAGATGCCACCTGAGATGATCTTAGATCGTATAGAAAATGTTCTTTGAAATAACACAACGAACCTTGTCAATGGGATTTGGAGAAAACAAAAGTTTGAAGAAGAAATGTGGTAACCAGAGGAAGTGATGAGACAGAATTACCACCACCAGTTTTTAGGGGTGAAATGAAAATTTTGAGGGTGAAATTTCTCTAGGGAGGATGATTGTAATGGCCCGAACTATTATAAAATAATTACGTTATGATTTAATGTTTTATTATGTAATTTGGTTATAGAAAACATATTAAGTTTTTTTAATCCATTTGGATTACAAATACCATTAAGAATCATTACCATTGATTATTTAGTCGTAAAATTGTTATCACATGATTTCTATAAATAATTGTCCTTAAAAAATCCAATTGACATAGAAAAGTGATTTGATGGCCTCATCCAGTAGGATTGCAACCTATTAATCCCATTTACTAGAGCTTACGATGGAGATAAAATCACAGATATTTTTCCATGACCAAGCACATGATGAGATCCAATAACTTATGAAATAGTGAAACAATTTATGAAAGAAGCTCATGTTTGTCGAGATCATGACCCAAACCATGTTTGTAGAATGTCACCATGAAAGCCTCACCATCAAACACCATAACTATAGGGAATACACTAGTGTAAAAATGGGATATGTACCGAGACCATACGAATAAAAATATTTATATTGTATATAATAATGAATTTAGTTTAATTTTTTATTTTAACATAATAAATTAATTTTATTTTTATTCAATTAAGAAAAAATTATATTTTACTATAATATTCAAATTCAATAATGTGATATATTTTGATGAATGAATAAATTTTTTAAATAAATATTACTTTAAAAAAATTAATATTAAATTTTTTGAATTAATTGTAAATAGTCATATAATTATTATGAAGTGAAATTTACTTTTTTAAGGGTTTAGAAAATGTTATTATCAAAAACAAAACATTTTTAATAAACGCAAAATATTATTTTAAAAGTGAAAATACATTTATTTATGTGGTGGTGATTCCCAGTTTCTTTATCTTCTTATTCTTTTTTATTTTAAATTTTTAATGATGAGGTTATTCTTATAACCTCCCAATTAATCCCATTATTATAAATAAATGGTGAGAGACCTAGTTCCCTTTCATTAGTAACTACCATTTACACTTGTTACCATGCCATATTTTCAAAATAATCCATTCCTTTCCCCTTTTATTCAATATTATGAATTACTGTATTCCTTTTTATTCAAATTATAAATGTGTGGACATGTCCTTACATGTCACTATTACTATAAACTTCATATAAAAATGACAAAAAACCCATTTCACTCTCATAAACCCATTTTATGATTTTTTAAGTGACGTCGTAATGCTACTGAATTTTCACCGCGACTTTCCACAACAAACCCATTATGTAGTGAATGTCATACCCATTTATTATAAAATATTTTCACTTTTAAAAAGATATTATATTTTATTAGGGACATACATTTATTTATTCTACACTCACTATTCTTGAAATAAATTATGATGACATAAACCCAAGGCAGTGAATCTAATTTTGGATGATTTTTTGGATTAAAGAGATGAGTTCCATTAGTTTTTGTATGAAAATACTCTTTTTGTGAGTTACAATATAGAGAAGATATAATATTTCATATACACTACGACTGACCTTTTATCCACCCAAATATCCATATTTATGTAGCTCTAACTATAACCATATCTACATTTAACATGTTTTTTTTCTATTAAACAAAAATTGAACACAGGTAACTTGTTTTGGGGGTTCAATTAAGTCGAGTTCATGCACCCTCTTATAAACCTCTATGTAAATCATCATAATCTACCTATACTTATTAATGAAATGATTATATCCTTCATATATATGTTATGGATATGCCAGATTTGGAATCTAAATAGAATTTATTATAGGGAATTCTTGTAAAAATTATTGTAATCTAATTTTTAATATTAATAAAATAATTCTTTTACTCATAGTTGGGAATATTATTTAATTATAAGTTCACATTCTAATTAACTCACGTTTTTATAATCCCAAAAGTGGGAGTAATCACATTACATTACCTTTATCCATTTTATTTTTTTACTTAATTTTAGGGCCTTGATAAATTATTATGATGTTGAGGTATATTTGTTTAATTAATTATCAATATAATTTTAATGGAATTAATTATTTTCATTTTAGATTTCCTTATTTTTTAACCCTCCAAAGGGGGAGATTTTTGGATTATATCAACTCCAATATATTTTAAAGATCCCAAATAATGTTTACAATGTTATTTATAAATTTTGTTTTTTTCTATTAGTAATGTGTTTTTAGGACAAACTATTAAAATTTGATACATATGGAACATACCATGATGACCTACCGTATATGTATTGTACATACCATATAAATAACCTACTTTGTAAAAATGAGAAAATTAATTCAAAGTCATGAATCATTCATTCATTGAAGATGAACCTATCTTGTGTTTAATAACATCACACACATTGAGAATGAACATACCACAAAAATCATCAACCTACAATGTGGAAGGTAATATATATTTTCTTATTTCTGGTAGTGAATGTTTTTATTTTGAATTTTTAGTAACCATAAGAAAAACATCCTACTCCATAATGAAATCAAAAAATATGTTGTATAAAATAATTGACCATATGATGTAATGAATCTAATGTTTGATAGAGTTAAGTGAATTATTTAATAAAATAGGCTACCAAATGAGGTCATGAACCTAGAACATGAACATATTTATTGACCTTGTAATGAATTTAAGTAATTGTGAAAAATATTCATCCCAACTACCAATTCCAAAATAATATGACCCCATGTGAATATGTTTTAAGTGGAAAAAACATATCATATCGAACCCCAAAGGTATTATTTCCAAATCTCCAGTGACTAGTATTTTATGTATCAATTGTACAGTTAGTGTAATTTAGGATACGGTGATTATTCTCTTATGGGTACATTTGGATGTATTTATTTTTGAAATTATATGATACTTAATGTTATAATAGTAATATAGAGTTTGGAACATTCGAGGAAGCATATAATATTGTACATGGGAACCTATGATACCATGATAACTTTTTAGGAACTCTTCACGACACTCTATTTCATCTGAACGATCTATAAAACCTATTTGAAATCCACTCAATGAATAATTCAAGGAATTTACAACAACTAATGTTTATTAAATTGATGTGTAATGAATATTAATATTTCTAATCACATACCCTTCCTTTTTATGCTTTAAATTTGATATTATTTTTATTTCTTTATTTATATTAAATTCACAGTTTTCTTCATTAAAATGGTGAATGTTTAAAATATAATTATATTTGTTTCATATTTAATCCCATGTATAATTATGGAAGATGGTATGTTCCTTGAAAAACATATGAACTATTTTTTTAATAACCCTATCTAGGTTTTGGATACATTTATTTAATAATAAAACACATTGGATTGGTTAACATTCATGTATAGGGGATTTATTCTCATAATGAGATTGAATCCCTTGTTTAATTATATTATGCCTTATTTCTGGTGATTTATCTGTTTTTTCTTTTTTTTTCCTGAAACCAATTACAATTTTCTAGATTTTTAATAAATCATGACTATGATAGTTAAACTAAATTATTGAAATAAATATATTGTTTGATAATAGTAATGTAATTTCAAATGTTAACTTATATTCATTATTATCTTAAATGAGTTGTGATAAACTTTTTGAGAATATTTTTGCAATATAAAATTATATAATTCTATTTTTTTTAGGAAATTAGCTTTTTTTCATATTATTCTTCTTAAAAAATAATTTTTTTTTAATTATATTTTAATTGAAAATAAATCATCCCACTCATGAGTTTTCCAATCAAAAAATCATTTAGATAGTGATTTTATGATATAAAAAAAATTATAGCACATTTAGAAGAAACATAACATGGAAGAAATGTACTTTAAAGGATGATGTTATAACAATATTTTTAAAAGAATGTCCCTTATTTGTAAATTATATGTTGACTCTTAATAAAAATTGATATTAAATAGAATATAAAAATTGAGAACCCAATCATAACTATAAGATAAGATAGAATATGGGGATTAAAATATTAGAATCATATAAATTTCCATTGGATATATGAACATAATAAATCCTGAAATAAAATGATATTATAATATAAATAACATACAAAAATGATTAATTTTTAATAAATTTCCCTTAAAAGATGAAACATTAATTGAAACATTAAATAGAAATAATAAAGAGTAATTAATGATATATCATGTCAGTGGGGGTGGTTATATACACAATATTAATAAAATTAGATACATAATATAAACAAGACACATTATAGTATATATGATACAAATTTACAATTACCTTGGGTCTATTATTAGTCATATGTGTATAATCCCCATTTAATGAGTTTAAAATTTTTAAATAAATTTATGACTATATTTTTCAACTATATCCCATTATAATGGTTATTTTATAATCATTTAAAATATTTTTATTTAACAATTTTTCTTAATCCAACCACATTATGCATATTAGGTCGATTTCTACAAAATTTATACGTTATATCGTTAACGATTAAAATATATATAAAATCAGTCCACTATTTATATAATTTTAAGAATTCCAGGATTTTTTTATTAAATAAACATTTTTAGGATCATTCATGTATTGTGGTAATAAAAATTGAATCACATCGCTTCGTTGTGGTAGTAGTCCACTCATATGAACCAGGAACATTATCATTTCTGAATTACCGAATGTTTATGAATGATGAAGATATATTAAATTTCCAGAATAATAATTATTTCGTAAATATAATATAAATAAAAAAATGTTATCATTATGATAATCCAAGTAATGTGGTGATGGAATATAAATTTCACCGGTACGTGTTGACCATAGCCCACAAATATACCCAAGTGATGTTTTCCATTTTATAAGATGAAAATGAAATATATAAGTGTATTGTATCTATAATAATAAAATTTAATTATATATAATAATATGATGTTATTATACGTATGTTTGTATTCAATATTTAGAGATGTAGAAGAATAAATAAAATTAAATAACTCAGTTTTGAGTTTTACCTCTTCTTTATAAAACCAAATTTGGAGTACACCATCTGTCTCTTGGGATGGTTGGTTGATGATACCCGAGCCTCATGTTCATGGAGGGATATTATAGGAAGGATTTTTTGGAATTTATTATCATATTTAGATCATGATGTTTAAATTTGATAGGTGAATTGGTTTTAGTTTATAAGTTATATGATTGAAACACCTATAATTATTCAATGTTAAAAAATATTAAAAAATATTCTTCATGGGATGGTGGAAGTAGGGAACTAAAAATTCATATTAAAGAATTGATAGGGTTTAAAAGGAATCAAAAAATTATATTTATAATGGTGTTGGATATATTTTTTTCCATATCCATGTTAAAACATTTAATCCATATTTGACCTTAATCGTGATAACGTAACATATTACGACGAAAAATTATTTATGTGAAAAGAGTGGGGAATTATAACTGAATCTGTACATGTTGATTCCAAATACTAAATCCATGTAATCATATTTATATCCTATATCTATCATAAATAATTTTTAATTTAATAAAAAACACACGACAAATCATTTTTTTGTAAAATACCTAATTTAAACGTAAATATCAGTGTTTATTTAAAAAGATAAATAGTTGATTTAAATTTTTTTTAAATCTAATAAAATTAATTTTTTATAATTTTGGATCATGTTAAATAAGAATTGAACATTATTACTATATTATTAAATTCAATGACACAAAAATAGTTCTTAATTTGAATAAAATATGGCTTATCTTCATTAAAGACATGGTTGGGTTCCCAAATTCAAATTACAATAGTAAAATAAATTCTATAACCCCTAATATATATATATATTATCCAAAGGCTTTTGAATTTATTAATTCATATTTGAATAATAATAATTTCATAAGAGTGAAAATATAATAAAAAATTAAAATTTTCACAATTCAAAAAAATAAATTTTTTAAAAATAATTATTCAATCTAAAAAACTATTACCTAGTAATTTTAGAGATTTTTTTTTATTATTTTTAAATGTGATATAGTTTATTTTAGATGAAATTTATTTTAAATTAAAAAATAAAATTACAATGATAACTATTTTAATTGATATAATTTTTAAGAATACAAATGAACATATTCTCAATCATTGACTAGTAAAAATCAATAGATTTGTGTAAAAATATTTTAGTAAATATATAATATATTGACGATATAAAGAATGATCACTATTCCTTTTCAAATTGATGATGAATATTATTTATTCTTCTGGGCTCCTCATCGATCAATTACTTCGTTTTAACCTGAATAGGAATGATCATTCAAAAATATTGTGAGGGATTCTTCTTCATGTAGAGGATAAACTCCAATAATATTGAATGGAATGTATGTTATGAAATATATCCCCATTTTAAACTAAAATCATAAACCTATTAAAATTTTTCTTTCATTATTATATTCTTCTCATAATTCACTTATAAATCTCCATATTATAAAAAATAGAGGTTGATTACCTTTTTGTTGTTGCTAATTTAGATATGCTCCACTAAAAACATGAAATATGTATATTTTCTCTCCCCATAAGAGTCTCTTATGTGAATGTTGACATGATGTGGTCCAACCCAGATCTCAAATCTATTGTATCTCGCTATTGGAACTTTTCAGATTGATTCTTCATTTGGAATGTTAAAGGATATTTTCATATTATCTTTGAGTTCAAGGATTATTAAAATAAAGTTTTAACGATTATAAATTTTATTTTGAAGCCAAAAATATTACCTATCTCGAAATTTAATCTGTATTTAAACCCCTGAAACTAGGGATACTCTAATTAACAAGTATAGGCTAGCATGTATGGGATTCATTGGGAAATATCGAATCATATGATACCCAAAAATATATCATCATGCACTGGTGTCCCCTTGAATTATAACCAAAAAACACTCAATTGGGACACGATATTTTTAAGGAAGAGTCGTAATTTATTTATAAATGGAATCACTATCTTCAGATACAATTCTTATTATCTAAAATGGACCAATATTCTAGGTGTACGTAGAGTTTAAACATGTTCCACCATATTATGAAGTTTTAAAGATGTTGGGACATGAAATCATCAACTAAATAGTGATATATATATAGGTTAAGCCTAACCATGATATTATTTCATTGAAGGAGGTATCTAAAAGTACCAAAAGTAATGATATTGATTTTTAAATGGAAAAATCATCATAGGAGTGTGGTGTTAATAAATCCTACATGCCTAAATATAATTCTTCATCCACACGGGTAATATTAGTTAATGAAGAATACAATTAGTATAATCCCATCCATCTACTAGAGAAACAGACTATAAATTCACCCTCAGTGTGATTAAAATGTATTTGAATTAATCCATGTAATACATTGAATATTTTTTAAAAATTACAACTCATGTCAGAAATTTTTTGGTGTATTTATAATAGAGTGACTTCTTGATCGACATTATTCGAGACCATACTATTGTTGAAACTCAAGTGGATCACAAGATCATAGATACGAATAAGGATTCTCTATAATAGGATATACTAGTCATCTATCAGTCATGAAAATACCCAGATTCCCACTGTCTTCCTTGCACAAGGATTGGGAATCTCTTTACAATTCTTGTAAAGTAAAATAAAGATCCATGTTTACCAAAAATACAACCCGACTAATGTAAATATTAGGGAGGAGAATTTGGTATCATAATCTAAAATATTTGTGTCATCCATATAATTATATAGCATATATATTATTGGTGTATAATAGAAGGGGTACTGGACCTCGAGAACTAGATTTAAATGAAGAATCAATTCTAAAACTGTTAGAGATTAGCGAAACCTAACTTTATATGTTTCCTCATGATACTTATTAATAAGAATAATACTAAATTTATTATTCCACCTGAGCTAAAGATGGGTTTCTATAATAATAAATTTTTTTTTGAAAACCGGGGATCCTAACATCTTTGAATGAACCATACTTCTTCAGACACCAATATGATTTTGCTCCTAACTCATGTGAATATAAAAAATACTACCATTTTTAGAAAACATTACAACAGTATTAATCGCAAATTCATTTGGGTAGGTATGATTTACATATATACAAAAACTTTATTAATATTTTCCTTAACAAAACATATATTTGGAAGAAAATATTATAATTTATAGTTCAATAAAGGACCCATGTATCGTCATTGAATACTTCAATTCAATTCATCACTTTGATGAAAATCATGTTCAGGTTGTTCACTTTATTTCAATCATGTTTTTAGACCACACATTGAATATTACAATATAGTTATGAAATAAATTGTTAGATCTAATTTCAGTTTGTAAGGAAATCATTTAAATATAATTACACATAGAATAATGAATATTGTTTTTCCTAATGAAGCCTACATAATCACATAGGGATCGATAACATGTATTTTCATGATAAGGATCAATTCGGATCACCACCTAATCCTCATGATTTTTCTATCTAAATAATGGAATCAACTATATACCTTTTGGTTTAATAATTCTTGGATTACACATCCTGAATATAGTAAAAAATTTCATTAACCTTGGACCTCAGTTGATATATTGAAAATGATTCAGTCTGTATTTTATAAAGGTATAGACAATGCATCAAAATACCAAAAGGGGGATTTAAAAAAAACTTCGACGAATTACATGAAAAATTCATAATTGGTGAATCACTACCCAGTTTAAGCTGTGGAACTCACATAAAGATGATTAAGCCCAAAATTATAACCATAAAATACCTAGTTTATATCTGAAGTTTTTCTCAACTTCATCTAATCGTTGGGAATTGCTACTCAAAGAATCTGAATCCAAATTCTCTACATCGTCCACACATTCTTCAAACAATTCTGAGAATGTTGATAATTGAAATATGGTTTCTTGCACGGAGTAACGATGATTTCTTCAATGCCCTAATGATCACTACATCACCATACATGCAATGAAATATAGGAAAATCGATCAAAATCCTTGGATCCAGATCCACTCTCTCTAATAGAACATGGGATATAGAAGAATATAGGGAAACGATAAATATTCACAAGTGAATCCATGTCTTGGTATATTTATAGGGTGTTATTAAAATAACAGGCAATTCCTTCTCATACCCTGAATAATTTACAATCTATATAAACAATATTTTTAATAATAAACTAGGTTAAAAATATCATTTATTTTTATTATAACATTATTATAATATAATATCTATTTTACATGTTAAAAATTGAGTAATTTAGTTTACATTCAATTACCAAAAATATTAAATGAACTTTTAGTAGTGATTTTTGCTTAATTAATAAATTTCACGTATTTACTGGAAAAATTTAAACACATTGAATAAATAAATTCAATTCTCATTGTTCTTAACTTGAATAATATGAATTTATTTATTGCATTACTGATCGTATATTCATAAAAAAAACCCATAACCTTGTGGTGTGGTCAACCCTGTCCAAAACTCATATTGAACTTTATTGGGAAGATTCCGAAAGGTGCTATTGTGTGTGACCATCAATAATATTATTTTAATATTACTAAATATTATTCACATACCATTAATGGGTTCTAACAACCCATCATAACCCATAAATAGATAATAATGGCCATTTTAGTGCAAACCAGTCTACCAACATGCACTGTGTTATATATTATGTTTTTCTTTAATATTACATAATAAAGGAAAAAGACCATACTCATCACACTTTTGTTTCATTATTATTTATGGATCTAACTGGAAGGCTTTACCCTAGACTGTCATCGACATGGTCTTATGAAGGTACTACAATCCTAATCAACATGGGTTGAGATATATAAGTACCTTACCATGGAAGCAACAAATCCTTTAATGGTAATTGGACCAATTTCAAGCCACCAAAGATGTGCCCAACACACGCTACCATCCCAAGATTTCATTATAAAGTTTTTTTACATTTATATAAGTATTTGAAAAAATGACAGACATTGGTAATGATATTATTTTATGATACCCTTACAAATGTCTCTAGAGAGGAGCATCATTCGACACCCAAAACATGTGGTGTTCTTATTGGAAGGTATGTATCCATGATCACACTACTAGAGATTACCATGTCTTATCTTCATGATACGAAGTCTTAATGAAAATAATACCCTACAACCTCATATTAAAACATTTGCTGTGTCTAGTCCCTATGATGTATCTAGACCATAGGACTGATATTTAATATTAATGGCATAGTATCATAAGGATCTAATTATATTCTATGAGCATCTATAATCTTTTGATATGATAATTAATATATGGAAATTATCTTTAAATAGTTGATGCAGAATTATCAAGACTATAATAGTATGTATATATAATGTATATCTAACTGTATACTCGATATTGTAATCAAATGAACTATATAGTTTGGTCTAGGTAACCCACTGTTACCAAACTACCAAGCACAATAGATATTACTTTCTAAATAGACATTAATATCTCATAAAATCAAGGTCACTTTTCTATTGAGTCACAACTATAGATGTGGGGCCTTCCACGATTCCTCCATGAGGAATTTATTCTAGGGAAACCTCACTAACTTGATGGAAAAATATCAAGGGGTGGTATCCCTGAGTATATGCATTTTAATAAATTCTTATAAATTTACATAATGAATAAAATGAGTATCATAATTTACAATTTGATAATTCTTTTCTTTATAGGTTAAATTCCATGAACTAAAACAAATTGTTGTGTATAACTAATTTTTAGCTCCCTTGTAAGCTGGAACATACTCGGTATATGTAGCTTCAGATACAACTATATTTTATGATCTAGTCTCTCTGATTACGTTATCCTAACTATAATACAATATAATATGGATATAATGAAGAATAGTTTGTATCCACCCAAGACTATCATCATTTCTTCTCCACTTAAAAGGTACATATCACAAGTACATTTCAAATAATAAATTGATAGTAAGTACTGAATGTGTCTCTTGACGTACTCCAATATATAATTAATATATACCAACTAAAAAGTATATCCTGTCAAAATCAATTTTAATTAACCGTCATGGAATACGTGATTAATACATCACTTATCCGTTTGGATTTAACTCACCGCGTTAATCTCTTCCCATGTCCCTGGCATATTAACCAATAGAGATACATTCCATGTGTCATTTATAACAACTCCACTCTTGAATTATACTAGATTTTATTTTTACAATACCATTTCACTATATGTTTGATGGATTAGGTCAATGAAAATATTAGATATAACTTAGTAGATCATATTCCCTATATAATAGGTCTCTACAAAATGTTAATCACTGGAGAATAAATTTAATCCGAGTCTTAACTAAAATAAAGACAAATATATATTTTACATATGTTACGGAGCATATATTACATCAAAATTTTTTATCTCCAACTAACCTTTGTTAGAAACATGGAAATAATTTATTTAAAATGAATATTCTATGATCAATTTTCTTACATTAATCCTGAATTGGATTTTAGTCACTTGAAACCAATATTAGAATTTTTTGACATGACTATCCATTTTTTTTCATTGTATAGACACCTCTGTGATTGGTGGTAATGAAATTTAATTCTCAATATAATATCATCATTTTCTGTAGATATGAACAGAAAAACATCCAATGGATTTAGTCATAATGACCTGTGGTTGTGCTCAAATTTACCCTATAGGTATACGTAATTGTTTTTGTTGAGGTAGGGATCGAATCCACCGGGACAGAAGAAGACACATTGAGACACACAGATATTTGATGCTCTGGATATAGAAAGGCCAACTATTTCGATTGATTCGATTTATAAAACAATAAAAAATGAAAAATTACATGGTCTAAAAAAATTCATTAAAATGAGTTGATTGTAATCTGACACTTGGGGTAGATTGGATGTATTTTTTTTACTGTTTTGGGTAACTAATTGAAGTAGTACCCAAAAATTGATATAATTAAACAAAATAATTCACCAATGTAATACCTTTTCTATTATAATGGTAATGAAAAAATCACTTATATAATTAATTAAATGATAAATCTAAGGAATTGGATCATAACAATAGTAAAAATGAGTCAATGTTAACTTTGGGAAAGACCAAGAAGAAAATAAATCATCTAAATGAAATTTTGAAACGGAAAACTGAATTTATATATTAAAGCACATAAAATAACCACAAATACCTACACTTTCTACTCCATTGGATCAACACATATATTGTTATTCATCCATGGATTATGTTGTATCAATGGATGTCGTATGTTGACTTACGAGGGTTGAATTGAAGATGAAAAAAATTTAAAAACAAACACTCCCCGGTTGTGTGATTGAATCCATAGGTTCTAGTAAGTTCATAAAATGAATCACATGAATCAATGTAAAAATGAAAATGTATAAATAAATTATGAAAAAGAACATAATTTTTTACAAAACTAAAAAGATTGAGAAAACTTACATAGAAAAATAAAGGTGTGATTACCATATGAATGTGTAAAATAACAATAGAATGAACAAACTTCGATAGAATGAAAAAAACATTTATCCTATTTACCATCACCAAATTATCCTTTTATAGTAATATTTAGAGCCTTAGTTCATACCAAAATCAATAAATTCCTTCCACATTAAATTAGATACTCAAAAGGAGGGAAACAATTAAATCACATTGACGTTTTGAAAATGACAAGGAAAATTGTCCATACTCTTCCCCCTTGTTGACATGTGAATTTTTAATTTAATATGGACAAATACACTGGGGTTTTATAAGAAATATTACTTCTTCTATGTTTCCTATAAATTAAGTAAACATGTTTCAAAAATTGGATTATTCGTTTGGATTTTATGCTTGCTATGGTGGGGTGACTTTATGGGTGTTCAGATCTGGCCCACCATTTAAATGTCAACATGGGTTCCCATTATCTTTAGAAAAATATCAGAATTATCATTAGACACAGTATAAGGAAATGATCCCCATTATATTATATTTCTATAGTTAATATTAGATAAACATTTGTATTTTATTTTGGGAACCACTTTTGTTTGATGGGTCATAGGCCCATTATGATTTGTCCAGAAATTTACATCATTAATGTCCAAAAATCATCATCTTCCCTTGGGATTAATCCACTAATCCTAAAAGATAAAATTTTAACAATAAATGAATAAATCATATCCAAAAATATCAAAAAAATTTATGAAATGAATTATTCAAATAGATGATTGATAGGGCCCAAGTTTGCATACTAAACAAGAATTTCTCTTGAGATAAGAAATGATGTTCTACATCTATGATGCACTAAAAATGATGTATATGAATTTAAAAAAACATGAATATTGAAATGTGAATAATCAATAATATCCTCTTTCAAAGGATAATAAAACCTCCCAACTTATGTTTTTCTAGTTATGAGAAAAAATTATCTAAAAATATGTAATTGAATACCACTTTCAAAAAAAATTAACAAAAATAACTCATAATGACATCATTACAATCAATCCTGAAACATTCACATTAATTTCACAATTGATATATCCACAAGAATATCTAAGGACCATTACAATTATATTGTTAAAATTAATTTTAAAATTTCATCTAATTTCAAAGATACATGATGATATGTTTTGCATCACAAAAGACATGGGTCCCATTTTCATGTTCAAGGGGAAACAAATGGAAGCATTAGATGGTAATCATATAAAACCATAAGATGTGTATCCTTTTATTAATTTTTCTAACCACAATATATATGAAAGGAGAAACTCTTCCAATATAACTATGGAGTCACTATTAATATGAGTCAGACACAATACATTTGTTTTAATATCATGATCTAAAATAAAAAAATAAATCCTAAATTGGGGCAAAAAAACTACAGAGTCATGATCCCCATGTGTCAAACACCGCACATTTTGAATAAACAATGCAATATAGGGTCATCTGTTTTTATTTTTTTGGATACTAAAGTTAACATAAAAGTGACCCGAACCCTGTGATATTATGAAAGGGAACCATTACCTCACAAATACATCCACAATCCAAGGGATGTGAGTTTTTTCATTTTGATTTTGAAAATGAAAATATCATCATTGAAAAATGACACCAGACAAATGGACATTCCAAAAACATTACTCATGAACAAAAACCTACATTCAAATAATAATAAAGGAATTAAAAATCATTTGAAATTAATTTTTCATGTTCCATAATATACATTAATGCATTTAAAGATAATTAAATTATTTTTTTCCATGAATTGAGTTTTTCTCAGAAATGGCCATTTTTATCAAATCATGAATTTTTACAACCCCCTAAGATAGAATGAAATTATATATAGTATTGAATGAAATAAAAGAGTGAAAAATAATTTGGAGGAAATATGGGAGATGTGATTTGAAATTATATAATGTAATTAAACCAATTGGTTTGCAGTATATGAACCATCATTAAGAAAATAATCAATTCTACTTCATATAATGTATAGAATCCTTGGGGAATTCAATTTTAGTTGTTAACATAGGATGGAATGGGTTTTATTATAAATGATAAAACTTATTTTACTATTATATAACTTAAAAATATTAGATTAAATTGGATACCCTAAGAGGATCCCTTGAAAAAAAAACACAGAAGTGGAAAAAATAAAAAAAAAATTATAAAATGCATAAGCTGGTTTGCCTCTAAGGAAGCGCTTAATTTAAAGTCACTAGCTAGAATTGGACCCCCAATATTATCAGATACAAACATTCTACATGTTAAGGACCCCATTCTTGTAAAAGTTTATATGAATGTGATTAAGACCTTGTTTTTAATAATTTTATTTTACAATCCCATGTTCAACAATGAGTAAAATTTCTGGAATACCATGAACAATTGATCCAATTATATTTTTTTCTTGATTATTACATCGTTTATTATTTAAAATTTATTGGTATCAAGAGAATAATGAATGAATAATTCCTTTTATTTGTTATCACTTATGATGGTATTCTTGAGTTGTGAAGGAATAACAACGGTTTGGAGTTTTTGTTGATTGAATAATTCCAAAGAAGATTGAAAATTTGAATAAAAAATATTTTCTTAATAAAGAAATTTAGAAATAATATGTTCATTATAAAATTAAGATTCAACCATATAATTATACACTTGATTGTTATTAATGGTTATGGATGAAATTTTGGTTATTTCACCCAAAGGTTCAGTAAACATTGGTCCAAAAAAATCATCATTGGAGAAATATTCTGGGCAATCAATCAACGATTCCATGTTTCCCTATTTTGAATTAAAAAATTCTTTTTCCTCTTGATTTAACGACTATTCATCTATTACTTGATCTTTTTCAGAAACCCCAAATACTATGGTTTATTCTTCATAAATTCATGAGTGGTTTCTAGGAAACCAGAAACTTCACATTAGGTTATTGAAGTTATATTCAGTGTTTAAATGTGTTGTTCATAGGTTTTAATATTTTTAAATTATAACCTCAAAGCTGAAATATAATAATTAAATATCTCCATCAAATCAAATAATTGTTCAAGAAGTTATTGGGGATTAATTTGGATATTAATTCTGAAATAATGGACTTTATTATGATTTATCTCTTTTACTATCCTAATGAGGGCTGGAAATTTATCCTTTATATTTTTATCTTCCCTACGATCATACATGATATCAGGTTTGGGATAATATTTCATGTTTTTATCAATGAAATTAACTATGTGAGGGGCCTCCTAATGTGGTTTACTAGTTGATTACATAACGATAGTATGATGGGATATAGATTAAGAAACTCAATTGGATGTATATGATAAATTGGTTTTGATATTTCGGGAAAAAAATTAGAAAGGGGAAAAGATAAGTTAAAAGGGATTAGAAAAGTGAAATATGGTAGAAAATAAATAGGTTATATTGTTAATTACATGGGTCCCTAGATACAGAAAAAAAAATCAGATGATTTCAAACTTATTGTACATGTATATGCAGCTGTTGTAGTATAGGAAAGGATTGAATCCAGTGGGACCAATAAATAAACATTGAGACACTTATATTTTTGATGTTTTGGATACGGAGTGGAAAGTTTATGGATTAATTTTATTTGAGGAAAAAAACACATTGTTACATTTCCAAAAGTAATTAATTTAAATGAGTGGATCCTAGGTTGTTTCACGGGTTAAATTGGATGTATTTAATTTCTTATATTGATTAGTGTTATTAATTAAATATGTAACCACTAACTTATATAATTCCAAAACATCATTGAAAATTTTAATATATAAACTATTCTAAGTCTAATAACCAATTCACCTAGAATATCACTTAAATGTTCACTCAATTTCATTGGATCATAACTACACTCAAAATGGGTCATTATAAAAGTTGGCGAAGATGAAGAATAAAATAAATCATCAAATATAAATGTTAAAAGAATAAAACAAATTTAAATTTTGAAGCACATAAATTAACATTCAGTCCATATAATTTCTACTCCCATGGATAAACCTATATGATCATAAACATCCATTAATTCTATTATATCAATGGAAGCAATATATAGACTCACATGGGTGGAATTAAAGAAAAAAATAAAAAACGAACACTCCAACATTTTGTGATTGAATTAACAAGTTATGATGTGAATAAATTCACAACATTAATTAATTGGGTCAATATATTAATGTAAAGAAAAAATAAGTTAAGAAGTACATAATTTTTTTATAAACACAAATGCTTGAAAAAACATAGATGAAAAAAATGAAGATGCGATAACAAAATGAATGCATAAAATGAGCATTGAAAGAAAAACATTTGATAGAAATAAAAAAACATTGATCCTAATTTATTTCATCACAAAATCCTTATATAGTAATATTCTGATCCTTAGGTAGTCCCAAAAATAATACATTCCTTCCACATTAATTGATAGAGTAAAAATATTGGTGAGAAAATCAAGGTTAATTTGAGGTTTCAATGTTGACTGAAAACCTCTTCTTGATTCATCCCCCTCATTGATGTGTGAATTTGTAAATTAATATGGAAAATTAGAAGTGGTAATAGAGGGAAAATATATTCATACATGTTTAGTCTAATGGATGTCAAAATTTAACGAAAATTGGAAAAACCTTTTGGTAGTTATACTTGATAAAGTGTGATGGCTTTATGGGTCTTCAAATCTAACCCACCATTTAAATTTCAACTTGGGTTCCCAATATCTTTATGAAAAATTCAGAACTAGCATTATCCATAGTATAATGAAATGATACCCATAATTTTTATTTCTATAGTTAAAATTTGATCTTATTTGGACTTGGATTGTGGGCCCCACATTTTTTAGATGGACCTTATGCCCCTTATGCTTTGTCTGGAAATTTTCATCATTCATGCAAAAAGTAATCATCTTACCTTGGGATTCATCCATAGATCCTAAAAGTTAAATTTTTCCAAATATATTGATAAATCATAACACAAAATATCAAATTCTAAAATTTTAAGATATTAATTCCACAAATAGATATTTAATTGGGCCAATGATTTCATATCAAACATGAATGGAACATTGGATGAGAAATGATGTTAAATTTCTATATTGCACTAAAAAATTATGTTTTTTGAATTTGGAAAACATTAATATTAAAATATTAATAATAAATTTTATCCACTATAAATGGATAATCCACTTGGTATTAAGAATCATTCCTCAATTTTACAACACTTGTACCATCCATGTATCAACGCACTTGAATACTCACAAGAACATTCAAAATAATAAGCCCATTTTCACTTTGATACATTGAATCCATTTTTGTTTTTTACTAATCTTTTTAATATCATCTAATTTTCAAATACTTTCTAGTTATATGAAATAATATTCACAATGAATAATATATCACATGATATGGTCAATATAATAACCATCACCACAGTTTTACCCTTCTTATGCAGTATGTGTATTGTGAAAATACTTCATTTCCCACATACATTGGGAACTAGTTCGTATTCAAACAACATATTCATATCTAGTATTGACAAAAAAATCAATCATTATACAATAATCTCTAAAGGGATTTGAAACCTTTTATAGAAATATATTCAATAACATGACAATATCTTTTATGTGTTATATATTTATATATGATTCGAGTCAACCATTAGGATAATTACATTAGGTGAACAATGTGATTATTACCGATGCAAGATTGTTTATATCCTATCATACTCTTGGAATATATAATCATTTTATTATGAAATAATGAAAATTATTAACACCATAACTCATATGATATCCATTTTTGTATTATTGTCCATATTATTACGAGATATATCCATTATTTCCCAATCTTGTACTAAAATATAATGAATGTTTCGTCATATTTCACCATAGATACTACATACATCATCACTCTAATGGATAAAATGTGCATTTAGGAAATATTATGTGATAAAATTTTTTAATGAATATTGATATATAATACTTCAACATTGATCCTCATCCTTAACATCAATGTTGTGATGTTGAAAAGATAATGTGCATTTAAAAATTACTCCACACTATATTAACATGATTGATGATGGTTTGGCCAAAATATTATTTAACATGTCTTCTAGAAGGAACTCATATATTCTGGAAATGCATATGAATAATTTTACCATTCAATAATAACCTAAAAAATCTAATGAAGTATATAGAGAACTGTACTACCCTTTACAATAGTTCACACTCACTTATTGAACAAATTATAATTGGATTGTGGCATTCCATTATTTTAAAATTTTCCTTTTCCCAAAACTATGTATATATGTCACTAATACTAAATTATATTATCTATGCAGATTATAAATACTATAATTTGTTATTCTCCAGGACAACTTTTATTTTTCCATGAAAATTAGTTATTTTTTCACAAATAGGTAAATATTTCGTACATTAACATATTCATCACTCATTACCTATGATTCAAGTACCAATGATCTATTTTTTGAGTATGTAACACCATAAAAACATTCATTCCTATTCTTGGAATTATGTCCCATAATGTCAAATAGACATATGAGATAATATTTCATGGTTATACTTGGAAATGTTCTATTAGAATGTTTCTCTTGGCAGTTAGAAGTCATGTACTTCTCACCACTAACATAAGAATCTCCCTTTCTCATCCTCTTGTATAATATACCATACTTCTTGTAAAATTTCTATACATATTTGGTTATATTATTTTAATAAACATTTAATAAAGAAATATTTTATTAAATACAAATTATTTATGACCAAAACATTACGATTTTTATTGATGAATAAATCTGATGAAGAAGGTGGTATTCAATTTATTTCTTTTTAACATCCATAAATTTATGTAATAATATGAAATGAAAATAACTTACTATTTATACCTTTACCATTGAAGGACAAAGTTAATATTCTTATGGTGTTACATTCCTTTTGACTTTTCACATTACCATTAAATTTTGTTCCCCATAAGATTTAGCTATTAACCTGTCTTTTAAATTTTTATATCCTTGGAAATTGTAACATTAGAGGTAATGTAGTGTTAACTCAATACTATTTGTTTTTAACCTAAAATTAAACTTGATTAAATATTGGAAAATGATATGAGAAATATAACCACTACAATATCATGATCCATTATTTAATTTACATATATTGTTGTAACCATCACCTTATTCATATCATGCATCAATTTCTTCTTTTAGACATCTGAGAGAGGAGAATACAACATATACAATTTAATCTTAATATAGAAAACATATCTAGCATTAGAATTTATTTGTAACAAAATAAAAAACCATTATATACATTATACACGAGTCTGCAAAAATTAATTTCTCACCATCACTTCATGATGTCTCTTAATAACAGATTGGGACACTAGAACATTGAGTCTCCCATATCATAGTAATGTTTTCAAGAACTAGTACTATAATTTTATACCCATTCTACTGTGGTTATTTACTTTTTCCATTATATACCAAATTCATTTATTGTGTTATAAATTTATTTTTTCTATAAAAGTAAATTTTAGAAAAATATTACATTTATCAAGATTATATTTTTATATATTTTGATTAATAACTCAAATCATTAAAACTATCACACTATATAATCAAATTTTAGAAACCCTCTATACTAGAATCAGAATACCATATTGCATGAGTATTTTTGTGGATCTGATCCTTAAACCCCCCCCCCCCCCATCATAGTCTACAAGCTCTGGCTACGCCACTACAAAGGGGGTTAAGGGTAGGCCTTTGTCTAGATGACAACATTAACTCTAATTTACATGATCTGTTTTGTGGAGTCCCACCTTCAAAAACCATTACCTGATTTACTCGAAAATTTACACTAAAATAATAAAAAGGTATATTTGGATTCTTATGTGCTACTAATTTACTTATGAAAACCAACCACTCTCATACAAATACCCTGGTAGTTGGAGGTAGACTCAACTTTGGCATGACGATCACCCTAAACACCTGATTTAGTTCAAAGCCAAATGATGGAAGGCAATAAAGAATTAATATTTCATTTAGGTTTTTTATATTTTTTAATGTGTTGAAATAAATAATTATATATGTTCTAAACATATTCTATGTGATCTCACTCACTACTCGCTATAAAATAAATAGGAAATTTTATGGTGTTATATGTTCATTTCATATTACATGATTTTTTATTATTCATTGTGTTTTTGAATTAACTAAACATATTGATAAAGAGTAAACCACACAAAAAATTGATGACAAGATCATTGTATGATTATAATGGTTGATCCATTGAGGGAATAATCAATCATCATAGACCCTAGGTGATATACCTTGAGTCGCGTCTCTTTCAACTCTAGTAGCATCACCTCTCATCCAAAACCTAAAATCATATCTGGTGTGTCACCATAACATTTGGCGATGTTCTTAACTAGTCCTCTAATAATTATAAAAAAATACACACATGTAGGAAAGGGGAACATGACAGTATGACAACCAACTCTAAAGTGGAAACATATAACATTGTAAATATAATGAAACTACGATGTCTCACATATCTCTTTTCATTTAAATGATTATTATAAATAATGATTAAAATAAATTAATAAATAAATAAAAATGTACTAATCATAATTTGACTGATGCAATGGCTCATGAATATTCAATACACATTATAACAATTATAAAATTTAATGTAGAAATTAAAATAATACATTCACAAAAATTATTATTAAGGGAATTATAATGGGATTAATATATCCCTCTAAATTTAATGAAATATATTTTCATTGCTCATCTTGAATGATTAATTTAATTTTTTTTAAAAAGTAATTAATTTATTAAATTAATTTGACACAATAATTATATTATTTAACACGCCGAATTATATATAATTTGATTTAAAAATGAATATTTAATTAATTTATTTTAAAACCCAAAATTTAATTTTTAATTGAATTAGTTTTGTCTATTCAAATTTTATGGAACCTAAAAACTCCAAATAGAGCCTATTCAGGTCAAGGAAAACCCACTCAGGCCATTTCAGGGCTGTGGAGACCACATGCGTGGAAGGTCAGCCAACACCCATCTTAGGATGGTCAGATCCAATCATACACATTTTGGGTATGTTCATGACTAAAGAGACATGTAGAAAGGGTATCCTCATGATGTTGGGGGACCAAAAAATGGTTGGATGTAGATTCATCCAATTGTCGGAGCTGGGGTATGATGAGGTTTTCTAGCTGAGTTATTGAGCACATAGAATCTAGAAACATCTAAAAATTTGAGTGAATGGACACCAGTGGAGAAGTATGGCCCCCGGCCATGTGGTAGATATGGCCGACTGGAGGATCTTTTTGCTGATTTTCTCTGAACCGAGCGGAGGCGGACCCGGGCAATCATCGGGGTGCAGTGTAAGGTGGTCCGACTTCAGTGAGGGTAGCTAGACACATTGGGAGAGGGATAGTTGTTGAGGGGCATGCTTGGTTTTTGAAGGTGGCTGAACACAAGCGATGCTATCAGAGAGAGGTGATAGAGGTCCGGTTTGGTAGGGTGGAGAGGAAAGGCTTTGGGGACAGTGATGGATGTGGGGATCTACCTGGGGCGGTAAGGGTACAACTGGATAATGATCACGAGGGGAAACTATTAGATGTCTTCTTGGTCTAAGGCGGAATTTATGCTCACTATAAAGAGAAGGCCTCCATGGTAGGGATTGACGAACTAGGTGTAGGATACCCACATTTTGGTTCTCCAATCCTTTAATATATTTTTACTTTATTTTTTAACCCACCAGTGGAACCACCCATTTTATTGTTTTTTATGGTGAGCAGACATTAAAAAATTGACCACATTTTTTAGTTTATATGGTGATATGGGATAGAGATAACCCCCCATACATATTAAAAAAATCTAATCATACTAATTATGTTTTTAATAATATAAAACAATTATTCATACAAATTAATAAATTTAATGATTTCAAATATTGAGGAAAATTAATCATAAATTAAAACCACTATTCCCACCATCAGTCCCATTAGAATAGTATTAAATTAACAAAACACCATATCCAACCATCCACATGATTAATTATCATTAACCATTATTCAAATATTAATTACCACAAAAATTTGATTCAATTTTGACATACAAACATGGAATAGTCATAGACTGGCCATCCGGTGGCGGATTCAATATCAGTCTAGGGCATTGGGGCAGTAAGAAAACCTTTTTTTAAGATTAATGAAAATTTAATTTTTATATTGGATTAAAATTTTTACATGTTCCTCTGAAACCAATTGATGGTATCTGGAAAACTATGTATTCTCCAAAGGGGGGTTTTAGAAAAAATTCATCAAATAATGATATGAACTCGTCAACATTGATGAATTGCATACCTATTTAAGCCAGGGATCCCATATGAAGAATATTATTCCCAAAATTAAAAAACTAAAATACATAGGTAATATCTATATCCATGATTTATGTGTAATCATAGTTGGCGATTTCATCTTGAAGAATAAGAAGCAGAATTCCCTGAGACCATTCACACATGCATCAAAAATATGTAGGAGCATCGATCATTAATATCCATCTTCTAGTGCAGAGTTATAATGAATCCATTAACACTCAGGTGATCATCACATTTCCATTATTGTGAAGAAATAGAGGATCATATATCTGAAATCCTTGTATCTAGATCATCACACTCTTAGAACAAGTGAGAGATAAGAAGAGAGAGAAGGATCATGAATAGTCACAAGTGAATTCATATCTTATTCTATTTATTAGTTTTTATAAAAATACCTGATACAGTATAATCGACCCCGGAATATATTAAAAACTGTATAAAAATTATTTCGAAAACTAAACTGATTAATAAATATCACATATTATTATTATCATTTTCCTGTAATATAATAAATATGTTAAGTGATTATTATTGGTCATTAACTTGACTACCCGTTCCAATAAATATTAAATGAACCATAAATACTTTTATTTGTTAAATTACTATTTTCATGTATTTATTCAAAACATGTAAATAAATTTAATTAATAAATTATATGTCCAATTATCATAACATCAATATTACGAATTTACATATTACATTAGTGATGGTATCTCCTTGGAAAAAACGTGAAACCTAGTGGTGGGGAATTTAATGTCCAAAAAACATATTCAACTAAATAATCATGATTGAGGAATATGATATTGTTTTTGACCATCTATGACCATATCTCAATAGAAGTGAATATTATTCAATGAACAAGAGTGGGATCTGTCAACCCATCATGGACCATAAACCTGTATGGATTGTCACAATAGTGACATCCAACCTACCAACATGCACTGTGTAACATAATCTCTCTGTCATTAATATATCATATAGTGGTACACATACACATGTCATCTACATGTTCTTGTTTTTTATATTTTATTTACCTATTTTAATGGATTTACCCTCAATAGTCACGTCTATGGTCTTATGAAGGTACTACCATCTTGATAAACATGGGACGAGATATATAGCATCCTTAAACGGGAAGCAATAAGTCCTTTCTTGATCATTCAACGAATGTCATGCTACCAAATACCCACCCAACAGAAGATACCTCAACAAGATTTCAATACCATGGGTTTTTCCTTGAATTTATGAACATTATCAAATGGAAAACATTTCTAATGATCTCAATTCAGGATACCATCACACATGTCTATAGATAGTAGCATCCAATAACACCGAAAACATGTGGTGTGATTATTGGAAGGTATTTCTTTAAGATCAAAGTACTTGAGATCACCATGTGAAAAAATCATTATATGGTGTCTCAATACTTATGAGCCCCAATAACCTAATAGTCAAAATATATCGTTCTCTATTAATATGATGTATCTAGACCATATGACCTTGGTTTATGTTTAATTTCATTGTATTTGGATGTTCTCATTATAGCATGGGATCTATTATAACCTTTTGATATGTCAATTATTCTATGTATATTACCAATAAATAGTTGATTACAAAATTAAAACTCTATAACAGTAATAATACCTCATGTATATCTTACTGTATACATGATATGCTAATAAAAAGAACTATATAGTTGGGTCTATGCCACCCACTATTACAATATTATCATTCATAAATTGCTTCAAATAAGGATGAATGAATAGTGATGAATGTTTTGTATATATTTACACGAGGATAATGAAAATCTTGAGACATCTCTTAACTTTTGAGAAGTGTTCGTATTTAATAATAATTGTTGTAGATGTCTTGATCAATAGATTGAGATTTATGCCGACCTAAAAAACCCCCTCAATCATTACAATTTTTTTTTGAAGTTTCATTTTAAAACAATATAGCTTATAGAATTTCATATAAGTACTAATTTTTTCATTTACCTTCTTATGTCTTGGTGGGTTAAGAGACAACATTCTATTCATAAGGATAGGGACTAGTTGTTGGATAAATGGAATGATCTTTCCAACAATTTGGTCCCATTATTCATTAACCATTTCAATTTCCCCCTCATGTTTGTATTTGATGATGACGATATCCTGATCACTTAAATTCCTTGGGACTTTGAAATTATGAATAACCAATTTCCCTTAAATTCATGGTGTTCCCCTTGACTAGATAGTATTAATAATCAATATTTTGAATCATAATGGGATGTAATTCAACTTGAGGTTTCTAAATTGCTCAATCGTCACTTCAAAGTTGGATCTCTCCCAGATGGTACAAATCCTTAATACATTTACATTATAAAAAACTAAAAAGTGGTATTTATATAAGTAAATTTATTCTATATCTATTATAAATACTGTCCAAAAAATATTTGGATGAATTCCTTCATGTCGTATTACTAATGTCTCTGATGATAAATTTTAATGGAAACTATTTTGATTCATCATAGGGAGAAAAATTCAACATGGTATCTTCACAACATTTGAATTTATTAATCATCACCAGAAAAATACATGTAGAGTTAACATTATTTTTATGTTTGACGTTGAAAAATCTAGTAATATAATTATCTATATTTTTATATGTAAAGTATTTATTTATTTTATTTGAGAAGAAGTTTTTTCATTTAAATAATTCTCTCCTTGGATATTATCACATCTCAATTCTCATTAATTTATCTATAGAAAGATCTTTCACTTTCCTAAGAGGGGATAAGGAAGGTGACCCACTCTCTACCATTGTTTTCACCATTGTAGAAATCAATCTTAATAGGATTCTCCTAAGTATTTTTGATAAATTTGATTTTAAGACCATTTGGGATGCATGATGTTTATCTATTCCTTCTCATTTATTTTATATTGTTGATATCATTTTATTTAATTGGTATGATAAGTGAATTATCAAAAACATAAAAAAGAAACTCATGTATCATGAAAAGGTTTTAGGTAAAGATAATAGTAGGAACAATTTATTTAATTATTTTGGAAAAATGTATTGTTGTTATAAGGAAATTGAGTATTATTAGTCAATTGGGAAATATATATGATGTAGATCCTTTAATTTACTTATGATTTCTAATGTTTATGGGATACAACTCATGTTTTATACATTAATAATATTCTATTCCAAATTCAAAGGCTCATAGCCACCTGGAAAGGTATGTATTTCTCATTAGTTAGAATAATTTTTCTTTTGAATCATGTCATTGTTTCTCATATTGTTTACTCTGTTATGGTACAAATAATTTCTGATTCCATTATCAAAATCATCATCACCTCGATGTTGAATTTTGTTTATACTAGAGTAATTCTTTAAATATGGTCCATCACAGTTCCATGGAAATAATGTAGTAATACACATTACCTTTAGTGTTTCAGTATTAAAATTATCATCCTCAACAATCAATAACTTCAATATAACAACATTTGTATGTTTTCAACTACTAATTCGAGTTAATTTGTATTTATAAAATTTTGATTCTTTTGTATATTGAAATCAACAAGCAGAAACGATGTTTCCTCTTCTATTTGTCCCCTCTTCAAATCTAGTGTCTTTATAATTTTCATACAATCACACTAGATGGGTAAAATATTTTAATCTCTTTGATAATTGATTGATAATTGGACTTGTATGACATTGGTGGATATGATCCAATAATATTCTCATGTCTGGTTTAAGAGTGCCACTATTGGGGTTCAAATGAATTTTCTTGGCTCCAACTCTAATGATATATGATCAAAGGTTATCGATTATAATTATATCAACCATAAAGGCTTAATAATATGGGAAAAAAATAATGTATGTAATTCTACACTCTAATATATTTTACAGGAGTGATATATAGGGATATCCTAGTCATATCAGGTCCTTTAATAATAAATGGAATTCACTATCAGATTAACATTATTATTGAGGGTTTTATTTTCAAAGAACCTTTTTGACTTCATCATTAAATAGGTGCGTCTATCTATCATATCACGATGTTTCTTTTACATAATAAATGAGGTTTAAAAAATTATTTTTCTTATATTGTCACATAAAGTCATTGATAATGAAGATTGATTTTGTTTCCTTGTGATTAATTTTGTACATGTTGAATAGATCACTCACAATTTGAAGGCTTTTCTGGGCTCTTAATGTGTCATTACCATTGAAAATCATCATTTTTTATTATTTTGAGATATGATATGTTTTATAGAGTACTAGGAGTGTGATTATATATGATAAATCCTCTTACAACTCTCATTCAACCATCACAAATATAATTTTCTCAATGAAAAATATTAATTCTCTTCCTTGAGGTCACAATAATAATTTAATACCGGATTTGTCATTGCTATGAAAACTAAGGATTAAATTATACTCCCCCCTTAGGAAGCATTGAATTTAATTAGAACTAAGTATTATTTAGATTTTTTATATGAAATTATGATTGATCTTAAAAAGTAAATCCTGGATTTTTTGGTTTTAGGGTTGTTTGTATATATCATAATGGAGATTTCATTTTCTGAATTTATTGCCCCTATAGTGTTGCCTTTATTTGGCAGCGGAAATTATTGGGTTTTTAAATGAATTGGACATGGTCAGTCAACATATTTTAAAAAAATTATGAATTTAGTATGACTCCCCGTGGTGGTGAATGCTATTAGAACTGGTAATATTCAATATTCATTAAATATGACTACAAGATGGATAAAATGTATAGATATGATATCCTCATTTAGTTACTTAACCGCGCAAGTTTTTGTATAATATAAATATATTTCTGATAACCTTGTGAAAGTGGGTGTGAGTTATAGTGATTTAATCTTTTCAAACACCATCCTTACATAATAATAGCTCTTTTAAGAAGAGAAAATGTTGAATTCCCTCCTTTTAGCAGTTGTAATTGAGTTCTTTATATTTAGGTGTTTGTTCATCAATAAAATTTGTCTTTGAAAAAAAATTTCATTACTATAATTCATCAATAGTGATTATTTAAATTTATTAATACAGAAATACATTGTGAACTAATTTGTTTTCCTAGAAAACACTTTTTTAAATTCCAAATGACTTTATACTTATTTGTAACCAATAAATAATAAATATATGATTTATACTTTATTTTTTAGGGATTTGTTTTAAATATATTTCATAATATGGTTAGTAAAATCCATACCTAAAATCCTAATGGATTTGTTAAAATAGTATTATTTAAATAATGATATTTATTCTTTGTTTAAGATCGAGGATTCATGTGGTGTACGGAATTTAAAAGTGTGTTCCTTAATTAGAGTGTATAAAATAGAATACCAAGATATGAATTGTTTTATTTATTATAAATAAAAATACATATAAATGATAGAGTTAGACATAGTTTAATCATATTTTAGAGTGTACTCAACTTATATGAAATTACATCAAGGACAATCAGATCATAATTATTGTAATTATGTTTAAAACATTAATAATGTTTTAATCATTGTATTTAAAAACATGTGAATCTTAGAATATTATATGGATTTTTTTATTTCCTTAATATTACTTAAATAATTATGATTATAGAAATCCTTGGCCAATATATACACCATATAAAGAAAAGGTAATGAATACACCTCATATCTCAGTGAAAAAAAATTTGGATGAAAAAACTGTCAGAACCGAGATATCCATTGAATAAAACTACATTTAAAGAATTAACATGAAATTGATATTATTAACATTTTTTTAAATTAATATTGTCTATATATACATTATCTAATAATGACAAAATATAAAATAAATTATAGTGAACCTTATTAAATATGTCTCAAAAAGTTTATTTTGATACAATGATCCCCTCTCTTAATTTATGAATACCACTAAAGCACTTGGACATAATGAATTTGAAAATAACTATATAAATAATATAATTTTGAACCTTTTTCATACCTATATTTTTTTTAAGTTAATTAATTATTAATCATTCTATGTCTCTTATTTTTTCTTTATATATTTTCAATACCAGGTGTGGTCTTATCTTGATCATTTTGAACATGTTTTGTAATAGTAGTGTTGTTATCTGTTCTTCTACAAAATTTCAGAATTAAAATATCCTAAAATTAAATTTATGTTATTCTCTTTAATTTATTATAATTTTATAAATTAATTCTATTGGAGTTTTTCTTATGATATTTAACAGTGCAATTTGAGATGAGCATGGTTATGTGATTTTCATACCACAGATTTTGTTATCATAATTAATGCATTTAAGGTTAATGTTAAAATTTAATAGAAAAAATTAAATATTTATTTACTTATTTATATCATATATTATTGGTAATTATATTTTAATTAAAATCCATGATATTATTTTATATCATTCTTCATGTATGTGGTTAGACTAACCAAAACATAATCATAACATATTGGGTGGATATCCACTGATTTCAATGTAATATCATTATTCAAAAGGAATAATGATATTAAATGTAGGTTTTATTAATGTGATAAATAGGAATATATGGTTTTTATTGGATGATGAAATAGATAAAAAATTATTATATCCTCTGAATAACCTATGTTCCCTCATAATATGTTTTATTTAGACTATTGAATATAAAACAATCCTTTATTAATCATGTTATTAATAGCATGTATAATATGTCATATCATAATATTAATATTTTAATAAATATAATGTTTATCAATTACATTATTCATTCGGACCATTCATCTATGAAGGTGATGGAAAATGAAACATAATTCTCAGTGGAAGTGATGGGATGCACATTCGCATGAATGACATAAATTTTTTAAAAAACATTATTTTCATTCGTCACGTAAAAATAAATAATTTTAAAAAAATGCAAATACATCACCCCAGGTGTAACACCCCAAGATTTCATAGTGTGTTATTTCTTCAAAATAATTCAATAACTTGCACTACACGCAACACCGAGTTCAATAACACCATGACTTTCAAAAAAAAAAGCCATTCAAAAGAGGTTATGAATAGTGTTATCTAAATTTTAAACTTTATATAATCCTTATAATTTTAGAATCCATATTATGAGTTTCTTAGATATAATGCAAGAACAAATTCATTTTCAGTATTGCACTTTTATCAACTTTTAATAGTGAACCCTTTTTAAATACAATATTTTAAACTTTTTGACTAAATGGGGACATCAAAAATTTAAAATGAAACATCCCAAGCTTCCACAGTACGCTTTCTTTGAATAATACAGTAGCGTGTGTTGTACGCAACCTTGAGTTTTAACACACACCACAACCAATCAAACTAGCCCTTATGAATAGTAATACCTAATTTTCGAAATTATATATATTTTATATTTTAAAATGGACTTCATTTCTGGATTCGGAATATCGAATTTAGCCTAAGGTGAAATTTTTGTACTTTTCGGATAACTTTCATATTTTGATGAATAGTGAAAATTACTAAATTTTAATTAAAAACAACTTTTTTAATAAAAATAATTAATAGTGATAAATTATTAATTTGAGTGGTTTTAAAGTATATTTAGAATATATTTTTACCATTTAATATAATGTTGGTCATTGGACATAATTATACAATTAAACCGAACATAAACAAGTGTCAATCTTTTGATAGTTATTATCTCTTAAAAACACGCTTTTTGTTTTGACAGCGGGAATTAATTTTAATTTAATTTCTGCCACTTCTATGTTTTGAATTTAGAAAAATGGATTCAATATTTGGAATCAGGATGTTCAAATTGTGTAAATTGGTAACTTTTATTTTTAGACATTTTGAATAATTACTGCGGTAAATATTTTATTTACCATGGTTAAGGGTAAATCCGGTAAATAAGGGATAAAAAATAAAATTATAATAATACTAAATTACCTTAAAACGTGTCTTAACCCTATTGGTTGATACATGGTCTACCATGGGAATCTTTGGGTCTATTTTGGGACCCCATGGATCCACTTGTAAGTGATAATGACACTTTATTTTAATTAAGTTAAAATGAATACAAAAATGACACAAGCATATATCTTTTAGCAAAACAATTTTTACATAGGGTTATGCATGTTGGTTTTTCGATTATAAATATTCATTAGAAATATAAAAAGATTTCCTACATAATGATATTTTATTCATAATTTTTAGACATTAAATATGTTATTTTATTTATGACACAATGATGATGCAGTAATTACTATAATAGTGAATAATTAAAATAATTGATATTATAAATATCCAAATAAATATAATATGAAACTTTTAATGAATTAAACTAATTTTCTAGGATAATATGATATATTAGGATTGATTTAATTGACTTTTTTCGAAGTAATCAATCTGTTATGAGTTTCACAAAAATCAACTAATGAATAGTGTCAAAATTGACATAAAAGAGTTTTTAAAACAAATATTATATTATTAATTGATATTAAATTCCTAAAAATCTAAGGTTCGGCCAAGAGACTTATATCATGATAGGTGTATCATTAATTGACCACTTGGGGGTATCTTGTATTTATATAGTAATTTTAATAACCATATAATATAAAAATACAAAGAGACATTGTAAAAGTGAAACTAATTAACTTAGAGTTAATACTTAAAGATATGGTTAATATAAGTACTCAAACCTGTTTAAATTCTATTGGTTGAGTGGTTTTCGACCTCTCCCCACCTTAACCGTTTAATAATCAACTTTGGAGCCATTAGAAACCGAATATGAATTTATTATAAATTAATATTTCTAGCTTTTCCAAAAGTGCCCCTCACCCCTCTTATAAAAGGGCACTACTCCTTCTCATTTCTTCACACCTCTAAAGCCTTTCGGTTCGGCCAAACTCTGCCCAAATACTCTCCCAACATCCCTCAATACAACCTAGAGGCCTTAGTTTGATCAGAAATCCAACCTAAGGAGCCCTTTTGTTCAAATCAAAAGGAAGAACCCGAAGAAGAGGTAATGATTTCACCACCCTTCTCCAAGTTCATTTCTTCTTCCACTTCTTCTTCCTTTGTTCTTACCATTCTAAAATAATTACTCCAGTATCTCACATATACTGTGATGTTATTATAAATATGGTACAATCATATTCAGTATTCTATCCACCCTTTGAATAACATGTCACCATACGTGCGTACGTACGGCTTACCGTCTCCACGTCGTGGTGTAATTGTTATTCAATATATTATTATTTGGATGGGTATAATAATGATGTGTAACTCATGTAAATAATAAATATAACATGTTAATGATTCTGTATATATGATATACCATCCATTTATATTTTATTTTAATATCAAAAGAATGATATTGTCGCTCGTGCGTACGTACGGACTACCGTCTCCACGAACGCGATGAGATTCATTCTCCATCGTATCCATTCAAGTATAATTATCATTTGATGATTTAAAAATGATGTTTAAGGACTTTATATCATTCTGGATATGAATAATATACAACAAACATGGCTTATGTAACAAAACATATAAAAGAAAATGAGTAAGTTAACACCCGAAACGACGATAATTCTAAGATATTATTAACAAATCAATGTTAAAAGATCATATATGATATCATATTAATATATATGATTCTTGTGTAATTTAATAACAATTATTTCACCATTATACAGGATGTTAACCTACCCCAACCAAGGAAAAGTACAAGGTAAGGGTTATTTCACAATCTCTTCATTATCCGAGGTTGTTTATACGTAATAATCTACTGGGATCTCGTTATCATCCACATCCATGTTTCTTCAAAATGTATTTCAAAACATTTTTAATATTTAAAAGAATATGGGTTAAAGTCATTTATACCCTTGTTTGAATTTTTATAAGAGGTTTATAAGGGAATCTTTCCGTCGTTTTCAAAACAAGGTGCTTTTAACCTTTTCGACAGAATTGAGGTAAGAATGTTTTTTTTAACATATACGGCGGGTGCGGTTATTTTACGCCGTTATAAAATCTTAAAATCTTTCCTTACAATCTTATAAGAATATTTTCAAAGAAAATGTTTTATTTTATATGGATCTTAAATGATTTCAAAATAAAAGGAGATATTTCTTTAAAAATAATTTTGATTTCATCTACGTCAACATCCTTTGATGGATTTTAAGATTATTTGAAGTTGATTTATTATGATACAAAACTTATATATTGTATTGAAGGTTTTGTGATATGTTTGACTATGGATGTGCTATTTTTATACCATTCATAGTTTATGGTGAAATTATTGACATTTCGTATGCTAGTTTTAATATGAATGTTTATGTTATGTTTAAACCTTTTCATATGGGAATGCATTGGACTTAATAAGTGACGGGTGGAGCCCGCTATAGCTCCTCGATGCATCGGTAGGTCTCATGAGACAAACTAGTGTCTTGGCACAAGGCCTTGACAATATCTTATTTGTAGTCTTGGCACGAGGCCTTGACTATGTGGTTATGATAGTCTGGCATTATGCATTCCAACATTATGAAAGTGGTTATTGATTTTTGCATGTGATTATTCGATTAGTAGAATATCCATGTGAATAATTAAATGGAATTATTTCATTTTATTTATGCCATACCATGTTGAAAGTTCATGTTTGAAAGGCTTTTGTTTTAGTTATACATTGCCTTAAAAGTTTATTTATGAAAGTTTCCGCTATATTGTTATCCTTACTGGGCATTTGAGCTCACCCCTTTTCTATGTTTTATTTTTCCCAGGAAGTGAAGAAGTACGTTATGAATGACCTGCAGGAATATTATGTGGGGATATGAGTGTGGATTATGTAGACAATATGTTGTTGTAGTAGTTTTTCGTTTAATGATGTAATGTAAAACTTATGAATATATCTAGTGTTTCCAAGGCTACTAAACCAATCGGTCTTTCGAGATTTGATCTTTCTTGTGATCATGCCAATGTTATGTAATAATGCACCGACTCTGGGTAACTAGGGTCGGGGCGTTACAGTTGGTATCAGAGGAAGTTTAGTACAAACCTTGGAAGCTAGATTTAGATAAACTCTGATTAGAGCACGTAGACCTAAGATGAACTTTGAGGATTAGTATAGAAGAACTTCCTAGAATTTTGGTATTGTAGAGATTTTGTGAGTTTTCCGAACAATACATCCCTGTCTGGAAACGAGCAGGTAGAGGCGGCTGTGGCACAGATGTACCTAGGGGTAAACCCCGAAAACACCGCTTTGAGCTAGACTCGAACGGGAACTGGTGCACGACAACGGGACTTGCTGCACTCTTGGTTACGACACTCCCGGGGGATATGCTTAGGATAATTCTCATTTTATTTACAAACCATTAAGAAGGGTTTATGAGTATATACATCCTCAAATGAGACATTTTTATGATTATGGATTATAACCATAAATAGTTCAATTTATGTTAAGTGTTTTATAAGTATAGGATTATGTATTTTGATACATAAACTGATCTAGTGTATTCCATTGTTTAGAAATGGCGCCCAGTAGAAGGAATGAGAACTCCAGAAATGCACATGATCCAAAGAGAAGGAAGGATCATATCTTTCATGGTCTTAAGCTAGAATTTATAAGAGAAATAGTCTCCCATGTATTATCATCATATGAAGAAATAATATCATGTGTTGATAAGATAAGTAAAGATTTTACTGAGTACTATGGCTTTGAAGGGAAGCAAGAGAAGAAAAGGATGGAAGAGAGAAAGATGGATAAAGGGAAGAGGGAAAAGAAGAATTTTCCCATATGTGGTAACTGTGGAAAGAAACACCCTGGAACTTGCCTGAAAGGAATGGGAGTTTGTTATAAGTGTGGAGAAAAAGGGCACAAAGTACGTGACTGCAAGGGAAAGAAAATGGTTTCAAATGTACAATGCTTCATTTGCCAGGACTTTGGACACTACGCGAACCTATGTCCCAGTCATCAAACTATGCCGCAAATGATGTTATTGGATAATAATCAAGTTATTATACTACCACAGATGAAGAGGAATGATTAGAGTTCTTATGTTTATTATGTCAATTGAGTGTTGTATCAACAATGTACTTGTTATAATAATTATGGAGTATATAAGGATTGTACTGCAGTACTATTTCATTAAGGACTTGAGATTGTGTGGAACAAAGAAAAGTGACTCAATGGCAGGATAAATTTTTGGAAAATATATGGTTGAGAGAATGATAAACCATAATATAGTTCTGATACCGAGGTAGTGATTTTGGAATAATACATGATTGTTTTGGATAAATTATATTGGATATTCATGACTACCTTGGAACTGATTAATGATTTTTTTATTCCATCATTGTTGGGGTTTAAAACATGTTTGGATTAATGAAGTATATCCAGCACTCTATATGGAATAAGGGAGCATGAATGTAATCAATAAGGAATATGGTAATTCAGTATGTTTCAGTGTATTAAAAGAATACATGATGAAGGTATTCATATGCTATTACGGGGTAAAAAGAATCTACATTATGCTTACCTTCCTTATAAATGTTGGACTATGAGTTTGGACAGAATTATTTTGGATAGTTCTAGTTTGGATTATTTTGGATTGCCATAAAAGGACAACCCGGAGGTCGGGTGGCAACCTGTCGCGTCCGGCAAGGCTGCGAGACTTGAACCCGCAACCGAAGGGTGACAAGGGTGTATCACCTACCACTGGCCCAAGAGATGTCCTGGATTAAATAATGTAGTTTTTTTTAAAAAGATCTGGTAGATGAATTATAAATTCGATTATTTTGGAACCCTATACGAATAGTGTAAATAGAATTTTTTACATTCTATTATCTTTTAGAGATGAGTTTGTGGTAGAAATTGATTAAAGGATAAAACTATAATTATAAAGTAAGTATATCTCCTTATGATCTTATCCAATCTAATAAATAAATTCCTCAACATTAATAAAAGGAACATAGAACAAAAATGTTTTCCTAGATGGTACCTTAAATCATCACTAATTTATGGCATTGGGATTGTTGGCCTTTTCATAGCCATGTTCTCTACCACTCTTCATCAGATAATTGATGGTTATATTTCTCCTCCATATCCATATTTTCCTACATGGAACCCTAGTATGTGTTATTTTCAGTAATCTTCATACTTTCGACTTTTTATTTTAAATAGAGTCCTCATTAATTCATTTTTCGATGTGGGATTTCAACTAAGATATTTTGAAACGTCAAAAATGTGTTATCCTAATACCCTATGATTTGTTGAACCGATGGTATATCAAATCATCATAGATTGATGAATTTAAGGACCTCAATCTTACACTTGTTTGTGATTTATGACCTCAATCAATACCTATAAATATTTACATTTTTCCTCCAATTATATGTCTCTAAATGCCACCAATGTTCTCCTAATCGAGATCATAATTTGGTGGTGACCCTTTCATTTCTCTTTTCCTCATATTAAGACTAAATTTTAGTAACCCAATTTCCGATGTGGGTTTTCCCACAAATATATTTTCTATTTTCAAACATTTATTTTCGAAGAACAATTTCAAATTGCGAGGACGCAATTTATTGAAGGAGGGGAGAATGTAACACCCCAAGATTTCATAGTGTGTTATTTCTTCAAAATAATTCAATAATTTGCACTACACGCAACACCGAGTTCAATAACACCATGACTTTAAAAAAAAGCCATTCAAAAGAGGTTATGAATAGTGTTATCTAAATTTTAAACTTTATATAATCCTTATAATTTTAGAATCCATATTATGAGTTTCTTAGATATAATGCAAGAACAAATTCATTTTCAGTATTGCACTTTTATCAACTTTTAATAGTGAACCCTTTTTAAATACAATATTTTAAACTTTTTGACTAAATGGGGACATCAAAAATTTAAAATGAAACATCCCAAGCTTCCACAGTACGCTTTCATTGAATAATACAGTAGCGTGTGTTGTACGCAACCTTGAGTTTTAACACACACCACAACCAATCAAACTAGCCGTTATGAATAGTAATACCTACTTTTCGAAATTATATATATTTTATATTTTAAAATGGACTTAATTTCTGGATTCGGAATATCGAATTTAGCCTAAGGTGAAATTTTGGTACTTTTCGGATAACTTTCATATTTTGATGAATAGTGAAAATTACTAAATTTTAATTAAAAACATCTTTTTTAATAAAAATAATTAATAGTGATAAATTAATTATTTGAGTGGTTTTAAAGTATATTTAGAATATATTTTTACCATTTAATATAATTTTGGTCATTGGACATAATTATACATTTAAACCGAACATAAACAAGTGTCAATCTTTTGATAGTTATTATCTCTTAAAAACACGCTTTTTGTTTTGACAGCGGGAATTAATTTTAATTTAATTTCTGCCACTTCTGTGTTTTGAATTTAGAAAAATGGATTCCATATTTGGAATCAGGATGTTCAAATTGTGTAAATAGGTAACTTTTATTTTTAGACATTTTGAATAATTACTGCGGTAAATATTTTATTTACCATGGTTAAGGATAAATCCGGTAAATAAGGGTTAAAAAATAATATTATAATAATACTAAATTACCTTAAAACGTGTCTTAACCCTATAGGTTGATACATGGTCGACCATGGGAATATTTGGGTCTATTTTGGGACCCCATGGATCCACTTGTAAGTGATAATGACACTTTATTTTAATTAAGTTAAAATGAATACAAAAATGACACAAGCATATATCTTTTAGAAAAACAATTTTTACATAGGGTTATACATGTTGGTTTTTCGATTATAAATATTCCTTAGAAATATAAAAATATTTCCTACATAATGATATTTTATTCATAATTTTTAGACATTAAATAAGTTATTTTATTTATGACACAATGATGATGCAGTAATTACAATAATAGTGAAAAATTAAAATAATTGATATTATAAATACCCAAATAAATATAATATGAAACTTTTAATGAATTAAACTAATTTTATAGGATAATATGATATATTAGGATTGATTTAATTGACTTTTTTCGAAGTAATCAATCTGTTATGAGTTTCACAAAAATCAACTAATGAATAGTGTCAAAATTGACATAAAAGAGTTTTTAAAACAAATATTATATTATTAATTGATATTAAACGCCTAAAAATCTAAGGTTCGGCCACGAGACTTATATCATGATAGGTGTATCATTAATGGACCTCTTGGGGGTCGCTTGGATGTATATAGTAATTTTATTAACCATATAATATAAAAATACAAAGAGACATTGTAAAAGTGAAACTAATTAACTTAGAGTTAATACTTAATGATAAGGTTAATATAAGTACCCAAACCTGTTTAAATTCTATTGGTTGAGTGGTTTTCGACCTATCCCCACCTTAACCTTTGAATAATCAACTTTGGAGCCATTAGAAACCGAATATGAATTTATTATAAATTAATATTTCTAGCTTTTCCAAAAGTGCCCCTCACCCCTCTTATAAAAGGGCACTACTCCTTCTCATTTCTTCACACCTCTAAAGCCTTTTGGTTCGGCCAAACTCTGCCCAAATACTCTCCCAACATCCCTCAATACAACCTAGAGGCCTTAGTTTGATCAGAAAGCCAACCTAAGGAGCCCTTTTGATCAAATCAAACGGAAGAACCCGAAGAAGAGGTAATGATTTCACCACCCTTCTCCAAGTTCATTTCTTCTTCCACTTCTTCTTCCTTTGTTATTACCATTATAAAATACTAACTCCAGTATCTCACATATACTGTGATGTTATTATAAATATGGTACAATCATATTAAGTATTCTATCCACCCTTTGAATAACATGTCACCATACGTGCGTACGTACGGCTTACCGTCTCCACGTCGTGGTGTAATTGTTATTCAATATATTATTATTTGGATGGGTATAATAATGATGTGTAACTCATGTAAATAATAAATATAACATGTTAATGATTCTGTATATATGATATACCATCCATTTATATATTATTTTAATATCAAAAGAATGATATTGTCGCTCGTGCGTACGTACGGACTACCGTCTCCACGAACGCGATGAGATTCATTCTCCATCGTATCCATTAAAAAATAATTATCATTTGATGATTTAAAAATGATGTTTAAGGACTTTATATCATTCTGGATATGAATAATATTCAACAAACATGGCTTATGTAACAAAACATATAAAAGAAAATGAGTAAGTTAACACCCGAAACGACGATAATTCTAAGATATTATTAACAAATCAACGTTAAAAGATCATATATGATATCATATTAATATATATGATTCTTGTATAATTTAATAACAATTATTTCACCATTATACAGGAGGTTAACCTACCCCAACTAAGGAAAAGTACAAGGTAAGGGTTATTTCACAATCTCTTCATTATCCGAGGTTGTTTATACGTAATAATCTACTGGGATCTCGTTATCATCTACATCCATGTTTCTTCAAAATGTATTTCAAAACATTTTTAATATTTAAAAGAATATGGGTTAAAGTCATTTATACCCTTGTTTGACTTTTTATAAGTGGTTTATAAGGGAATATTTCCGTCATTTTCCAAACAAGGTGCTTTTAACCTTTTCGACAGAATTGAGGTAAGAATGATTTTTTTAACATATATGGCGGGTGCGGTTATTTTACGCCGTTATAAAATCTTCAAAGATTTCCTTACAATCTTATAAGAATATTTTCAAAGAAAATGTTTTATTTTATATGGATCTTAAATGATTTCAAAATAAAAGGAGATATTTCTTTAAAAAGAATTTTGATTTCATCTATGTCAACATCCTTTGATGGATTTTAAGATTATTTGAAGTTGATTTATTATGATACAAAACTTCTATATTGTATTGAAGGTTTTGTGATATGTTTGACTATGGATGTGCTATTTTTATACCATTCATAGTTTATGGTGAAATTATTGACATTTCGTATGCTAGTTTTAATATGAATGTTTATGTTATGTTTAAACCTTTTCATATGGGAATGCATTGGACTTAATAAGTGACGGGTGGAGCCCGCTATAGCTCCTCGATGCATCGGTAGGTCTCATGAGACAAACTAGTGTCTTGGCACAAGGCCTTGACAAAATCTTATTTGTAGTCTTGGCACGAGGCCTTGACTATGTGGTTATGATAGTCTGGCATTATGCATTCCAACATTATGAAAGTGGTTATTGATTTTTGCATGTGATTATTCGATTAGTAGAATATCCATGTGAATAAGTAAATGGCATTATTTCATTTTATTTATGCCATACCATGTTGAAAGTTCATGTTTGAAAGGCTTTTGTTTTAGTTATACATTGCCTTAAAAGTTTATTTATGAAAGTTTCCGCTATATTGTTATCCTTACTGGGCATTTGAGCTCACCCCTTTTCTATGTTTTATTTTTCCCAGGAAGTGAAGAAGTTAGTTATGAATGACCTGCAGGGATATTATGTGGGGATATGAGTGTGGATTATGGAGACAATATGTTGTTGTAGTAGTTTTTCATTTAATGATGTAATGTAAAACTTATGAATATATCTAGTGTTTCCAAGGCTACTAAACCAATCGGTCTTTCGAGATTTGATCTTTCTTGTGATCATGCCAATGTTATGTAATAATGCACCGACTCTGGGTAACTAGGGTCGGGGCGTTACACCAGGTTTATGTTTTAATTTCATAATGAATATTTTATTTTAATTTATAATATTAAAATTCTATGATTTACACATATATTCATTTAAAAAATATAACGTCTATAAAAAATAACTAGATCCATTTAACTTGAAATTTTTATTCTATAATTATTATTACTCATATTTCGTGTTATATTTTAATTGATACTAATCTATTTATTTTATCTAGGATTAAATATTCATAATTTATATATTAATGATTATCTTATATATTGCAGCTTACTTTTGTTCAGTATTATATGTGGATCATACTATTAAACCAATTATTATTTTAATTAAAAAAATATTCCAATGTCTAGGGATGTTATAAGAAAAGAATCATTTTAAAGCTATCCCTATCCATAGATTTTTTTTATAATTAATATTGTCAAATCAACTACTTATTTCTTGTTTTTTAGACCATTTTAGTTTTTCGTTGTGTTAAATCTCAAAACAACTATGATCGAACATCAAAATTTGAGACAACATTTTATTAAGGATTTGTATTGGATGATTTTTTTCATATGAACTTGCAATCATTGTTTTATTTCCATTAATTTGTATGATGCTCAGGTAAATAATTATCATAGACAAAATTACATTATGGTTACATTAAAAAATAGGATCATTCTCTTATGGGGTATTCTCTTACAAGGGATTATTTTTTGACTACTTGAAATATGGTTTGAGTATTCAAATTATATTATAATGATTCAAAAATATTCATACAGGAATGAAGCTAATTTTGAGATCCCTAATAATTTTATCAATTTTATTATATAAATGTATAAAATCATTTTTATTAAATATAATAAATTGAAAATCTATGCCAGCTGGTAAATCTTATTTTTTATTGAATTATTATATTTAACACAAGTGATAAAAATTAGATTCAATAATAAATATTTCAAATAAAATTATTTATTATTAATAAATTAATTTAGAACATTAATTCATATTTTATCCTTTAAATATAATATTACCTTTGAAATTCACAGTAACAAAATATTGTTTTTGACTTAAAAATATAAGGTAAGATAGAAAATAATATTAATCAATTTAACCCCTAAAAATCACATTCCCTAAGAAGAACCACCAATATATTATTAGAATTATCAATATTATTAATTATGGAAAAAAATTTCCTCTATAAATTTAATAAATCCATATAAAATCTGGGTTGAAAATGTATCCAAATCAGGACATATCACCAATTAATTAATCTTCCCCATTCTTAAACTAATGAAGAGTAAAATGAATAATAAATTTCTATGATATTTTCAAATGAAGTCAAATTGAATCCCATTCTCTAGTTTAATGTACTAGAATACATATTATTTCGTTTCTTAATATATATATAGTTCAAATTAAATAGTGATCATGTGAAAAATGCCATATTTAAACATAGAATATAAATGAACCTGTTGGTATTGGTGGAAATTACACCTTACTAAATTCACTAAAAATAACAAAAATAATTCAACTGCAATGGTCATGATCACTGAAGGGAAAGAGAGATATAAGATAAAGGAAATAAATAAGAACCTAACATAAAATTTTTGGATCGAGAAATACAAAATATACACAAGAGGGGGGGTGAATTGTGACTTTTGCAAAATATTTACGAAACAGTATTATGCCCTTTGACTTTAATTATATGAATTAATGTAGTGTAAATTTAAATAGTATGGAAACGCGATGTATAGTGGTTCGGGGAACAGAAGTCCACTAGTTCACTCAACCAACACTCTACTCCATGATCTAGGTGATTTTCATTATCTTGTCCTCTTGTCAACAGACCATTCCACAACTAAGTACAGGCAGTTGACACCTTTACAATCTAAGGGAGAACAAATCCTTTTAGTTCAATCATAGAAACTACATAGTTTAGTACGAGAAGCCGATCAATCAAGAATGTAAAGGATAGGTATTTTAAAATTTAAAATACATTCCCATTGTGTAAGAACTCAGAGCTTCGGTTTCAGGTACGGATCTCTCTTACGGGCTTTTTAAGGAAAAATGGGGAATCTGGAATTTTTCAGAATACACGTCATGTACTCCTCAGCTAGTCAAAGCCGTGTGTTGGCCGAGACTGGTCCACACACATGGTGTATAGGGGTGATGTGGAGGCCGATTTTTCCGGAGTGCGGAAAACCCACTACACGCAGTGTACTTTAAGTGTACATGTTGTGTACTTTTTATTATTTCATTAATCGACCTGGGGTCGCGCCTAATGATGAAAAACATCTTATTCTCCGCCTAATTCCATCCAGAACTACAGAGGAGGTCGTTTCTTCTCTGAGCCACCGATCCATCACTGGTTGTCTGAATCAAACTCATTCGGTTGTAGTAGAATCGCAGCAGTGAGTTCTTGGTTCTTCTTTAGCCTCTTTTCCTGATTCTTCCTCTCGTGTGAGTTATCTGGGGTTGATCGTTTTAGATGTTTTTGTAGTTCTACTTTATTTTAGGACGATTCACATGTCGAGGTTCAAGTATATCGATCTCTGAGGATTGAGGTAGGTGGTTTGTTGACCTATGTTGAAGTTCTTTGAGTTTTGGGTGAAAAAGTGCCAGATACCCATGTATCAGGTATCTCAGGTTAGGGTTTTGATCATGTTTTGTTATCTGACATAGATTTCTTATATGCTTGAGGTTTTTAGATTAATAATAATTTCTTGTTAACATGTTTGAGGATCACCCCATGGGGTTTTCCCTTATTTTGGTTGTTGATTGCCGTTTGGAATGGTTTTCCTAGGAGGAAACCCTTTTTCACATTGCCAGTATGCATGTTGACTTGATTGTATTTATTGCCTGCTGTTTAAATGCTTGTGGATTCATTTGTAGCTATTATACAAGTAGTTTTCTAACTTACATTGGGATGCTAACAGCCGATTACACAAGACTAGACTGCTCAGGGCTGTGAGAACATGGTGTGGGAGATCAAAGAGGGAATAAACGACTAAGTGATTCCCTAGAGGGTATGTTGGTTTTAGTTTCATATGCAGGACCTATGAGAATAGGACTTTGCGCTTCCCATGAGTGTTCTTAGTTTACCTGCGCATCGAGACCATAAGATGAATTATACCTAAGTGTTTCCTCAAAGAGTCGGTAGCTATCGTTGTAAGACCATAGAGGAATTGACGTAAGAGCTTCCCAGAGTGTATGTGCCTTGTTTGTTGACTGGACTATAGGGGTTTTCTGGTTTTAGCCACCCAGAGAGTCAGTGTGTGTATTATTGATGGTTGGTTGTGACGAGTCCACCAAGCCAGAGAACAAGCTTGGGTTTTGTACTACTTGTGTTAGGTACTCTTTTTAGATAACTGTTGTGTTAATTTCTTATCTAGGAATAGAAAAAATTGCTGGTTTTCCCTGGTTGTGCAATTAAATGATTGTGAATGGTAATTGTTAGAATTGTTTACTGCATTTATTTACCTTTACTTTTTCTATATCAGTCACTAACAGTAGGGCACAAATATTTTGGTGGTTTCCTACTAGGATTAGTCTCACACCCAGTTTGGGTCCTGCTTTTCGGCCCAAAAAGATTATATTGTTGTAGGTATAGGTGGGGATTGTGGCCCTTCTACCTTGGGTACTTGATTTCTAGTAGGATCTGGAGAGAATGGGACCAGGACTTGGCCCGCAATGCTTCTGGGGATTTCTATTTACATTTATTACGTTGGTCTTAGTTTTATTTCAACACGTTGTTTTGCTTACTGCTTTTCATATATACATGTACCATTCTACATAATTATTATATTAGACATTTCTTTTACTTTCAGTTCAGTTGTTGAATTCTATTTACTGCTTTCGCTATTGTTTATTCTTATTATTCCACTGCATAGTTTCCCCACTAACTCACCAAGGCCCTCGCTACTAGTTGGCAGCCTCTGGTATTTGGGGAAACTCTCTTGAGGTCATGTGGAGAACCGGGTACGGGGCACCAGTGGAGGGGCTCTGGATTCGAGTCATTAGACAGTGGTATCAAAGGAGGTGTTCTTTCTTTACTATTGCTTACTGTTTTGCGACAATAGCCAGGGATAGGAAAAAAATGTGTAGTTAGTACTTAATTGTGCCTCGGAGTAATTGACCAGTGTACAGGGAAAAGCTATATTACCTCGTAATTGCAATTTTCAGTTTTTTCAAGTGTTAAACTTTATTATATTTCACCATTGGGTGATGCACATGTTTTGTGTTGTTATAGTTTATATGATTATGGTTCTATTTGGTTTCAACCTGATGAGATGAGGGTGTGCCATCTCATGCATCATGTAGGAACTGGGTAGGAAATCATTTGTCATGCATTTTACCATGCCATCTAGGGTGCATTTGAATTTCTTGTTGTTGTGATAGATTCCCTGATAGATTATGCATGCCATTGTGGTATTTGATGTGATATAAATACTTGTTATGCTGATATAGTATTACTTCTTTAACATTCTGTTTAGCATTGGCACCAAGCTCCAGTCATGGTGGTGTTATGGGCCCTCGAGGGTCGGAATTTGGCGGATCATTGTTTGTTATGTTTTTTACTTGTTGTATGCAATGTTATGATGCCATGATTTGATTCGCAGGGAGTATGTGCCCCCACAGATTAGAATTTGGCACACAGCTGGTTTCTTTTTTAGTGTTTCTGGCGTTCGGAGCAATTTTAGAGCTACTTCCCGAAAAACCCCAGAATACACGGCGTGTACTTTATTCATACACGCCGTGTAGTTTTTAAACCATGTTACTATCTGTGTAAACAAAAACAAGGGCTGTCGAAAAATCTTCAGGGATACGTCGTGTACCATAAGTACACACCATTTAGTAGTCATTAGTGTACCCGGCCGTGTCACTAACAACATGGGTCGGGGAAACTCATGAAGTACACACCATGTGTTAGATGAACACGTCGTGTTGGTTTCTTCTGGGTACCCAGCCTTGTCACGAATAACATGGGTCAGTGTCATCCATCCTTATACACATCGTGTTTGTTCGTAACACGCCGTGTAGGTGTCAGCCATATAGCCGGCCGTTTGACCTGCTACACAGGTCGCTGAGTCTGTCTAGTAAACATCGTGTATTATAAGAACACGCCATGTAGGTTTCTTCTGGGTACCCAGCTGTGTCACGAACAACACAGGTCGGTGTTATCCGTCCTCAGACATGCCGTGTTTGTTCGGAAAACTCCATGTAGGGGTTAGCCTTGTGGCGGGTCGTGTAACCTGCTACACGGGCCACTGAAGCCTGGCTTGTACACATCGTTTCCTTAGTGCACACACCGTGTAGTCTAGAATTTGGAGGACCAAGTATGTTAGTCATGCAAAGAGACTTGGGCATGGGAGTGGATTCCAAGTACACGTCGTGTTTTGGGACAACACGCCGTGTAGTCTGGAACGTTACACGAACAATGGTGGCAGAATTGCACGCCATGTAAATGGCTTTAACTAACACGCCGTGTATCTTAAATACACACCGTGTAGTCTTGTTTTGAAAATGTAACTGTTTCTCTCTCCTGTTCCCATTTTGTACTATTGTGTTTTCTGTCCTTGTTATTCCTAAATCTGGGGTGTGCTTTTGACCTTTCAGGGTTATGGCACCAAGACGTCCTCTCGTTGCATGCTAGGAACCAGGCAGGGACCGTAAGACTTTATATGGAAGACCAGGGACTAACAGTAGTTCCACCGATTATTCCGGATATCTCACATGCAGTGATTCCGGACACTGGTGCAGACGCTCAGTTCAGAGAGGGTTTCATGAGGTTCATGGATACCTTCTAGGGAGCTCAGCATCCTGCCCCGTCTATGGTAGAGCTGACGCGAGTCTTCCAGTAGCAGCATCCCCCCAATTTCACAGGGGATGGAGGACCTCAGGTTGCAGAGTCATTGCTAGAAACCATTCTTTCCATCTTCGAGCAACTGGAGACACCCCCAGACATATGGGTGAAGCTCGCGACTTATATGCTGCGAGATTCGGCCAAGAGATGGTGGGATGTAGTCTCACAGGCAGGGCGCCAGAGAACTGTGTCTTGGGACGAATTCCAGCGTAAGTTCTACGACTACTTCTATCCAGCGACGCTGAGGGCCGACAGGGCCAGGGATTTCATGAACCTACAGTAGGGTAATCTCTCGGTTACGGATTCTTCCTACCGCTTCACTGAGTAACAGCGTTTTTCTCTCGTTATGGGAAATGAAGAGATGTTTTTGGTGAGGATGTTTGAGAAAGGCCTCAAACCATAGATCAGATCACATGTGAATGTTTTCCTGTTGACATTTATTACTCTAATAGTCAACCTAGCGTTGATCACTGAAAGAAATATAAGGGAGACTGGAGTTATTGACCAGGGCGGTTCAGTATTCAAGGCTGAGTCATTTCATACAGACAGCAAGAAGCACCACTGAGAGTCTACTCGAGTTGACTCGAGGAAGTGGGGTATTTCTTCTGGAAGACGAGATCATCCTTCTGGAAACCCGGGGGTGTGCTGTCAGTGTGGAAGGACCGGGCACAAGAAGCCTCAGTGCTCGAGAGATCCAGTAGAGTGTCGAGCTTGCGGCAAGATGGGTCAACTGCAGCGTTTTACAGGGTTCTTCTTCTAGTGGCTAGTGAAGGAGGATATGTTTCTACCCCTCGTTCGGAAGTTGGATTACCAGTCTCATAGCAGACTGGGGGCTAGAGTTCTTCTAGTCGTTCAGGCCAGGGTAGAGGTCACAGACACGATGGTCGGGCTCAAGGGGGATCAGCTCAGGGATATTAGGGTTCTACACAGTTCCACGGTACTGTCCAGACATTTGTATTATAGAAGATTCATCGAGAGCAGAATTCTGGACCTTTCACAGTTCAAGGTATTATCCTAGTAGCCTCAGTTTTATCTTCTGCATTTTTTGATACCAGAGCTTCTCATAGCTTTATTTCTGTGCACACTATGGAGAGCCTTAGACTCACTGTCCTAACTTCTTAGGAAACCTTGGCACTAGACACTCCTCTAGGACATAAAACTTCAAAAGTGCGTCAGTGCAAGGAGTTCCCCATTGAGTTTGGTGGGTGTCACTTCATGTGGGATCTTTATGTCCTGGAGATGACATGTTATGATGTCATTCTCAGAATGGACTGGCTAGTTCCTTTTCAGGGCTTTTTCGACTATTATCGTCGCAGGGTGAGTTTCACGTCACCAAAGGGTGGGTCATTTTTTCACAAGGGAGAATGGGATGTCCAAGAAAGATGAGTTGGACCAGAGCATCATGGGTTGTGCATATTTATGACCCCGATTTCAAGTTTATATCTGGATGATCAGGGGACCTCTCAGATGGATTTCCCTCTGGTAGTCAACTGTTTTCCGAATGTCATTCCATAAGACTTATCAGGTTTGACACCAGAGCGTGTGGTAGACTTCTCGATCGAGCTTGTGCCAGTAGCCGCATCGTTATCCATACCTCCTTATAGGATGTCTATGCCTGAGTATCAAGAGCTCAAGAAGAAGTTGTAGTAGTTGCAGGCTAAGGGTTTCATTTGACCCAGTACTTCCCCATGGGGTTCACCTGTGTTGTTTGAGAAGAAGGCGGATGGTACCTTATGGCTTTGTGTAGATTATCGGAAGTTGAACCAGTTGATGGTCAAGAACCAATATCCCTTGCTGAGGATTAATTATCTTTTTGATATTCTTCGAGGATAAAGGGTGTTATTGAAGATCGACTTGAGATACGTCTATCATCAGCTGCGCATTAGGCCATCAAATATACCCCTGACAGCCTTCAAGAGTAGGTATGGCCTCTATGAGTATACGGTTATTCCATTCGGCCTTAAGAATGTGCCACCAGTTTTCATGGCAATGATGAACTGAGTGTTCCATCCTTACATGGATTCCTTCGTCGTGGTCTTCGTGGATGATATCTTGGTGTACTCTCACACTCGATAGGACCATGCAACCCATCTTGAGATCGTTTTGAGTACACTGAGGGAGCATCAACATTATGCTAAACTCTCATAGTGCCACTTTTGGATGGATGAGAATCACTTCCTAGGTCATTTCATCTCAGAGATAGGAGTATCAGTGGACCAAGAGAAGGTGAGAGCAGTAATCACCTGGGAGCAGCCGAAGAATGTATTCGAGGTATGTAGTTTCTTGGGGCTGGCTGGTTACTACAGGTGGTTTATACAGGACTTCTCATGCCTAGCAGCACCGTTGAAGGTCCTGACTAAGAAGGGGGTGAATTTTGTTTGGTCAGAAGCCTGTGACTCAGCCTTCTAGGAGCTGAAGGGGAGATTGACTTCAGTACTGATTCAAGTTCTGCCAGAGCCGGGAAATAGTTATACAGTTTTCTATGATGCATCTGGCTTCGGGCTTGGAGTAGTGCTTATGCAGGAAGATATTGCTGTCTCATATGGATCTCGAACATTGAGACCTCATGAGAAGAACTACCGTACGCACAACTCGGAGATGGCTATTTTTGTTCATGCGTTAAATTGTTGGAGGCACTATCTCATGGGAGAGCATTTCGTGGTATATAATGACCACAATAGCCTCAAGTATATAATTTCGCCATGTGACTTGAATCTGAGACAGCGGAGGTGGGTCGAGTAACTGCAGTCTATCGACTTCAAGCTTGCTTATATACCGAGGAAAGGCAATGCTGTGGCAGACACACTAAGTAGGAGGACTCAATTGTAGACAGTTCAGGAGGCTAGCAGTGACTGGCAGCTCATGGCTCTATTCTCTAAGATGCATTTAGAGGTGCATGATAGAAAAGTTCAGACGGCTCTTTCTTATGAAGCTGTTACCTCTACCATTTTTGATCGAGTTCGAATGAGGCAGCTATCAGACCCTGAAGGCCTAGTCCTATGGTAGGGTGTGTCAGATGGAGATTGTACACCGGTGTAGACAATTAGCGATGATGAGGTGCTACATCTTCATGGTCGCGCATGGGTTTTAGTGGACATACGTGAGGAGTTGATTCGGGAGTATCATGCTTCAGCTTGGGAAGTTCATCCTAGTGTCACCAAAATGTACCGAGACATGCACCACTAGTATTGGTGGCCAGGTGTGAAGAAGGATGTGGCTGGTTTTGTTATGCGGTGATCCACCTGTCAGCAGGTGAAGGCAGAGCATCAGCGACCAATAGGGATTTTCAGCAGTTACCCTTTCTTTAGTGGAAATGGAATGATGTCGCGATGAACTTCGTGACAGGTTTACCGAGATCGCCTCGAGGAAATGATGCAGTTTAGGTTGTTGTGGATAGGCTCACGAAGGTTTCACACTTCTTGCCGATAAAGGATACCTTCAGTGTTGATGAGCTGGGATGGTTGTACATCCGAGATATTGTACGTCTGTATGGAGTTCCACACTCCATTGTTTCAGACAGCGATGCGCGTTTTACATCGCACTTCTGGGAGGGGCTACAGAGGGCGTTGGGTACACATGTACTTTTGAGTAAAGCATACCATCCCCAGACTAATTGCCAGTCCGATCATGCAATATAGGTGCTTGAGGATATTCTCCAATATTGCATTCTAGACTTTGGCGGTTGTTGGGAGAAGCATATTCCTCTGGTGGAGTTTGCCTACAACAACAGTTTCGAGGCATCTATTCAGATGGCACCTTACGAGGATTTGTAAGGTAGGCCATTCTGATCACCTTTTTGCTAGATAGAGGTATGAGGGGTAGCTTTGCTATGACGTCGTCTTGTTCAGGAGACCTCAGAATAGATAGAGTTGATTCGGAAGAGGATGGCGACAGCACGGTCCTGTCAGAAGTCTTATGAGGATCAGCGGAGACGACCTCTGGAGTTTGAGTTCGAGGATGAGGTTTTCCTGCGTGTCACACCGAGGTGGGGACACAAGAGGATTCAGAGACAGGGTAAGAATTCACTGAGATACATCAAGATGTTTCAGGTTCTGGAGAGAGTCGGGCTGGTTTCTTACAGGTTGCAGTTACCTCAAACATACCAGGCTATGCATGACGTCTTTCATGTTTCTCAGCTTCAAAGGTATTTCTCAGACATGGCCCATGTTTTTAAACCTGAGGAGGTTGATTTGGAGTAGGATTCATCTTTTGAGGATCAGCCTATCGGGATTTTTGATCGTAGTTCCAATGTAATCTTTGGCCGATATGTTCCTCTGGTACGGGTGCTATGGTCGGACGACCGTATACAAGACGAGACTTGGGAGAGGGAGGCAGATATGCGATCACAGTGGCCAGAATTGTTCAAGGTTTCTTCTTCTACAGATTTCAAGGGAAATTAGGGGATGAATTACTTTAAGGGGGAAGTTTGTAAGATCTTGGAGCTTCGGTTTTAGGTACAGATCTCTTTTACGTGCTTTTTAAGGAAAAATGGCGAATCTGGAAATTTTCAGAGTACACGCCGTGTACTTTATGAGTACACTCCATGTACCCCTCGACCACTCAAAGACGTGTGTTGGCTGAGACCGGTCCACACACACGGTGTGTAGGGGTGATGTGGAGGCCGATTTTGGCGGAGTACGGAAAAACCCACCACATGACGTGTACTTTAAGAGTACACTCCATGTACTTTTTTAAAATTTCATTAATCGACCTGAGGTTGCTCCTAATGATGAAAAACATCTTCTTCTCCACCTAATTCTGTACAGAACGTCTGAGGAGACCGTTTCTTTTCCAGGCCATCGATCTGTCACTGGTTGTATGAATCAAACTCCGTCGGTTGTAGTAGAATAGCAGCGGTGAGTTCTTGGTTCTTTTTTAGCCTTGTTTAATGATTCTTCCTCTCGTGTGAGTTATCTGGGTTTGAGTGTTTTAGATGTTTTTTTAGATGTACTCCATTATAGGAAAATTCAAGGGCCGAGGTTCAAGTATATCAATCTCCGAGGATCGAGGTAGGTGGTTTGTTTCCCTACGTTGAAGTTCTTTGAGTTTTGGGTGCAAAAGTGCTGGATACCCATGTATCAGGTATCTCGGGTTAGGGTTTTGATCCTTTTTTCTTATCTGTCTTATATTTCTTATACGCTTGAGGTTATTAGATGATTAATAATTGCATAAAATCATGTTTACGGATCACCCCATGGGTGTTTTCCATTGTTTTGGCTGTTTATTTCTGTTTGGCATGGTTTTCCTACGAGGCAACCCTTTTTGCACATTGCTGGTATGCATGTTGAATTGATTTCATGTATTTCCTACTATTTATATACTTGTGGATGCATTTGAATCTATTATCCAAGTAGCTGATTAACATACTTAGGGCTACTAACAGTTGATTACGCATGACTGGACTGCTCAGGGCTATGAGAACCTGGTGTGGGAGATCAAATAGGGAATAAATGATTAAGTGCTTCCCTAGAGGTTCTGTTGGTTTTATTTTCATATGAATGACCTACAAGGATATGACTTTGTGCTTCCCAAGAGTCTTATTAGTTTACCCATGCATAGAGACCACAAGAGGAATTAGACATAAGTTCTTCCTCAGAGAGTCTGTAGCTATCATTTCAAGACCATAGGGAATTGATGTATGAGCTTCCCAGAGTGTATGTGCCCTGTTTGTTGATTGGACTATAGGGGTTTGCTGGTTTTAGCCACCCAGAGAGTCAGTGTGTGTATTCTTGATGGTTGGTTGTGACGAGTCCACCAAGACAAAAAACAAGCATGGGTTTTGTACTCCTTGTGTTAGGTAGTCTTTTTAGATACATGTTGTGTTACTTTCTTATCTTGGAATAGAAAACATTGCTGGTTTTCCCTAGTTGTGCAATTAAATGAATGTGAATGGTAATTGGTAGAATTTTTTACTGAATTTATTTACCTTTACTTTTTCTATATCACTCACTGACAGTAGGGCACAAATCATGTGGTTTTTCCCCACTGGGATTAGTCTCACACCCTGTTTGGGTCCTTCTTTTCGGCCCAAACAGATTATATAGTTTCTGGTATAGGTAGGGATTGTGGCCCTTCTACCTCGGGTACTTGATTTCTAGTCAGAGCTGGAGAGCATGGGACCGGGCCTTGGCCCGCAATGATGCTTGGGATTGCTGTTTACATTTAGTAATTTTGTCTCAGTTGTATTTCAGCACGTTGTTTTGCTTGCTGCTTTTCATAGATACATGTACCATTCTGCATCATTATTATATCAGACATTGCTTTTACTTTCAGTTCAGTTGTTGCATGCTATTTACTACTTCCGCTATTTTTTATGCTTATTCTTCCACTGCATACTTTACCAAATGAGGGAATAGATTCCCCACTGACTCACCAAGGCCCTTGCTACTAGTCGGAAGCATCTGGCATTTGGGGAAACACGCTTGAGGTCATGTGGCGAACCGGGTACGGGGCACCAGTGGAAGGGCTCTTGATTCAGGACGTTACACATTGTCCTTCACCATTGCAACAGAATTCAATTGACAGTAGATGGATCGCCGCCTTCAGAAATAATTTTCTCTAATGAAGAATCAATATTATTCGATCTGTTAGTTATAGATATAAAAATATAATTCACAACATCATCAGTAGTATATTCACATAAGGTCTTCGATGTAGAATGAACGAAACTTCTATCATGATTCTTCTTTAATAAACCGATCTTTGTCGCACTTTCAAATCAAGTGATCTATGTCCTCGATAGTCTTTGTTTTTCTTATTTTTATGAAAATTGTCTACATTGTTTTTCAGAAAAACATCTATATATTCTCTGTGTAAATATCCCATCTATATAATAACAACGAGCAATTTTCCAGCACAGTTTGATCCACAAAAGGCACCTTCTGACTCGTGATAATCAAAAATTCAAATCAACAAAGCTATCGTAACGTCCCTAAAAATTCGGCATAATAAGAACTTTTTAAATTGATCATTTTTAAATCATAGATAAAATTGATTTCACTCAATAAAAAATTCACTTTTCAAATCAATTTTTAATATAGATTTAAATCAGACTAATATTCCACTTGCAGACCATTGCATAATAATATCATCTTAAAATCTCCAACGCCAAACGTAATGTTGAACTGTATAGAATACATCATCCAAAAATAAGTTTGAGCCGAAACGTAGGATTGATGATCTATACTTTTTTTTTCAATAATCAAACATATTATAAATGATCCATACTTTAAAAATCTTCTAAATGTAAGGTACATGATCCATACTTTTGATGAAACATAAGGTTGATTACAAAAGTAACGTTGATGATTCCCAAACGTAGGGTTCTTCTTCAATACATTTCCAATAATATATGGTTGATTAACCATACTTTTCAATAACCCAAACGTAGGATTCCTTCCTAATGTAGGGTTCCTCTTTCGTACATTTCTGATAACTCAAAATGTATACACCACATTTCATCCTTAGGCTACATTTCAACATGTAGGGTATGGACAATGATTCCAGAACACACATAAGAAATTCTCGAACATGTAACACATGAATAGTGTTTCCAGAACACGCTAATGTGAAGAATCTCGTTGTTCAAGAACATAAATATTTCTTCCAGAAATAAAAATATAATTCATAATGAATTCCTGATTGATATTAAAAATAAAATCATTAGAAAATAGTTAAGGGTATTTTTAGCATCAAAATCATTAATGAGATAGAGTATTGTTCTCAACAATTTCCTCCTCATTTAAAAAAATATATATATGTTTTATGAATCTGTGAAAAACAACACTTTCTCAACAATATACTTTTTTTATGATCACAAAACCCGTAATCTAACCAATTAAATTAACTAACAAAATTAATTACATATAGTTTTTTTCAATGATAAATATAATATTATATTTCCCTTAATTACTCTCCCTTAAAGGATTAAGATTACTCTTAATATTTGAAATAGTTAAAATAAAATTTTTTATTTATCCAAATTTCTCCCCCTTAAAGGATTAAGATCACACTTAATATTTAAAATAGTTAAAATAAAATGTTGTGTTTATCCAAATTTCCCCCCTTTTTTGATATCAAAAAGAATTATAGAATATGGAAGAGAACACAATTAAATATTGCAGTGAACTTATGTAAATTCTATTATTAACCATTTGACAACAATTGAATGTGAATAACTAGCATTGTTTAACAGAAGAAATAAAACAAATAAAAACTCAAAAATTTAAAATATGGAATAAAGATTCATTAAAATAAAATGTAATAGGTAAAATTATGATAATATCAGGAATCAAGGTGTGATAGGGGTTTGAAATGGGGTATATCTACATTGAACAACGGCCTTGATTTCTGTCAATTGCTCCCTAAGACTTCTCATCATTCCATCTCCCATCATGATAATAAGATCCTTATTCTCATGAGTCATAAGAATATGTTTTATCATATTTCCTCTGAAAAACTCATGATGTGTCTCTTACTTCTCCATAAATAGAGTTAACTTATCTATGAAATGAGTCATCACAGTTCTAATACATGGTTTACTTGAGGTCACCTGGTAAACAGAAAATCTACGATTATCTAATAAAACTGATTGTGGAACACTATTGAATTGAAAATCATGCAATCTGCCATTCATAGTGCTCATTGCTGATGTGATAGCCTGAAAGCATCTGATTAAATCAGGTAATGATTCAAATCCACTAGCTTCACCAGTCCTGACAGATGCAAACTATATCTCCATACAGTCATCAAACTCTGACAGATCTGACATCATCACTATTTCTGATTTCAACTTGAAAACTTTTGTCACCATCATTGTCTTAAAAGATTCAGCATTATACATTGAAACCATACTGTCTTTATGTCTCTAAATTTACAACTGTTCTTTCTCTAGGGATCTCCTCAGTGATACATTTTTATATTCCAAAATATACAACTTTTTTTACTGCTCTTCAACTTCTTTATTCAGGGAATTAGAGGCACCCTATGCTTGATTCTCATTTTAAGCTTCTAATTGATGCAGAAATACTAATGGGAAAGAGTCTGCATTAGATTTTTCTTTTGTTTCCTCCTGAGATGGTTGGTCCACTGACATTTCCTCATAGTCTTTTCCATGCTCCTCCAAAGAAAAATCATCATTAATTACCATAGTATGAACTTCAATAAAATTTTCATTATGAACTGTAGTAATCATTTCTTCCATAGTATTTTATAAAATGATATCCTTTATTTTTTCTTGAGGACTGGCCACCTCTTCATTAGGCTCTTCTTATTTTTACTTTTCAATTGTAACTGCAGCGTCAACTACAATTGGAGGATCATTTTCAGTTACAACAATAGCTTGTTCTTGAGTATCAGTTTCAGCTTCTTCTTGAATTTCAGTTTGTACATGAGGTGTAACATTAATTTGAGAAGTATCCTCCTCTTGTGGCATCTCAACAGCTTCTTCTCTTGAAAAATTGTAATTGAGTAAATATCTGGATGATAAAACATGTGAACCAATTTCCTCATGAGCATTAGAAGGTATTTTCCATTGAATCTGAAGTCCTTCCTGACTACTTTATTCTTGAGCTTATTTAGTTTAAAATCTTATTCTTCATATAGCAGTTCTCACTATTGGTTCAGCCTGTCCCTCCTTAGATTTATTCAATTGAGTCTATGCACTCTCTTCCGCTTCTTCAGCTCCTACTGTTAAAAGTTTTCCTTTCATTGTGCACCAGAAGTAACCAATATTTATCCAGGTTCCAGCACCAAAAGTGTTACTATTACGGCATCTAACTCTGGCTTTCACAAGCCTTACCATATCCATTTTTAGCAATATTTTTGGTAAGAATATAAAAAACAGAAAAAAATTCATGCGCACTTCTATTTGACAGTAATAATGAAGGTACCTTACCATGTACCTATGAAAATTAAGTCTTATATCACTCATCAACATATACATTATATACATATCTAGATACATGATTTTCTCCAGCTCAGACATCCTCAGTGCAATACCTGTTTACACAAACATCATTAGAATTTTATGATTAGGCTCTAAGTCCTTTATGAACATCTTAATTATATAAGAAGATCCAAAAATAAAAGACATAATATTTTCAGACTTATGTACTGAATCTCTTATATTCATCATATCAAAATGAAAGACTCCCTCATGAGGGCAGTTCAATGGTCGACCAATCTTCGTAGAGGTTATCGAAACATCTAGATCATTAATCATTTCTACCATAGTATTATCATCTTCCTCCAGAAGAAACTGAACATATTTAAAGAAATAACAAATTTTAATCTCATTTAAAAACTCCGTAAAATCTCTATTAAACTTATGTTCATGGTTTTGAAACGCAAGCGCTTTCTTTATCAACATGTTCGTCTGAAATAACCGTTCCAAATCGATGACCTTTCCTTGCAAAAAATTCCTTCCATCGGAGCATTATCTATTGGTATTACTAGTCTGATCCAAATCGGTTATCTTGGTTTTGCCGATTTCTGTCGAAAAATATCTGAAGATTCGAATGAAGATTAGGGTTTCGATGGTTCGGATTCGAATATACAAAGAGTGCTAAAGCACATCATGTTCAAAATAGTTTTTGAAGTAAATGAAAAGATTCAGAATTCACAAACATCCTGACAGCCTTGATTCCCTAGTCATCAATAATTATTACTTAGATTTAAAAAAATTTCTAAAATTGATCCCATGAAGAAAAGAGAAAAAAACATATTCTTTTTGAAAAACAAATAACTAATTTATTTTAAACACTATTAATGTAAAGAAACATCACAATAAAATAAAACATTATTTAAAATTAAATAAACCTAGCTCCCCCAAAATAAAATCAAACCTTGTAGTGGGAACTGGTTTGGTAAAAATATCATCCAATTGAATTTCAGTACTTACAAATTATAAGAATATATACTTTTTATGAACATCGTCTCCTATAAAATGATGTCTTATATCAATATGCTTAGTCCTAGAATGATTAATAGGACTTTTTGAAATATTTATATAACTGGTATAGTCATATAAAATAGGCGTACTATGAAAACATAGTCTAAAATTCATAAGAGTGTTTTTCATCCACAATAATTTTGCACAGCAACTTCCAACAGATACATATTCGGCTTCGGCTGTTGATAGGTCAATTGAGTTATGTTTATTACTTGACCATGACACTAAGGATTTCCCTAAAATGTGACATGTACCCGAAGTTATTTTCCTATAAAATCTAAAACATCCAAAGTCAGCATCTGAATATGAAATTAAATTACAATCAGACCTTTTAGGATAATGAGGAGATTGGGAAATTGTTCCTTTAAAATATCGATATATTCATTTTACATCAGTTAAATGAGATTCATTAGGGTTTTATTTAAGTCTTCCACAAAGACATACCGAATACATTATATATGGAATTTTAGCAGTAAGATATAATAAAATACCAATCATACCACTAAATAACTTGTTATCAACTGATTTTCTAGTTTCATCCAAATCATGTTTTATATTAGTGCACATAGAAGTTGTATATGTCTTGCTGTTTTCAAGTCTAAATTGAATTAGAAAACCAGTAATGTATTTGGTCTGAATTAAAACATTTCCAAAATCATTTTGATAATTTTAAAGACCTAAAAAGAAATTTAATTCTCCCATCATACTCATTTAAAATTATTTTTGCCTTAGATTTGAAAACTCGTGACTAAGAGATTTATTAGCTGATCCAAAAATTACATCATCAACATAAATTCGAACCAATAAAATGTACGAATTTATAGTTTTCATAAATAATGTTTGATCTTCCATTACAATAGTCAAATAAATTTTCAATATAAAAGGGATCAATCATTCATACCAAGATCTATGTGCTTGTTTAAGGCCATAAATATCTTTAGTATATCTAAAAACAGAATCTGGTTTTTGAGAATTTTCAAAACCAGGAGGTTGCTCAACATAAACATCCTCCATTAAATATCTATTTAAAAATATAGACTTAATATCCATCTATAATAATTTAAAATTCATATGAGATTCATATGATAAGAGGATAATAATGGCCTATAATCTAGATATAGGTTTAAAGGTTTCATCATAATATATACCTTCTTCTTGATTATATCTTTTGGATACTTGTTTTTATTTATTTGTAGCTATTATTCCTTTATCATCTTTTTTTTTTCTAAAAACACATTTTTTTCCAATAATTGGATAATTCATTGGTCTTTCAACTAATTTAAAAACTTCATTTCTCTAGAACAGGTTTAATTATTCATGCATTGCTATCAACCAATGTTCATCATTCAATGCTTCTTCTATTGACATGGGTTCTAATTGGGATAGAATGGAAGATAACTCAAAAAGATTTCCTATGTTCCTTCTAGTTTATATTATTGTTTCTAAGACTCCTATCATTGTTTATAAAGGGTGATTATTTAAGGTTTTTGACTCTCTAGGTAGTACACTTATAGGTTCTTTAGTGTCAAGTTCTTGTAGACTGGATTTAATTTCATTTATATATTTTTCAAAATTATATTTCAGGATCTCAGGTCACATGTTATCATTAGTATCTGACTCATCCATTTGATCAGTCCTTTTTTCAAAGGGACAAATTTCATTAAATTTCACATGAACTGATTTTTCAACAATCCATAAAATTTTATTAAAAACTCTTATAAGCTTTAGAAGTAGCACAATATCCAAAGAAAATGCCTTCATCAAATTTTGGATCCAACATACCAATATTGTATTTGTTGTTTAAGGTATAAACATTGCATCCAAAGTGTTTAAAAAAATTTACCTTAGGTTTCTTCTTATTCAAGAGTTCATATGGTGTCCTTTTTAAAATTGGTCTAATAAAAACTCTATTCATTATATAGTTGGTTGTGCTTACAGCTTCTGCCCAAAAATATGTAGAATGACTGTATCCATTTAGCATAGTCCTATCCATTTCTTGAATAGTCTGATTTCTTCTTTCAACAATTACATTTTGTTGATGTGTTCTTGGTGTAGAGAAGGTGTCTTTAATACCCATATTTGAGAAAAATTAATTGAATTTCAGATTCTTAAATTCTCAACCATGATCACTTTTTAATGAAATTATTTTAAAAGATTTTTCATTTTGAAAAACTATGCAAAAACATTCAAATAAAGTAAAAGCTTTATTTTTAAATTTTAAAAAAATCCATGAAAATCCAAAATAGTCATCAAGTAAAACATATACATATAGTTTACCAGCCAAGCAGGCTACTCTTGATAGTCCAAACACATCCATGTGGATGAGTTTTAGAGGTTTAGATGTAGAAATTTTGTTAACAGATTTGAAGGTTGATTTGTGCAGTTTTCCAAGTTGACAGGCATCACAAAATCTATAACTCTCAAACATGAGACTAGGTAAATAAGAAACTAGTTGCTTCTTGGATAATTTATGTAATGAATATATATTAAAATATCCAAGTATTATAATCCAAATCCATTATTAATTTATCTTAGCAGTTATGCAATTTACTTATTGTTTACACACTGAATTAAAATCTAGTGTATACACATTTTCTGTTCTAGGTGTTCTAAATTTATGCAGTTTATTTTTGAAAACAGAATTGCAATTGTTAGAATAATCAATAGCATAACCATCATCACATAGTTGAGAAATACTTATCATATTGTGTTTCAATCCTTTTACATAATTTAATTTGTTGATTGATATAGCTTCTAAATATCTAACAGTTCCAATACCAATGATTTTCTCTTTGGAATTGTCACCAAAAGTGATAATTCCACCTTTTTCGTGAGTGAGTGTAGGGAAATTCGATGCACTTTGACACATATTCCTTGTGCAGCCGCTGTCCATATAACATATGGTCTTTTTGCTTCTATGACCAGCTTCCTGCATAGGCATTTAAACAAGTTGCTTTGGTACACATACTTTATTGGCTCCAGTGTTTTAAGCCATTAATGATCTAGGAATCCATACTTTATTTTCTTTTCTATGATCAACAGAATAAAATAAATTATTTGAAATAGAATCTTTCTTAATTCCACTTATTTGATGTTGTCTTGAGTAATAGTTTTTAGAAATATGTCCCCTTGTTCAACAGTAATTAAAATTTAATCTTTTTTATCTTGGAACAAAATAATTCTTGTACAACATAGGTTTTTCACCTTTACTGCCAGTTCCAAATCATATTTTCTTAATGAAAGTGTTCCCAAAAATTTCATTCAAGGTGTTCTCTACTTTAGTTAAAATGAGTGCTGCACTTTAATATCTTTCTACTTTAGTTTGTAGTGTTTTTATTTTAACTTCATGATCTGTATAGTCAATGTTAATTGAATTATATTGATCAGTTAACTCCTTAAATTGCATTAGTATTGTATCTCTTTCATCTAAAATGGACTTGTGAATTTTCATTAAATACTTATTCTTCTTAAAAAGAGAATCATAGTTTTCCGCAATCATGTTACAGTAGGTTGTATGTTTTTTTATTAAAACAGATTGTTTCAATATTAGAGTTTACCTTAGAATCAGAATAATGGTATGATTGTACCTTATCTATTTCTTCTATAAAGAACATGTTAGATTTCAGATTTACTTCTTCCTTCTTTGAATATGATTTTGATGAACTGATGGAGTCTTTAGACACAATCAATGTTTCTTTCATTTATTTCTTATATTTTTTCTCATAATCATTTCATTGGATGAACTTATTTTACTTGTATTCTTTAAACTGATGACAGTGACGTCTGATAGGACCCATATTATTTCACTCATAACATATGATATCCTTTTCATCCTTTTTGAATGTTTTTCTGAAGCATTTCCCCTTTTTTTTATAATTTTCTAAACTTTCTGGATAGCTGAGCCAGTTCTATATATGAACATGATGAATTAGGACTTTCTAATTTCACTTGTACTTCTTTTTTTATCTTTTTTCCCCTTGAGATGACACTATTAAAGAAGTGTACTCTCTCTTTATCAGAACCTTATGCTCATATGATTCATCTTGCATATTGGATTCATACATCATAAGTGTTCTAATCAACTTTCACATGGTTAAGTATTTGATAGTTATTGACTTTAATATTGTAGAAGATATTCCATTTTATTTAGTAGGCTGTACTCTCAGTACTTTTAATGCTTGATCAACTTGTTTTATTTGGTCTCCCAAAGCTATTATATTATTGAAAATCCCTTTAATTCTTCTATTCATTTTATTAATTCAATCACCATAAAACATTATGAATGTGTGGAATTTAAGTTAAGCAGTTGCATATCTAATATTCCTGACATTGTATGTTCCTTCATAAAAAACATAAATATTTTGCCACATCTCATATGCTATCGGGAATTGAGATATTCTGTCAAATTCATCAGGTCCTAGACCACATATAATTTCATTCATTGACTTCGAGTTCATATCATATTCTGCTTCAGGAACTGCACTCAATTTCATAGGTTTTTCATGTATTTAATAAGGATTCAAAATATTAGAATATATTTCGTATCTAATATTTTTCAGATATATTATCATTCTTGATTTATAGCATCCATAGTATTCTCCATTGAAGTATGATGCTCTGACCATAGACATTCCTTCATTTGTATCAGTCTTCTTACTCGGTGTAGAATCCTTAATTACTTTCATCATGTTAAGGCTTTATCCGAAAGCTCAACCTCTGATACCAATTTTTGGATCAGGATATACCAAATATATAAAATATGGGGGTGAATTGTGACTTTTAAAAAATATTTACGAAATCGTGTTCTGCCCTTTGAATTTAATTAGATAGATTAATGCAGCAAAAATTTGAATAGCAGGGATACACGATGTATAGTGGTTAGGGGAACAGAAGGTCCCTAGTCCACTCCACCAACACTCTACTCCAAGATCTTGGTGATTTTCAATATATAGTCCTCTATTCAATAGACCATTCCACAACTGAGTACAGGCAGTTGACACCTTTACAGTCTGTGGCAGAACAAAGCCTTCCGGTTCAATCACAGAACCTACACAACTTAGTAAGATAAGCTGATCACTCAAGAATAGAAATGAAATGTATTTGAACATTGAAAATACATTCCCATTGTTCTTCATAATTGCAGCATAATACAATTGACAGTAGATGGATCGTCGCCTTCATACATAATTATCTTCCAAGAAGAATCGTTTTGAGTCGATCCGAATGTAGTAAATATAAAAATATAATTCAAAACATCTGCAGTAGTAGATTCACATTAGATATTCGATGTAGAATGAGTGAAACATTTATCATGACTCTTCTTCAATAAACAGATCTTTTCAGCACTTTAATATCAGCAGATCTGTGTACCTGATAGTCTCATGTTTTCTTCTTTTTATAAAAATGTTCAATGTTGTTGTTTGAAAAAACTCATTTATACTCTATGTGTAAATATCAAATATATATAATAATGAAAATCACTTTTCCTGGAATTTTATATACACAATTGTTTCTTTCTGACTTGCGATAATCAAATATTCAAAATAATAGAGCAGTCATTACTTTACTGAAAGTTAGGCATAAAATTCTATTTTTAAATTGATCCATTTTAAATCATATATTAAATGAAATTGACACAATCCAAAATGTGCTTTAAAAAATATTTCATCCATCTTGAAATCAGCCTAATAATCAGCTTACAGACCGTTTCATAATAATATCATCTTAAATTGTCTGACTCAAAACGTAAGGATGAACTGTATAGCATACACATTTCAAACGTAAGGTTGAACATAAATGTAGCATTGATGAACAATACATTTCTTTTCAATAGTCAAACATAGGATAAATGATCCATACTTTTAAAAACTTCTATACGTAAGGTACATGATCCATACTTTTGATGAAACATAAGGTTGATTACGTAATTATGGTTGATGAAACATACTTGTCAATATCCCAAAAATAGGGTTCCTTCCTAACGTAGGGTTCCTCTTCCATATTCTCCGATAACATATGGTTGATTAACTATACTTTTCAATATCCCAATCATAGGGTTCTGTCCCTATGTAGGGTTCCTCTTCTATATATTTCTGATAACTGTAAAAGTTTACACCCCATTTCATCCATACTCTACGTTTCTCTATGTAGGGTCTGAACAATGATTCTAGAACATGCTTAAGTGATTCCTGAACATGTAACACAAAAATAGGGTTTCTAGAACACAATAATGTGAAAAATATCATTTTTCAATAACATAACTATTTGATCCAAAAATAAAAATACAATGAATAATATATTCCTGAAATATACAAAAAATAAAATCATTAGAAAAATATTAAGGGTATTTGTGAGCATCAAAATCCTCATAGAGATAGAGTATTGTTCTCAAAACATCCTCCTCTTTTAAAAAAAGTATATTATGAATCATTGAAAAATAATAGTTTCTCAAAAAACATTTAATTATATAATAAAACCACATCAATTAAATCATTTCCAATTCATGAAACAAACTCAGTATAGGGACCCTTTCCTCTCATTTCCACCATTAGATGGAGAAAAAACTAAAATAAACTATCACAAAATATAATTGTAGAGTCATCTGATGTTGGGGGCCATAGAATCTCCAAAATTTTGTTCATCCATATCACAAAAACACCATCAATTTATTGAAATACATACCAAGATATATAATATCATATTGTCATATATCACCTTGTATATATTGGTCATATATATGCTTGTATCATTCCCATTTCATGTTTTTCTCTTCACCATATATATAAGGTGTTATATCAAAATGATAAAATCCATTGAATCACCCCTTTTAGATAGATCAAATTTTAACCAGAATAGAGAAATTCTCAATTACTTATCTTGATTTATACATAAACAATGTTAAATAATTATAACCACCATGAAAAGATTATCATTTTAAACATGATCCACTACATTGAATGTTCTTCACCACCATGACATATGACATTTCAATTCATTAAAATAATTCTCAGAACAATATGTATGAAATATTTTAGTAGTATCACTGAATGTTTACCCATACACCCTTATTTATTAATGCTCAAAATACCATGATAATAATCACTCACAAAATATAAGTGTTTTGGTTTTAGAATATACATGTGATCCATAAAACTATACTCTATAGATAATTAATATAGTTTTTACAAATTCATAATTCAAATCATACACATTTAGCATGATATAACTACAATTCCGTTATATTTATGCCATCCAAACCATTTTAACAAATATATCAGATTAAATTCATCATCGCTACCATGTCTTCCATAAAATTATTGTTGGTATTTAAGTATTCGTTTCATGATCATTATATGGATTTATACAATATAGTGTCACATCTATTTATATCCCTATGAGCTATTATTTGTGAAGGCATTCCATTCATGGGATGTTGGTGATTTGGGAACATCACAATTCCAAACACCTAGCATTTGTGACATATGAACCACATGAAATCATTTAGATAATTTCAATTCAATAAATCCTCTCAATATGGGTAGATAAATTTATAAGTATTATTAATGTTTTCACCAGATTAGTGGATGATTTGAGAATTTTTATTTAGTTCATAATGTAGATATTTGGAACATTTTATGAATAAATTTTTTAGGTGTTTTGATTCCTGATATGGGGTTTGAGTGATTTAGTGGATGAAGGTGTAGGGATGGGTGGGTGTAGGATAATGTTTTAGTTCTAGGATATTAGGCATTCCATAAAAAATTGGGCATTCCATTATGTTCATTTATACAAGAATATAACTTTTAAAATGGATGTTGTACAAGTCATGGATGAGGGATTTGTAGTTCAGTGAGTTTGATAATTTTTCGGAAAGGAATGAAACCATATAAATTAAGTCTCACTATAAGGGGAGTTGTTGAGCGATGACCATACCCCATATTATTCTTTATGATAAACCAAAAAATAATTGAGCTATGAATGGAGTCATAAAACATTGAACATGAACCCTATGAGATTTCACTTATGATATTTACTAAAAGAGAAATGTTCAAACCACGAATAAGGACAGACATGTAGTGACAGTGATGTTTTGGTCATTGTGAGCAATCACACAATGAATATAAAATCTACCAATCATCATTTACATACGTATACATGAGATAATTCATAGGATATTGTTTATACACCTGATAAAACATGTGATTCATGGGATATCCCTAAGGGTCTAGAGATCATGCCTTATATTATATGGGATTCTTAAGTTTCTCACAAGTATATGGACATTGATCCTACCATGATTACATACCTAAGATTGTTAAATGGATCTTGTTTCTACCCCTAATATTATGAGATTATTTGGATTACACATATGATATGTTTTTAAACATGATTTAATGTTTGTTCATGGAGAATATGTATCATTGCAAATATAATGAATCATTCTCAGAGACACTTTGCCACCAACAGAATATGTTATTATATATCCGAGGTGCCATCATAGAATACATGTTTAGAATGTTTTTATTTTTCTATGATCCACAATAAATTTAATTTTCTAAGAATTTCACATGTGTATACACTATATTACATGTTATGTTTGGTAACCTGTTGGTGGGTCCCAAATATGTTGTAGTCACACACAACATAGGTTACCCTGAAACAACAGAACCCTAGATTCCATCATTATTCATAGGGCTGGGTAGAGGGGACACCCAATGTATCATGATTGATATGGAGAAAAGGTTTGAAGAGTTGTATGTGATGAGTATCAAAAGTTATTAGTGGGCACCCTAATATTTGTATTCTATAGTTTTTTTATTTCAGGTAAGACTATTTGGTTAAAAATTGTGCTTTATGATTTTATAATTTGGGATTTCAATATTAATTATTAATGATTTCTATTTATTGATTGTCCATAATCTAATTTTAATGGATATTTTCTGGTTATTTATATTATTATTACACTCATATATGAGGAAATATTCTCAACCTGATAACACCCAAAACCATCACTTTTAGTTGGAAACCATTGCTATATGTGGAGGCGATATTAAAGTCATATAGGGGCTCCACATGAGACATAAATTATTATTTTACAATAGGGTATTGTACCATGTTGTATCGAAGTGTATTTTTAATTTTTCGTACAATTTTTGAATATGATAAACAAGGTATCGAAACCTAGTGAATATTTTTATGGGCCACATACAAGTTCATTTTTAACACCTTTTATATTGGTAATTATAGGATACATGAGTAATGGAATTATTAGTATTGGAACATAAATTTTTTGTTGTATGACTTACCTAGTTTGAGAAAACAAATTGTGTTTGGATTTATGAATTTTGAATTTTGGATCTTTCACCATTTGTAATAACTCATTATACCGGAAACATATTTAGATCTTAGGAATCAGATAATATGTTCCTGATTTTTTGTGTTTGATATCACAAATTTCAAAGGTTTTAGATATTAAAATTTTGAATAATGACATATATTTTGTTTTCCCACATATTCATGTAGTGGAATTATGCTCACTTGGGATGCTTCATATCTTCTTAGGACGACATGTAATGTGGATCATATAGAGGTGTTTTCATCAATAGGGGTTATGAATTCATTCTCTATAATTTATTTATAGTGAACCTTAGTGGGTTAGTAAATGTATTGGATTCCTTCATGATAAACCAGATGTGGGTGATTAGGATGTGATATTAGTTATATAATGTTTCATCATCTTCCTATATTTTGGTTCCCATATAGATCCTCGGTGGAAGTTTAATTAAATAAACCATGAGAGTACCATTTCCTTGATAAGTATCATTATAATATGATATTATTATATTTGTGTGGATTACATCATGATTCATACGGTAGTTTCTATTATTTGAATTTTCCATAAGGATTATTCCCCCATTGGAAATTTTATTTGACATGTGTTTTCGGATATGTATATGTATACGAGAGCAATAGAGGGGTGTTTTGGTATGGGATTTTCCTTGTGATACGTATAATGAGATCAAAGATATTTCTACAAGGGATATGAATTATGTGAGAAGATATTTGTGGTAAATGTGGGAGAGTCTTGTAAAATAGAGAAGTGACCTAATATATTAATATGTTTAGTTTTATTATTAAATTACTTGAAACATTAATGTCATTTTTAGAGATTGTTATGATATATGAGGTTTCTCCAAAATAGGGGTTATCCCAAGCTAGTGAGTTCCATTAGATATAAAACATGGTTAAATGTTTTGGTTTATGAGAATGGTGCCTGAGAGGTTCTACTAGGTTTGGGGTATAGGAATATAGATGCCTTATGATTTTTTTTTGTAAATCACTTGATATTATTTGGAAACAAATATTTGTTTATATTGAAGGATTGGTGTGATTCCTAAACTGATTTGATTTGGATTCACATTTAGGGGCATAATGAGAGCATTAGAGTATTATTTGGGTTTAATGATAATACCATTTTTTCCTTTAATCATGTTCTTTCATTGGTTTGAGTATGATTATATAATGTTTTTGAATAAATAATTATGAATCCTTCTAGATAGATGTTATTGAACTATGAGAGGTTAATGGTCGGTGTTTAAGGTTATTATGACTATATTTGATGATTTATTAATCATGGTGTCAATAGTTGTGTTGTTTGATTTGGTTGATCTCGTGTGTACACCGTTTAATATGGTAGAGATTTAGGTATTTTGTGACAGATGATCTATTTTTCATAGTTTTAGGAATGGGGAGGGGTCTCGTGTGGAATAAGGATGGTAGTTTTTATGTGATTCTTGAGTCTAGTGTCCTGATGTTTGGATTATAATTATAGGTTTTTTGACTATAGTGGATGGTGAAATAAGGATTTATGGTGAACGAGGTTTACAAGATGCACATTAATGGCTTTTGGGGAGAGACCCACATGTGATGGTGAATCCATTTCAGTTTTCACTTGAGGAGATTGTAAATTGAATCAATCTTGTGGGAAGAGTGTAATTTGAATTTTGAGGGTGTGATACTCTTTGTGGATGGAAATTCAGTGAATGTATAGATTGCAATTTCATATTAGTTTGGAATAAGTAGTGATAAATGTTTTATATTATGACATAGGTTTGAGTGGTATGACCATTTCATATTATTAAATAGAGTAATTGATTTAGTTTGGGAAATGAAGATCTTTATTTTTGTTTAATGAAACAATAATAGGGATACTCTAATGTTGGGGGTATCCTGTTGGTCCATTAGGTGGGACCCATGTATACGTAAATTTATAGGTTTGATAAGAATATTAATCGATCAGTTGAGATATAACTAGAAATTCAGTGTGTAGGTATGTTTGATATTATTAAGTTCCCTGGGGAGTATTAAATATTAGATATATATATGATATCAAAAATAATTCATTCAATGGAATTGAGTAGAAGTTTTATTTGATGAGTTTTTAAAATGTTTTTTATCAATGAAGTTTTGATAGTCATGAGTGGTGTACATCAATGAATTTCATTGGTGATCAAATGATGAAATTGTCGTAAATATTGGGCTAAAGCTTCAGTGTGGATATATAAATGATCAGGTGATGCCTCTATAGATTTAGGCATTGAGATCCATGGATATAATAACATTTCAATGGGTCAAATTTAGTATTTTTAGGAATGGTCAGCATGTGTTGGACCAACATGTGTATTGTTTATGGTTTTGGAGGTATGAGGTTGACATCACACTTATGGTTTCATTACAATAATGGGAGTACGTTTTTGGCATGTGATTATGAAATGGTAATCACAGTGGCTGGACATTAGTCCTTGTGATATGGGACTTATAGTGCGTAGGCACCAGAGTCTCATGGGAGAACCAATTGAAGATAGAAGGGTATATTATTATAGAGAGTATTTTGTGTTTTTTTATAGATTCTATAATAGTGATGAGAATATATCATGACTTTGTATCTATGGTGTAATTTTTTTAGAGTATAGCATCAAAATCTTGTTTGATATTCAAGTGTGGAACATTATGAGTTGATAATGGATTGACGACCAATGTAGGGAATGATTAATGATTAAACGAACAACGTGGATTTAGTTTGTTGACAAGTGTTATGCTAGGGAGAATTTAATGGATAAATTCATTTTAGGTTTGTAAATTTTGAATCAATTATAATTTTTCATCTTGATCTGGCATTGTTTTGAGAATTAGGATTCATATAGTTCTTCGGGGAGATGTAAAATCCATTGAAGGTGATTTTTAATGTGGTTCGAGGAATGGTTGGTGGTTTATGTGAATGGGTGGATGACATAATGATGGTGGGGTAGACTCTTACTAATCTTTTATTTCTGGTTACTTGGTCACATAGTGATCTATGTGTCACTCTGTAACAAGAAATTATAGAGTCTTAGAAGCTTTAACATGGAACTTGGTCATGTTGTAGATGAGGGATTCACTATGATATGAGTTTTGTAGATTATAAAAATGGTAAATACCCTTCAAAACATGTGTCACCATGAATTGATTCATTAGGCCATTACTATAAACATACATTAGTGGGGTGAAAATACATATGAAATTCATTCATAACATGAAGGGAGCCATTTGTGCGCCTTCCATGAACCCTGTTAACCTTCCATTTCAATATTTCATAGAAGAATGATAGTTTTACCATGAGTTGGGAAGGGAATTAAATGATTTTGGATGACAAATGTCCTATCCCACTCCCTAGTTTATTTTTGATGAGTCCCATAGATGTCACACATCAACAGAATCAGTTATTGGTACATTATTTATGAACTAAGAGAATAACAACATGACAAAAAACACAATTAAAATTTTACATGTGAATACTATTAATTTTACTGTCATCCCCTATGTTTGTTTACAGAATGGAGAAAGGTAAGTGGACATTCCTAGATGGATTCCACTCCTTCTCCTTGTTTGATCCCCCAGGGCTCAGAATGAATATTTTGGAATCATTGATTTTAATTGAGGTATGGTATTCCTCCTCCTTCCTTATGTTGTAGTTTCCCATCGTCATTTATAATCATGGAGTGAACCAATATATGGTTTCAGCGTTGATATATCTATATAAATGTGGAGTTCGACAAGGATGATTGATTGTTTCCCAGCCAATCTAGTGGATGTCACATAACGATGATCATATTTTTCTTATCATTGATTCAGTTGAGGAATGATAATCAATGTATTTTTTTTGGAATCTAATTAAATTATTTAAAATTGATGATTTAATCAGCTGAGTAAATTATAAATTTTTTTGTTTTAGGTTCAGGTGACAATCATGAGTAGAAAAAAACATGTTTTTTGTGGGCTTGGTGCGAGAATATTTCAAGGTGAGTTATTGGTAAATAATTAAAAATGAAATTAATTAAATAAAATTATTTTCAAATTATAATAATTAATTTTCATTTTCACTATATCTCATGACAGGTTCTCATGAGATGATATGAGTCCTACAAATGCTTTTCATAGAGTGGATGAGCGATACTTAAAGGGAATAACTTCATGAGTATGAATGGTGGTACCTTAAAAATTGCCATTAAATTATTATACATTATTATTGAAGATCAAGATATGTGTTATTTACACCAAGGGGACAATGATATTTAATTTCAATAATTTATTTATTATTACTCATGGATGGATTAGGTGTTCAGTTCAAGGATGGGACATTAACACCATCTTGATAACATAGCAACTGATTGTCGAGGTCTCAATCATGAATACATAATATGACATATTATCATAGTATACGGGTACCCAATATGTGAAATTAATGAAGGTAAATGACATTGATATAGGTTTCCATTTTTTCCTTCCATTAGTGGTGAGTGATGGATAGTTATGATTAACAAAATTGGACCTTGATGGAACAATGAGATGATGAATATCCATAGGGATAATTTATTGTAGAATTGGTAGAGAGTTCATTCCCAACTAGAATGTGAGTACAAAAGTTGGTCTTCCCAGGGTAGGATTATGGACTTGTTAGGAATTTGTGGGTTGACGTTGTTATTTTGAATTGGGATGGTCTAAAATCCATCCCTTTGGTGTGAAAAAAGAATGACACTACTAACATGTTGGGTTAGGCTAGGATATAAGTAACATAATCTGGAGGATTATAATGAACTTTGATTATTTTTCTTTAGAAATGGAGACATACATGATTTAAGGGAACTCATGTTAGGTGTTTAGTATATGATGTTACTTGGGAAACAATTTTGGGCCCCCATTTCATGTTCACCCTATAGAGGGATAGTATAGGTAAGTATGTGTTTTTGAATTATTGTGTTCTGTTGCAAACTGAATATCAATGACATGATTTTGATGTGGATATAGTAATAATGATAGGTTATACCCTGTAGAGGCTGAACATGGTCATGTGTATTTATGGTTCTATTCGATAATAGACTCTAACTATTTTTAAAAGATATATTATAGGAGGGAATCAGTGCCCCCAGTTTTTTTGGAATAATACTACTAGGACGATTCCTTGAGAAATGAATTTAATCCTAATAATATATGAAATACCTAGTATTTTACTTTAGAACAATTGATTATTTCAACATATGATGACAATGATATTTCTTACGATCTAAATTTTACACATGGCGAAAATTCATGCTTTGGAAATGTCTTAGGATTTAATGATTTCACCTTACATGAAAAGGGATGTGTAACAACCGGAACTATTATAAATAAAATTCCCTAATGATTTAATGCATTATTATTTAAATAAATAATGTATGAATGTGTAATAAAGAGAAGGGTTTGTCATATGATTCATGGTATATTCCATATAATTTGATGATCATGATTGATACTATATCAGACTCCTATGATTATCTCCAGGAGCAGGCTATTGAGCCTAATGTGATGAGATAACTCAGAAACATACTAGGATTGAGATACATCAATTGATATTATTAAATTCCTTGGATTACTCAGGGTATCTTTTTTTTAACATAGATGTATACATACTCATGAGGACTCTAGGTCATAAATACTTTTTTCCTGATGATTTGTATCATTATTATTTACACCACATCAATGGCCTAAGTATTTAAGGTGGATACTAGGTGTCATCTTCAGAACCATGGATCAAAAGTGGTTATATATTTTTTTAGTCTATACTGTATGTATAGTTTTTATCATGTCACAATTGTTTAAAAAATGACACTGGTTATGTTAGGGACATTGTTGGCAGGTCCCAATTGAATTATACTAACATCTTAATGCATCATCCATGGATCATTAATAATAGGTAATCCCCCATTATTGAATTGTTTAGTTAGAGTATGATCTTAATTTTACAAGATCAATATAGATACACGGGAAAAATATTGGGATGAGATGACGCTCGAGGAAGGATGTGAAGCCCACTTGTATTTTTATTCTTTTTTATTTTTTAATATGTAGTCTTCACAATGGGATTCCAGTTGAAATGTATGATTGTATGATTTAACATTTCATTATTTATTATTGAGTATTTATGATTGTTTTTTATTATTTGGCTTTTGGTTTTTTTATTTTTAGATTTATGTTATTTTAGCTATTATTTTACAATTATATTAGGATATATTATCCCTTTAATAACACACCAAACCCTTGCTACTAGTATATATCCTGTACTATACAAGGAGGAATTTGTAATGTAAAATTTTAACACCAACATAGTAACTTATTATTATTTTTCTGATCGTTAGAAATGAAATTCATAATACAAGATGTTTTTTAGAGTAAACCGTCAATTTCTCCATCACAATGTCCCAAATTGTAATAAGTTTTTTTTAAAACTAAAACCTGATTTACACCATGGAGCCACTGTACTCTATGGTCCTGAATCCATTACCCAACCCCAAACAATACTGGGTGATACTATAAACATTATTCTTTCATAATAACAATTCATGGATTCATCTATTCCCTCCCATTTCACGTATCGAGTGGGGGTGAGTGTGGGTCTAATGTATAGACAACTTCACTGTCGACAAAATGTGATTATATGGCTTATCCCATTGAGGGATTATTCTTTTAGAAAAGTAAATAATTTTTGTCCTGTCAACATTACATGTCTTGGATAAAAATTCATTGTTTTATTTATCTATATATATTCAAAAAAATTTATCTATCTCAAATGTATTGAAACCAATATAAATTATCAAGGAATATTTAATATATATATATATATATATATAAATGACTGAATTTAAAATAAGAAATAAACTACGAAATTATATGGATCAAATACTTCCACACATAAAATTATTATTATCTTAAAGAAAAAATATGATCTTAATCACAATGGAATACCATGCTAAAAATACCTAGGCATTAAAGACTAAGAAATTGAACAATTATTAATATAGTAAATGAATACATTTTTCATGAGATAATAACTTCTTCAACTACTCACATTTCAATGAATCCAACTGATCATATATTTTACTACTCCACTTTAATTGATAAAACTTTTCCTTGTAGTTATTAGAAATTTAATCTTACAGTTATTATGAATGATAGTGGTGACATACCACACATTGATTTAACTTTCTTTCATAAATCAAGGTAAATATTGCAAGGAGCTAAAATATTGGCTCGTGTTCTTGTATCTAATCCATATGATAATAATGAGTATCGAATATATAGCCTATAAATAAAAATATAAACCTCAATTGTGGATACATAACATTATGCTTAAAATGACTCAAGGATGTGGTTTAGTTAGTAATGATTATTTTGAAAATTAGGGCACATAAAAGGAGGTTGACTCAAAATAACATTGAATAACAAAAAATAGAGAATATCATTGAAAAATTATTCTTTGATATTATATCACCCACATTACACAAATCAATTAAAAATATAAAAAATATCCAAAAAATTATGCATAAGGAAATATATACCATCTTTTGATTGTTTTATTTTATTTTTCCAAATTTTTTTCTTTTTCAATTTTATTATTTTTGAGTAATGATTTTTTTTCTAATTTTTAAAGGGAAAATAATAAAATAAAATGAATTATAACTAAGAAAACATACAATAATAAATATTGATATCAAATTACACATTCTAATAATGAATAAAATATTATCCACCCATTGAAACTATTCCCTAAACCTATTACATTATATATAATGAAAAAAGCTAATGGAATGGTATGAAGGATATTATAGGACTCTTAATCGACTATCCCAATCAAGGGAATTGATTTTTTTTGTAGGATTATTATAAGGATACTCTTTCAATGATGGTCTCAAATCATATATGTTATAAAATAAAAAGCAAATTAATCAAATTAATGAAGCTTTTCAATCATTAATTGAAAATATTCAATTCAAGTTTTTGTTGGTCTACATTCCCCATGTATCTCTCATGAAATGAGTATAAGAAAGAATATTAAATTTTTTTATTAACATACTCTTGGTATTGGGAATCATATGAATAGGTACAACAATTCATTATATAATAGTAATAACAAACCAATCACCATAAATTTCATAAAATACGAGAAAGAAAACTGTTATTGGAATTTCAATTTTTTCAGTAAAAAATTATATTCAAATCATGATTTTTCGAATTGAAACCCTCATAATTATCTCAACTCATTAATTTTACAATTTACTAATTATATATTCTTAATAAATATATATAAAATAAGTAATTATTGGGAACATATATAAATTTTCAAGGTTTCTAAAAATTAAACAAGTAGTTTAATAATGCCACGAAATATCCATTAAAACCTAACATTAAAATAATAATCATAGAATGTTTGGGAGTCAATGAAATATGATATTTTAAAAATTAATCTCTAATAATTGAGTACTTCACCATATTTATATTATTTTTATCTTCTTCAATTTGAAAGTATAAAAAAAAACCTAAAATTAAAAGTTCAATGAAATTTATTCTCAAAATTATTAAGAGTTATTAAAGTTATATCATAAAAAAATATAAATCCTAAACATACTCCATACATTACAGGATGGAAATAAAAAACCTCATATTCCATCCAAAAAGTGATTTTTTTTCATCATATAGAATCACCTAAACTAATTTTCTCATTTAAAATGAGTGTGTAGTATAGACACCAAACTTTGATTCATGATTGATTGAATTTATTTCATCTATTTTTACTCATTATACCCTAATTAATGAAATATTGTTTTGGGATTTTTGAATGATGAACCAAAAATCAGGATAGACTAACTAATTAAATTAGTAACTCATAGCATTTCCAAACTAGGTAGTACTACTCACTTGTTTATTCATACTAATATGGTTGTTGATCTTATATATTCCTTGAGATATCATTATCTTCTTACTCCTTCAATGATTCTTGTTATTTTTTTTATTCACCTAAGTATTTTTATTATTATTCTTTTTTTTTATAAAATGTGGTCAATGTACCTTCCTTGTAGAAGGTTTCAGGTTCCTCTTTATGGGATTTCCCAGATTCAACCTTTAATTAATCGTCTACTATAGAAACATCCTTATACTTCTTGACATAATATTCTAATATCTCCATGTATTGAAAATAATTATTTAAAAACAACCCTAATCCATAAAGTTGTTCATTATCATTATTCAGTTGTGGTTTTGAACTATACACACCATTCTATTAGATCATATACTTGAGTTCATTAATTTTACATGTGATATCAATCACATGGATAATTATGTAAGTATATTTTCTAAATAATACATTCCTAGAATCACAATATAAGAATACTCTAGAGAATAACATAGATTATTTAAGAAAGAATTACATAAAATAGAATAAAAAGATAAATAAAAAAAGACTATCTTGACTATAAAATTGAGGATTTTTCCACCTTGCCTATGACGATGATGTGGAAAACATGGTTTGGGTGTTTTATTTAATTAATTACTAAATCCAAACTAAATTATAATTGAATAATAGAAATCCATGGAAAACTAAAACTACAATCGACTAGTATCATATTGCCAGATTTATGGTTAGTCCCATAAATTAATAGTTTTAAATAATTCAATTTTATATTTGTTAGTATAATTTAAATGAAATGAAAATACTTATTATCTATAATAACAACCAAAAATGATGATTCAAAATGTTAAATGTAATTAATTATTCTTCAATAAAAGAAGAACAAATTAAATAATTAATATAAAAAAGTTATCAAAATCAACTCAATGTGAATCACATGGTTTTTGTAAACATTCTCCAATCACTTATATAAACAATTTTAAAGGAAGCATTATAACACCCCATGTAATTATGATTTTCATTGATTAGATTAATTTTTTTTATTTTGTATATTTCAAACTATGTCAAGTTAATGTTTTTTTATATTCTACCCCAATTTATTTATTCACTATACAGAAAATTGACTTAGATTTTATTACAAGTGACACTGAGTTGTAACAAAATAATTTTCTATTTTTAAAACAATTATTTAAACATGTACACTATAATAAAGAAATTAGACTTAAAAATGAATAGTAACTACTAAATTTTAAACATGATTTATAATGGTTTTATATAATCAAAACATATTGATAACAAAATATATAATTCTAGGTAAATTTTGTATGATTTGGATACATAATTTTATACAATAAATTATTATTTTTTTATATTTGTGAAAAATAATAAAATTAAATGTTGAAAATTGAAAAAATATAATTTTATAAAATACACTCAATTTTTGAATTCATTATTTAAAAATTATCATACAGATATTGTTTTTGGTTTTTCTGATATATTTAAATTTTTGGATAAACATTAGATACTACTAAATTTTGATTGAAAACTGCCTTTTTGTTTATTTATTTATAATGATAATTTATATTTCTAAATAGTTTTAATGTATAGTTAGATCAATTATAAATCGATAAATAAAATTTTGGTAATTTAATAAAATTTCATATTGATATGGGTTATAAAATCTTTTCAGGCCTTCGATGATTTTCTATTTAAACCCCAATGTTTCATCATGTCAAAATTATTAAATTCAACATAATTTCTACAAATTATGTGATTGATATTTTAAAAATATATACCATATTGAAAATGACAATAATTTTTAATTTTTAATACTAGCATCAAAATATATAACAAATGTGGTTTGTAAAATCAATTAAAATTAATTACAATGATTCAGTTAAAAACAAGATTACATATCAGTTAAACATAAACCTTTACTTATATAAAATACACTCCACTAATTCAAAACCCATTTGAAGACATATTTTGACCTTATAATGTATAAGGGTACTATTTTATCAATTTAGGACAAATTTTTCATAATTAAAACGTGGTTTGAATTAACTAATTCAAATATATATACATTTTCCACTCACCTCTATTATAAAAGGACACAAACACAAACCCATTCATCAAAAATATATTGATATTTTCTCATATGGAATCTACATAACTAAAATCCAAAAATCTGTTATTTAATCCCTGAATACTCTATTAGGGTATTAATGAATCCAGTATGTCCTTTCATGAAATCCAAAAGAAGATACATGAATAAGTGGTAACATTCATCAATGAACATATATATTTTATTTACTTCTTAAACTTGTTGAATAATTTTTTATCATTATTTTATAATATAATAATTATATTAAATATATATATAAGTAGTTCTGGTATGGGTAAAACCGAAAAATTCACACACTTCCATAAAATAGGATACACAATCATCATTCATGTGTACGATAGACGAACACCTCATGAACACGTGTTGTTCATTCTTCAATTAACACATTTAATGGTTTGGAATAATTATAGATTTATATTCTATATATTATATATTATATTTATTATTAAAAAAATTTAGTTATGAATATTTAATTATAATTTAATTAATATGTTTATGATTTCAATTTTTTTGCACTATGATAACATCGTTCATTTGATTGGCAGACTACCACCTCACAAAGAGATGTGATTCATTGATGATTTTAATGAAATAAATTAATGATGAGTATCATAAAAATGTGTGATATATATTTAATAAAATTGATTATATAATGATAACATATAATATATATTTCTTTTTTCATTTTATGATAAAATGAAAAAAAATCATGTGTACGTACAACCTACCGTATCCACAAACGGTGTATATAATTTCTTAGTTCTTTAAGTTACGGAATATTACAAATTCCTATATAAGGAATATATATATATATATATATATATATATATATTATTTTTTGTTTTAATAATTATGGATATTGTTGAATTAAGATCTACACAATATGAACTTTATTATCAATTCCAAACATATATGAAAAACAATGTCGTTATTACCTAAAACGTAAAATTGACATGGAATTTTTAATAAACAGATAAAAAATGTCATAGTAAAAAAAAATATTGTATGATATTAATAAATATGATTTTATAATAAATTATCATAAACTTATAGTTGTAATTCTAGTGATTCTAATGAGTAAAACAAAATATAGGACTTATAGTAAGGGATTTTCATCTAATTGTATTTTTATGTGAGACACAATACATGTTCAAAACCTATTACATTTATGTTCCCTATAAACATAATATGAATGTATTTTTATAATTATTTTACATAAAAATATTTTTAATTAATTATCCCATTTAGGATATCTTTTTTATGGTTTTTATAGTTAAAAAAAGTCTAAATTGGTAAGCATTTTATGACTAAATAATCCACCTTTGAGGCACATATTATATTATACACACATATTTTCTGAAATGTGTATATACATCCCATTTGAAATATTATATAATGAATGTGATTGTCTTCATGATATTTTGATATTTATGTAATTTTATTATCTCATATATATTATGATTCAATGTTTACAAATTTGTAAGAGTTTATAGCTACAATATCAAAATTTAGGATGATCGAGTGTGATTATGCTTTAATTGATGAAATATTTTGATCTATATCACAAGACATGGAATGAATTTTCATCCACTATGTCTACTCATTATTTTCTAAAGTAATGGAACCATTTTTCCCTCATTGGTAAATAAAATAATACAGAATTAATTTTAAAAAAATTCTTAAATTATATATATCATTGATAGAAAATCTATATTCTTCCAATATAATGCTTTCTAAAAAGGATTCTAAAAATGTTCTACCATGATCTGTGAATATAGTGACCATGATTATCTTTTTAAAAAAGGTTTTTAATTTTAATATACATTAAATATTTTGATCCAAGATCTTTTTTAAATCTACTGATAATATTAAAACAATTTTTTTAACAATTATATTAGTGATGGAATTCTCTGATTCTAGGACCAATCATTTCCTTGTTGCATCCTTTATATGTTTTAAAGGATATTTCTCTTTGAAAAATATTTTTAAAATATTTTTAGTCTTCATTAATACAGTTTCAATTCTTACTTTTAATTATAATTTTTTCAAAATGTTATGTCTTTTAACGTGCTTTTTTCAATGAAAAAAAATAATATTTTCCTCAAAAAATGTTTCAAATGATAATTGAAATTTTTTTTACATTTAAAATTAAAAACAATTTTGCTAATCTTACCTTAATAAGGTTATTATCGGATGGTATTAATAATATTCATTTTATATTTGGTTTATGTTTTGATTCAATGATTTTTATTAAATCAATTTCAATTCCATGGGTTATATGCTTATGAAAACATTTTATTTTCATTGGTAATTCAATGATAAAATGAATATGAAACCTGTATCTTTTACAAAGCTTATGATATGATGAAATTTTTATGATACCCATCTCATTAAATGGATTATGACATGATGAGTGATTATAATCTCTTGGCATGCATGTGTATGATTTAATTATGTTATGGGTAGTACCTATATCACCCCCAATGCATTGTGTAAATAACTATATCTCATTAGATATACCTGAATGGAATAGTGATTTAACCTAGTTCAGTAAAAGAATTTATCAACTCAGATGGTATTAGGAGTGGATAATCTCTAAGAAGATGGTCTAGGGAGTGAACCTTTACAACTATACTTGTTTGGGTGTGTGAACCAATTCCACTAAGTTAGAATTAAATTTATTCTTTGACTACTGTGAAAATAATTTTATATGTTTAAGTTTCTCCACAATTCCATGTCTAATTTCTTTTTATTCCTTCATAGATTATGATCCTGATTACCTTATGATTAATTCATTATTAGCTACCAATTTTATTCCATGACTCTTTTATATGATGTTTTATATGTAGGGTATGATCTTTAAATGTTATGATTGTGATCTCATACACTTATATTCATATTATTCATACACATCTTACTTTTAAAATATTACTGATAAACTAGGCTCACCCCGTTCTTATGTTTCATTTCCATTGGTTATGAAGATATATATAGTTTATGGTGTTTCTAAAAAGTGTTTTATTCATTAATATCATTGTGGAAAATGATATAGGTCACTTGTAGACTAGTGTTTAAGTTTTCTTGTTTCTAATGGCACTAAAATAGCATGGTATTTGGGAATCTATATTTGTTATATATTAAATCTTCAAAAAATTAATGTAATATATATGTATTGGAATTCTAGATCACTATAGTTGGTATTAGAGAGAATTATTAGTTAAACATTGGTAACTATGACAAGAGAACCATAGTTTGATTACTTTAGTTATTTCTAAGGACATGTCTACAGATGAGATAAAGAATAGTAAAATTTCAAGGAATTTTGGTTATGGATAGTTTGGTGGTTTAATAAAAATACATCATTTTCTAGATACAACAAGGGTGTGGGGATTTTTACATATGTATCTATGGTAAATAACCCTAAAAACACCATATTGAGCTTGACTTGATTGGAAACTGGTCTGTGACAATAAGCTATGTTACATGCCTGGTTTGAAACTCCCAAGGTATATGACTTGGGAATTCATAGACTCTTTATGAATTACAATGAATGATTTAAATAGAAATTTTTTATGAATGAACTAATAATAACCTACAGTTCCATAAAAGGTTTCATAATTTGACATCCTATAAATGGGTTTTAATTATTATTTGATTCACAAATATGAGAATTAATTATTACTCTATGATTTTTTGTTTTATTCAATGGATATAACTTAAAGGAACCATGTAAATAATGGTTTTTATAGATAACATATTTATTTTACTCCTGATGAACTAATTTCTTATGGTATTTAGAATGAAAAATATCTATGTTCAGTCAATAAAGAGTCCTTATGACTTTTTCATTCCGTCATGTTTGGGTAGATTGTTGAGTTAATAAGGTTTCCGTATTACTCTACCATTCCTTCGTTTTTTGAAAATAACAATCCCCTTATCTTAAGGCTAATTTGATTTACCCTATGATTTACTTTCATATGGAAATTTTCCTTCCCTAAGAAAATTTATCCATACCATGTCATTCATTTTAAAAATTATGTCTAAGTTTAAATAATCGGTTACGTATCTAAAATCTCAGAAACATATAAATAATTAGATATAGAGAATTTTGTTTTAAGGATCCAATTTCAGGTTCTGAATTATCTGAATTCATGTTTAGTACATTCTATGTTCAAACTCGAAATTCCTTGATTTCATGTTCTGAACATTCTGAGTTCAAACTACGAGTTCTCTGAATTCAGACTCCTAACTTTCTATGTTCAGGCTCCGAGTTCTCTAAATTCAGACTCTGAACATTCTACGATCGGACTCTGAGTTCTCTGAATTCAGACTCCGAACTTTCTTAGTTCAGACTCCGAGTTCACTAAATTCAAACTCCAAAAATTCTCAGTTCAGACTCCGAACATTCTGAAGTCCAGACTCCGAATTCTTTTCAATTCCACCTCTGAACATTGTATGTTCAGACTCAAAATTCTTATGAATTTAGACTCTAAATTTCCTTAAAATTCATGCTCCATAATTCTATTGAAATCTATTTCTGAATTATAGTGAAGAAATAATCTGAATATCTTTTTCTTATAGACACCAAATGGTTTTTTGGTTATACTTTGAACTATCATTTTTCATTACATTCTGAAAAATTAATTTGGTCAAGAAACCATATTTTTTCTTACTCGTGTTTTGGTTATAAAACAATGTTGTGCATTCAGTTTCTAACTAACTGTTGTTTGAGTGGCACGTGTAAAAGTACCTCTGAAAATCAATGAAAACTTTGACCATTGGAGGAGGGTGCTGACCATTAATGTAGTGCCCATAAATATGAGATAATTTGAACGGGCTCAGAACATGTGGATAAATCGTGATATTACATGATGCTAAAGATATTTCTTGATAGAGAGGAATTCATGATTTTTGTGTACAGAACACCTTGTTCATTATTTCATTGTGCGACTCTGAATGTTGTTGTGTACATTTGGGGGATTCCGAGGATAGGAAGACAGAGGTGCTGACTACCTTGATATTCAAGGTCCTGTGGGGATTGAAAAACAGAATCCGATATTTGTATCGAGGGCTTAACATGTTGTGGGTAAGACAAACTTTCTTGAATGTATAGATCAAGGGACTTTTATACTTGGTTGTTGGATACTGATCTCATTGGGTAAAATGATTTACTAGGTGTTACTTGTACTGTTTTGAGTTTTCCTCTGAATTTTGATTGTTGAGGAGGAAAGTATAACTATATTATACATTCTTATACATGTATACTATGATTTAGTGAGATTCTATACGGTTTAAGGTAGAATCATTATCTCTGTAAACTTTTTATAAGTTTTATTTCTAGAATTATTTTTCAAGAAATACATTCTCGGAATTACATTTCTGGAATCATGAATGATTGTTTAACATAGAGGTTTTGTGAATTTATCTTGTTTATCGTTGTTAAACATAACCATCATTAATATTTACAAAGGGATTTTTTAATCTATACAATTCAACCCCCCCCCCCCTGTATATTGAGCATCTACATCATCATTTGGATCTTACAGTTGGTATCATAAGAGAATATCATACTCCATAACATCTTTACAATTGATATCATAGGTTGGATACCTCATACTATGTATCAATCTAACAATTATATCAGTGGTTGGTTACCTCATACTCTGTACCAATCTAATAATTGGTATCAATAGTTGGATACCTCATACTCTGAATCGATCATAACAATTGGTATCTTAGTAGGTCTCTGAAATAATTATATTCACAAATAAGTTTTCATGAATAGGTTTTTCATTGCTCTATATTTTCCTTTCTTAGGATATTTTTATCCTTGTTTTCAAGCTATTATTACTGAAACGTTTTTGTAGAAAGATTTTCATTATGATGGTATGAATGAATGTTGGTTCCATAGACAACATAAATCCAACTAGACCACCAATTTTTGATGTAAATGATTAGGAATATTGGAGAGATTGTATGAAGACTTTTGTTATCAATACTGGAGTTGACAGCTTTGTTATGCTTACTAGAGATTACAATATTCCTGATAAGGAAGTCAGAAACATTACTAATCAAGAGTATTCTGAATATCAACTTATCTGTAAGGTATGAAATACTTTGTTGTGTTCCACGACCAGGAATATATATATCCATATTTCTTCACGTGAAGCTGCAAATTTTATTTGGAAGAAGCTTGAAGTTACAAATTTTGGTACTTCCATAGTTATTGAGACACGAAGAGCTATGCTTAGTGCTGAGTACCATGGGTTTATATTTCCTTATGGAGAACCTATTTGTAAGGTACAACATAGATTTATAACTATTTTCAACAACATACAATCCATGTGTGAAAAAGGTATGGATGATGAGGCATATGTAGACAAGATCATAGGCATCTTGCCTAATGAGTGGGAATCCAAAAGAACAACAATATATGGGAATAGGAATGTCTCACAGATTTCTCTTGATGAGATTTTTGGAACTCTTATTCAACATGAGACTAGAATAAAGAGAGATAGTGAGAATGTTAAGAAGAAAAATGGGAATAAAAGTGTAGATTTGACAACAACATCAAATTATTTGAAATCCAAGACTCCTGAGAGAATTACTAGATCTAAATATAAGAATGTTGTATACAATCAGAATCTAGTGATAATGAAAATTATTATAATGAAAAAGTTAATATTGATCAATGGATAAACAATATAGTTGGATAGAAAGAATTTTAGTATAGATACAAGCAGAATTAAAAGAAAGACAAAAAAGTCTCTGAAGCCAATTGTTATGAATAAAAAAGAGCTGAACAAATAAGGTCTGATTGTCCTATGGTTAAGGGAAAAGAAATAAAGGAGAAGCATTTTGAAATAAATATAAAGGAGTAGTACAATGAAAAGGAGAAGAATGTGTTGAATGCTAATGACAATTGGAGTTCCAGTGGTGGAGACCATTATGATGAATCCTTAGATTACGAATCCTCTGGACAATAGAATATAGGTATAATAGCTAGACTATCTATTGAAAATAGATGTTTAATGGCTAAGGTACAAGATGTTGAATCTATGACCAATGTGTCCTTGAATTCTTATTTTAGTGATAGGTAAATACTATTAATCCTCAGATGAATAATCTTCATATGAAGAAGATAATACTTTACCTACCTATGAAGAGGTTTCATGGTTTGATATGCTTAGGGAGAATGAAAATTATAAAGTCAAGAGAAATCTTGATAAGGAAAATTCTAGGATTTATATTTTTACTAAGGAAATATCAGATCATTCGAAAGATCTTGATAAGAAACCCCTATATATTGAATGTATTTCAAAAAACCATGAGAAAGATAATATTTTTGAGCCTATCTCTAGTGCTAAAAATAATGTTTTGGAAAATAAGAACATATTCATTATACTAAAGCCAGAAATATTTTCCTAGAGGAAATGTGTTTCAAATTTAACCTTCTGTAAGGAAAAAAATTAATATGTATTGTAAAATTCGACCTCTAATGAATAATTCTAGTTTTGGTTATACTAGTTAAAAACTGATTTTTAGTAACAATTATTTTTTCCTCAATGTGCTCTATTCTGCAGTAAGTTTCAGAGTTGTTGGCATTGGGAAAAGAATTGTTCCTTAGAAAAACCCTATATTTTGGGTTTCATATAGTTTATTTCTCTAAGAAAATGTGGATACCAAAAAAATTTCTTTCTGAAGTTTATGGATCCAAGAACGTTATGATTTTGAAAGTCTATTATTCTTATTTTTAGGCAAAAAAATAAAGTACCAACAAAAATACTTGGTACATGGATAGTGGATGTCCCCGAAATATGACTGGTAACAAAAACATCTTTGAAAAGATCATCAAGATGATAAGAGGAGAAGTAACTTTCATAGATAATTCTATGGGAGAAATTATTTTTATAGGTAACATTTTTCTTCATGGAAAAACTTTTATTGAAAATGTTTTATTTATTAAGGGTCTTGACCACAACCTCATTATAATAATTCAATTATTTGATGAATATTACCCTTTGAATTTTATGAATGAAATGTGCCAAGTATATAATTAAAAGGAAGAGTTTATTTTTTCTGTCGATATGAAAGATAATTTTTACACACTAAACTTAGAATACCATAGGAGCCAAGACCTACATTTCTATATTGCAAGTGAAGATAATTCTTGGTTGTCGCATGGAAAGTTAGCACACTATAGTCTAAGGAACCTATGAAAACTATTTAGGAAAAGACTAGTTAAGGATCTACCGGATCTTATATTTGATTCTTCAAAAGTTTGTAATCCTTGTAAATATGGAAAGAAACATAAATCATGTTTTTAATCAGTTTGTGAAGTCTCAACTACTGATGCATCATTGTTAGTGCATATGGACCACTTTGGTACAACACAAACTGGAATCATTGGAGGAAAATATTATGTATTTGTCTTAGTTGATGATTACACAAGATTTATATGGTTTTATTTTATAGTAATGAAATATTATGATTTTACATATTTCAAATGTTTTACTTCCAAATTTAAAAATGAAAAACCCTTCCATTGATAACTATTCATAGTGATCATGTAGGAGAATTTAAAAATTCTGATTTTGAAACTTTTTGTAGTAGAAAAGGAATTACTCATAACTTCTCATCACCCATAACACCTCAACAAAATGGTTTTGTTCAATGAAGAAATAGTATTAGTTAAGAGATAACAAGAACCATGTTGAGTGAATATTCTATAGAAAAACATTATTGGGATGAAGTTGTATATAGTTCTTTTTATACTATAAATTTTGTTTTTATTAGACCTTTTCTTAATAAAGCTATTAATGAGTTATGGAATGGTAGAAAACTTAGACTTTTCTACAACATGGTTTTTGGGTTCAAGGTTTTTATTCTGAATACTATAGTTAATCTAAACAAATTTGCACCAAAATCTGATTAATTAATTTTTATATGATACTCCACAACTTCTAAGGCTTATGGTGTTTTTTATAAAAAAAACTTTTACTATTGAAGAAATAGTGTATGTCAAATTTGATTAAACTATCCATTTTGTTTCTAAACAACCTCAACCTACATCTTCTGATGTGTTTTTAAGAACTGATTATCATCCTTTTTTAGAAAATCCTTTTGATAAGGAAAACATTGAATAAAATATTTTTAAATCATTTACCCCAGAAGACTTTCCACCCTTTGTAGATGAACAGGTTTTACAAAACCCAAATCATTTGTTTCAAAAAAATCATCCCAATGATAGAATCATTTGTGATGTTAATCAACTTGTAAGGACTATATGTTCCGTAATAAATGATGTTGAACATAGTGCATTCATTTCCCAATTAGAAGCAAAAATATCTAATGAATCTATAGGTAATTATGATTGGATAAAAGAAATGCAAGATGAGCTAAATGTATTTGAAAGGAATAACTTCTGGACCTTGGTTGAAAGACCTAAGGAAACCTCTATTATTGAAGTAAAATGTATCTTTATAAATAAGTGTGATGAAAATGGAATCATATTAAGAAATAAAGCTAGGTTTGATTCCGAAGGCTAAAATCATCCAAAAGGAATAGACTATGATGAAACCTATGCTCCAGTAGCTAGAAAAAAATCTATTTGTATTCTACTTGGCTTTGTAGAATTATTCATTTTTAAATGTTTTGAAATGGGTGTTAAATGTTCTTTCCTTAACGGTTATGTTCAAGAGGATGTTTTTGTTGAATAACATCCTCGTTTTGAAGATACAAAACATCCTGAATATGTTTACAAACTACTAATGCATTGTATGGACTTATGCACGCCCCTCGAGCCTGGTATGATAGACTTAAAAAATCATTACGTCAAAATATCTATGTGAAGGGAAATGTTGATCCAACTCTTTTTATAATAAATGATAAGAAAAATGTATTGATTGTTCAAATTTATGTTTATGAAATTATATTTGGTTCAACACAGCAGTCTTTAACTAATTCCTTTGTAGATCTAATTAAATCAGAGTTTGAAAGGAGTATGATGGGTGAGTTAACATTTTTCATTGGTTTTCAAATTTATCAAAAACCAGAAAGAATCTAAATATCCAAACATAAGTATATTAATGATCTTTCTAAAAGGTATGGATATTACAACAGTAAGAGTAAAAGTAATCCCCTTAGTACCTCAAATTCACTTGATCATATTGATACTGAGATACTAGTAGATCAAACATCTTTTAGAGTTGTGATAGGAAGTATACTTTACTTGACAGTTAGACATCCATACTTAATGTTTTCAGTACGATTATGTTCATGATATCAATCTAATCCTACAGAATATCATTTAAAGTAATTGAAAATGATTTTTTGCTACTTAATGGGAACAATGGATCTAGGACTCTTTTACACTTCTGAAAATTATTTTGTTTAAAAAAAATTAGGATGCTGGTTTTGGTGGATGTAGAATGGATATAAAAAGTAAATCAAGAACATGTCATTTTATAATATATTCATTAGCATTTTGGTCTTGCAAAAAAACACTCAGTAGCACTCTCCACTTCTGATGCTGAATATGTAGTAGCTGGAAGTTTTTGTGCTCAAGTGTTGTGGATGCAACACACACTCACATACTATGGTTTGAGTTTTACCAAAACACAAATGTTGTGTGATAATAGTAGTTCCATTTACCTATGAAAAAAACCATTCACATCACTCTTGTTAAGAAACATAAATATTAGGTATCAAATTCTTAGGGATCAAAAAAAAGAGATATCATTCTTCAATTTATCGGAACACAAGATCAACTTGTTGATATTTTTACAAAATCATTACATGCTGATAGATTATAATACATTAAGCAGAAGTTAAGAATGATAAATTTATGGTAATCATCTGTATTATAATATTTTTGAAACATACCTCCTTATATTAAGAAACTCTATTTCAAAGAGGGAGTACATTTGTTAGTTAGATTTCTAAAATTTTCTAAAAAAATCGCGTAGTCGAAAAATTTCATTCGTTGTCAATTTTTTTAAATTATTTTATTAATGAAAATTTATCATATTGAAGATTTTTTTACTTTAAAATGTTTCGAAATGAATTTTGTAGTTCAAAAGGTTTTGTAATGAAGATTTTTATACTTCAAAATTTTTCTTAATGAAGGTTTTCTTAATTTTCGTAAATAATATTTTCATAAAATTTTTGTAATGAAGATTTTTGTATTTAAAATTTTCATAATGAAAATTTTCATACATAAAATGATTCTCAATTATGATTTTCTAAATTTTCTAATGAAGTTCTTGATTCCTAAAATTTTTTTAATCAAAATTTTTGGAATCTAAAATTTCTTCAAGAGAAAATTTCCTCAATACAGATAATCTTCCTAGCAATACAAAAGGTATGATTCCTTTTTAAAATATTGTTAATCATATTTCACCTGTTATAATTTTCATTTTTTTTAAATTCACGTATTCACATTATCTTAAATCCAACTGTTTTTTTAAAACACTAAAATGGACTGATTCTACCAAAATTTCCATCTGGATATCATCACAACTGTCAGATCTGATCACAAGTTTTCTCAACCATCAGATTGAGAATGGAATCAGAACTGTCGCCTCAATTACCTATATAAAGGCCCCCCAGTCGTTTTCCCACATTGAAATCTATGCTTTCCTCTGCTGAAGCCTTGCCCTCCTTCATAAGCTTGTTCTAAATTTTGAAGGTTTTCTCACCCCTGAATGTCAGTTGAAGTATCTTCCAAAAAAACATGGCAACTATCAAGCCTATTTTTGAATGGAATATTTACAGTAAAAGTTTGGATCATCCAAATTTCTTTTCTATGTATGATTCTATCATCTCGAAGAACATCAAACTAAATGGATGGGAGAGAGTTTGCGTATTGAAACCAGGATCTCAAGATCTGGTATATCCAGACTTGTTGGTGGAATTCTATGAGTCAACAAGTGTTTTCATGGATATAGGAAAAGATAAATTATCTTTCAAAAGATATGGGAATACTTATGCTCTTTCTAACCCCAAGGTTTCATGTTTTATTGGAGTTCCTTATGATGGATAGGATGAGTTTTGTTTTCATAAGCTGTCAGATATTCAAGGAATTTTTTTAATGTGAAGGATATGGATTGTGTCGGTCCTTCAGATATTAAGACTCCAAAAATTAATCACCAATCTACAAATTTTTTGATTCTTGAATTATGGATTTAATGATTAATCATTTCGAGAAAAGGGGACAAGGATACATTGAAGAAGAGTGACATGTATATCCTGGATTTCATGGTAAATCTATGAAATATTAACCTGGTTAAGAATATTTTGATTACAATTGAGAATATAAAGAATGGAAATCTGAAGGCTCAGATTATTATGTATCCATCCATTCTCATAAACCTTATTGTTCGGTGTTTAGAGTCCTTCAAAATACCTTGTAGTTCTATGCCATGAAATTGCAAAGTCATGCTGGTAAGTGATGATACTCTGGGAAGAATGAATGTTAGATTTTCTAAAGAATCTGAAGATTTTTATGATTTTCTTGAGGAGGAGGAAGATCCCTTAACGATGAAACAAGAGGCTTCTGAGACCTCTAATAAAGGAGGAAAGAAGAGTAATATGATGGAATTACAAGAGAATGAATAATCCCCAGAGGCTAAGGAAATCCAATCCTCACCACCAAATCCTAATAAGAAGAAAATAATATCTAGATGAGGTAGTAGAAAAATGGAGGGAATCCAACGAGAAAAATAAATTAGGGGAGCCTAGATTTGGTTTTGGTCCTGCGGAAGAAAAATCCTTCTTAGAAAAGAAATCCGATGTGCTTGAATAGAATGGAAAATAAAAGAAACAAAAGAAGAAGATGAATAAATCAGAGATAGTATAATCACTTCTGAAGGATGCAGAGAAAGCATCCGAGAACATTCTGGTACCACAATCCTTCTTAGTAGAAGCTTTACAAGGGACATCAGGAAATAAATTTGTGACTCCGGAAAAAGTTCAAGAAAATTTAGTGGAGGAAGAAAAATAGGAAGAAGATTACAGTGATGATACTGAAGATCTCATTAATAAAGTACAAGATTTTCATGAGAAATAAAGTCCATCTAAGAAGCTTTCAATCCGAAATTCTGAAGCTAAGACTTCAAATATTGATACCCCTAGGAAAGATGAGAAATGTGAAGATGACAAGGTTGAAGTAAGATTCAGTAACCATTGTATTATATAATTGTGTCAATCAGGAAGCCAATTTAAAATCTTTTTTCATAAGCTAAGATGCTCACAAAAGATCTAGCCAAAAAATGACCAGTTGGTCAGTATAGAATCCAGATGCCAGATGCTTCAACACACCTTAAATTAGAAGTATGATTCAGTAACCATTGTATTGGATAATTGTGTCAATCAGGAAGCCGATTTAAAAACTTTTTTCATAAACTAAGATTCTCACAAAATATCTAGCCAAAAAATGACCAGTAGGTCAAAGAAAACCATAGAAGATATGATAATTCTGGATGAGTTCCAAGAAAGTGTCAAGGAATCATTTGACACTAAAGATGTGAGGATCAAGGATCTCACAAATATTTTTGAGGAAAAGCTATCTCTGGAACAGAATTCTAGGATGGAAGAAGTAAAATATCTGAATGGGATGTTGTATTCAGTTGTTCTGACTAGTACAAGATAAAGGGATCTCAATATTTATATAGATGAAAAGCTTTTCAGGAAGGAAGTATCCTGGAAGTCTCATGCTAATATTCTTAAGGCCGAGGATGAAAAAATCAAATACTTAGAGAAGAAAACAGATGATCTGGATTAGAATCTTAAATGAGAAGGGGAAGATTACAAGGAGATCATGAAGCTCAAAACTATTGTGAAGAATTTTATGTTGAAGGAGAAGAAAGGATAAAATTTTTCAATTTTGATATTTTGTTGTATTCCTTCCTGGAAATTTTTTTTTTCAATCCTAATTAAAGTTTTGGGTTTCTCTTCATTTATTTTTTGGTCTAGTACTAATATTTTAGGTACCATATTTTCCTTTTCCATTCCCTATATTACTTTTTAAAAATCAAAAAGGGGGAGAAAATAAAAAAATAATACTAAGAAAAGAACTAATTTTCCTAAGTAAGGGGGAGTTCTTCTAAGGGGGGAGTTCTTATCCAAGAATATTTTTGTATGCAATAAAATGCTATGTTTCATTATAGAAATCTATAATCTGATCTTTAGTGTTTCCAAGGCCTAAGGGGGAGTTAGTCGTATTCATTATTTCTCATGTGTTAAGGGAGATAAGTTTTACTTTCAAAATCCTGAAAAATATTTTCTATGTCTTTATTTTGTTTTTTGTAAGGATGTTTGTGCTTTCGAAAAAGGGGGAGATTGTTGAGTCAATAAGGTTTCCTTATGAATTTTCCATTCATTCATGTTTTTGGAGTTTTTGGAGTTTGAAAGTTTTTTTAATTAATCTACCATTCATTCATGTTTTGAAAATCACAAACACCTTATCTTAAGGAAAATTTCATTTACCATATGATTTGATTTCATAAGGGTATTTTCTTTCACCAAGGAAATTTATAATTACCATATTTTTCATTGAACATATTATGTCTAATTAGAAAAATCATATTAATATCCAAAAACAAAGAATCTTATAAATACATAGATATAGAGCATTCTGTTTTCAGCATCCGAATTCAGGTGCCAACTTATCTGAATTCAAGTTGAGATCATTCTATGTTCAGACTCCAAATTCTCTGAATTCAAGTTACAAAATTTTGGAGTTCAGAGTCCGAGTTATATGAATTCAGACTCCGATCTTTCTGAGTTCCAACTCTGAGTTCTCTGAATTCATACTCTGAACATTATGTTTTCAGAGTCTGTGTTCTCTGAATTCAGACTCCGAAAAATCCCAGTTCAGATGCCGAGTTTTCTGAATTTAGACTCCAAACATTCTTTGATCAGACTCTGAATTCTATAAATTCAGACTCTTAACATTGTAAGTTCAGACTCTGTATTCTTATGAATTTAGACTCTGAATTTCCTTAAAATTATGAATTTGGAATTCTATATAATTCAGGTTCGGAAATCCATTGATGAACGAATCTGAATATCTATGTGTTATAGACACCGAATGGTTCTTTGTTTAGACTCTGAACATTCATTTTTTCTTGCATTCCTAAAAATGATTTTGGTCAAGAAACCATACTTTTACTTACTCATGTTTTGGTTATAAAATGATGTCATTCAGTCAGTTACTAACTCACCATTGTTTGAGTGACATGTGTGCATGTCCCTTCGAAAATCAAGGAAAAATATGACCATTGGAGGAGGGTGTCGACCGTTAAAGATATACCTATAAATAAGAGATAATTTGAATGATCTCACAAAAAGTTGATAAATCTAGAGATTACTTGGGGTTGAAGTTATTTCTTGAGATATAGATGCTTTCATGCTTTGTGTTTACTAAACACCTTGTTCAGAATTGCTTCGTGCAACACTGAATGTTTTTGAGTACATTCGAGGGCTTTTGGGAATAGGAGGACAAAGGTGTCGACTACCTTGAAGTGTGAGGGCTTTTGGTGATAGCAAGATAGAGTCCAATCATCATTTCGAGGGCTTAACCTTGTGTGGGTAAGAAAAAAATTCTTGGTAGTATAAATCATTGGACCATTATCCATGGTTGTTGGATACCCTCTCTTTAGGTTAAAATATTTACTAAATGTTACTTGTATTGTTTCATGTTTTCCACTGCATTTGGGTTGTTGAGGAAAGTATAACTATCTTATAATTTCTTATACATGTATACTCTGATTTCGTGAGATTCTATATGCTTTAAGGTATAATCTTTATGTTTGTAAACTTTTTTTATGTTTCATTTCTAGAATAACTTTTATGGAATTACATTCTCGGAATCACATTTCTGGAATCAAGCAAATTTATAGAACAAAGAGGTTTTGTGAATTTAACTTTTTTAACTTTCTCAAAAATCACCATCATTAAAAGTTACAAGGGAATTTTTTAAAGTATGCAATTCTCCCCCTCTTATATATTGAGCATCTACATCATCATTTCAATCCTACAATTGGTATCATAAGAGAATATCATACACTATACCAACCTAACACTCTATTCTAGGAATATAAAAATTTCTCAAGCTATGAATCCTACTGGACTTCCCAATGAGAAAATGAAGGAACAACATTCTTGTTGAGTCATTCAATGGGAAACACCCACCTATTTCATTATGAATTTTGATCCAGCGGTTTCTAAACAATGGATCTATGCCACTAATAGTATATCTTCCACTATACTATGTTCAAAAGATCAGAAATTCATTTTGTAATTTTAATATTAAGATGGATAAGATGACCGGTTCAGGACTTTAATAACGAATACAATGAAGGAATATGAAACAGATTACATGGATTCAGATGAGTAATATATTTGTTTTTGTATATGTACCTTCTTCTTGATCATCATTGTAAGATAGATAATCAGTGATCTGAGTTTAATAAAAGAGATGATGAATCTATTGGTACTAATGAGTTTAATTTTTCATGAATTTATAGGTATTGGAATGGAAGATAATCCAATGTGAAAGTTTGGTTGATCAATTATTCAGTATATTAAAACCAATTCTTTGAAGTATTATAGCCGTAAGAGACATTAGTAGGTATGAAGAGATTGTTTGATGTTCAATCACGATGCAATTGGTGGTTGGAATTACATATCATTATCATTGTTTTAAAACGGAAATCAATATAGAATTCAAAATAACATCTATGAACCATGGAATTAAGAAGATTATATTTCCATTATCCTCAAAGTGTTTGAAGAATACAAGAGGAAATTATATTAAGGAGTATAAAAAATATTTTAAATATGGGAAAAAAGGCCATGATGCATTTTATATTAGAATTGATTAGAATTTTTTGTCTAACAATTTTAATAAAAATAAATGGGCACATAATGTTCAACCCACATATCAATGCTTTTAGTGTGTGGATAATGCGAATAATGAAAACTAGTTCCCTTACATATGTTTTAAATATCATGATCAATGTTAGAAACCTCTTAAGCGAAGCGAAAAAGGTTAATATATTAAGATCACTATTTACAAAGAGGGGTTTGATAAAGATGTGTTAAAATTTTTACATACAATCCACTTCAGAACTATTAATTTACAATTTGATTCTCGATATACCCACACTTTCATATCTAGACTAATTTATAAGGGTAATAAAATTCATCAAAATTTATTAGATGTCAAATTAACAGTAAAAAACATAATCTAGAAATGATATAAAATAAAAGGTATAATTCTTCTCTGGTTGATGTTTGTGGTAATTTTCTTTCTAAAAATATTTCCATTCATCATTTTCTTGAATTTTATGTCATATTCTGCAAGGATTGAATATATAAATATAAATATCACATCAATTATTAAGTATGTGATGATAAGATTTATATTTACAACCAACTTATGGTCGTCTATCAATGTGATGATAAGTATAAGCATCATATGGAGATTAAATCTAGTGTATGAGACGTAATTACCATTTAGATGTGAATTTATATGAAATGATTAGAAAGAAAATCTTTATCGTTTATATTACAATTGTTAAGGAATTTTTTGATTTCTTCTAGATCTGTTTCCTAGTCATACATGAAAATGTGATGTTGATTTCTCATTTGAACTCTTATATAGTTCCACAAAGATTTCAACGAAACATTATTGTAGATCCAGATTGAGTAATAGGAATTAATGAAAAAACTCTATTATAATAATGAAATGTGATTTATTTTTCTATGTATATCAGCATGGGGTTCACCAATTATGTTTCATAAGAAAAAAGATGGATTAATGAAACCAGGTATTGAATATCATGATCAGAACAACATCACCATAAATAATATGTACCATCTACCCTGTATTGATGACATGTTAAATCAACTACACATATCTAAATACTTTTCTAATATTGACTATTGTTTCTAATAACATCAATTAAGTGTTAGGATGGAGGATATATCCAATAAATCATTCCATACATGGTAAATAAATTATGAATATACAGTGATGCTTTCTATCTTATTAATTAAATCATAATATTTATGGATTTAATTAATAGTGTCGTTAGATATTACCTAGATCATTTTTCTGTAATAATTATTTAAGGAATTCAAATTTAATCTTTGATCATGAAGAGCATGTAGGAAACTTGGTAATTTTACTAATTATTCAATGTAATGATAAAATATATAAAATATCGATAGAGTGAATTTTTCAAGAAAAAGTTCCATTTTTGGGTCATATATTCTCAATAGTGGGTATATAAGTAGATCCATCAAATGTGTAGAGCATTGAATATTGGTCAAGACCAACCATGATGACTAAGATCAGATGTTTCAAGGGTTAGGGTGGATATTACCCATGATATGAGGAAATTTTTTTATGACTATATAATCTAATCACCTTGTTGACATAGTAGGGTGAAAAGTTCCTCTAGATAGATGAATATAAGGAAAACATCAAGGGATTATGTGAAGATTACTATGAGTTCCTACACATAAAATACCGTATACTATAAAAGGGTTTCTAATCAATAATAAAACCTAAAATTAGGTATTGTTATGTGTTATTATTTATAATAACATTATTGTATATTATTTCATGTGAAAATATAATATTCGGGATAGATAGTACACAACTCATTAGTTGGAGTTAGCTACTATAATTTTTGAATTCCAAAATATAGAGGAATTATCATTATTGTAAAAACTGTGATACATATTCCGATAATAAAATAATTAAATATATATTCACATAGATGGAGTTGAACATGCACAAAAGAATATGATTAGAGATTATAAGGATTATGAATGTATAATAATTACAACCACTGTAATGTGAACAAGCTGGCTGGTTCTTTGAGCCCAAAATATTTATTCTAGCATATCCATGGCGAGGTTAATAAAAGATCCAATATTTCCATATTGGTAAAGGATAGATCTATAAATATTAAATGAATTGGGAAATTCATCTCTTCCTGGATTTCAGTTTCTACCATTAATCCAATTTAATATTAAAGTGGATTCGATGGAAGATGTTGATGAGAAAAAAGGTCATAAGTTTTCATGAGTTTAACCATGACCAGGATTGAATGATAAGATTTTGGAACCATGTATTTCTTCCATTCATGATATTTTTGAAGAAGAATTTATTATTAGAAGCTCATATTTCATCATCTTCTATTCATCTGAGTTGTAAAAAAATTCATTTAGATTTAAAATAATACTTCTAGTGGGATAGAATGAATACAAATATCATAGAGTTTGTATCATGGTTTTTGGTGTGTTAGAAACTTATGCCTAAAATAAAAAATTCTTAGGGGATGTTTTATTCATTATCCATACCATATTGGAAATTATAGAAAATAACAATTGAATTTATTTTTGGAATAAAAAACATTTAAATTGAATAATTATACATGGGATGTAGTCGATATCTATAGTAAATCATCACACATCATTATTATTAGAGTAGAAATATATCTATAATATATTTCCATGATTTAAATTAAATAAGTGATAAGGTTTCATGGATTTCCATATTATATAGTATTTGATCAGGATCTGAAGTTTTCCTCAATGTTCTGTTGAATGCTTCATTGAGACGTTGATAAAAAAATTGTGTTTCAGAAGTTCATATCATCCTTATAACGATCGTATGTATAAAATAAAAATTCCAACCCTAGAGAATATGTTGATATATTTTCCATGGAATTTCAATGGTTTTTGGGATCAAAATTGTCCCATAGATTATAATTCATAAAATAATATCTTTCAGAAAAGAATTAAAATGCTTCCTTATGAAGCCCTTTATTGGAATAAATATAGGGATCCAATGTGATGAAATGATGTTAGAGAAAGTAAGCTATTGGGATATAATATTTATAATGAAATTGTAGAGATTCATAGATCATTTCAACAATATATCACGGGTGATCAAAGTAAGAAGAAATTTTATAAAGATATTTTTTGTTGTGATTAATATTTTTATGTTCGTGATATGTTGTTTCTATAAATCTATCCTCAGATGAAGGATTTGAGATTTATAATGTAAATAAAGTTGAGCCCTAGGTATGGTTTTCATTTATAGATCATTGATTGAGTAGTTAAAATTCGTTAATGCATTGAACATCCCACAAATCCCTCTTAAGTCCATTGTTTCTATGTATCTCTACAAATAAAATATATTCCTAACTCATTATATTAACTAAACTAATAGTTCATACCATGGCGGATGATCATTCTTATGAGGAAAAAATGTTGAAATATCGATCATTCATATAAAGTTATACAGAATAAGAACCATCACGTAGTAAATTTTTTGTGATGTAACCACAATTTTTAGGTTACTACATGGCAAAAAGGGGATATTATGAGTAAATGTAACCTTGTTTTTATATCATTGTGATGTATTTTAGGGTGACAATAATTTCATGGGGCGTAAAATGCTACACCATGAGTTTTGATGAAGTTTTTACTTGAATAAATTAAAAATAAATGATGTCTTTTATTGCACAGTACACTAATTTAGGATTTCATTATACGATCACCAAGTTAGACTTCCTCTATATGCAAAATTGTCCTATTGTGGGTTACACACAACACTGGGTGTTAACAAAATAATTTTATATTATTAATATAGTTATTTATGCAAACAAATTATAAACTAGGAATTAACCTTAGAAAAATAAATAGTTCTAAATAATTCTTAATTATTATTTATAATGGATTTAAATAAGTAATACATATTGATAATGAAATATAATATTTTCGGTAAATTCTTTATGTTTTGAAAAACAACTTTGTTGAATAAATCTATTTTTGTGTCCTTATAGAAATAATAATAAAATTAATTTTTGATAGTTTTATAATCCAAATTTTATTCAATTAATATAATTTTGGAATTCATAATTTTTATTTATTCTTATGGTGGATTTTTCAGAGTTTTCTTGAAATATTTCATTTTTGGATGAATAGTAAAAAATACTGAATTTTAATTGAAAAAATCTATTTAATCTTATTTATTCTGGAAATAAAATTACATTTTAAACTTTTTATAAAATATAATTAGTAAAATTATACAATAAAACCATTAATTCATTTCATTTTCATAATTTTAAAAATGAAATTGGATATAAAAACATATCAATCTTTTGAATCATTTCAATTTAAAAAGCAGTTGTTTCATCCATCAATGGGATTAATTTTAAAATAATTTCTACCACATTTTAATTTTAATTTGTCAAAAATGATTCAGTATTTTTTTTCATAAAACATTATAAAATATAATAATGTTAAAATAATTTTTCATGAATTTGTTTATGGAAATCTTTTAAAATTAATTATAGAGATTAAGATAAAACTAAGATTACTTAGTTGTTAAACACAACAGTTAAGGTGTAAAAATGACCCAACTTGTCCAACTCAGATTTTATGAACATATTTAGACATTATTTATTTTAATTGGGTTATTATATATTTTTGGATATATTTTGAAAATGAATTTTTTTATTTCCCCCTTTCAAGCATTTACTAGTTTGTTGCCCACCTACAACATAAATAGCCACGAACACTCCCCTTATTTTCAAAAAAACATAAAACCCTTTGGATAGAAAAAAATTCCAATTAAACTTCAAAATTATCTAATTTCATCATATAATCCCAATTGGTTTGAAATACATCCAAGAATGTCCTTCGGAGTAAATCAAAATGAGGTATCTGGAGAAGTGGTAATGATCACAAATGAATGATTTTTTTATTTCTTCGTTAAAACGCTTAAATTATTTGTATATCTTGATTATAGAATAAAATAGGTATATTAAAAAAATTTATATGTTTTTATTTTAAGGTAAAATCCTACATCATAACACATTTCCATCTAATGGGATACACAATCATTGTTCTTGTGTATGGTCGTTTACCACCACGTGATCTGATGCCATTCATTCTTCCAATAACACTATTCATGTTTTAGAAAAATATGTTATTTATAGAATTTATATTATTTTTATTAATTTAATGAATTTATAATTTATCTATAAATATTATATAACATTTAATTTCATGATTTACATTTTTCTTGGAATACGATAGTTTCATTCGTGTGTAAGACGGACTACCGCCTCGCGAAGCGATGTGATTCATTATTGATTTATGAGGAATGTATTAGGGATAAGTTTAATAAACATGTGTCATTTATACTTAATAAAATTAATTAGATAATGATAACAAATCATATAAATTTAATCAATTCAATCTAACATGAAAATGAGAACAACATTAATTCGTACATGCAACCTACCAGATCGACAAATGATGTACTTTTTCTCCTACTTCTATATATTTTATAGATTATTATAAATAAATATACAATTATATATATATATTATTATTATTTTTATCATGGATATAATTCTGGATTTGATAAAATCATTATTTACATAAGAGGAAGAATAATAACAAGTCAAAATATGTACATAAAACAAAGTAGTTATTAACCAAAACATACCTTTTACATATAAAAGATAATAAATATGTAATAAAAGGACATTATTAAATTATATATGGTTTCTGTAAATTAATTCAGTTATTTAATAGATTAATAATAAAATTATCTTAATTATATATGATTATCGAATGAGTACATTGAGAGCTAAGACCTAAGGTAAGGGATTTCCCTCTTACATTTATTTTCAGTGATACAAAATCCATGTTCACCACTTATTTCGTATATGTTGAATATATACTGAACAAGAATTTTTTTTATAATACATATACTTATATGTATTTTTATTTACAAATATATTTTCATATATCTCTTTTATTGGGTTTATGGTTCAAATGATACTAAATTAGTTAGTGTTTTTGGCAACAATTTTCCTTCTTTGAGACACATGTTATGTTATAAACCTATATTTTTAATGAGGTGTATATAAATCATATTTATAAAGTTCTATCTTGAAAATTATTATTTTAATTATATTTTTATATCCATTTAATGTTATTTTCTTCTGGGGATTCTGATTTAATGTTACTAATGTGCTATGAATTTAGTGAAATAATCTCATCATATATCAGAATTGTTTACGATCGTGATTTCATTATTGTAATTTTATGGTACCCCTATTGAGAAATATCATTAATTTTATTCCAATAATATAATTAATTCCCAATCCATGTAATTTATCTATTTTTCACTCTTTTGTACTTAATATAATTATGTATTTGTTTAAATAAAATTTGACTTTACTTCTCTCTTCCGTCAAAAATTTGTTTTCTTCCAAAACTATATTTTCAAAAAAATAATTTAAAACATTAATTATTAATTTATCAAAATTTATATTTAAACACGTATTAATTTTTTTTAAATGGTTTTAGAAAAAATATTTTTATATTCTTCTGATCAATTGTATTTTTACTTCTACAAAAAAAAATTAAATAATAATTGTTTTAACATGTAAGGAAAGGAAAAAATTGTCTTCCTCTATGCTCAGTCATTGCATAGAATATTATTATATAATTATTCAAGGATATGTTTATAGAAATGTTATTTTCAAATGGTTCTCAAGCTTCTTTAATATGTGTGAAAATTTTCGGTTTTAAAAAATTATTTTTAAAATGGTTTAGGATTTAAAAGGAGATTTTAAGGAAGAATGGATATTCTACTCTAGAAATGTTTTAAATATTATTTAAATATTATTTACCATCTATGATGACCTCAATTAGTGTTAATCATGACCTTGATTGGATATTATCTAAAGGTAACAATCATATTTTTTCTCTGAATTGTTTATGATTTGATATATTGATTTTTATGAAATAAGTATATCTTCCATGGGATATATGCCTATGAAACCTACTTCTTTTCATAGGGAATTCAGTGATGAATTTATTATCAAAACTATCTATTTTCTATATATAATTATATGACGACATGTTTATGATTCCCATTTAATTTCATGGTTTAGGATATGATTAATTTTTATGATAATGTGGATCTCATATTAGTGATTCAATTATGTGACAAGTGAGACCTATATCTACTTCAGATGCATTGGGAAATCAATTATATCTTCTGTGATATACAGGTCTAGAATTAGGAATGAAACCGATTTAGTAAGGGATTTCTTCCACTAATATATTGTGGGGATTAAACCATTACTATTAATATGGTGTTGGGAGTGATCATTGACAATTAAGATGGTTTTTTTGGTGTGATCCCATTCTTCTAAGATATCATGGGTAGTAATACATGACTTCAATTTAAATCATTATATATGTTTATTTGTCAACCAATATTCCATGTCTTATTCCTCAATGTTGCTTTTGTTGATTTTCTCTTTATTTCTAAAAGAATCATGTCTTATGAGAAACCAATATTTATAAAATGAATCATGCATATGATCTTTAATATTCAAGGTGTTTTCTTAAAATGGTATTTATATGTTCTCATATTCTTATGTTCATGTTTTTCTTACATATATCCCTTATTTACCCTTAATAAGGATATGAGATCACCCCTTTACTTTGATTCCATTCCACATGTTAAAAATATATGTATTATGTATGATTTTTGGAATATGGGTGATAGTTATAAAGAAAAAAGTGGGGGATTATGTATTATAATTATTAAAAAGTGTTTATGATTCCATTATCCCTAAGGTATTAAACTAATATGGTACTATTGGCATGTTTTTGTTTATTTTTTATCTATTCCATAGAAATGATTTAATGTATATGTATATAAATATTGGGTCTTTATATTTGTTCACAATACTTATTAAAGATTATATTTCCTAAAACTATATTTAACATAGGGTTTTATTATCCATATGGTCATAGGGAAATATTGACCTAAATAAATATACTAAAAATTACCCTATTAATCCAATGATAATGGTAATGCCCAATAGTAAGAGATATAGAAATAATAGAATGGATTAGTATTAGAACATATTATTAAATTTAAAAAAATCTACCAAAAATCATAATTTCCACATAATTATAAAAACCATGAATTATGACCCTACGCACTCATACTAGTTGTGAGGTGCAGAATGAAAAATTCCAAGAAACATCCCTAAAAACATTTTCAGTAGCCCTAATAATTATGCAACCAAATAATATCTATAATTAGATGAGTTGAAGTGAACAGAAATAACTTATATATATAGAAACAATTTCCATTATATATTCCACTATATGTTTATATGTCTCCTTTCACATCTTAGTCATATATTATGTCATATCTTTCTGCTTTCATGTTTGTTGCAGTTCCATGAAGTTACCATGTAATGTCCATATACGAAAGTTCATTGTTTGTTTCCCAAGATATATTTTTATTAATACATATAATATATATAATCACGTCTATAAATTTTATCAAATAGACAAATGATAACATAGAGGTGAGGACCATGAGAATTAAATCATAATTATATCACTACACTATGCATAAATTTACCGATCACCATGATCTAAAAAATATCAAATCTGTAAGTAACTTATAGAAATTTTAGGCATGTAATACTGAATCCTTTTTCATGGATAAGTTCCCTCTATCACTTTTTCATTATATATCACATGAAACATGATGATGATAACCATGAAGAAAATATAAGGATTTTAGTTTCGGAACATATTTGTGAGTAATGATATTAAACTCCTTTAATGTTTTACATGATTTTTAAAACATCGGGAATAAAATAATGCACCATAACCATTCCATAAAACCAATTCATTAAGAATTCTCATATAATGTATCTAAAGAAATATACATTACATTCAACTCATCATTTGCACTGTTCAATTCATTGTATTATTTTTGGAATTTCAATTACCTATAGTATTAAGAGGTTGTAAAAAATCTGACCCTATTAGCCAAGAACCAGTGGTTAATTTATTACATTGGTTCTAGATACAATTAATCACATCTCAAAATACATAATAGTTTATTATTATGGGTAATTTAGGCACGATATTCCAATGTTACATTGAAAATTTGGAAACATAGCATATAAAACAACCATTCATATTTGATATAATTCATAATAACCTTCCTCATATCATGTGGAATCGAAAACAAATAATGTGTGAACTTAGATGCTCAGTAAGGGTAATGTATTTTAGAATTAATCATGAATAAATAAGGAATAATTAACATGGAAGAGTGGATAACCAAAAACCATTTAAATTAATCAATAAAATGTGTTCACTGAGAATCCATGGATAAAATAAACATATAAAAATGATTATTGGAAAATAAATTACTAATAATGGAAATGAATAATTTTGGACCATCGTGATAAAGACCTCTAAAATATGAAATCCTGAATCTTACCATCATGGAATATCAACCATGACATTATCATTATATTAATTCATCTCAACCTATAAATTATCAGTTCATAAAATCCTCTCATCTATGATCTTATCATTATATGGGATGACATACAAGAAATACCCCACTAGTTTGAAATTATATTATATCATCCACATTCATATATTGTATATAAGTAACCAGCCTTAGACATTGAATATTCTTGAATTATGTTAAATAATTCATACTGAGGATCAATTCATGTTTAGAATATTTGACAATTAGGTAATAACATATACATTACAACTTGAATATTACTTATAGTCTCATCTACTCAGTTTCAATTTTTTTCACAAAATAAAAATTCTTAAAAACTATTCATGTCTAGTCCCATTTTTTATATAGTATGACTTTTACATGATTCCATCCTTTACCCAATTCCAATTTATGTCCTGTGAATAAAATTTCAAAAACATCATATGAGCATAAAAATCTTAGTAAGGGATACACAATGTAGGAAAACTGCTAGTTTTTCTAATTATCATGTAAAAAATAAATACTTTATCATAAGTAATAATTTTAACCTTTTTTATTTAGTAAATACTCTTCAATAAATAAAATATCATTTCGTATCATTTTATAACCAAAGATTAATATAAAACCCATAAAGATAACACATAACATATAAAGGTAGCTTTGGACATAAACATGCTAAAATGGAATGACCATATGGTCAACTTCCACAAATATCACTAAATTAAATAGCCATATGACCAACATCCATACCCAATTCATTGGAGGTTATAACATCCCCAACCATAATGGATTATCATGGCACCACCAGTTATTTGGTTTACCACGTAACCACTCGTCAAATTCCCATGTACCATTATAAAATCATAACACATACCACAAATGAAAAAGAATAAAAACACGTCCACATTTCAATCACAATATATCAAATAAATATTTTGATATAAAAAATCGATTATCAAAACCATTTTCATTACCAAAATAAATAAAATAGTATTTTATATTTATTTTCCTTTTAAAAACATTATAGATTGTTATGGAAGCCAGAGATCTAATAATACTCACAACGACGGAAAGGTCATCGTCACCGCTTATGTTAAAAGAAACAATCTTTTTTCATTTAGTAAAATGCTTCGTAGAAAAATATTCCCTTTGAATTAAATGAATATTAAAAGGTATTTATATATTTTATAAAAAAGAGTCATGTATTAAAACCAAATATGCCTCAATGAAAGGATACTGAGATGATGTCTCGTACCTCGTGGCCGACTTTACTTCCTCGTTCATTAATCTCATGAATAATAAACTAATGTTAATTTATAATTTACTAAGAACATTTTTCAAATTTCTTTTTCCTTTTAAATCACTTATTACCATGTTATAATCCTTATTTAATCATTTATGTAAATAACGGTCGTTTGGTCGATATGTGGTGCCTGGGTCAAAAATGAACACCTTATAATTGAAAGTTGTCCTTGTGGTCAATAGTCCATAATCTACAGAATGATATTAATGATTTAGATATAATAAATATCATATATATCTAGTATTATTATTAATTTATAATATTACATAACATTTAGAGTTATGAATGAAATGCATCATTCATTGAGACAGTAAACCGTACGTATGCATGATTTCTAATTTCATTTCTATTTCGTATTATAATGGAATTAATACATAATAATAAATAGTTATATTATAATTACTGTATAATATCATATTTAATATCATTATCTTCATCCTTTATACATCCCACATATGGCATTAACAAGTTTTGTCACTTTGAGGTGGAGGTAGTCTGCACTTCCTCTAATGAAATTATTGCTTTTACCCATAATGAAAAACATAAAATAATGCTATAAATGAAAAATAAAAAAGAATAAAGAAAAAATAAAAATAATATATATCATATATAAATACCGTACCATATTATTGGCCACCATGAAATGCGGTAGTATATAATTTAACAATAAGAAATTTGTGAGGCGTTAGTTAGCCATTTATAGAAATAGTATCTTCTTCACCCATTAGATGGAGGTGTGTGTAGTTTTATTCATTTTCATAACAAAAACCTAGCATATTGAGGATACTGGAGTTGTTATAAATGAAAATTTAAAAGAGTTTAGAGGCTGGAGAGGTAAAATAAAATAACAACATTTAAGAGAAAATGTTACCTTTAATTCTGGTAACTCCCTTTTGTTTGAACCGAAAGGACTTCTTGAAGTGCCTTCTGCATAAGGAAATACTTATAGGTGGAATAGAGTGTTAATGAGTGCCTTTTTTGGCTGGTGTTGGATGACCCATGGGGCTTGAGAGGTGAGGGATTTTTATAATGGGGGAGGAGGGGATCTTTAGGAAAGTGTGAAAATATTATTTTTTTATATAATTATTTTCAGATTCTAAAGCTCTAAAACTAATTAAATTCAAAGATAAGATGACTAATGGTAGAAATAAAATAATTCAATAGTAATTGGATAGGTTTTGGATATTATTTTAATCTATATAATATTATTTATTTAAATCAATTATTAATGAGGTAAACACTAAATCATTATTGTGTCATAAATAATACAATTTATTTGATGTATAACATTTATAAAAAATACCATTATGTAGGAAATATTTTTAGATTTACAATGAATATTTATAGACGAAATGATATTTTATATAACCCTGTGTAAAAATTAATTTTCTAAAAGATATTTGTTTATGAAATATTTGACTTTAAATTAAATTAATAAATATAATGTGTCATTATCACCCTCAGGTGGATCCATGGGGTCCTAAAATCGACCCAAGGATTACCATGGTCGGATATGTATCAACGAATAGGATTAAGACACATGTTAGGGTAATTTTATGTTATTATAATAATATTTTTTTACCCATATTTACCAGATTTTCCCTTTAACCATGGTAAATAAAAGTTTTACTCGATTAAATATCCGCAATGTATATAAATAAAAGTTACATATTTAGAAAAGTTTTCCTCATTATCCCAAATATGGAATTCATTTTTAAAAATTCAAAATATTGAATTGGAAGAAATTGATATAAAATCAATTCCTATTGTCAAAACAAAAGGCATGTTTTTATGAAATATAAACTATGAAAATATTAACACTTATTTATGTCCAATTTCAAAGTGAAATTAGTTCCAATGAACAAAATTGGATTAAATAGTGAAAACATAATCTATTTACCCTTTAAGAACAATTAAAAAGTTAATCTAACCTTATAAATAAATTATATTAAAAGGAAGTTTTGAATTAAAATACAGTATTTTTTACTATTCATTAAAAATGAGTTTTATCAAAACAATAACAAAATTTTATCCAAAGTAAATTTTAATATCCTGATTCTAAAGAATAATTTAATTTTTTCTTATATAACATATAAAATTGACCGAAACTATATTTAAGGAGGGTTTTCTATCAAAAGGTAGTAAATTGAACTTTTAATGAATATTTGAGTATTTATGCTTAAAATTAGATTTGTTCATATTTATACCTCTATTATTTATTGAATAAATTTAAAAACATTTAACAACCCTGTTTAATCATATTTTAGTTAGTTATATTAATTAACTCTAATAAAACTACATGGCATTAACTACCATTTAAAATAATATTATTATATTATTAGTGTGCGACGTAAGATTTCAAAAAAACTCGTTATTGCGTATCAGGAACCCCATCGAACATAGAATCCATTTTAATGTAAAATTAATATTTAATTCAAAAAAATTAATAAATATGAAATTGTCAAATTTCGTTATTTACCTTGGATGTTACATCCTTCCCCCTTTTAGAAATGGGTTCCTCGCAATTTTATCCACTTATCAAATAAATAGGTCTATATATCTCTCATTGCATTTTAAGATTCTATCATTGCCTTTTCAACCATATGGTTTTCCACAAAACCATTACCTGTTGATTTACCTTATTCTGCAACACATTCTCTCTATGGTCTAGAATCTGTATAGGTTGTTTCTCATAAGAAAGATTTTATTCCAACTGAACTACATCTGGGCTCAAAAAATTATATGAATCAAGTATATACTTTCTCAACAATGGATCACAAAAAAAAAATTGTGTACCAAAAACAAAAATGGAGGTAAAGGCACTCTGTTCATGACTAATCCAACATTCTCTGGAATTTCATAAGGTCTAACGATCCTCGGACTCAACTTCCCATTCTTACCAAAATGCATCACACCTTTCCTGGGAGAATCTTTGAGAAATTAATGATCACCTACCTCAAAAGAAAGATCCTTCCTCCGGTTATCTGCATAACTTTATGACTACTCTAATCTATTCTCGTGTTCTTCTGAATCAACTGATCTTTTTCTACAAACTCTTCTACCAATTCTGGGCCCATCAGCTTCTTTTCACCTACTTCTTTTCATGAAACTAGAGTTCGACATTACTTCCAATATAATGCCTCAAATGGAGCCATCTGTATACAGATTTGAAAACAGTTATTATAATAAAATTCAACCAAATAATGATGTTGGTCCCAACTTCCCTGGTAATCTATTGAACAAGAACATAGAATATCCTCTAAGGTCTTAATATTTTTTTTCCTGAATGGGAATTTGATTACTAATGAAAATCAGTAATAAAATTTAATTCATTACCCAAAGACATCTAAAGGCCTTTCCAAAAGTTAGAAGTAATCATGGGATCCCGATAAGATAAAATGTAGAGTGGAACTCCATGAAACCTGACTATCTCTTTATCATTCAAATGAGAATGTTGATCTAGAGACAAAGTATCTCAAATAGGAAGGAAATGAAAAGATTTAGTCAATTGGTCAACAATAACCCAGATTGCATTATTACATCGAGATGTCTTTGGTAATCCCATAATGATGTCCATGGATATATTTTCCTATTCATATATAGGCATCAGTAATGACCAATGAATCCCTTTTGGTAACTATCTATTTGTTTTAAACTTTTGATAGGTTTCATACTTCATAGAAAAATCTGAAATATATCTATTCATTCCATCCAACCATTAATACTTTCTAAGATCTCTGTACATCTTACTAATTCCATGATTAATTGAAAATGGGGAACTATGAGCTTCACATAGGAACTCATTCATCAACTATGAATCACAAGGAACGCATATTCTCTTCCTAATCATCAAAACACAATCATTATCGTTGTTAAAATCTGGCAATATACCCTTCCGAACCAACTCTACCATTTTCTGCAACTCACTATCTTCCTTCTATACTTGATTTATTCTTTCTGATAGAGATGATTTCCCTGACACCTAAATCAAAAGAGAAAAATTTCCTCCACGAACAACTTCTATGCCAATGTTGATCAAATCAAAAACCAAAAGATCTAATTCCAAATGTAGCATGGTTAATGAAGAATTAATGTTTCGACTCAAAGCATCATCGACTTTACTTTCTTTTCATAGATGGTAATAGATCATGGAATCATAATCCTTGATTAATTCCAACCATATCCTCTATCTCATGTTCAATTAATTCTGAGTGAATATATACTCCAAAATTTTTTGATCAGCATATATTTAACACTTTACTCCATACAAATGATGCCTCCAAATTTTTAAAGCGAAAACAATAGAAGCTAATTCCAAATCATGTGTAGGTTAATATAACTCATGAGGTTTCAACTGTCATGAAGTTTAATAATTTACCTAATCATTATTCATAAGGACACAAACACATTCATTCAATGATGTATCACAGTAGATAACAAACTCACCATTTCTAGAAGCAAATGCCAAAACAACAGTGTTCACTAATATTATTTACAATTCTTGAAAACAATCATCACATTCTTTTGTCCAAACGAACATAACACCTTTTTGAGTTATCTTAGTCACTAGACTAGATAACAATGAAATATTTTCAACAAACCTCTAGTAATAACCTTCCAAACCATGAATACTATGGATGTAAGTTATATATTTTGGGTATTCTCCATTCTTCAATAGAATTTTGTTTTGCAAGATAAACTGTTATGCCATTTTTTGAAATAATGTGACCATGGAAATAAATTTTTTGTAACCAATACTCACACAAACTGAATTTCCCATACATTTTATGTATTTTTATTGTTTTCATGAAAACTCTTTAATGAATTTCATGTTCCTCTTTTATAATAGAATAAAAAAATCATCAATGAACATAACCAAAAACATATCCATGAACTCACGGAAAATTATATTCATAAGATCCATGAATACAACAGGTTCATTGGTTAACCCAAAAGGAATAACTTCAAATTCATAATGGAAATTTCTATTATGAAATGTGGTAATTGGAATACCTTCTTCCTTTACATTTAGCGGATGGTACCCTAACCTCATGTCAATCTTCAAGAAATACTGAGCTCCATGGAGCTGATCAATTAAATAATTGACATGGGGAAAATGATACTTTTACTGAACAATGATGTTATTCAATGTTATATAATCAATGAAAATTCTCATCAAACCATCATACTTTTTGACAAATAAGATAGGATAACTGCATAGTGATGTTCTAGGTCGAATGAAACCTTTATCTAGTAACTCTTGTAGTGAATTCATTAACACTAAAAGTTCTACTTGAGCCATTAGATAAGGGGGTCTTGTAATTGGCATAGTATCAGGAACTACATCAACTGTAAATTCAACTTCCCAATTGGGTATAATACCAGGAAACTCATCAGGAAAAACATCAAGGTACTCATTTACCACTGGTACATCATTAATCTGAACAGTTATATTGTTTTCAAAAATATGTGCAAGATTAAATTCATTTCCATATTTTACATGTTTCTCAACTTCTTATTTTGTTATGAAAACTATGGGTTCATTTTAGTACACAAACTAAAAATATTTTTGAAAAGAAACATCTTTAGCTCTGAAGTCAATCTGAGCATTATAAACAGATTACCAATCCATGCCCAGAATTACATTAAACTCTACTGTAGGAAAAACAATATGGTTTTCAGGTAAATTCTATTAGCACACAAGGATATGAAGGTTCTTATAATTTTTTTGATTCAACATTTCATCTAGGTGTTTTATCATAAGATCAGGATTCATATCATGGGATGGAATTCCCAATTTACTAGAAAACACCTCAGAAATGAAATAATGTGTACACCCTAGATCAAAGATCACTTTGGAATAATCTGATCAAAAAAAGTGTACCAGAAACGACATCATTGAACGGCCTGACAACTGCTGAATTAGTTTCAAAGGATTTCACCAACCCTTTGTTCTTGTACTCTAGTTTCTTTCTCTCAGTTGAATTCTTCGTCAGATACTAATTTGAATAATGACTCATTTCATTGCAGTAAAAACATCTTACTGATGGATTTTCATTGTCTTCTTGATCATCTTCCTTAATGATACAAGTAATATTTCCAGACATACCACACCAGAAGAAAATTCCAGATATTGATATACATTCTCCACGGTTCTTTTTACCACACTTCTCACAAGATGGATATTTTGTTTTCTAAACTCCAGACTTCTTTGATGAATTATTTTCCTTTTCCTCCAAACTATTCCTCGTATTCTCTTGTTTTTCAAAGAACGTCTGATCATTTGAAAACTCCATTTCCACCATCTCTGCACATCAAATAAGTTTTTCATAACTTTTGAACTCACGAGAGGCTAATTCTCTTTGATAAATTGGCTTTAATGATGAGTACATATTGTTTATTTTACTATCAAAATCTCATATGAAATTTGGATCATACGATTCCAGTCGAGTGAATTGTTCTTCATAAGCAGCCACTGAGTAATCCTCCTGCCTCAATTCTAGGAAATTGTTTTCAATATTAAGATGAACTACTTTAATAAAATATTTCTCAAGAAACATACCTTTGAAATCATCCAAATCAAGAGCATCGATCTCTTCACTATCTCTGATATTTTTCATCATTGACCGCCACTGATCATCTTCACATTCTAAACGGTAACCAACTAGACTAACCCTTTGATGTTCTGAATACCCCATAACATCAAAGATATTCTCTTGTTCTTTAATCCACCCTTCTACTAGCACTAGGTCATTTGATCCTATGAATGATGTGGGATGTTGCCTCATAAAATGCTCCACTACTTTCATGTTCCACTATGGTTGATCTAGCTAATATTGTCCATGGATACCACCACCATTTATAACCGTAGTCAATTGTTCCATCACTCTAACAAACTATTCAGTTCCAATTCCGACCATATGAGGTTGTTGATTTGGAAGGTTGTCTTCCACTTGATTTCATCCCAACAAAGTTGCCAGGTTTCCTCTGTGGAAAACCATTCTTAACAAAGAAATATCGTAGGGAAAACAACATGGTAATTTGTAAATGAAATATCACATCAATCATACCAAACATAAATTATGGATATAACTTTAACAATACCCTAGCTCCTAAAGTTTTCTAAATAGACCTCTGATACAAACTATAAGGACATGGCCTTAAACATTGAAAATTATTGAATTATGTTAAATAATACAGATTGGGGATATTTTCAGGTTTAGATATTTAGAGAATTAGGTCATAACATATACATAACAAAGGGAATATTACATTTTGACACATCTACTCAGTTTCCATTTTTTCACAAAATAAAAATTCTTCAAAAAATTCATGTCTGGATCTATTTTTTAGATAACACGACTTTTCCTTGATCCTATCATTTACCCACTTCCACTTTATGTAATGGGAAAAACATTTCACAAACTTGGGATGAGCATTAAAATCTTAGAAAGGGATACACAATGAAGGATAACTGTTATTTTTTTCAAATTAAAAAAGTAATCAATGAATACATTATGATAAGTAATACTTTTCACCTTTTAGAAGTAGTAAATACTCTTAACTGAATAAATGGTATTTTCATACCATTTTGTAACAAAAATATAACATTAAAAACCAAAAAGTGGACACAAAACATATAAAGGTAAGTTGGGACATTGACATAATAAAATGGAGTAACCATATGGTCAACTTCAACACATATCACTAAATGGAATAGCCATATGGCCTACTTCAATACCAAATGCATTAGAGGTTATAACATAACCACCCATCCTAGTTTGTCATGGAACCACCCATCAAATGTCCAAGTACAATTATAATCTCAGAACACATACAACAAATATAAAGGTATGAAAACATTTCTACATTTAAATCAAAATATATAACACAAATATATTGACATAAAAAAGCCATTATGAAACCCTTTTTCAATACCAAAATACATAAAAGTTTATATGATATTTATATTCCTTTTAAAAAAATTATGTGTTGTTATGGAAGCCAATGATCATATAATACTCATGACGGTGGAAAGGTCCTTGCCACCACTTACGTTAAAAGAAACATTCCTTTTTTTCATTTAGTAAAATGCTTCGAAAAAAAATATTCTCATTGATTTAAATGAAAATTCAAAGTTACTTATACAGCGTATAAATGAAATTCAAGTATTAAAAAAATATTCTTCAATGAAATTAGATAGATACGATGTCTTTAACCTCGGGTCAGACTTGACCCGTTTGTTCTTTAATCTCCTGAATAATAAACAAAAGTTAATTTCTACTTGCATAAAAAACATTTTCAAGTTTATTGTTCCTTATATATTACTTATTACCATGTTATAAACATTATTTAATCATTTATGATTATAACGGTCATTTTGTCCATATGTGGTACTTGAGTCAAAAATGAACACATAATAATTACAAGTTGTCCTTGGGTTCAATAGCTCATTATCTCAAGAATGATATTCCAGATTTAGATATCATACATATCATATATATCAAATATATATATATATATATATAATATTACATTACATTTAGAGGTATGAAATTAAATTCACCATTCATAGATATGGTAAGTCGTACGTACGCATGAACGCTACTTTTATTTATATTTCATATTTTAATATAATTAAAACTTAATGAAATAGTCGTATATTTTAATTACAATATAATATCATATATATTATCATTAACTCCATATTTTATACAATCCACATATGGAATTAATTAGTCATATCAAATTGAGGGGGCACTAGTCCGCCCTTCCTCAAATGAAATTATCATGTTTACCCATAATTAATACCATAAAGGTATGCCATAAATGAAAAATAAAGTATAAAAAAATTAACATTATATATATCATATATAAATAAAGTTCAATCTTAATGGACCCCATGAGAGGCTATAGGAGAAATTCGAACAATTATCACTTTGTGAGGCGTTAGTTTTCCATTCACAGAAACAGTATGTTCTTCATTCATTAGATGGAGGTGTGTGTAAGTGTAGTTAGAATACTTCTCATAAAAAACCATTTATATATTTCATACGTTTTTTGTTATAAAAGAATTTAATAAAAAGAGTTTAGGGGTTGGAGAAGTAAAATAAAAGAACAGAATTTAAGAGAAACTGTTACCTTTAATTCGGGAAACACCCTTTTGTTTGAACCAAAATGACCTCTTGAACTGCCTTCTGCCTGAGATGAGGCTTCTAGGAGGAAGACAGGGATCATGAGAGATTATTTGGGATGGGGATTAATGGGACATTGGGAATGAGAGGTGTGAGGAATGAGTTAGAGGTTAGGACATTTTATAAGGGGGAGGAGTGTCTCTTTAAGAAACTGTGAAAATATTATTTTATTATATAATGATTTTTATGTTTTAAAGTTCCAAAACAAATTAATATCGATTATAAGAAACAAAATGGTAGAAATAAAATCATCTAAGAGAAATTGGATAGGTTTTGGATATTATTTAAATCATTATAATCTTATTTATTTAAATTATTTATTAATGAGGTAAACACTTCATCATTATTGTGTCATATATAATTTAATTATTTATGTCTAAAAATTATAAATCAACTACCATGATGTATTAAAACATTTTAGATTTTAAATTAATATTTATATTTGAAATGATAACCTATATAACCCTATGTAAAAATTAATTTACTAAAAGATATTGTTTTATGTCATTTTTGTCTTTACTTTAAATTAATTAATATAAAGTCTCATTATCACCCTTAAGTGGCTCAAAAGGGTTCCAAAATCAACCCAAGGATTCCCATGGTCGGGTATGTATAAAAAATAGGTTTAGGACAAATTTTAGGATAATTTAATATTATTATAATAATATTTTGTACCCTTACATACAAGATTTACCCTTTCAGCAGGGTAAATATAATTTTTACTGAAGTAATTATTCATAATATCAATAAATAAAAGATACCTATTTTCACAATTTAGACCTCTTGATTTAAAATTTTTAATCCATTTTTCAAAATTAAAATTAATGAAGTGGATGAAATTAATTTAAAATTATTTCCCATTGTCTAAAAAATAGGTGGGTTTTTATGAAATATTAACAATCAAAAGATTGTCACTTATTTATGTCCAATTTTAAAGTAAAATTGTTTCCAATGGCCAAAATTAGATTAAATAGTAAATAAAAAATCTAATTAGACTTTAAACCCAAGTAAATAGATAATCTATCCATATTAATAAGGTAGATTAAAAAACAGTTTTGGATTAAAATACAATATTTTTCACTATTCATTAAAAATAACTTTTATCAGAAAAATACAAAAATTGCATCCAAATTTAATTTTCGTGTCCCTATTCTAAAGAATAATTTTATTTTTTCAAATATAACATATTAAAGTGAAAAAACTATATTTAATGTGGTTTTTCTATCAAAATGTGGTAAATCGTCCTTTTAATGAATATTTGAGTATTTATGCTTAAAATCAAGATCATTATTATTTAAAGCCTCTAATATTTATTTGATAAATGTAAAAAAATTATCAAACATGTATAATCATATATTAGTTATTTCTATTCATTCCTTCCCATACAACATCTAGGTGTTAACTACTATTTCAAATAAATATTTTATATTATTAGTGTGCAATGTATGATTTCAATAAAACTTGTTGTTGTGTATCGGGACTCCATTGAACTAAGAATAACATTAAAATTAAGATTAATATTTAATTAACAAATATTAATAAATATAAAAATGTCTTATTTCTTTATTTTCATGGGATGTTACATAGTAAACCTATTTTTTCCCATCATACAAATTTATGTATTTATAAGATATATGTTATCATCCCCACCAGTATGTTACCTGTCTAATTCAATACTCATATTTAGAATGATAAAAACAAATTCATTATCAAAATTCATGATAACTCAATATGTATCAATATTAAATTGATAATATATAATATCAATAGACCATATTAATAAACTATCTAGAGAAAAAATGACGGAATCAATTGATCATATTTCTAGTAATATAATTGTGTGCTTTAAAAGTTGAAAATAACATTAAAAGGACATTAAAACATTTCAGACATAAAATAAAAAATTAATTATTAAATCATAAACTTAAAATTAAAAAACATGAATATTTAAAATAAATTATGTATTCAAAATATCCTTTTAATCATGTAATGAAATATTCAAGTAATTTACTGATCATGACAGCAGGAAATTCCATTAATCGTAAGTTTATTAATTGCCTTTCCATTGACACTCTCGGTGAAAGTCACCTCATTGTGAAAATGAAAATAAGATTCATTATAATTTTTTTTAAATTATAATATAGATAATAATGACTATATATAATAAATGGGTAATAGTAAAACAATTCATAAAAAAAATAATTAATAAAACGATTCACAAAAGGGGAAAAAATAATATCAGTTTTCCTTTAAATCATTATAAAATTATATTGATTTTTTAAGGTGATAAAAATTATTTTAAAACGTCTAATAAATAGAAATAAATATTTTAGAATAAAATTCATCAGTGTATTAACATATAATTCAGATAATTTCACCCTCAGAACATAATAATAATCAATCATGATTAACAAATGAGATTGTAATAAAAATCTCCAACCGTATTGGTATCTTTTGAATCATAATACCCATCGCTAAAATATCAAAAAATTAAACAATAAATACAATGAATATAAATGGATTTATCATATAATATATCAATGTGATACTATATACACCAAAAGAAAGATACAAGTGGTTTACATTAAATATTTTTTATAAAAACAAAAGTGAGATGAAAAACCCTTTCCATTGGTCCGAATCACTTTATACATTCTTTTTACACATATATAATTTATTTAAATTTTTTATAATTCTATAATAGTTTCATATATTTACTTAACATATCATATATGTTCTAGTTATAACACATATATACCCATTTATTAATAAATTATTATTAAAATCATTATTTCGAATTGGTAACTATTTCATATTTCATGTATGTTTAAAATTGGTAGTTTCAGTTCTTATACCATGATCATGGTTTCATAATATTTATTATTTTAACCATGATGAATATATAATATATATTGAATAAATATATTTATTATTCTCCATGAAATTTTTATATACAAATACGAATTGTACTATTTGTTGAGGTGATTGGCCAAATATACACATGAACAACATTTTCACCTTTCGAACAATATTTGGAATGAAATATAAAAAAATCACCTTTTTTAATCATTTATATGTCATATATATCATATATATTCATTAAATATGTATTTATTACCATTTATGTAAAAAGTAGATACACACAAATCGCATTGCTTTATAGAGTTGGTATTCCTAATGTATGTACAAGACATTATCATTTTCCAATGAATGGAAATGTAATACGTGTAATGATCTATTATAATTATGGAACTATATTTATGTCATAAATATCATATATTCTAATTATATCCATATTTATAACCATTAATGAAAAAAATATGATGACAAAAGAATTATAATACTCTAAAGAGATTGTAAGAAGTACATACTAAGAATACTAGTTTTGGAATTCTATAATATGGAATATAGGTGAAAGAAATGGTTGTTAGTATAATGAACCAAACATTTTTAAAAGAAAGTACAATTTCATATAAATACATGCCTTATTATATAATTAAATTATAGAAATGACATGGACTATATTTTTTTTATTTTGACCGTTATAATTTGTATCATGTATGATTTAAAATCCAATAATGATTCATATCTATGGATAATATTTCCAAATTATAGTGATTTTTAGGATTAATATTGATTAAGGGTTTGGTTGTATAGAATTTACATAGGATAAAGAAGCAATGTCTCCACAAGTATTATTATAGTATAAGAATCCAATTTATTGAAGCTTCAATGGAGTTGTCATAACATTGATGTTCCATTGACCATATCCAAAATGTTATTAAATAAACAATGAATTATTAAAATTATTTTTGGGAGAATATGAAGCTTATGAATATCATAAACCAAACCATGTTCATTTTGCCACCTTATGAAAATGTAACCATTACACACCTTACCCTTATGTAATACACATGTGTAATAAGGGGTTAGGTATTTGGACTTCTATAATATTTATTTTATTATTTATTTTAATAAAATAACTATTATATATATCTCTCTATCTTTAATTAAATTATAAATTATTAAGTAAATATTTTTATGAAATATATACATTGATACGATTAAAGTGAAATAATATATTATTTTGAAATATTTTTTTTTCAATCATGGTATTATTTTTGATGAATTTAAAATGTTTTGAAATAGTTTTTATTTTAATAAAATATTCTTTATAAATAATTTTTATTTATATTTAAATAGTATTATAATGAATTGAAATTATAAATGAAAAAGGACCATAAATGGTTATCATCATTAAAACCAACATTTTTCATGAACTGTGAATTTATTTATAGAGGTGAATGTTCGTTAATTTATGGAATTAATTATATAAAATTAATATTATTTTTGAGATCAAAACATTGAAATTTGGAAATAGTGAATTTTTTCTTATTTTCAAATATAGAAAATGTTTTGGGGAAATTGAATACCCTACAAATAGAAGGTATGTATTAAGAATTCATAAAATCAGAATAGTTATATAATAAATAATATAATGATTATCCTAGATCAAAGATATGTTTAACCTTTATATTTACTAATTTTTATAGTTTTTATTAATTTTATTATCCCTAAATAAATCCTTAAATAACTATATTATATTTTAAGGATATAAAATACTTTCTTATGAACAATAGTCCTACATCAACTACAGTACACTTTTAATGTATTCAGTTATTAGCCATATAAAATATTGGAAAAATCATTTGTTGGATAGAATGAATTGGAAAAATACTTCTGAATGTTTTATTATTATTTTATTATATAGATTATGAAACCCATTTTTAGAAATTAATAAATAATTCCCCTCAATTTTTATATAAAACCCAATGAATACTCATTTTCACTTCACTGAAAACTCATTTTCATGCATTTATCTTTCAATTACACTCTTTATCCTTTATAATATATATACCAATCACATTATAATCCCCTCAAAATATTTCAGTGGTTCCCTCCCATGATCAGTGAACATCCCATAATTTTTATTGTAGCAACTTCTTTATATTATGCCAATTGATTTTCAATTTTTCATTTTGGGATTTGATTTTACAAATCCATCACATTATCTGTAAATATTCGACCCCAACTGCTTGGAGTGGGTTCATTATATGATTACATTGGCATGATTACATGAATGTAATTTCCTAAAGGAACAAATAGTTGAGTTGTTTTGGAAAAACAGATACATACATAAGTTCAACATTACAACATTAGAGGAGAAATCATTTAGAATCTCCATTGACAACATGAATAACTCCAAGGTTATTTTTTCATGTGATTCATAATATAACTCTTCATGTCATGGGAAAATGAAACATAAGAAAGGTATGATCTCTAATTATAGGTGTTAATACAAAATCTAGTGGAAGATATCATTAACATAAACATTTTTCTTGGTGAACAACTAAAAAATCACGCATTTAAAATGGTAATGATCAGATTGTGGAAGGAATAAGTGTTGAATAAATAATTCTGTAATAAATTATATTCCTGGTAATTTGACTAGTACAATTACTTCATGAAATAATTAATTACATGTTTCATAATGAGGTAATTCATAATGTCGTAGATCATAAACATTCTGTCAAGGCCCCTTTCCAAGACAAAAAATAATCATTTTTTCAATGCATTATTACAACACTATAGTTTATCTAATGAGACCTACTGATACATCGAGGGGATATAACGGGGGTCGGCATCGAAAAACACGTCCACAAGATATTCCATATTCATCCATATTTGGTCCAAGAGTGTATCCTATATTGCAAGCATATTCCGACTGGTCGTAGAGCCTAAAAAGAGTTACATATTAAGGGTTATGGGCATTCAATGATGGGTTGGAAAAATGGTTTGTGAAGCCCATTTGTGGATCTCCCTCTATGGTCACAGAGTAGAGGAACATGACTAAATCCTCCTCGAGTGCCATGAAGGCCATGATAGAAGCCTTTTTGAGTATGAGGAACTTGACTAATGCATTCACAAGCACCGTGAATATTATGATGGTAGGCTCCAAAGCATTGAGAAACTTGAGGGAAATGCCAATGGTTGCGGAGTGTGATTTCCATCAAGGTGCACGTTTTCTCTCTATAGTGAGATCTGTGATCTCCACCAACATTAAATATCTGGCGCACCCCCATTATATGGATGGTGATATCGCCTCTCCCATAGCCAATTTCCCATTTTTTCGGTGCTACCGATCACCACAATGTGATTCTCTTTGTGAAGGCATGAATCCATTGTGAAGGAGGGAGCCCCATTTGGGGTGCCTAAGGATCCATGAATCATTAAGACTACATGGATAACTAATTTAATAATGAAACTTATGCTAAGGTGAGTCCAAACTCTGCGAGCACCATTCCAAAGCTCCATTCTTCGCGAGCCCCAAGCTCTGCGACCACAATTCCTCCACAAAGACCCATGCTCTGCGAGAACTTGAGATCCTGGAAGCTCCCTTATTCATGATAACCCTAGCTATATAAAACCCATTCATTTGGGAACCCTGCTCCTTGCGAAGATCCATCCCTCTCACCCACTAGTACATACCATGGAGGGTGTTCCCCCACAACCCCTCTCGATACACTGTCAGGCTGTGGTACCATCCCTCTAGGCCGATCCATTCTCTACCAACCTAGACCCCCATAAAACTTGCCTACTCGCACCACTCACATTTTGGGAAAGGATGTGGACATTTTCCATTGGGCCCTTATTCACATCCACCATCCACATATGGAATACAATGATTAGAGATACTCCTCTACACTCCATGAAACATGTTGAGTCAGCATATTTATACTCATCCATTTCCCATATCATGACATGAGATTCTCGTCGTCAATTCCACTGAGTACCTGGAGTCGATCCCCTCCTCAAGTGACTCATCCAAACCCCATCACATGTCTTCAAGGCCTAGATCCAATATAAATGACAGTTCATGATTATTTCCGAACACAAACCATTTCTAGGATTCATTTTCCTAATATTCCTATCTATATAACAATAAACTATAGAAAATACTATGTGACAAACAAAGGATGCCATTTTTTCCAAAGAAGATATTCCTTATGCTCTATGCATAAGATTCCTAAAAGTAATATCTACAAGACTATGAACTATAGCAATCTCCATATTACTAACCTAATA